>CM042688.1:328117283-328767992 GCA_023614405.1 Avena insularis
CCCCTCTGCTATTCTCCTCTTACCTCTGCGTGTTTTGAATCTGCTCTCTTATCTTTTCTTCGAGTCCAAGAATTCTCGTGGTTGGGTTTCCGTAGTACCTTCAGGGTTTCGCTTCCATCCTCTTCTAACGGTGCTTCAACATCCGGACTTCTTATTATCTGAGGAACTTTTCTCTATTGTACCTTTCAGTGGACCAGAAATTCACTAAATTTTTTCTTTCTATCCTCCGATGTTTTCCGATACAACGAAGTCATCTGCATCAGATATGATGAGAATCTCCATCCCTCCTTTGTTTCTGAACCTCGCTTGTCAAGATATTCAGTCTAAAATCCGAGAGTTGGTTGCATAATTCTTCCATTCATGTATCTAGTAATGCTTTGAGTGCGGGATGGAGTCGCGACCATACCACTACTCTTATCATTCACTTTTGTACATTTAATGGTGGATAGATGCAATTCTTACTCTTTCCATGGAAGTTAGAGGTGGCCTTACCTTTAACTTCGTCCGTTGTTTATCCGGAGTGTTCTCTCGACGAACATGATCAACGATCGCTTGTTGGTGATGTCGACGATTTCAAGATGGAGAAATAATCATTGTTAGTGGTGTCGCGAGGACCTACATGAAGCGAGAAGATTCAGACCGTCGACCTTCTTTCCGGTACCATGAGGCGGATCTCGAGGGCGAGATCCATTGTTAGTGGTGTCGAATTGTTGCACCCCGGATAAAACGACTATTAGAAAATCGCCGTTGTTTTTATTATGTGCATCATCATGACATCATCATGCATTTATTCGCCTAAAACTATTTCCCAAAAGCCTATTTTGTTTTCTAGATATTCCCCTCTTTGTTCAAATCGAAACTCTAGATCTGTCCGGATCTTTTATTTGTCTAAAACCCTTTTACAAATGTTTTATTTTAAATAAAAGAAAATAAATAAAATAAATATTTTGTTAGGGGAGGCCGTCACCGGCCAGGCCCAAAATGCCCAGCTGGCAGCAGCCTACCACCCCGGCTAATCCTGACCCTAGATCTAATCTATCTAAACTCTAGCCCCACCTAAACCCTAACCCTAATCTGCACCCCACCTACTCTACGCCCGCCGCCGCCAGACTCAACACTCACAGACGCACCACCCCATGTCGTACACAACGCCACCGAACCGTCCACCCCTCTCTCCCTGGCCCCACCTCTTCACGCTGCGCCCCACTCGTGTTGGGCGTTGGCCCAGTCCACCGCGATGCCTCCCCACCCTGTCTGCCTCCCTCGATCTCCCTCGTCCCCCATCTAGAGCCAGGGCTGCTCGGGTTCGCCTCCTCCTCCTCCCTGTCGCCGCAGCAAGCCTCGCCGCGCGCGTGCCGCTTCCCTCTCTCACCCGCGCCGGCCGCTCCGCTGCCCGGCCTCAACCGGCCCCATGGCCGCTGGCTGGCCCCTCACTTTCGCCCCGGCCGTCCCCATCCCTTCCTCGCGCTTCGGCCCGCAGAAGCTCACCGACGCCTCGTTCTCCGGCCATAGTCCACCGCAGACGCCCTCCGCCGCCGCGTGACCCCTACTCTCACCCTCGCCACCAACCGCCGGCGAGCCTCGTCTCCAGCACCGCCCTGGGCCGTCCTCCACCAGGGGCTCCTCTTCCTTCCTGAGCGCGCCGCCTCTGCCCTGAGCTCTCTGTGCCGCCCACCTCTCTCTCACGGCGGGACCTTGCCATCGCGAGCCACCGCGCCGCCGATCAAGCAACCATCTCGGGCGCCTTTCCGTCCTCTCCTCACACGGCCCGTGCTCGCCGCCCCATGAGCATCGCTGGCCCGCCGCTCTATTCGAGTCTGTCGGTCGCCTCTGCGTGCCTCGTCACCGCCGATCTCGGCGCTCCGGCCGTTGCCGCCGCCATCGACCGCCTCACCCCACCGCTGTGGCCTCCGTCTCTGTCGCCTCTGCAACCGCCTCGGGCTTCCTCTGCTCCTCCCATCCGACAGGCCGTCGCCCTGTCTCAGCATCAGGCCGGCGACGCCGCTCACCAAGGTCGCCCTGGCGTCCTCTCCCGAGCCTCCGCCGTGCCCTCACCGTCCTGTTCTGACCGCGTCGCCCGGGTTTGACCCCCTCTGGCGCCTCTAAGGGGCATGGCCCTGCTGGTCCGAACACGGCATGCGCGCACAAGGAGAGTGAGCCGCGTTGCTCGCATGTATGTGAGTGGTGTGTTTTTCTCTTTTGGCTTCCAATAACCGTGGGTGAATCCGATGATTCGATTCAGATGTTCTGGTGTGTTGATCTGGTGGTGATGTGGCAATACATGTGTGGCGTCTACTGTCCAAAGAAACAAGTTCTTCAACACAGATTTGACACTCTCGGAGATCGACCAAACGGAACGACGAGCTCTCCCCCTCGGATCTGATGCCCACTCAAGTTCTTTCCGGACGCCGAGGTCTCCTTCCTGGATCTGAACCCCGAAGCCCGATCCCGGAGTCCAAAGACCGAACCCGAACCCCTTCGAACACCAAGATCGCCGAACCCATGTGTGACTCACTTTCCGAGCCCTATTTTATAAATTATAATATAAACTCGTGCATCTTAATTTGACATACTTGCATACATATTTGGTGGTTTGGGGGCATTATGCCGATTCACCTTATAATTAAATATGGGGTCATATGCGGGCTTATCTAGTCTTATATTGGCCCCAATTAAATTTATGTAGCGAACCGGTGATATATTTTGCCATGTTAAGACAACATTTAAATTGCGGGGTATCTAAACATTATGAACTGTCTAATTAATTGTCGGGACCCCGGTTCCGCTTAATATTGCCTAATTGCATCGCACCTTTGCCATGTCATACATCATACATGCATCATGCCCGATTTTCTACCGTAGTATTAAATAGTGCATCCGGTGTTTCTTCTAGTGCTTTGCTTCTTCACGGATTAGGCCGATGAGTTGATGCGAGTGTCGACCCGATCTTCGGCTGAACCTCCGGCAATGTTTTCAGGCGAGCATCTCCCCCTTTCTACCTATCTTACTTTTATAGTATTTATTCCCTCCTGTTGATCTATTGCTATCTGTGTTGCGATGCTCTAGTTTTCGTGCCCGTGATATCCCTTGCAGCCTTATATTGCCTTGGACACATCCTATTACCTGTTGTTTGGTAGATAGTTGGACTTGCACGTCGTAGTCGCTTGCTCAAGTGCTGTTGCGTGTCAACAAGTACCACAGTTGTTGGAGTAATGCCGCATGTTTAATGTTGGAGATGATCAAGACTTTAATTATTGTTAATAACTAAAATTGAAAGTAGGTAAATGCAGAGGCACCGGTGGGTAATAGACAATATTTGGTTTTTAACCCCTCACTAGTGTCCCGTAGGACCTCGAGTTCTTGACACCTGTTCCGAGATCGAGCGCGCTAACCACAGGTGGGGTGTGTGGGCACCCCCATCGATTTAGTACCTGATTTCAAGTACTGTACTGGGGGCCACAAAGTAGTTTGGGGCTTTATTACTATCCTATACTTATGCCATGCTTTACTGCTTTATTTATGATTGCGCGTGGAGCGCCTGTACTGTTTAGGAACCTCATGATACGTTTTCGCTGTATCAACAAGCCCAGTCACACTTTCGGGTTCCCAGTCGTTTACAGCCGTCGACACAAACCCTGGGTCCGTCTCGGAGACCGGCCGACTTTGTTACGGGTAGCTTAGTCGGGTGGCCCCCCGTGCTTGCTTTGGGTCTGGGAAACGTCGTGTCCGAAACCCCGTCGACATACCGTTGGGTGTATGTTTTGTGATCTTGTACCTACCTAATCTGACAACAAGGGTGTAGGTGCGTGTGGAAAACTTTGGTGCACCCCTACAGGGTTAAATCTTTTCGAGAAGCCGTGTCCGCGGTTATGGACGACTTGGAGCACAGTTCTCGATCATAGACAACTATAACTAAAGTTTACTGTTATAATTTGACTTGTATGCGATATGACTAGTAATCAGCTTCACTACAACGGAATGGCTAAATAAAAGTACCAACAACTGCTGGGTTTGGGATATCTCATGCTAATCGTATCTGACTAGTAAGTGTTGCAACTACAACGGAATGGTTAACTAAAACTGCCCACTGCTTATTATATCAGGATGACCCATGCTATCTATATTTGACTAGTAATTGCCGCAACTATAACGGAATGAATAAAACTGCCAACTGTGTGAGTTCCTCGGTTGACTTCCTCGTTTGGTCTCGAGGGGGGAAATACCAGGATGGGTATGTTTGGTGGTAGTATCAGGTTGGTTCCGAATAGGTCTTTCTTACCCCTCTTTGATAGCCGCTATTTGTATCGAATCTCTATAGGTTGTTTAGTGCATGCCGCGCTGCCGCTTCAGTCCACCATACCTATGTAGGCGAGGACCGCCGAATTCTAGTCTCGCTGCAGTAATCGCCTCGATCGACCGCTCTCTTTTTCCTTTGCCCTTTGTCGGCACCCCTTTGTCTTCAGCAGGTTTTGAGATCGACGTGGTTAGCAGGGTTACCCTTCCGGCTTGGCCTGGGCAGGGTTATGGACGCCATTGGTTATTCTTCAGGGCTCTTAGCTCAATTTGCATCTTGTCCGTACTCGGACGCTGTCGCTTTTCAGGTGATTTGGATCTTTGTATTGTATATCTGTATTCTTGACTCATTGAGTCGCTGTTGTATATATATGTTTTGTGGGTTCCATCGAGGACTATTGTGTAATGATATTACTTCGTTTTCCACTCGCACGCAAGTGCCTGGTGGGCACCTTTGAATCGTTTCTATGCGCGTTTGGCGGGAAGCGCTAAAACTTGCATAGGGTCGATTCCGAGGGTGTTATAGAGTGGTATCCGAGCTCAGCAGTTACGATACCCCACTGGTCCAGCCTGTAGGATAACCTAGCTAACGGCCGTTGTAGGGTGTCAAAGCTATTTTCGAAAAATCGGTTGGATAGATCTGGTTAGGTCTGCTTTTACTCCTTACCCCTCTGCTATTCTCCTCTTACCTCTGCGTGTTTTGAATCTGCTCTCTTATCTTTTCTTCGAGTCCAAGAATTCTCATGGTTGGGTTTCCGTAGTACCTTCAGGGTTTCACTTCCATCCTCTTCTAACGGTGCTTCGACATCCGGACTTCTTATTATCTGAGGAACTTTTCTCTATTGTACCTTTCAGTGGACCAGAAATTCACTAAATTTTTTCTTTCTATCCTCCGATGTTTTCCGATACAACGAAGTCATCTGCATCAGATATGATGAGAATCTCCATCCCTCCTTTGTTTCCGAACCTCGCTTGTCGAGATCTTCAGTCTAAAATCCGAGAGTTGGTTGCATAATTCTTCCATTCATGTATCTAGTAATGCTTTGAGTGCGGGATGGAGTCGCGACCATACCACTACTCTTATCATTCACTTTTGTACATTGAATGGTGGATAGATGCAATTCTTACTCTTTCCATGGAAGTTAGAGGTGGCCTTACCTTTAACTTCGTCCATTGTTTATCCGGAGTGTTCTCTCGACGAACATGATCAACGACCGCTTGTTGGTGATGTCGACGATTTCAAGATGGAGAAATAATCATTGTTAGTGGTGTCGCGAGGACCTACATGAAGCGAGAAGATTCAGACCGTCGACCTTCTTTCCGGTACCATGAGGCGGATCTCGAGGGCGAGATCCATTGTTAGTGGTGTCGAATTGTAGCACCCCGGATAAAACGACTATTAGAAAATCGCCGTTGGTTTTATTATGTGCATCATCATGACATCATCATGCATTTATTCGCCTAAAACTATTTCCCAAAAGCCTATTTTGTTTTCTAGATATTCCCCTCTTTGTTCAAATCGAAACCCTAGATCTGTCCGGATCTTTTATTTGTCTAAAACCCTTTTACAAATGTTTTGTTTTAAATAAAAGAAAATAAATAAAATAAATATTTTGTTAGGGGAGGCCGTCACCGGCCAGGCCCAAAAGGCCCGGTGGCGGCACCTACCACCCGGCTAATCGACCTAGATCTAATCTATCTAAACTCTAGCCCCACCTAAACCCTAACCCTAATCTGCACGCCACCTACTCTATGCCTGCCGCCTCCAGACTCAACACTCACAGACGCACCACCCCACGTCGTACACAACGCCACCGAACCGTCCACCCCTCTCTCCCTGGCCCCACCTCTTCACGCTGCGCCCCACTCGTGTTGGGCGTTGGCCCAGTCCACCGCGATGCCTCCCCACCCTGTCTGCCTCCCTCGATCTCCCTCGTCCCCCATCTGGAGCAGTGGCACCGCGCTGCACAGGGTTCGCCTCCTTCGCCCGTCGTCGCCCAAGCAAGCACGTCGCCGTGGACGCGCCCTCTCTCCCTGGCCGCCGAGCCGCTCCTCTGCCTCGGCCTCAACTACCAGTCCCTGGTTGCCGCTGCCTCACTCGCCCCGGCCGTCCCCATCCCTTCCTCGCGCTTCGGCCCGCAGAAGCTCACCGACGCCTCGTTCTCCGGCCATAGTCCACCGCAGACGCCCTCCGCCGCCGCGTGACCCCTACTCTCACCCTCGCCACCAACCGCCGGCGAGCCTCGTCTCCAGCGCCGCCCTGGGCCGTCCTCCACCAGGGGCTCCTCTTCCTTCCTGAGCGCGCCGCCTCTGCCCTGAGCTCTCTGTGCCGCCCACCTCTCTCTCACGGCGGACGCGGGCCACCGGCGCCGCCCGACCGCAACCATCTCGGGCGCCCCGCGCCCGTCCTCCTCGTCACGGCCCGTGCTCGCCGCCCCATGAGCATCGCTGGCCCGCCGCTCTATTCGAGTCCGTCGGTCGCCTCTGCGTGCCTCGTCACCGCCGATCTCGGCGCTCCGGCCGTTGCCGCCGCCATCGACCGCCTCACCCCACCGCTGTGGCCTCCGTCTCTGTCGCCTCTGCAACCGCCTCGGGCTTCCTCTGCTCCTCCCATCCGCCAGGCCGTCGCCCTGTCTCAGCATCAGGCCGGCGACGCCGCTCACCAAGGTCGCCCTGGCGTCCTCTCCCGAGCCTCCGCCGTGCCCTCACCGTCCTGTTCTGACCGCGTCGCCCGGGTTTGACCCCCCTCTACGAGCGCCTCTACCTGCGGGGCATGGCCCTGCTGGCCCGAACAGGGCATGCGCGCACAAGGAGAGTGAGCCGCGTTGCTCGCATGTATGTGAGTGGTGTGTTTTTCTCTTTTGGCTTCCAGTAACCGTGGGTGAATCCGATGATTCGATTCAGATGTTCTGGTGTGTTGATCTGGTGGTGATGTGGCAATACATGTGTGGCGTCTACTGTCCAAAGAAACAAGTTCTTCAACACAGATTTGACACTCTCGGAGATCGACCAAACGGAACGACGAGCTCTCCCCCTCGGATCTGATGCCCACTCAAGTTCTTTCCGGACGCCGAGGTCTCCTTCCTGGATCTGAACCCCGAAGCCCGATCCCGGAGTCCAAAGACCAAACCCGAACCCCTTCGAACACCAAGATCGCCGAACCCATGTGTGACTCCCTTTCCGAGCCCTATTTTATAAATTATAATATAAACTCGTGCATCTTAATTTGACATGCTTGCATACATATTTGGTGGTTTGGGGGAATTATGCCGATTCACCTTAGAATTAAATATGGGGTCATATGCGGGCTTATCTAGTCTTATATTGGCCCCAATTAAATTTATGTAGCGAACTGGTGATATATTTTGCCATGTTAAGACAACATTTAAATTGCGGGGTATCTAAACATTATGAACTGTCTAATTAATTGTCGGGACCCCGGTTCCGCTTAATATTGCCTAATTGCATCGTACCTTTGCCATGTCATACATCATACATGCATCATGCCCGATTTTCTACCGTAGTATTAAATAGTGCATCCGGTGTTTCTTCTAGTGCTTTGCTTCTTCACGGATTAGGCCGATGAGTTGATGCGAGTGTCGACCCGATCTTCTGAACCTCGGCAATGTTTTCAGAGCATCTCCCCTTTCTACCTATCTTACTTTTATAGTATTTATTCCCTCCTGTTGATCTATTGCTATCTGTGTTGCGATGCTCTAGTTTTCGTGCCCGTGATATCCCTTGCAGCCTTATATTGCCTTGGACACATCCTATTACCTGTTATTTGGTAGATAGTTGGACTTGCACGTCGTAGTCGCTTGCTCAAGTGCTGTTGCGTGTCAACAAGTACCACAGTTGTTGGAGTAATGCCGCATGTTTAATGTTGGAGATGACCAAGACTTTAATTATTGTTAATAACTAAAATTGAAAGTAGGTAAATGTAGAGGCACCGGTGGGTAATAGACAATATTTGGTTTTAAGCTCCTTTGGTGTCCGTGGGACCCGAGTTCTTGACACTGTTAGAGATCGGCGTGCTAACCACGTGGGGTGTGGGCACCCCATCGATTTAGTACCTGATTTCAAATCTTGTCTTTGGGGCCACAAAGTAGTTTGGGGCTTTATTACTATCCTGTACTTATGCCATGCTTTACTGCTTTATTTATGATTGCGCGTGGAGTGCCTGTACTGTTTAGGAACCCCGTGATACGTTTTCGCTGTATCGACAAGCCCAGTCACACTTTCGGGTTCCCAGTCGTTTACAGCCGTCGACACAAACCCTGGGTCCGTCTCGGAGACCGGCCGACTTCGTTACGGGTAGCTTAGTCGGGTGGCCCCCCGTGCTTGCTTTGGGTCTGGGAAACGTCGTGTCCGAAACCCCGTCGACATACCGTTGGGTGTATGTTTTGTGATCTTGTACCTACCTGATCTAACAACAAGGGTGTAGGTGCGTGTGGACAACTTTGGTGCACCCCTGCAGGGTTAAATCTTTTCGAGAAGCCGTGTCCGCGGTTATGGACGACTTGGAGCACAGTTCTCGATCATAGACAACTATAACTAAAGTTTACTGTTATAATTTGACTTGTATGCGATATGACTAGTAATCAGCTTCACTACAACGGAATGGCTAAATAAAAGTACCAACAACTGCTGGGTTTGGGATATCTCATGCTAATCGTATCTGACTAGTAAGTGTTGCAACTACAACGGAATGGTTAACTAAAACTGCCCACTGCTTATTATATCAGGATGACCCATGCTATCTATATTTGACTAGTAATTGCCGCAACTATAACGGAATGAATAAAACTGCCAACTGTGTGAGTTCCTCGGTTGACTTCCTCGTTTGGTCTCGAGGGGGGAAATACCAGGATGGTTATGTTTGGTGGTAGTATCAGGTTGGTTCCGAATAGGTCTTTCTTACCCCTCTCTGATAGCCGCTATTTGTATCGAGTCTCTATAGGTTGTTTAGTGCATGCCGCGCTGCCGCTTCAGTCCACCATACCTATGTAGGCGAGGACCGCCGAATTCTAGTCTCGCTGTAATCTTGGCCTCGATCTTGACCGCTCTTTTTCCTTTGCCTTTGTCGGCACCCCTTTGTCTTGAGCAGGTTTTGAGATCGGCGTGGTTAGGTGGTTACCCTTCCGGCTTGGCCTGGCAGGTTATGGGCGCCATTGGTTATTCTTCGTGGCTCTTAGCTCAATTTGCATCTTGTCCGCATTTCTGGACGCTATCGCTTTTCGGTGATTTGGATCTTTGTATTGTATATCTGTATTCTTGACTCATTGAGTCGCTGTTGTATATATATGTTTTGTGGGTTCCATCGAGGACTATTGTGTAATGATATTACTTCGTTTTCCACCCGCACGCAAGTGCCTGGTGGGCACCTTTGAATCGTTTCTATGCGGGTTTGGCGGGAAGCACTAAAACTTGCATAGGGTCGATTCCGAGGGTGTTACATCTTATTTCTGGGGTTGTAGGCTGGCTGCTGGCTGGGACTTTTGGGCCTGGCCGGTAGCTGCCTCCCCCACTGAAAACACTTTATTTTTATTTAACTTTTAAAATATGTTATAAATAGTTTTTAGACAAATAAAATATCCAGAGAGAATGGGTTTTATAATTTGAAACAAAGAAGGGGACATGTAGAAAACAAAGATAGGCTTTTATAAAATAGTTTTAGGCAACCAAAATGCAGGATGACAAGACGATGCTCAAATGCAAGGTGGCATGATGACATGAGCATGCGGTCATGATGATGCACAACCCAAAAACACATCGATTTTCTGGTAGTGGTTTTAGCGGGATGCCACAGAAGGTGTACCCGATTGGAAAAGTAACTCTGCTAGTCACCTTCGCCACACCAGCAAACTACCGCACCGAGCGGATCGTGTTCGAGCTGGTGAACTTCCGCAGCCCCTACCACTGCGTCCTGGGATGCCAAACGTTCGCCAAATTCATGTCGACCCCCCACTACGCCTACAACATGATGAAGCTTCTAGGGCCAAGCGGCATCATCACCGTCCACGGCGACCCCGATATGGCCATGGCATGCAAAGACAAAGGCGCTGAGCTCGCTGACGTCGTCATCGCCGTGAAGACTGACCACGCGGAGGAACTCGTGAAATACGCGGGCAACATCAACAAGGACAACCCCACCATCCTGAAGAAGCCAACCGCCGCGAGCTCCACGTTCGAGGCGACCATGCACACCCGCACCGTCGAGCTCGTCCCGGGTGACTCCAGCCAGACGGTCACCATTGGGGCGCACATGAGCCCCGCATAGGAAAGCACGCTCATCGAGTTCCTCCATGAGAATCGCGACATCTTCGCATGGAAACCATCTGACATGCCCGGTGTCCTGAGGGAACTCGCTGAGCACAAACTCAACGCCAACCCCAAAGTGCAACCAGTAAAGCAGTCGCTGTGGCCCTTCAATGAAGAGCGCCGCCAAGCAATCGTGAAAGAAGTACAACGTGTGCTATCCGCAGGCTTCATTAGGACAATCAAATACTCCAGGTGGCTGGCAAACCCAGTCTTTGTCCTGAAAAAGAACAACACATGGAGAATGTGTATCGACTACATCAACCTCAACAGCGCCTGCCCGAAGGAGGAGTTCTCCTACCACGCATCGACCAGATCATCGACTCGACCGCGGGATCATAGTCGTTGTGCTTCCTCGACGCGTATTCTGGCTACAACCATATCATAGTCGTTGTGCGTGTGTGCGTGTGTGCACTGCGCGCGGCAAGGGTGGGTGGCGGCGGATGGTTAGGGTTAGGTGGTAGCTAGGGTTTCAGGTGCTTAGGGTTCTTATTTCTAGGGTTGTAGGCTGGCTGCTGGCTGGGCCTTTTGGGCCTGGCCAGTAGCTGCCTCCCCCACTGAAAACACTTTATTTTTATTTAACTTTTAAAATATGTTATAAATAGTTTTTAGACAAATAAAATATCCAGAGAGACTGGGTTTTATAATTTGAAACGAACAAGGGGATATGTAGAAAAAAAAGATAGGCTTTTATAAAATAATTTTAGGCAACCAAAATGCAGGATGACAACACGATGCTCAAATGCAAGGTGGCATGATGACATGAGCATGCGGTCATGATGATGCGCAACAAAAAAACACAGCGATTTTCTGGTAGTGGTTTTAGCGGGATGCCACAGAAGGCGTACCCGATTGGAAAAGTAACTCTGCTAGTCACCTTCGGCACACCAGCAAACTACCGCACCGAGCAGATCGTGTTCGAGCTGGTGAACTTCTGCAGCCCCTACCACTGTGTCCTGGGATGCCAAACGTTCGCCAAATTCATGGCGACCCCCCACTATGCCTACAACATGATGAAGCTTCTAGGGCCAAGCGGCATCATCACCGTCCACGGCGACCCCGATATGGCCGTGGCATGCGAAGACAAAGGCGCTGAGCTTGCTGACGCCGTCATCGCCGTAGAGACTGACCGCGCGGAGGGACTCGTGAAATACGCGGGCAACATCAACAAGACGACCCCACCATCCTGAAGAAGCCAACCGCCGCGAGCTCCATGTTCGAGGCAACCACGCACACCCGCACCGTCGAGCTCGTCCCGGGCGACTCCAGCTAGACGGTCACCATTGGGGCGCACATGAGCACCGCATAGGAAGCACGCTCATGGAGTTCCTCCATGAGAATCGCGACATCTTCGCATGGAAATCATCTGACATGCCCGGTGTCCCGAGGGAACTCGCTGAGCACAAACTCAACGCCAACCCCAAAGTGCAACCAGTAAAGTAGTCGCTGTGGCCCTTCAATGAAGAGTGCCGCCAAGCAATCGTCAAAGAAGTACAACGTGTGCTAGCCGCAGGCTTCATTAGGACAATCAAATACTCCAGGTGGTTGGCAAACCCAGTCCTGGTCCTGAAAAAGAACAACACATGGAGAATGTGTATCGACTACATCAACCTCAACAGCGCCTACCCGAAGGAGGAGTTCGTCCTACCGTGCATCGACCAGATCATCGACTCGACCGCAGGATCATAGTCGTTGTGCTTCCTCGACGCGTATCCTGGCTACAACCATATCAAAATGGCGGTCGGGGATTAGGAGAAGACGGCGTTCATCACGCCATTCGGTGCCTTCTGCTACACGGCCATGATGTTCGGCCTCAAGAACGCCGGCGCCACCTACCAAAGGTGCATGCAGGAGTCCCTCGCGAGCCAAATTGGCCGCAACATACACGTCTACATCGATGACATGGTGGTAAAATCCACCCGCCAGGACGACCTGCTCGCTGACCTAGTTGAAACCTTCGCGGACCTGTGGAGGTACAACATCAAGCTCAACCCAGGAAAATGCACTTTCGGTGTCCCCACCGGACAGCTCCTAGGATACGTGGTCTCCAAACGAGGCATCGAGTCCAACCCACCAAGATCGACACCATCCCGCAACTCAGGAAACCCGAGTGCCTGCGTGACATCTAGAAGTTGGCCGGGCGAGTCATGGCTCTCAGTCGCTTCATTCCCCGACTCGGTGAGAAGGCAATGCCCCTCTACCGCCTGATGCGCAAGAACCCCACGTTCCAATGGGACGCGCAGGCAGACGACGCACTCAAAGCACTCAAAGAAGTGCTACTCGCAGCTCCACTCCTCGCATCCCCAATCGACAAAGAACCAATGCTCATCTATGTGGTGGCCTCCACTCGAGTCGTCAGCACCTGATGGTCGTCGAACGGCCAGAGGAGGGCAAGGAGCACCCCGTGCAACGCCCCGTCTACTACATCAGTGAAGTCCTGACAGACTCAAGACAGCGCTACCCGTAGTACCAGAAACTGGTATACGTGGTATTCCGAGCTCAACGGCGACTCCCTCACTACTTCCAGGAGCACACAATCACGGTTGTCTCCTCCGCGCCACTGCAGGACATCATAAGCAATCGCGAGGTAACTAGGCGAGTCGCCAAGTGGGCCATCGAAATCGGAGTCCACAACATCAAATACGAGCCTTGCAAAGCGATCAAGTCGCAAGCCCTGGCTGATTTCCTCGCAGACTGGGAAGAAGCACAGCAGCCGGAGAAGCTCTCATACCTCCACTACTATTCGCTCCACTTCGACGGGTCCAAGAACGCCGACGGCGTCGGGGCCGGCGTCATACTGACCTCCCCCAAAGGAGACAAGCTCCACTACATGCTCCACCTCAACTTCAACCCTGCACCAATAACATGGCAGAGTACGAGGCCCTCCTTCATGACATGCGGGTCGCCAAGGAGATGAACATCAACCGTCTACGGTGCTATGGTGACTCTGACCTAGTCGTCGGCCAAGTCGCCGGGACCTGCGACGCTGTCTCCCCGGCAATGATAGCATACCGCCAAGCGGTAGACCAGCTGGGAGGACACTTCGATGGTTACTCACTCGAGTGGATCGACAGGCGAAAGAATGAGGAGGCAGACACCCTCTACCGCATCGGGTCAGCTCGGCAAACGCCACCAGCAGGCGTCTTCCTCGACATCATCCATAAGCCTTCGGTCTCCCCGCCAAAGGAGATCGACATCGGGATACCACTGCAACCCAAGCCGGCCCTAGTCACCATGATCATGGAGCGCAGCGACTAGATGACACCATACGTCGCCTTCCTCGAGCACAAGATCCTCCCAAGCAACAAGACGGAAGCACGAATGATCGTGCGCCGCTTCAAATCCTTCGCCAATATCAATGGCGAGCTCCACGAACACAGCGTGACCATCGTGTTCTAGCGTTGTGTACAGCCAGAAGAAGGACGCAAGATCCTGCAGGACATCCACGCTGGCGCCAAGTCGCTAGTCACCAAGGCCATGCGACATGGCTTCTACTGGCTCACCGCACGTGCCGATGCCACCGACATCGTCCAACGATGCATCGGGTGCCAAAAGTACACCAACCAGACGCATCTCCTTGGTTTGGCACTCAAGACCATCCCTATTACCTAGCCATTTGCCGTATGGGGCATGGACATGGTCAGCCCATTCAAGAAGGCCCCATCCGACTTCAGCCACCTCCTGGTCACGGTCGACAAGTTCACCAAATGGGTCGAAGCCAAGCTGATCAAAAAGTATGATGGCAAGACGACCACCAAGTTCCTCCGCGAGCTCATCTACCGGTACGACTACCCGCATAACATCATAACAGATAACGGCACCAACTTCGCAAGGGCGCCATGGCAGAATTCTGCGAAGAATATAGCATACGACTCGACCTCGCCTTAGTCGCCCACCCGGAGTCGAACTGCCAAGCAGAATGCGCCAATCAGAGCATCCTCCATGGGCTCAAGCCACGACTCCAAGTGCCCCTCGAGCGAACCCTAGGTTGCTGGGTCGAAGAGATCCCCTCCGTAATATGGGGGATCCGCACCTCCGTCAACCGCTCCATGGGGTTCACACCCTTCTTCATGGTGTACGCTGAAGCCGTAATGCCAACCGGCCTAGAGCATGACTCACCTCGAGTCGCCAACTATATCGAGGCGACGAACGATATCGCCTGCCAAGACAGCATCGACCAGCTCGACGAGGCACGCGACCTGGCTCGCTCCCGCACCGCCATCTACCAGCAGGGACTCCACCGCTACCACAGCCACCGAGTCCGGACCCGCACCTTCCAGGAGGGAGACTTGGTCCTACGATTAGCCCAGGACAAGAAGGGCCTGCACAAGCACTCCCCCCATGGGAGGGGCCATTCGCCACAGGGTGCCTCCTCGGAAACGACGCCTACTACTTCATCGACATACGAGGCAATGGCCAGTTTCAGGTCGGGAGGCCATGGAATGTAAACCTCCTCCGAAAGTTCTATACATAGAACTCAAACTTGTACCCAGATGATATATAATGAAATTCATTCGGATCGCACAAATTGTGTCTACTCGCCATACTCTTGTGCTACTCGCACTCGTACATTTAGCAATATGCTACCTACAGAAGTCAACCCTTAGTCGAGCGACCGACACGGCTAAGTAGTGCGACCTAATGGCACCGAAAATATTCGGGATTTGTGTCGTCCACGAACACGCCAACTTGGAGCCACCATTGGAGTCGCCCCGCTCGACTGGCCCACCGGACCAAGACGACCGACAAACGCTTCCCACAGTGACCTATCCTCCCCATCCTCGCACAAAGCGACTCAAACGGTTAAGTACCATGCACGACGAGTTTGCAAAAAGAAACCCTCACGCGGCTCGGGAACACACCAAGTAAGAGAGCTGCCTTGGACTCGCCACGCGACTGGCTCTCCGAGCCAGGGGAAGAGACGCGTTACAAACAATGCCCCAAACCTTACAATAGGCACATGCCCAAGACGGCTAAGTATCACGCTCGGGGACTCGCCTAAACCGACCCCACTCGTGCTCGGGGACTCGCCCCTTCGGAGTCCCAAGGCGACTGGCCCCACATCCCACGGCAAATCAGTCACAACCAATACAAAAATTCAAAGCAAACACACATGTACACAAACGAGTTATACCCCACTAAAGGGTGGACGCGCTCGGGGACTCGCTCAAACAAAAGTCAAACATACCACATAATGGACCATGCATTGCGAGTCGATTGACTCCTCTTACTTCCATACATAAATATTGTTCATATTACAAAATTGGCTACTTGGCATATCTTACAAAAAGCCCCCAGGGCAGCTATCTATTTCGCAGGCCCTGATGAAGAAGCACCGCCACCGCCCTTGACACGGACGTATGGATCCCACGGATTCGTCGGATGGGTCGACAACGACTTCAACAGCGCCAACCGAAAGGGTTGCTCCGACTTCAGGTCGCGATGCTCTGGCTCAGGGTCGCCCGGCGCCACCACCGTCTCCTGGTACGGCAGCAAGTCCCCCATCGCCAACACTTGATCTGTGAAGGGGGCAGCCTTGCCAGTCAGCCTCAACACCTTCGACATCTCCACCGAGCCAGTTGCTGAAGGGTAGCCGCTGGTGACGTCGTCGAGGTCGAAGTCGTCAGGGAAATGCGCGGGCCCCAGGCTCAATGCCGTGGTGGCCACGCGCCTGAAAGACGAACACGCCATCCATTCTACAACGGCGGGTGCCTCTTCCAGGTAGCGCCATACTTCAGTCAGTCCCCCAGGTATAACCTCTGTGGGGGACATCCCTTGAAGAACCGCCTGGACGCATAACACCGAGGCGGTGGCCGTGTTCACCACCGCGCTCACGCACTATGAGGCGTTGAAGGTCTGCACCACCGGATCGCCTATACCTATCAAAGCTGCAATGTCAGACGCCAGTGTCACTACGGACTCACCCACTCGGGGATTCACAACACATATCAAAGAAAAGAGCAACGACTCACCAAGGAGTTTCCGGCAGTTCTCGGTCACGTGCTTCTCCAAGGCAGCAAGATCACTCTACAGCCCAAGGATGATTGATTCAGCAGCCTTCCGCTCCTCCTCAGCTGTAGCGACTGCAGCCTTGGCCCTATCCTCAGAAGAGATCATGGACGCTTTCGCCTCCACCATTTCTTTCACAAGTGAATCGATACGTCCATTGGCCACGTCTAGCTCTGCAACCGGAACATACCCTTCTCGGGCTTTGGCAATGGCAGCCGGAAGACCATCTGAAAGGAACAGCAACAATAGTTAGCATACCGTAAACACCAGCAGCTCGCAATCACCAATCAAAACAAGTACTCACCGACAGTCTCCTGGAGTCGCCGGTTAGCCTCCTGCGCCACGCGCAGATCACGCTCTAGGCGCTCCTTCGCGGCCTGCCGATCAGCCGATTCCCTCTGCAAGCCCTACAAGCAGAATGAACAATTAGCAACTGCAAAAACACAAATTCAGTGCCTAGCCGCTGAAATTCAGTAACTAGGCACTCGGGGACTGGCGACTAGAAGAAATCCAGTGCCTAGCTGCTGAAATTTAGCGACTAGACACTCGGGGACTGGCGACTAGAAGAAACTCAGGGCCTAGCCGCTGAAATTCAGCAACTAGACACTTGGGGACTGGATGTACCTGAATGGTGGCACCAAGCATACTGTGAAGCCCACTAGCGTCCGTTGAACGGACCACGAAGGAGGTGCGCCCGTGACGAGGTCCAATGTCCTCATCAACGATCTTTGGCATCTGTGGAGACTGGTTTTCCACCATGATCGAAAAACCCTTCACCATGAAGCGTAGAAATGACGCGGACGCCCTTGCCGGGGCACTGGTTGCTAGAGCCGGTGGTTCTGTCATCAGAGCCCCCTTAGCTGGCTCCGATTGACTGGTCACCACCTCCTTGCCGCCGGTGGCAGGGTCACTCCCCTTGATGCTGTCTTTTGCTGCAGCATCGTCGGGCTCACCCCTCTGCTTCTTCACCCCCTCAGCAGGCGCAACATCCGCAGTAGTCTTCCTCTTCCTGGGGGGATCTCCTTACCCCATGGTGACGACCGGCGGAATCTTAGCCATTGAAGGGCGGCCTATCTTCTTATCACCGGACCTGCAAAACCACCAAAGTCAGCAAAGAAATCATATAAGAAGTCGCCCAAGAATTGGAAAGTAAAACTTCGTGACTCACTTAGCGACCGGAAGAATGAGTAACCCCGTGCTGATGTGGGCGGGCTTGTCTAGCTCCGGGCCTATATTGTGTGCTAAGTGTAGGGTTAACAAAAACTTTTATTACTAAATTAAATATGAATGCATGTGTGATTTTGCATTAGTGTATGAATGAGTGCAATTGCCATGTTTGATTGCTACAAATGATAATAAATGGTTTAAAGATGAATACTACATCATCTAGGCCATTTACAAAAAAAACCCAAAGAAAAAGAAATCAAATATAAAGCATATGATTAAATGGTCATTTTGACCAAAGTTAACCACTAGGCCACTTTGTGAGTTCCTAGTAGAGAATTTCTAATAGAAACATTTCCATTTCTTTTCACACCTTGCTAGACCAAGTAAAAGTGAACCCAAGCCCACTTTACAAACTCACAGAAACTATTTTCAAATATATTTAAAGGACAGTTCAAAATTGAATCAAGTTCATATGGTAAGATCACCATTTTGCAAAAACCACTCAAATCAATTCACCTTGACTTTTCCAAGCAACCATAGACACTCAAGCATAAGATCAAAACACTCCCCAAATTTCATTAAAAAAATTCAAATTTGAATTCTTGCGGCCATTTAGTCGAATGCCTTGCAGACACAAATCTATTACTGCCTAACTCCACTGTTTGGAGCAGTGATCATTCGACCACTTGCCCTCATTGCACTCCCCCTGTCTCCCCCAACATCTAGCATCACCAGACATGCATCCCCCTTTGCCGTTGTGCCAGTGTAGCGCCTCCCGAAGCCAGCCTCGCCGGCCGACCATGGACAGAGCGCCACAGACCACGCCGCCCTATCCCACGATGACCAGGAGACAGGCGACCGTCCACCGCCACCTCATGTCCAGTCCTTGATCGCAGCCAGGCCATGGACCACCCCAGCATCATCGCGCCCACTTTCTCTATGCCATGCCGAGAGCGCGCTAGAGCGCCGCAACCGACCAGCTCACACGCGCCACGCCTCGCCCTCTCCGTGTGTGCACACCCTCGCCTTAACGCCGGCTAGCTCCTAGACATCCCCGTTCGCCGCTGCGCGACCCGTAGCCCCCGTGCGCCATCTCGAACACCGTTAGTTCCGTGCAGAGCACCGTCCGTTCCCGACCATCCTCGACCACCCCGTGCCGCGCCTTTAAGCGGGTGATGACCTCTAGGGAGCACTGCGTCGCCCCTACCGTCAGCCACGCCGATAGGTCGCTATACCACCGTCACCGGAGAAGCCATCCCATCCTGCTCGGTCCCCTCATCGGTGTATAAATAGAGGCCATCTTCGCCTCAATTCTCCACACCACCTTGCTTCCCACTCCTCACAACACCTCCCACACCCTTTCCCGGAGCAAGGCGAGCACCACATCGCCAAAATTTGGCCGGAGCCTCCCGCTGCAGAAGAAGAAGGGGGCCATCGATTGGAGCCACCCTAGGAGCCGCCGCGACCACCGTTTGAACCGTCATTATCAACCATGTTGTTCGCCCCCATCACTGACCCTAGCTAGAGCCCAGGTGAGCCTCACCCGACCCCCACCGCCGCGTTAGGGTTTAGACCTTGCCGGAGCTATTCGTCTTCGACGATGAACCTCAGCCGTTAGATTAGGTTCTAATTGTAGGGCCTACATTGAAAGATACTGTTTCGGTTAGATAGAGTCGTTGACTAGTGGGACCCACTGTCAGCAGCCCGCTACGCCGCGCTATGCAGATTGGGCTGGCCCGGTTAATTTCCTGCGCAGGCCTGTGAATTCAAATAGTTATTTTCCAATTTAGTTAAAACCAGATTATGTTAGTAGATTCAAAAATCAATTCAAAGAGATTCACTATACCAAATTGCATGATTCAAATTTTGTTAGAAAGATATTCAAATTATCTGTCCAAGCTCGTTGGATGCGAACCATTTGAAATTATAGATCATCTAGAGTAAAAATAACAAGACAGAGACTTTTCCACATTCAAACATTTTTCAAAAATAAACCATAAATGCTTGTAAGTTGATTCCAACTCTCAAAAATCACATTTGACAAGATCTGTCTGAATATGCAAAAACATTTATGTTTACATGCAGTGGCATTGGACTAGTACCAAAAGAATGCTATTTAGGCATTTCTAGTCACTTTAATTCTATGAAATGATAATCTTAAACTTTATAAAATAGGACCAACACTTTAAATCACATTCCCATGTGTTAGAATATGTGCTGATGACATGTGTCAACATGATCCCAAAATTGAATTGGAGAATATTAAATCTTATGTATTTTCAATGAGTAGAAATTACTTTTCTAAAATAAGATAAACAAGATTAAGTCTTTATTTCATGTGATGATTGTGATGATGCTAGATCATAAAGTGTGAGCCTTAGTGTGATAAATAGAAATAGTTAAGTATTGTTTGGTGATTGTGTTCCTCGTATTCATTTATAGATGATAATACCGACCCGGGATACGAAGAGGAGGAGTACTACCAAGAAGAAGAAGAAAACTTCAACCACTACACTACTCAAGGCAAGCCTAGCACTACAAGTTAACTATGCAAGTTAAAATTTTCCCACTTGATAACCTAAGCAAATTCATTAGGCATGCTTGGTTATATAACTTTGATTATACTAATCCCAAGTTTTACTTGCAAGTTTTATTCTTTTACTTTACCAAAGTTTTTTACCATTAGTTAGTGCTTTGTGAGTTTTGGAAAAATAGTATAGATACCATAAAGAGTATAAAACTAGTCCTAAGTAGTTATACTTATATGTAATTCCAAGGCATGAGATTAGAGTTGGATAGTTACGCTTGATTAACACCCCTCATTAGTGAATACTCTCAACTTTAGTGGCTAGTGCTAAGCATAAAAGTTGATCACTTTAGATGGAATACTTGGTGAAAAAGGATTATGAAAACCTTGGAATGAGGATTCATTCTGTTGAAATGTTTTGACATGTGTTATGGACACAAAAGGATTTGATGATGAAAATGTTGAGGCATGAGCCTTAGCCCTTTATAAAAACTGATGGTTGGGTTCGGATGCAATACCATTCCAATTTTATCGTCCAACCACAATACCTGAATTGGGTAGGGATTAACTAGAAGTTTATATGCCTTAGTATGGGTTCCCTCGCGGAAAGAGGTTGAGCTGAGGCTACCTCGTGAGTGTGAATGTCCACCTATGTAGTGCCCAGGATGGCAGATGGCCATGGCTGGGAGGCCAAGCTCATAGGGGAGGTTCCTATACTAGAGTGTGTAATTGAAAGGTTATGATTGATTATCCGCATACTAAGTATCATGATTCAAGGTTATCCCTGACGGATGTATCGAATTTTGTGGTGAAAGTGTACCACCTCTGCAGAGTGTCAAACTATTCGAATAGCCGCGTCCGCGGTTTTGGACAATTGGAGTGGCCATACAGTTCCATCGTCAGATGTTTCAAAATGACTTGTGAATTGAACTATGACTTTGACTTGACCACAACAGGATTGTGGATATGAAAACCCGGTTCCCACTTAAGTGATTTAGAACATTTACTTAGTTTTCTTTACTTCTAAACTCGGTATGAGATAAACCTGGCTTTTTGCAAATAAACCTAGAGCTTAAGATTCTTACTAGAACTACCTTACTTGTTAGTGATAGTTTGTGAGTACCTAAAAAGTACTATGAGGAGGACTACCAGGATGATGGACAGCAGGAGGTCTACGACAACTAGGATCATCTCCCATCGTCAGCATTGCCTGTGACTTTGAAGATGGGCCCCTACTACGGTTATTTTCCGCTGCTTGATTTGTATTAAGACTAGATCATGAGATCCTTTATTTGTAAGACCTTAATATGGTTTGTAATGGATGATGTACTGTGGTACCAATTCTGTTATGTCTCGCAAAAATGGTAATCCTGGGATAGCGAGGTATGGCATAACAGGCATCTGGGATTAAAACCCCGGGTGTTGACAAGTTGGTATGAGAGCCATCCTGACCATAGGAGACCCTAGTTAGAATGGACGTCCGAACAAAAACTTAGTTTCAAAACAAAGGAAGTGAGTATTTATGAAAACCTATCCCTACTCTTATCCTTGATTCTTTCAAAAAAAGTCATGTTCCTCAAAAATTATTGCGTTCCTACATAAATGTGACACACTTGATCCCCTCACTAACTTACTCACCCTAAATTCTTATAGATGGAAGTCCAATATTGCAAGTTCTACCAGCTGGGCAACGGAGGCCAACTGATCTTTGAGAGGGATCTAGATGTACTGTTAGAGTATCTTGAGCGCCCGCATCCGGAATTCTTCGAGGCCCAACTTAACAATCACATAGGAGGAGATCTACAATGGCTGATAGTTGCAGATCTCAGAGGCAATATGGAAGCACCCACTTCGGAGAAGATCCAATTCACCTTGCGTGAGAACAACTGGCTAGATAGATTAGCCATGGCTATGCATGAAGCTCTTGCCCGTCTGTGTGGGCAAAACATGAACCTGATCCAGGGAACTCGCTTTCCTCACTTCGCAAGGAGTGATTCTATGGGGATGCCCTTGGAAATGCTAGGACACCCAGAGCTGAAGCACTAGGTGGACAATCTTGACTTCATGTTGTATGATAGGAAGAAGGAATTAGACAACGCACGTGCCTACCCAACCACAACCATGCGATTGCAGTCAAGAAGGACCAGACCCTCGCCATTCTCGCCAAGGAGCACCAATCACTTCGTCGTCAGTGCAATAAGAAGGATTACACCATCAATTGTCTTCGCAAGAAGGTGGCCGCTCTCGAGAAGACCATCCGTGAACAAGAAATCTAGCTTGAAGCGATGGATGAGGAAGGTGAAGATATCTAGGGAGATCTTTACTCTTATCTCAGTGATGACAACGACTACATGGAAGATGATGCCATGGAGTTCCACACTGATGATGATGATTCCGACTTCATTGATGATGATTAGATGCACTCGAGCACTACCATAGGAGTGAGTTGTACCGGTCCCACTGTATCGTAGTTTCACATAATGGTTCTTAAAACCATCTGTTTTCTAATTGTGTGTGGTGTGTGTTTGTATGGTGTGCTTTGAATGAATGAATGATAGGAAGTTGTTAGTTTGAAAAACCCGAGTCCAACTCAAAGTTTAAAGCTTTTGAAACAAAACCATGAACCTTAGAAATTTCCCTCTTATCTCATTATCTATCTCAATCTTCAAATGACTCGTGGAAATCCCAGAGGAAGCAGTTCATCTCAGGACCCGATGCTGCAGATTCTGCAAATGCTAGTTTCTGACCGTGAAGCTAGTAGAGCCGAACGCCAAGCCAACCTAGCCACTCTTCAACAGATAGCTCTGATGGCCCACAATAACCAAGGTCACGGAAACCAGGATCACCATGGATCCAAGCTCAAGAACTTTCAGAATACCAACCCACCTATCTTTAATAAGTCTGAAGATCCCTTAGATGCTGATGAATGGCTGCAAACCATGGAGAACAATTTGGAGGTCGCAGGAGTTGAAGCCAATGAAAAAGTACTGTTTGACACCCATTATCTAGCAGGAGATGCAAGAGCCTGGTGGAATAGCACCTGTACCATGAACGAAGGTCAGATGATGACTTGGGAAGCATTCAAGATCAAGTTCAACCGGACCCATGTGCCCCAAGGTTTGGTCACCAGGATGAGGGATGAGTTCAGGGAACTGAAGCAAGGAAGGATGACGGTAGTTGAATACCGTGAAAAAATTTTGTCACTAGTTAGATATTCCCCTGATGAGATTAACACCGAAGCAAAGAAAAAGGAAAGGTTCCTGAATGGATTACTTGATGAGATGCAGACTGTGTTAGTCAACATCCGTTTTGGACATCTAGAATAGCTAGTAGACTCTGCCATTCAGATGGAAGGGAAGATCAACCAAGCCAATGACAACCGTAAGTGTCGCATGATGCACTAGACTTGATCCCACCATACCCAGAAGTATCGCCCCAACCCGTCTGCAGGATATGCCCCAAGAAACAATAGACCCCCCTTGTCCCGTCCAAGCTATCCCAATCGTAGCGGAGGAAACCTGAAGTCTAGAGGAAACCACAACAACAACCCCGACAACTCCAATAACTTCAATCGTGCACCACCCAAGTCCAACAACAACAACACCAACAACAATAATACTGCCGCAAGGACTGGAAGCAATGTTGTGCCTGTTGCAGGAAAAGACAAGTCCCAGATTACTTGCTTTGAATGCGGAGTCAAGGGTCACTACTCCAATGAGTGCCCCAAGAAGCTTGCAACAGCAACCAATGTGAATGCACCCGCACAGCAGCAATGTCGTGTTCATCCTGGAAGGAGATTTGCCCTAGGGAATTCACTCAACTGCAATGGCCGTCTGTTCCACATGAATGCTGAAGAAGCTCAGGAAGCGCCCGATGTCGTGCTGGGTATGTTTTCTGTTAACTCAGTACTTGCAAGAGTGTTGTTTGATTCTGGAGCATCGCACTCATTTGTTACAGAATAATTTGCATGCACTAGTAATATTCAACCAACAAAATTGAAGCATGTTATGATAGTTCAAATACCTGGTTCAACCACCAAAGCTAGAAAAATTTGCAAGGATGTACCTATCAGAATCCATGGAATATATTTTTATGCCAACCTAATAGGACTTGGAACCAAAGGTTTGGAAGTAGTACTAGGAATGGATTGGATGTCGAAACATAAAGGATTAATCGACTGTGCCAAGAAAGCCATAACCTTGACCAGTAGCTCTGGAGTATCAGTAGAGCATGTATCTGAGACCTTGCCTCGTCAATTTAAATGCAACAAGAGTCTAGCCCAACCAACCCTAGACCAAGTCAGAGTAGTTTGTGAATACCCCGACATATTCCCAAATGAATTACCTAGTATGCCCCCAAATCGGGATATCGAGTTCATCATTGAACTAATTCCTAGAACTGGACCCATAGCTCAGAGACCTTATAGTATGAACCCATCTGGATTAGTGGAGCTGAAGAAGCAACTTGATGCTATGTTGGAAAAAGGTCTGATTCAACCAAGCGCATCGCCATGGAGATCGCCTATTTTGTTTGTGGATAAGAAAGATGGAGGTAACCGTTTATGTACGGATTACTGGAAGCTGATGATGTCACCATCAAGAACAAGTACCCACTGCCAAAGATAGAGGATCTGTTTGGCCAATTGACCGGTGCCAGAGTGTTTTCTAAGACTGATCTTAGAACTGGTTATCATCAACTCAAGATTCGTGCAATGGATATTCCAAAGACCGCCTTTACCACCAGATATGGATTTTATGAGTATACTGTCATGTCTTTTGGATTAACCAATGCCCCCGCTTATTTCATGAATCTCATGAATAAGATTTTTATGAACTTCCTGGATAAGTTTGTCGTTGTTTTTATCGACGATATTCTGATCTATTCCAAGTCAGAAGAAGACCATGAGCTACACCTGAGAACCATCATTGAAACCCTTAGAGAGCATCAGTTGTATGCGAAGTTTAGCAAATGTGAGTTCTGGTTGAAGGAAGTAGGATTCCTAGGACATATCATGTCGGCAGGAGGAGTCGATGTTGATCCTGCCAAGATCAAAGATGTTGAAGACTGGAAAGCCCCAACCACTCAAACCCAAGTCCGCGCATTTACCGGATTATCCGAATATTACCGCAAGTTCGTTGAAGGATTTTCAAGCATCGCAAGACCAATGACCCAATTGTTGAAGAAAGATAAGAAGTTTGAATGGACTGACAAATGTGAAGCAAGTTTTCAAGAGCTCAAGAAGAGATTGATTTCAGCCCTAATTCTGATTATGCCGGATATCAAGAAGCCTTTTGATGTGTATTGTGATGCATCCAAGATTGGTCTCGGATGTGTGTTCATGCAGGAAGGCAAAGTCATAGCATATATGTCCAGACAACTGAAGCAACATGAGCAAAACTACCCTACCCATGACCTTGAACTAGCAGCCGTAGTTTTAGCCTTGAAGACCTAGCGTCATTACCTGATGGGTAACCGTTGTGAGATTTATTTGGATCACAAGAGTCTGAAGTATATTTTCACCCAGAAGGAACTGAATATTAGGCAAAGGATATGGATAGAGTTAATCAAGGATTATTACCTTGACATTCACTATCACCCCGGCAAAGCCAATGTGGTAGCGGATGCTCTTAGCAGATTGCCGTGTAGGTTAAACACCATGATTAAAGAAGCTCAGCTAACTTTGCATGAAGAGTTGGAGCAATTTAGAATGGAGCTAGTTAGCAAAGGATTTTTAGCTAGCATTGAACTTCAACCCACTTTGATCAGTCTGATCAAGGAGGCGCAGAAAGGAAATGCGAGTATCGATGGAATCAAGCGTCGTATCGGTATAGGGAAGGTACCCAGATTCACGGAAGATGAAGAAGGAGTTTTGTGGTAAAAAGGACGTATCTGTGTGCCAGTAGATTCCGAGATGAAGCAAGATATCATGCAGGAAGCTCATGATACTCTTTATTCTATCCACCCCGGAGGAATGAAGATGTATCAGGATTTGAAGGAGCAATTTTGGTGGCACAAGAAGAAGAGAGAAATTGGAAGCTACATAGCTAAGTGTGACATCTGTTAGAGAGTCAAAGTGGAACATCAGAGACCCACATGACTTTTGCAACCATTGCAGATTTCGGAATGGAAATGGGATTCTGTCGGAAAGGATTTTATCACCGGTTTGCCTACTTCTAGTAGGGGAAATGACTCTATTTGGGTCATAGTGGATAGACTGTCCAAGGTAGCCCATTTTATACCTATCAAGACTACCTACCAGAGTTCTAAGCTAGCAGAGCTGTACATTGCTAGAATCATCAGTTTGCATGGAACCCCTCAGACCATAGTGTCGGATCGAGGAACACAGTTTACCTCAAGGTTTTGGCAAAAAGTCCAAGAAGGATTAGGAGCCAAGCTGAATTTCAGCACAGCTTACCACCCGCAAATCGATGGACAAACTGAAAGAGTCAACCAAATCTTAGAAGATATGTTGAGAGATTGTGTGTTAGAATATGGATCAAAATGGGAAGATTGTCTGCCTTTCGTAGAATTCTCATACAACAATAGTTATCAAGCCAGTTTGCAAATGGCCCCATTTGAATTTCTGTCTGGAAGGAAGTGTTGTACCCCCTTGAATTGGTCGCAAGTAGGAGAGATTCAGATTTTCAGACCCGACATCCTACGAGAAGTCGAAGAGAAGGTTCACAAAGTCCGTGAACACCTCAAGACCGCCCAATCCAGACATAAGAGTTATGCTGACAAGATATGTCGAGACCTATCCTTCAATGTCGGAGATTTCGTGTATCTCAAAGTATCGCCCTTGAAGGGAATGTAGTGTTTTCAACTGAAAGGGAAGTTAGCCCCTAGATATATTGGACCCTTCAAGATTTTGAATCACCGAGGAGAAGTATCTTATCAACCGGAACTGTTAGAGGAGATGTCATCTATACATAATGTGTTCCATATCTCGTTACTTCGCAAATGCCTAGAAGTTCTGGAGAAGACCAAAGTGTTCAAGAACATTGATCACCGAGCCATAGATATCAACAAGGATCTGGCGTATCGTGAAGTACCTATTGGTATTTTGGAAGAAGCCTTCAGAACCACCAGGACCCGGAGTATCAAGTTTCTCAAGATCCAGTGGAGCAACCATACTGAAGAAGAAGCTACTTGGGAGCGAGAAGGTTATGAAGGAAATATGCCCTGAGAGGCAATAATAAAGTAGTTATTATGTATTCCTTATATATGATAGATGTTTATTTTGCATTCTAGAATTGTATTGATCGGAAACATCAATACATGTGTGTTTAATAAACAAAAAGGGTTCCTAGTTATGCCTCTCTTATAGACTAGCTTGTTGATTAACAAGATGATCAAGGTTTCCTGATCATAGACATTGGATGTTGTTAATAACAAGGTCACAGCATTTGTGAAATGATGTGATGAACATTCATCTGAAGTATAGCATTACGATCAAGTCATTATGTTTATATTGCTATAACATAATACAAAGTAATCTTTATCCTTAGACCATGAGATCATGTTAATTGCTCACACCTGAAGAGTATCTTGATAACATCAAACGTCACACCGTAACAGGGTGACTATAAAGATGGGTTCAGTGCTACGAAGGTGTTATGTTGAGGCTCATGGAGCAAGAGTGGAATTTTTCAATCCCGATGACGGATAGATATACTCTGGGCCCTCTCGGTGATATCACATTGAGATAGCTTGCAAGCAAGTGATGTGATCACTAGAATGTTATATCACGGGAACGAGAAAAGAGTGCATGTCGGTAACGAGATCAAACTAGGTATTTGGATACCGATGATCGATTCTCGGACATGTATTATATCATGAGACAAAGGGATTAAATTACAAGCGTTAAAGGTTCTCACGATCACAGAAGTCATTGTTGAATATGCAGGAGTTAGTATGGATATCCAGGTCCCGCTTCTGACTATTGATCTGAGAGGAGTCTCAATCATGTATGCATTATTCGCGAACCGTAGGGTGACACACTTAAGAGTTACCAAACACCATTTTGGAGCACATATGTTTCAGACGAAAGAATTGCAAAGCGCAGGGATTGTTTCGATAGAAACCGGAAATTGTTTCGGGTGAAATTGCAGAAAGTGGTTCTGCATGTGATATTGAAATATTGCAAGGGGTTATATGTGAATGTTTGTTTATTAAAGTAATTAACAAAATTCTGAATAAATTTAATAAAATAGTTTTATTAAATGAGAGAGCATTAAACTTGGAGAATTTTAATGCATTTAAAGTGGGGACTTTAAAAGGGAATGTGAAGAGGCATTTTAATGTGGAGGGGTTACCACCACGTGAATGGGGGAGGTGAGGGGTCACCCCCCATGTGCCGGCGATGGAGAGAGGGGCACCCCCCCTCCTCCTATAAAAGGCCCCCCTCTTCCTCCTTCTTCCTCACACCTCCTTGTGAAGGATCTCTCTCCCCCTTTAGAATTATTCCCCCATGGTCTCGGATTAGCGAGATACATGTTCCCGGTGGCATTTAAATGCGGAAGGAGTTGCTTCACTGGATCTCTAGAGCGAGGAGGTGGAGGTTGTCCGGTGGCTTGAATGCGCTGCTGAGTTGCGGCGCTCGGACTTCCTCACGATCTTGAGATCGGAAAGTGTACGACTACATCAACCACGAGTTCCTACTTGTTAACAAAACTCGTTGTCTTTGAGGGTAAGTTCTCGTTGGATGTATGTCCACCCGTTGCTTTGTACCTAGTAGATAGATCTTGGCGTGTAGTTCTCATCGTAGGAAATTTTTTGTTTTCTATGTTGCGGACCCAATAGGTTATATTAGGGCCTGATCTATGTGTAGGTGCTTTGCATGGGTAGTACACACATGTTTATATGTGGGCGATGATGATCATGTTATTGCATCTTCTATGTACTTTGGATATTGGTGGCATAGTGGGATGAAGCGGCCCGGACCAACCTTACATGTCATCGTACATGAGACCGGTTCCACGACTGACATGCAACTTGTTTTACATAAGTGGCTGGCGGGTGTCTGTCTCTCCTACTATAGTCAATATCTGATTTACAACGAGTTGCTAATAACTTGGTTATCCTCGTTGTGGTTCATGTTCGTAGGTGAGAACGGTTCTATCTCCGAAAGCCCTAAGCCACGTAAAACTTGCAATTGATAAATTAGAGGCGTCTAGTTTAGATCGTTGCTGGGCTAGTGTATTGATATGGTATTGTTGTAAGTAGATGTATGATAGATACTCTTACAACACATTCAACGTGTAAGTTCCATAGACATTGGCCTTACACACAAAGGAATGATAGAGATCATACCACGATGCAAATGATAGAGATCAAATGCATGGACCATATCATCTCACTTTACACATTAGATGTTAGCATCTTATACTGCTAGTTTGGCACTTTTGGTAGAATTGTAAGATGATCCCTCATTTAGATATCAAGATAAAATGTGTTCTTTCTTGAGTATGCACCGTTCTATGGATCGTGTTTCGAGACATCACGTGATGATCGGGTGTACTCGACTCTACGCTTTCATACAACGGGTGTAAGACAGTTTTACACATGCGAGTACTAAGGTTCTTACTTGGCGAGCCTAGCATGTACAGACATGGCCTCGAAACACGGACCGAAAGGTTAAGCATGAGTCATATAGTTGATATGATGCCCATATAGATGCTCGCCTTTGAAGCTACACCGACTCACGTGATGATCGGACTTGGTGTAGTGGATTTGGTTTATGTAATCACCAAAAGGACACGAGGGATGTCGTTTTTGAGTGGGAGTTCATTAGTAATTTGGATTAGTTGAACTCAATCTATCTTAAACTTAGTCTAAATAAAATTTACAAATTCTGTTGTAGATGGAACCACCTGCTTTTAATTTCAATGTGTTCATGGAGAAAGAGAAACTTGCTGCGAATGGTAGCAACTTCACCAACTGGGCTATGAATTTGAGGATTCTCCTCACTGCTGCACAAAAGCAATATGTGCTAGATGCGCCGCTAGGCCCCCCACCAGCTCCTGATGCCCCTGGAGAGGAAAATAATGTCTATGTGACTCGTCAGGAGGACCACAACTTAGTTCATTGTGGCATACTGTATGGGCTAGAGCCAGAACTTCGAAAGCGTTTCGAAAATGGCAATGCCTTTGATACCATGGGAGAATTGAAAATGATTTTCGATACCCATGCTTCTGTAGAGAGTTATAATGCTACTGAAAAGTTCTTTAGCTGCAAAATGGAGGAAAACAACTCTGTTAGTGAGCACGTACTCAAAATGTCTGGGTACGCCGATAAGCTTGTGTCCTTGGGAATAACGATTCCCATTGACTTAGGCATACATCATGTTCTCCAATCTCTGCCACCTAGCTACAAGAGCTTCGTGATGAACTATAATATGCAGGGCTTGAAGAAGACTCTTCCCGAGCTTTTGTCAATGCTTAATACTGTAGAAGTGGAGATTAGGAAAGAACATCAAGTGTTGATGATCAATAGGACCACCGGTTTCAAGAAGGACAAGAAAGGCAAGCACAAGGGAAAGAAGGGTGGCAAATATGTTGCCGCGCCTGAAAAGAAACCCCGAGCTGGACCTAAGTCCGATACCGAGTGCTACTATTGCAAGGGGATCGCCATTAAGCCAATCGCCCAAGTATTTGGCGGACAAGAAGTCCGGCAAGGCAAACAAAGGTATATATGATATACATGTTATTGATGTGTAATGGACTAGTACTCGCAGTAGCACCTGGGTATTTTATACAGGATCGGTTGCTAATATGTGTAACTCGATTCAGGGGATGCGAAACAAGTGACAACTAGAAAGGGATGAGGTCACGATGCGGGTCGCCAATGGATCAAGAGTTGATGTGATCGCCGTCGGAACGCTACCTCTCCATATGCCATCAGGATTAGTTATAAACCTGAATAATTGTTATTTGGTGCCTGCACTTAGCATGAACATTGTATCCGGATCGTGTTTGATGTAAAGTGGTTATTCGTTTAAATCTGAAAACAATGGTTGTTCGATTTATATGGATAATATCATTTATGGTCATGCACCTGTGTTGAATGGTTTATTTCTGATGGATCTCGATAGTAATATTACGCACATTCATAATGTTAATGCTAAAAAGATTAAACTTGATGATGATATATCTACATATATGTGGCACTGCCGTCTAGGTCATATTGGGCATTAAACGCATGAAGAAGCTCCATTCTGATGGACTTTTGGAATCACTTGATTTTGAATCATTTGATACATGTGAGCCATGCCTTATGGGCAAGATGACTAGAACGCCGTTTTCCGGTTCAGTGGAATGGGCAACAGATTTATTGGAAATCATACATACTAATGTGTGTGGACCAATGAGTGTGTCGGCGCGAGGTGGATATCATTATTTTGTTACTTTCACGGATGATTTGAGTAGATATGGGTATATCTATTTGATGAAACACAAATCTAAAACTTTTGAAAAGTTCAAGGAATTTCAGAATGAAGTGGAAAATCATCGTAATAGAAAGATCAAATTTCTACGGTCTAACCATGGAGGAGAGTATCTAAGTTACAAGTTTAGCACACACATGAAAAAGTGTGGAATAGTTTCACAACTCACGCCTGCCGGAACACCACAACGTAATGGTGTGTCGGAACATCGTAATCATACCTTATTAGATATGGTTCGATCTATGATGTCTCTGACTGACTTGCCACTATCATTTTGGGGTTATGCACTGGAAACAGCTGCATTCACTTTAAATCGGGCACCATCTAAATCCGTTGAAACGACACCTTATGAATTATGGTTTGGAAACAAACCTAAGCTGTCATTTCTTAAAGTTTGGGGATGCGATGTTTATGTGAAGAAACTTCAGCCGGATAAACTCGAACCCAAAGCAGAAAAATGCGTCTTCATAGGATACCCTAAGGAAACGATTGGGTATACCTTCTATCACACAGATCCGAGGGCAAGGTTTTTGTTGCCAAGAATGGATCCTTTCTTGAGAAGGAGTTTCTCGCGAAAGGTGTGAGTAGTCGAAAGGTAGAACTCGAAGAGGTTATTGGACCTTCTCTTCATGAAATGGCAAGTAGCACAGCACCGGAAGTTGTTTCGGAGTTGACTTCACCTAATGAAGAGAGAGCTAATTATATTGATCATGAAACTCCAAAAGAGGACACTACCGAACCTCGCAGGTCAAGCAGGACACGAGCAGATCCTGAACTGTACGGCAATCCTGTTGTGAATTTCATGGTTGATGAAATGGATGACCCTGCGACATATGAAGAAGCGATGATGAGCCCGGATTCCAACAAATGGCTAGAAGCCATGAAATCCGAGATGGAATCCATGTACGAGAACCAAGTTTGGACCTTGGTGGACTTACCTCACGATCGAAAGGCCATTGAGAATAAATGGATTTTCAAAAGAAAAATTGATGTTGATGGTAATGTGACCATATATAAGGCTCGACTTGTCACAAAGGGGTTTCGACAAATTCAAGGAGTTGACTACGATGAGACATTCTCTCCCGTAGAGATGCTTAAGTCGGTTAGGATTATGTTAGCAATTGCTGCATATTTCGATTATGAAATATGGCAGATGGATGTCAAAACTGCGTTCCTCAATGGTAATATTGAAGAAGAGTTGTATATGATACAACCTAAGGGTTTTGTCGATCCTAAGGATGCTAATAAGGTATGCAAACTTCAGTGATCCATCTATGGACTGAAGCAAGCATCCCGGAGTTGGAATCTCCGCTTTGATGAGGTGATCAAAGAGTTTGGATTTGTCCAAACTTATGGAGAGGCTTGTATTTACAAGAAAGTGAGTGGGAGCAATGTGGCATTTCTGATATTATATGTGGATGACATATTATTGATTGGAAATGATATAGATCTTTTAAATAGTGTTAAAAGTTATCTGAACAGCAAATTTTCGATGAAAGACCTTGGTGAAGCGTCATATATATTAGGCATTAAAATCTATAGAGATAGATCAAGGCGCCTAATTGGGCTATCGCAGAGTACATACCTTGATAAGATATTAAAGAAGTTTAATATGAACGGAAGTAAGAAGGGGTTCTTACCTATGTTGCAAGGCAAGACATTGAGTAAGACTCAAAGTCCGGCTACGGCGGAAGAAAGAGAGATGATGGATAATATCCCCTATGCCTCGGCCATAGGCTCTATTATGTATTCCATGCTATGTACAAGACTAGATGTGGCACATGCTATTAGTTTGACTAGTAGCTACCAATCTGATCCAGGTTCGGAACACTAGATAGCGGTCAAGAACATCCTCAAGTACTTGAGAAGAACTAGGGATATGTTTCTTATATACGGAGGTGAAGAAGAGCTAGGCGCTAAGTGTTATGTCGATGCTAGCTTTGACACCGATCCGGATGACTCTAAGTCTCAATCCGGATATGTATTTCTCTTGAACGGAGCAACAGTTAGTTGGAGGAGTTCCAAACAACCTGTGGTGGCTGGATCAACGATGGAGGCAGAATATGTTACTTCTTCAGAAGCGGTGCAGGAAGCGGTTTGGATGAAAGAGTCAATTACGGAACTAGGTGTAGTTCCTAGTGCATTGGACCCAATGGTGATCTATTGTGACAACAATGGAGCCATAGCCAACGCAAAGGAACCGAGGTCTCACAAGAATTCCAAGCATATTAAGCGTCGGTTTTACTCCATCCACGAGCATGTCAAGGATGGAGATATAAAGATTTGTAAAGTACACACGGACCTAAATGTAGCAGATCTGTTGACTAAAGCTCTCCCTAGGGAAAAACATGATCAATACCAGAACTCCATGGGTGTTAGATTTATCACTATGTGAACTAGATTATTGTCTCTAGTGCAAGTGGGAGACTGAAGGAAATATGCCCTGAGAGGCAATAATAAAGTTGTTATTATGTATTCCTTACATATGATAGATGTTTATTTTGCATGCTATAATTGTATTGATCGGAAACATCAATACATGTGTGTTTAATAAACAAAAAGGGTTCCTAGTTATGCCTCTCTTATAGACTAGCTTGTTGATTAACAAGATGATCAAGGTTTCCTGATCATAGACATTGGATGTTGTTAATAACAAGGTCACATCATTTGTGAAATGATGTGATGAACATTCATCCGAAGTATAGCATTACGATCAAGTAATCTTTATCCTTAGACCATGAGATCATGTTAATTGCTAACACCTGAAGAGTATCTTGATAACATCAAACGTCACACCATAACAGGGTGACTATAAAGATGGGTTCAGTGCTACGAAGGTGTTATGTTGAGGCTCATGGATCAAGAGTGGAATTTGTCAATCACGATGACGGATAGATATACTCTGGGCCCTCTCGGTGATATCACATTGAGATAGCTCGCAAGCAAGTGATGTGATCACTAGAATGTTATATCACGGGAACGAGAAAAGAGTGCATGTCAGTAACGAGATCAAACTAGGTATTTGGATGCCGATGATCGAATCTCGGACATGTATTATATCATGAGACAAAGGGATTAAATTACAAGCGTTAAAGGTTCTCACGATCACAGAAGTCATCGTTGAATATGCAGGAGTCAGTATGGATCTCCAGGTCCCGCTTCTGACTATTGATTTGAGAGGAGTCTCAATCATGTCTTCATTATTCGTGAACCGTAGGGTGACGCACTTACCTAACACCATTTTGGAGCACATATGTTTCAGACGAAAGAATTGCAAAGCGCAGGAATTGTTTCGATAGAAACCGAAAATTGTTTCGGATGAAATTGCAGAAAGTGGTTCTGCATGTGGTATTGAAATATTGCAAGGGGTTATATGTGAATGTTTGTTAATTAAAGTAATTAAAAAAATTCTGAATAAATTTAATAAAAGAGTTTTATTAAATGAGAGAGCATTAAACTTGGAGAATTTTAATGCATTTAAAGTGGGGACTTTAAAAGGGAATGTGAAGAGGCATTTTAATGTGGAGGGGTTACCACCACATGAATGGGGGAGGTGAGGGGTCACCCCCCATGCTCCGGCCATGGAGAGAGGGGCACCCCCCTCCTCCTATAAAAGGCCCCCCTCTTCCTCCTTCTTCCTCACACCTCCTTGTGAAGGATCTCTCTCCCCCTCTAGAATTATTCCCCCATGGTCTCGGATTAGCGAGATACATGTTCCTGTGGCATTTAAATGCGGAAGGAGTTGCTTCCGCTGGATCGCTGGAGCGAGGAGGTGGAGGTTGTCCGTGGCTTGAGCGTGTGTGTGCGGATCTGCTGAGTTGCGGCGCTCGGACTTCCTCACGATCTTGAGATCGGCAAGTGTACGACTACATCAACCACGAGTTCCTACTCGTTAACAAAACTTGTTGTCTTCGAGGGTAAGTTCTCGTTGGATGTATGTCCACCCGTTGCTTTGTACCTAGTAGATAGATCTTGGCGTGTAGTTCTCATCGTAGGAAATTTTTTGTTTTCTATGCTGCGGACCCAACAGATTATATTAGGACTGAGTTCCCAAATCTCTTTAGTTCCTAGTTTTTCTTAAATCTCGGGACGATATTTTGTATAAGGAGGGAAGGTTTGTAACACCCCAAAAATACTAATCAAGATTATCAATTTCTAATCACGCAAGTTTAGGGTTAACAAAAACTTTTATTACTAAATTAAATATGAATGCATGTGTGATTTTGCATTAGTGTATGAATGAGTGCAATTGGCATGTTTGAATTCTATAAATGATAATAAATGGTTTAAAGATGAATACTACATCATCTAGGCCATTTACAAACAAAACCCAAAGAAAAAGAAATCAAATATAAAGCATATGATTAAATGGTCATTTTTACCAAAGTTAACGACTAGGCCACTTTGTGAGTTCCTAGTAAAGAATTTCTAATAGAAACATTTCCATTTCTTTTCACCCCTTGCTAGACCAAGTAAAAGTGAACCCAAGCCCACTTTACAAACTCACAGAAACTATTTTCAAATATATTTAAAGGACAGTTCAAAATTGAATCAAGTTCATATGGTAAGATCACCATTTTGCAAAAACCACTCAAATCAATTCACCTTGACTTTTCCAAGCAACCATAGACACTCAAGCATAAGATCAAAACTGTCCCCAAATTTCATTCAAAAAATTCAAATTTGAATTCTTGCGGCCATTTAGTCGAACATCTTGCAGACACAAATCAATTACTGCCTAACTCCACTGTTTGGAGCAGTGATCACTCGACCACTTGCCCTCATTGCACTCCCTCCTGTCTCCCCAACATCTAGTAGCACCAGACACGCATCCCCCCTTTGCCATTGCGCCAGTGCAGCGCCGCCTGAAGCCAGCCTCTCTGGCCGACCATGGATAGAGCGCCACGGACCATGCCGCCATCTCCCACGACGACCAGGAGACAGGCGACCATCCACTGCCACCTCCTGTCCAGCCCTTGATCGCAGCCAGGCCATGGACCACCCCAACATCGCTGCACCCACTTTATCTACGCCGTGCCGAGAGTGCACCAGAGCGCCACAGCTGACTAGCTCGCACGCGCCATGCCTTGTCCTCTCCGTGTGTGCACACCCTCGCCTTAACACCAGGTAGCTCCCAGACATCCCTGTTCGCCACCGCGTGACCCGTAGCCCCCGTGCGCCGTCTCAAACACCGCCAGTTCCACACAGAGCATCGCCCGCGCCCGACCGTCCTCGACCGCCTCGAGCCACGCCTTTAAGCCCGTGATGACCGCCAAGCAGCACTGCGTCGCCCCCTACCCTCAGCCATGCCGGTAGCTCGTTGTACCGCTATCACCGGAGAAGCCAGCCCATCCCGCTCGGTCCCTTCGTTGGTGTATAAATAGAGGTCCTCTTCGCCTCAGTTCTCCACACCACCTCACTCCCCACTCCTCACAACATCTCCCACACCCTTTCTTGGAGCGAGGCGAGCACCGCATTGCCGGAATTTGGCTGGAGCCCACCGCTGCAGAAGAAGAAGAAGAAGGGAGCCATTGATTGGAGCCGCCCTAGGAGCCGCCGCGACCACCGTTCGAACCACCGTCATCGACCACGTCGTTCTCCCCATCACCGACCCTAGCTGGAGCCCAGGTGAGCCTCACCCGACCCCCACCACCGCGTTAGGGTTCAGACCTCTCCGGAGCTGTTCGTCATCGATGATGAACCTCAGTCGTTAGATCAGGTTCTAATCGTAGGGCCTAGATTGAAAGATACCGTTTCGGTTAGATAGCATCGCTGACTAGTGGGACCCCACATCAGCCATTGGCCACACATTTGGCAGATTGGGCCAGCCCAGTTACTTTCTCGCGCAGGCCTGTGAATTCAAATAGTTATTTTCTAATTTAGTTAAAACCAAATTTTGTCAACAGATTCAAAAATCAATTCAAAGAGATTCACTAAACCAAATTTCCTGATTCCAATCTTGTTAGAAAGATATTAAAATTATCTCTCCAAGCCCGTTGGATTCGAACCATTTGAAATTATAGAGCATCTATAGTAGAAATAACAACACAGAGACTTTTCCACATTCAAACATTTTTCAAAAATCAACCATAAATGCTTTTGAGTTGATTCCAACTCTCAAAAATCACATTTGACAAGATCTATATGAATACGTAAAAACATTTATGTTTACATCTAGTGACATTGGACTAGTACCAAAAGAATGCTATTTAGGCATTTCTAGTCACTTTAATTCTATGAAATGATAATCTTAAACTTTATAAAATATGACCAACACTTTAAATAACATTCCTATGTATTAGAATATGTGGTGATGACATGTTTCAACATGATCCCATATTTTAATTGGAGAATATTAAATCTTAAGTATTTTTAATGAGTAGAAATTACTTTTCTAAAATAAGATAAACAAGATTAAGTCTTTATTTCATGTGATGATTGTGATGATGCTAGATCATAAAGTGTGAGCCTTAGTGTGCTAAATAGAAATAGTTAAGTATTGTTTGGTGATTGTGTACCTCGTATTCATTTATAGACGATAGTACCGACCCGGGATACAAAGAGGAGGAGTACTACCAAGAAGAAGAAGAAGAAGAAGAAGAAGAAGAAGAAAACTTCAACCACTGCACTACTCAAGGCAAGCCTAACACTATAAGTTAACTATGCAAGTTAATACTTGCCCACTTGATAACCTAAGCAAAATGCATTAGGCATGCTTGGTTATATAACTTTGATTATACCAATCCCAAGTTTTACTTGCAAGTTTTATTCTTTTACTTTACCAAAGTTCTTTACCTTTAGTTAGTGCTTTGTGAGTTTTGGAAAAATAGTATAGATACCATAAAGAGTATAAAACTAGGCCTAAGTAGTTATACTTAGATGTCATTCCAAGGCATGAGATTAGAGTTGGATAGTTACCCTTGATTAGCACCCCTCATTAGTGAATACTCTCAACATTAGTGGCTAGTGCTAAGCATAAAAGTTGATCACTTTAGATGGGAATACTTGGTGAAAAAGGATTATGAAAACCTTGGAATGAGGATTCATTCTATTGAAATGTTTTGACATGTGTTATGGACACAAAAGGATTTGATGATGAAAATGTTGAGGCATGAGCCTTAGCCCTTTATAAAAACTGATGGTTGGGTTCGGATGCGATACCATTCCAATTTTACCATACAACCACAATACCTGAATTCGGTAGGGCTTAACTATAAGTTTATATGCCTTGGTATGGGTTCCCTCGCAGAAAGAGGTTGAGCTGAGGCTACCTCGTGAGTGTGAATGTCCACCTATGCAGTGCCCAGGATGGCAGATGGCCATGGCTAGGAGGCCAAGCTCATAGGGGAGGTGCATATACTAGAGTGTGTAATTGAAAGGTTGTGATTGATTATCCGCATACTAATTATGTTGATTCAGGGTTATCCCTGATAGATGTATCGAATTTTGTGGTGAAAGTGTACCACCTCTGCAGAGTGACAAACTATTCGAATAGCCACGTCCGCGGTTAAGGACGGTTGGAGTGGCCATAATGTTCCATCGTCAGATGTTTTCAACATGACTTGTAAATTGAACTATGACTTTGACTTGACCACAACAGGATTGTGGATATGAAAACTAGGTTCCCACTTAAGTGATTTAGAACATTTACTTAGTTTTCTTTACTTCTAAACTCAGTATGAGATAAACCTGGATTTTTGCAAATAAACCTAGAGCTTAAGATTCCTACTAGAACTACGTTACTTGTTAGTGATACTTTGCGAGTACTTAAAGGTATTCATGGCTTTGTCCCTGGCTATTCCCGTGGCCATACTATGAGGAGGACTAACAAGATGATGGACAGCAGGAGGTCTACGACAACTAGGATCATCTCCCATCGTCAGCATTGCATGTGACTCTGAAGATGGAGCCCCTATTACGTTTATTTTTTGCTGCTTGATTTGTATTAAGACTGGATCATGAGATCCTTTATTTGTAAGACCTTATTATGGTTTGTAATGGATGATGTACCGTGGTACCAATTCTGTTATGTCTCGCAAAAATGGTAATCCTAGGATTGCGAGGTATGGCATAACATGCATCTGGGATTAAAAATCTCGGTGTTGACAGCATGAGACCCTTCTCGAAGACATCCGAAGCCCATGACACCGTGGGATTCTTTGATGATGAAGCCGCGGTCGTGGGAACATCCGGCTCAGAAGACGCGGTCGTCCCCAAATGTTGTGGCGACTTTGACGCTGCAGCTTCAGTAGCCTCCCGCTCCGACACCGCCGAAGCTGTCGGCGCGATCGCCGTGAGTGGAACTTCCACCACCACTCCCGTGTCTTCAGCCTCCGATCCCATCATCGGAGTCGCACCCTCCAAGATCTCATGTGAAGTTTTGGTCACATCGTCGTCAGAATCATCGTCCGACTCGAACACCACTACCGATTTGGATGGCGACGCTGGCTATGGAGCTGGCTTCTTTGCGGGTGACTTTGGTTTGCACGCAGGTTTCCATGGTGTGGCCGTTTGCCGTGAGCTATGCTCTTGCAAAATCTCGTCGTCTCTATCGCACTCTTCAAGAGTACGGCTCACCTCGAACTCGCGTTGCTTCTACATGCGAGTCTTGCGAGCCTCGAGTGCTGGGGGAGGGACCTCCCTCTCTTCCTATTTGCCCTTGGAGGACTCTCCTTCGGCACCGTCCTCAAGCTCCTTGGGGACCTCTTCGTCGAGCGGGGGAAGCCAACCTTCGAGAACCTGAAACAACTGAGAGTGGCCAAGAACAAACATAAAAGAATGCGGTCGCAAATTACACCGCGGGAAACACGACTGAAGATAAACCCGGAGGGGGAGGCTTACCGTAGGAGCATCATTCTTCTCGGGCACATACGGAGTGATCCCGGCCGACGTGGTTGTAAATTCCGCGTTAGTAATCTTCTTCAATGCGGCCTTGTAGTCTGCAGCATCCCACGACTCCTTGCTAGTCCGGGAAGGTTCGTTCTTCCTGGTGTACTCATACATCCAATGGGGTCAGGTCGCCAACGGGACCAAGCGCCGCCCGAGCCAGCAGTTGTACAGATTGATCAGGGATAACCCTTGGTCCTTCAACTTCTGGATCTGGTCCATCATCTCTGTGATGGCCATCCTTTGATCATCGGGGAGCTTGTCTGCTGCCTGCCAGCAGGGCTCGCTTCTCTCCGCGACGAACTTGGGTAGCGCCACTTCGCTGGAGGGGGTGGACTCTTTCACATAAAACCATCTCTTCTTCCATTCGCTCGCGGCCTTCTTCGGCAACAGGAGCTTGATGAAATTGGCCTTCGGCTTCAACTGAAATATAACGCCTCCGGCCGCCAAGATCGGGCCGCCGGACCCCTCGCACCCGATGCGGCCATGGAATAGCTCCAACCATAGTGGGAAGTATGGCCTACAGCCAAGGTAGAATTTGCAGAAGGTGACGAAGATTGCCAGCTGCTCGATGATGTGCGGGCCGAGATCCGACGGCTTGATCGCGTAGTACGCACAGAACCACCAGAAGAATAGCAAGGTGGGGAACCCCAAGCCCCTCTCCAAGTGGCTTGGGAAGCAGATGAACTCGTCAACGCGTGGCTTCGGCTCGACCTCGAAAGACGTGGGGATCTACCAATTCCCCTTACAGAGGACCCCGCGTCCTCAAATGACTTGAGTTGTGCTGCTGTGCACTTAGATTTCCCCCACGGACCTTTCGGAGGCGCCATCAGGAAAGAGGCAAGGTCGCTTGGTCTGGAGAATCTAGATCGAGGGGAGACAGGGGGAATGGATGCGCAAAAATGAGGAATGTGGGGAAGGGTCTACAGGACTGTTCCGTCACTCCTCTTATAAAGAAGTGTTACCCGCCAATCTCGGGATAGCCGTTACCCACGGTAATCGTACTGAAGTTACCGTTGGACCACCCAACGGATAGTTTGACCAACCTGACGGTCCAACTCCTTCCACTCGACTCGCCTGCAACTATGCCCTGTCCGGTCGATGAGGGTAGCGACTCGGTAGTGATTGCATTCGCCAAGGCTGCGATTGGAAACCCGGTGGAAAATTTCCTCGGTTCTCGGTAGAGTCCATCACCGATTTGACTGGGCGTCCAAATTGGACTCGCCTAATCCGACTGCCAAATGAACACTTGCGTCTGAATCAACGATGGCCTCGGGGACTACTGATGGGGATATGCTGAATGGGGTATACCCAGCAGGACATTCCGATTGGGCCAAAAGCATAGCGAGTGGGCCTGCAGGACGGCGACTGGAATGCGACTGAGGAGAAGGCCTGGCGATTGGAGACTGGAGGCCCAGGAGTGTTCTCAAAACCCAGTCGGATTAGGTCAAAGCCTCCAAATCCATATCTTGTTCGGTTGTAAACTGTAAACCCTAGCGAGGTGCCTCCTATATAAACCTCCCTAGGGTACTCTGAGGACTTACGTTCCATCATACACCCCTTCAAGCGACTCACTGCTTAGACGCTCAGCTCGCCACCCCTGTTACTCGCACTCCATCAATCTAATCTAGCAGCAGTAGGTATTTACCCTCCGAGGGACCGAACCTGGATAAATCAATGTGCATCCGCCCCCATCTCGCACCGCAGATGGCCGCCAGCTCTCGCCCCCGATTCTATCAATCGCTGCCTATGGCAGCGACTACCGTGGCCATTTCCACAACATTCACTGCAATTGCGTAATCAATGAGCCAGTCATCTGACTTTGTGCTACCATCATATGTCTTTGTTCCTCTTGCCAACTAGAAGTTTGGCACCGGTGGTTCTCTCATGATCCGGGGTCCAAAACATGCCGGACTTGGAGGATCTTGCACTTCAATCAACTCCGACCTATAGATTCGGTCTAGCTTCAATCTTGCGTCATCTGGCTGCAAATTCCTGCTTCCAAGCCTCGATCCAATCACATGGTGCTCCGGTCTTGGGAATCCGCATCCATCATTGCTGAGTAACCATCATTATACCTTTCTTGACCTGGACGAGCGTTTTTCTGTTGCCCTGCCTGACCTGCGCTTCTCTCCTGCCGAGGTGCGTACTGCTACTACTATTGTCGAGGTACATTTTTCCATGTTCCTGTCGGATCACCTTGTCCGGCATTTCCGTTGGCAACGTTCCTTTGACCGGCATTGCCTTGGTCACGGTTACCTCGGCCAGCTTCACCTCGGCTGGCACTGTGACGATCCTCATCAACTTGCACAACTTTTCCTTTTCCTACCTTTACCGGGTCACATGGGACCATGTTTATCTCTTCTTCCCAAGGTTACCACCTCCTCTCTCCTAGCTCCAACAGATTTTGGCGGGTTGTTCCCTGCCGAATGAACCACACGAGATGCTCCGGGTTGCACCGGGTTTGCCTTATTCAGCTCCTCATTTTGCTAGCAAGCCACCCTCAACAAGTGATTTGCCCTATCTTTTGTCTTTCCCGGGCTTCTCCGGTTAAGCCTTCTAACTCGGAAGTTGCCGCATTCACAGCCATGAGGTTCTTTGCCGGGGTATTGTACCTCTCCAGCCCTCCTGTCACTATAGTAGCTATCTGACTCGGCCTAGGCTCACACTCCTTGTCAATTTCCGTGATCAGGTTTCTACCATGGATTTTCACTCCATCTATGCGGTTTGCCTTTGCATATTCCCTTAAGGTGATGTTTACCGACTGCTGCAACTCGGCTACCTTTTTCGCCCTAGCTAGCATTTTCTGCCTAGTCTCCTCTAACTCAGCTTGTGCCTGAGCTGGATCTACAACAGGAGCTATTGGTGTTACTAGGCTATCTATTGCTTGTTGCAGTACATTCTATGGACTTTCTAAAGGTGGGAATCTAGATCTTGCCTGCTTTGGCGTGACCTATGGATCTAGCGCCGGATCCTTGCTTGCTCCTGCATATGGTGTGGCCATCCTGACCTCAACGCTGCTAGCGGGGCGAGTGATGCGCACACCACGAGTTGTGCTGAGAGGTGGTTCGCCTCCCTCGACGACATGTCGCGGGTGAACGCAGGTCTCGTCCATGCCGACGTAGATCTTGTGTGCGCCCAGCTTGATGAAGAGGCCATTGCACGGAGTAGTACGCCTATCGAAGCTTCCAACATTGTCGCTGACGTAGTCCAGCCCTCCAAAGCGCTGAACCAGGCCAGAGACGACGCATTCGCCAGTGCCAAAGATGTTTCCCGTCCAGATTTTTACCCCTGCTAGCGTCGCTAGCCCCACGGTGGCCGCCAACTATCATGGTGGTGGCACGGCAGATGCCATGGATAGGCTAAATATGGGGCGAATGAACACTAGAGGAATCCAGGAAGGGATAGCATGGTGATTCCACACATAGATGTTTGTATTTCACTCTATCAATGGTGGATTACAAGGGCTCCTTGAGCAGTTCGTGAGAAGGAGACTAGTTCGCTTACCGCCCACTACGATGCTCTAGAGTTCTACCAAGACAGAATGATCGATCCCCCGCTATGGAGGCCCAGGTCCTCCTTATATAAGGAAACCCGGGTTACAAAGTTAGGGCATACATGGAGGCATATTCTTTGAATATGCCCCTTGGTTAAAGCTAGATGCTTCTTTATTCGCTTTAACGGCTAGTCCGGACTATGGACGTAACTCTCTGCGTGCCCCTTGCCTTTAGGCGTCACCAGACACAAGCGACGTCAGCCGACATTGCCTGCGTCATCTTTGTCGGCCATGCCCCGCTGGTCCTTCGCTCTGCTTGCTTCGCTCATGCTTCAGTGGACAAAGGCCACCTTTTTACCAATGGGAGATTCCTTCCTTCTCTTTGAAGCCAAGTGGTAGCCCGGCTAACGCTTGGCTAACTCAGCTATGAGGGTACCTGCACATTTAGTAGATAAACAGGGCCGACATACATTTTATGCCGGCCGGATTAATGCTAGGCAAACACCCAATGGGCCGGGTTACTCCGTATGGCCTGCCTTGAGGTGACCTGGCCAGCACATGCTTTGACCGTGTCGTACCTCGGCTAACTCGGCCTTTATACCCTGGCGTGACCCTTCCCGGGGGTATCCCCCCAACAGTTTTTGCCCTGGAAGTTCGGAAAAATTACCCTCCCTGCCACCATTGAGTGAAAGGTTCCTTTCTGTCTCCTGTTGCTTACTTTCTCCGGGAATGAACCCGAATCAATGCTAATTACTAAAAGTATTACTTCCAGTAGTGAAGTTTCCAATGGCTAAAAATATTTGTGAAGAGGCCCACAAAAAACATACCGATTGGCTCTTCTCTCATGTCAATGGAAAAGATAGCCCTACCTCGCTTTGTTATATTGGCTTAGACATGTTTACACATCGCTGTTGCCACATGGACCGACTTGGACTTGCCTGGACTGATTGGGAGATAGAAATCGACATCCAAGAAGGTGCATGGACAGACTTGCATGGACCGATTGAGGAGAGAGAGAGCAGCTATTTGCGAATTAGAGGATTTCTAAACACGGTACATCCTCATCGGCCACCGTGGACTTCGACAACTTGCAATGTGGTCAGGGGATCTTGTCGGATAGCTCAGCGTCATCAGCGAACTACAAACACCTTCATCCACGTCCCATACAATTGATGTACAATATCTTTTGATTATTTTCTCTGTTCTTTCTTCCATTTTAGCAAAGCATAAATGAAGAAATTCTGAACTTCAACAAACATGAACAATGCAAATATCTATTTCAACATTGTTTCTTTTAATAGAAAAGATGCTATATTTTATAACCACGATATATATCGCATGGACGTCTTAATTACATGTCTCTTTTCTCAACAAAGCCAATGCAATCGACAAGTTGCAAAACATAGTTTTCCTTTCTTATTTATATCAGCGGACAGCAGATCGAGTTGTCGAACGTTCAAAAATTAAAAAAAGATACACATATCAAAAACAAGAAAAAAGGAAAGCACAAAAAAAATATAGAAAGAGCGGTGTTGTGAGGATAAGAAGCGTGGTGTTATCCTGGCCAAGCAAAGTAGTAGTTGATTAATCAAACACGCACATCAATTATGCTTGTCAATACATTTTGTTGTGCAAAGTTTTAGGCCATTTTTTCCATGTGCCTAAAAATATATGGTAAAATATTAAGTATTTATATTGATGTCATGCCATTTTCACTATATTTGATGGATCATGAGATTTTCACTATTACACATGTAAAACTGGTTTATTTTTTATTTTTACTATCCCAATTCAAATAACTCAGTTGATTTTGTGTGGTGTCATGGCAACGCACGGGTTTTATGCTAGTTTTAGTAATTTTTGCAATAATAATATTTGGTCACTACTTTACTTTGGTTTTAATGTGATGAACTTGTATTAATGTGGTCACTTCTCTATTCATGATGTTGTGTAATGGTTTTTGATATACATATATAATATAGATTTGGCCACTCCTCCCTGAGCTCGAGTTCATCCCCCTTTTTTCACACGATTTATCAAGATTTGGTGACGCCCCATCTATCCAAGGGTTGTAAAAAGTTAGCAACTCCATCTTTCATCTGTCATTGCTAGTTTAGCTCATTTTATGCTCTAGTTTTTAAATAAGTGCATAGTTTTTATTTTTTCAATAATAACATATGGTCACTACTCTGCTTTAGTTTCAATGCAAATGATCCGGCAATGGATGTACGATGACCGATGCTCTGTCGAGTTCATTAAGGGTGTGCATTATTTTATTAGTGTGGCTAAGGCAAACAAGTAGAATGGTTTTATTTGTTGTCCATGTCGTGTCTGTAAGAATAATTAGGATTATTCTTTCTCAAAAATCCTTCACATCCATCTATTTCGGTTCGGTTTTATGCCGGGCTATAATCGTTGGACCAAGCATGGAGAAACAAGGGTTATAATGAAAGACAATGAAGAAGAAGAGGAGGAGGATGACAACTATCATAGGTTCCCTGAATACGGTGATACTACAATGAGGGAAGCTGAAGAAGAGGCCCCAGATGAGCCCACCGAAGTGGCTGTTGATGATCTTGGTCGGGCCATTGCTGATGCACAGAGAGATTGTAAAAGTGAAAAATAGAAGTTGAAGTTCGAGCGCATGTTAGAGGATCCCAACAAATTGTTTTACCCAAATTGCAAAGATGGCTAGAAAAAGTTGGGTAGCACACTGGAATTGCTGCAATGGAAGGCATAGAATGGTCTATCTGATAAGGGATTTGAAAAGTTGCTGAAAAATATAAAGAAGCTGCTTCCAAAGGATAACGAATTGCCCGCCAATACATACTAAGCAAAGAAGGATGTCTACCCTGTGGGATTAGAGTTGCAGAAGATACATGCATGCCTATTGACTGTATCCTCTACCGCGATGAGGAGTACGAGAATTTGAATGCATGCCCGGTATGCGGCGCATTGCGGTATAAGATCTACCGAGATGACCCCGGTGATGTTGAGGGTGAGCGTCCCAGGAAGAAGGTTCCTTCCAAGGTGATTTGATATTCTCCTATAATACCATGGTTGAAACATTTGTTCAGAAACAAAGAGCATGCCAAATCATTGCGATGGCACAAAGAAGACCGTAAGAAAGACGTGATGGGTTGCGGGGGAGAAACATTGATAGAGTTCAAGGACTTCGCAGATGATGCAAAGAACTTAAGGTTTGGACTAAGTACAGATGGCATGAATCCTTTTGGGGAGCAGAGCTGCAGTCATAGCACCTAGCTTGTGACTCTATGCATCTATAACCTTCCTCCTTAGTTATGCATGGAGAAGAAGTTCATTATGATGCCAGTGCTCATCCAAGGTCCGAAGCAACCTGGCAACGATATTGATGTGTACCTAAGGCCATTAGTTGAAGAACTTTTATAGTTGTCGCACGAAAAAGGCGTATGTGTGTGGGATGAGCACAAATAGGAGGAATTTGACCTACGAGCATTGTTGTTCATAACAGTAAATGATTGTCCTACTCTTAGTAACCTTTCAGGATAGACAAACAAGGGATACAATGCATGCACACACTGTTTAGATGATACTGAAAGTATATATTTGGATAAATGTAATAAGAATGTGTACCGGGGCATCTTCGATTTCTTCCGATCAGGCATCTCTTAAGAAGAAAGGCAAGCATTTCAAAGGTGAGGCAGATCACCAGAGGAAGCCTATCCACCATACTAGTGATGACGTATTTGGTATGGTCAAGGATTTAAAAGTAATCTTTCGAAAGGGTCTTCTGAATGACGCTACTAGACACGCACCCATGTGGAAGAAGAAATCTATTTTGGGAGTTACCCTATTGGAAAATCCTAGAGGTCCGCTCTACAATCAACGTGGTGCACGTTAGGAAGAATCTATGCGTGAACCTTCTAGGCTTCTTGGGCGTGTATGGGAAGGAAAAAGATACACCAGAAGCATGACAGGACCAGCAATGTATGAAAGAACGACATGACCTCAATCCAGAGCAGTATCAAGGTCCTGCCATCTATGCTCTTACCAAAGAAGAGAAGGAAATATTTTTTGAAGTCTTGAGTAGTATCAAGGTCCTGTATGGCTTCTCGTCGAATATAAAGGGAATAATAAATATGGTAGATAAAAATTCCAAAACCTAAAGTCTCATGACTGCCACGTGCTTATGACACAATTTCTTCCAGTTGCATTGAGGGGGCTTCTACCAGAAAATATTCGAGTACCCATCGTGAAGCTATGTGCATTCATCAATGCAATTTCTCAGAAGGTAATCAATCTAGAAATTATACCACGGTTATAGAATGATGTGGTCCATTATCTTGTCAGTTTCGAGTTGGTGTTCCCACCATCCTTCTTCAATATTATGATGCACCTCCTAGTTCACCTAGTCGAAAAGATTACCATTCTCGGTCCTCTATTTCTACACAATATGTTCCCCTTTGAGAGGTTCATGCGAGTCTTAAATAAATATGTTCATAACTGTTCTAGTCTAGAAGGAAGCATCTCCAAGGGCTATTCCACAAAGGAGGACATTGAGTTTTGTGCTAACTTTATTCCTACCTTAAGCCGATTGGTGTTCCTGAACCACGGCATGAGGGGAGACTGAGTGGAAAAGGCATGCTAGGAAGGAAATCAATAATAAGTATGGATGGTCATTCTTACACTCAAGCACACTACATAGTTCTACAAAATTCCACCTTGGTGGCTCCGTATATCGAGGAACACATGAATATTGTGCGCTCCAAAAATCCGGGGCAGTCTCACTCCTGGATTAAGCATGTACACATGGTGACTTTTAGCGGTTGGTTGCAAACACATGCAGCCCGTCCTACGGATGTCCCTGCATCTACACCACCAAGTCCCCCAAGTAGACTATTGACTCGCGCCCGAGCTAAACTCCTACAAGTTAAGGTTAACTCACTCCTTTCGTCATGTGAATTTGATACTTCCTTGGATGGCTTGCTACTTCATACAAATACTTTCCTATGAAGCCCCAATGCATCACCAAGCCCCCACAGATGAAGTACAAGGAGTAGGACGAGAAGAAGTGATGCACCCATCCTGCGGACACTACTACATCTACAACGCCAAGTCACCCAAGACAATGGACAAGAAGCTGCCATAGAAAGACCGGAGTCTCCAGACCAACTGACCGGAATCTCCAGCCGGTCTCCGGACCAGCCTCCGGACCGAGGCTCGAGGTTATTCAGATACCCCCTCCGGAGATAGACCGGAGATGGACCAGAATCTCCGGCCCACATCGGAGTCTCCAGACCGCTACACCGGAGTCTCCGACCTGAGCGTATGGTCATGGGCGCCTTGAGCTAGGCCGTTCCACACCAAACCCTAGTTTTATGCCCAAACTACCCCTAAACTTGTGGCTGGCCTATAAATAGAGCCCCCACACCCTCATGTACCCCTTAGGAAAAGATGATAGACTAAAGAAAACCCCCTTTGTGGAATCTTTAGTTTTGCCTCATCCCCTAACACAAGGGGACCAACTATCGTCACCACCTCGTTGGAGTTTGCATTGCACCTCCCTTGTTGTACAAGGCCTTGGCATCGGTGTCCCTTTGCCAAGTTGTCAAGACCCTCTCTAAGGTGTTCTTCCCTCTCTACCTGGATCGAGGGAGAACATTGACCAATCTTTCTTTGCGAGGATTCTATCGGACCGGTGGCCACCGGTGGGAGCAATCGGCCTTGTATCATGTGAGTTTGTGTGTGTTCATCATGTTCTTCGCATGGTGTGAGTCCACTTCTGCTACCTTCTCCCTTTCCCCTCGCTTTCCCATCGATTTGACCACAAGATCCGTGAAGATTGGGCCACCCTTGAGGTTACCCCATAACATCTGGTATCAGCAGCTTTTGGTTTCCACGAATTCCTCATCGATTTGGTCTTTTCCCCCATAACTTCGAAAATCCCCAAAAAATAGCCCCAATTTCGTGTTTTGGATCGATCGGTGATTTGAGTGTGTTTTGGTAGGTTTTGATCCATGGATTACTTGCCAAACTTATTGATCTACCTTCCCATGCATTCACATGGCCTAATTCCTTGATTTCCCCCACCAATTTGGTGTTTTGGTTTGAGTTTTTCAGCCAAAATCGCGTCTCGGTCAAGTTCTACACGTCCTGGAACCTCCGGACCGGAGATTTGGTCCCCAGACTAGAGATTCCGGTCCAGACCGGAGTTCCGGGCAAAGAATCCGGACCCCCATTCTGACTGGTTTCTAGTTTCGTGCAAAAAACAGATTTGACCTTCCTCATGTTTTGAGCATAACTTTTGAATACAAACTCGGATTTGGGTGTTCTTTAGCTCATTTCAAAGAGGAGAAAGAGCTCCACATCATCATCCAAGTGGATCATGCTATCTACTTAAACCAAATTCCGTGAGCAAGACGATAAAGGATGAAGATCGGTGAAGAAAGGTATAAAAATTCCGCGACTTCTCCCCACTTGCTTTCCTTTCTGAGCTACACTATCTTTGTGATCAATAAACACCAATTGAGATAGTTCCTCCTATGATTTCTTCGGCTATGCACATTTGATACTTGTAGAATTCTGAGCAAAAGTTGTGAGCGCGCTATCTCAGATAGTTATTTTGTATAGTTGTTGGCACAAGGAAGAGGCAAGTGAAAAAGAAAAAAAAAGAGAAAAAGAAAAAAAATAGAAAATATAAAATGAAGGAAAATATAAAGAAAGAAACAAGTGCCTCGTAGAATAGGAAGCGCAAGCTCGATGAACATCATATAGGTGGTACTTATTATGCATATCTTGTAGCCCACCAATTTTATTGCAATCAAACTAGCGTCTCTCCTTGCACTTGTGCAAAACGAGCTTACAGTCTTCGCTAGGTAATCATTTGGTTCTTAGCTCACTTTCTCTGTCGCACAAGTCCCATTTATGCCACCGTGTGTGCTTCCTTGTACATAATTCCTATCTTGTGGATTGCCTTGTTTTGCTTTGTGATCATCGTGGTTCTTTACTTGCCATTACAATATCTTGATTTCAGATTGTTCTTGGACACACCACCTTAAATACCTATCCACCATAAGCTTTGTGTTTGTGTGTTTTTTAGTGGTTAGTTGGTTTTGGTGTTCCGCATGAACTTCACTTTGCTTGGTTTTGATTTCTCTCAAGTGTTGCCACTTGCACGATACTATCTTCCAAGGTAAAGTAAGGTTTGATGTTGCATCCCTAACCCCCTACCACTTCCATATACACCACTTGGTCTTGTGAATCATGTCTAGGGACTCCGGAACCGAGGATGATATCTATGAAGAATCCATGATGAGCCACCATGCATATGCCTCCACAAGCATGGATGACATGATGGAGCACTACACTGACAATGGCTCCACATGCTTGGGTGATATGGATTTCTACAACAACAATAACTCCCCAAGCATGGACGACTTCAAGAATGACAACGACAAGCTCCTCAAGTCGTGTCGACCAAGACGAAGCCTCCACCTCGAGAGTGCCAAGGTCCACCATCAAATGGACAAGTTTGAAAGCTCCCTCAACAACTTCACGAGCAACATGGACAACGACTTTGCCAAAATTATTGATGCTTTATGCTCATTACAATGCCTCACCAAGAAGAGTGCCATGGACAAGGATCATCGTCACGAGTGTCATGTGGATGACCAAGTGGACCATCTACATCAACCTTCGGCAAGAATGACCTCCGTCGACACCATCATAAGATGCCATCTATTAATCGTTATGTTATGGGGTAACCTCGTGGGTGGCCCGATCTTCATGGATCCCGTGGTTAAATTGATGGGAAAGCGAGGGTAAAGGGTGAAGGTAGCGGAAGCGGACGCACACCTCGTGAAGAACACGATGAACACACGCAAAACTCACATGATACAAGGCCGATTGCTCTCGTTGGTGGCCACCGGTCCGATAGAATCCTCGCAAGGAAAGATCGGTCAACGTGCCCCCTCGATCCCACGTGGAGAGGGAAGAACACCTTGGAGAGGGTCTTGACATCTTGGCAAAGGTACACCAATTCCAAGGCCTTGTACAATGAGGGAGGCGCGATGCAAACTCCAACGAGGTGGTGACGATAGTCGATCCCCTTTGGTAGAAGGGGATTAGGCAAAACTAGAGATTCCAAAAAGGGGGTTGTCTTTAGTCTATCATCTATGCCTAGGGTTACATGACGGGGTGGGGGCACTATATATAGGCCATCCACTAGTTCAAGGGTACTTTATGAATAAAAGGGGAAAGTCTGGGCGGACTAAGGGGTACATGGGCCAAAGGCCCAGCTGGCGGCGTGCATGCCCATACGCTCGGGCCGGAGACTCCGGTGTGGTGGTCCGGAGACTCCGGTCTGGTTCAGAGATTCCGGTTGGTCTCCGGTCCGTCTTCACAGTGGCCTTCTATCTGTCCTCGAGCTTGATCTGGGGGTCGGTCCGGAGATGGGCCGGAGACTCCGGGGTATGCAGGCCGGAGACTCCGATGTGACTGGAGACTTCGGTGTGGCCGGAGACTCCGGTGCTCTAGCTACTACTTCTTCCATCTTCTCTTCCAAGCCTCCATCTTGTCGGGCTAGTTCTCTAGGCTTCCTCCCATGCTTGTGTTCTTGTTGGTGTGAACCTATCATGGATATGGGACGAAGTATGAAGTAGTATACCATTCAAGAGGGTAGGAAGTGGCTTCGCCTAGAGGAACGGATTCACCTTTGGAGTCCATGACGACTTGGCATAAGTTGGAGACCATGATGTGGTAACGATCGAAGGTCGGGCTACATCATCTCCCCTCCCTTCAAAAAGAGTCGTCCTCGACTCTACACACTCATCACAAGGTAGAAGATGTCAAGAGACCTTCTTGATCCTGGGGTTCACCATATAGTCGTCCTTGAGAAGATTGAATTGACAACACTTCAATGTTCCTTCACGTTCTATGAAGCCTACAAAGCTCAGCACAAAAGCGATGCAACACTCAAAGCGTAGCAAATTCATGAAGATTATAGAATGAGTCCTCAAGTAGAAGGAAGTCACCTTAGGATGTAGAGATGGCTCGTTGAAGAGCAGCCATAGGTAACTCTCTATGGTTCGTCTTGTCAACTTATGGTCCATAGAGGTTGACGCGTAAGCAATTGTACCTTCACACAACAAAGACCAAGCAACATATGTTTGTGTGTGATAGAGGAGCATGTCATTTGTGGCATGTCCATTCTTGTTCACAACACTATTAGCACAACTCAAGTATAGCAAACTAAATGCATATGCAGGGTAAAAGTGCATGGACATCGCTTGAACATCATCCAAATGTGGGAACTCAAAAACTCCATATAACGTCTTAGTGTGGAACTCAAAGCAATTGACTAAAATATTGATCAACATCTTTGATGAAAAGCTAGGAGAATTCGGCAAAAACACATGAGGAAGAATATCCAAAACAACATCATTATGTGTGCAAACCAACCATTGGAAAGAGAAATTGTTCAATATGTTGGGTGCCACACACAAATCATTATCAGCAAAGATCATGGGCTTTGGAGTATCACAACCGGAAACACAATCAACATGTTTGGAAACAAAACAAATGAAAGAGCAAGTGGTCCTTATGTTTGTTGCAACAACAATACGAGATACTTGGAAGCTCTCGTGACAATACATGCTCAAAATGGCATTATGGTTGCACACAAAACATTGTTAAGAGAAATTGTTCAACATTTTTGTTGGAACACACAAAGCATCAATATCCAATAGCAACGAAACATGATTGTCACAAGGTGGAAGAATACCATCAACATGCTTGCAAGCAAACCATAGGAAAGAGCAATTTTTTTACATGAAAGATGCAAATAATGCAAAAGGTACTAGAGCTGGGTTTGATCTTAAACTCAATTGGGGGATGCTCTCTAGAGCTCTTTTTGTCAACTCGTGCTCAACCGAGGTTGACATTCTTGTGCGGGTACCTACACACATCATACACAAAAGGAAGAATGTGTGTGCATGGTAGAGAAATACATCATCCATCATGACATATCTCTTCTTGTGCACATCACCATTATTGTCAATCAAGTGTAACATATATGCATGGTTAGTATGCAAGTGGGGAACATGCTTATCATGGCATTTACTAAAATCTCCAAAATTTTAGAAAGCTATGGGGGACATCTCAATAGACAACATATGGTAATTATCGTTGCAAGCAAAACAAGTGAAAGAGAAAAACGGTAGAAATTGTAAAACATCCATGACAAAGCATTGTCCTAGGGGTACTGTTGTCATCATCATTGCAAGCAAAACATTGGAAAGAGCAATTGTTCAACAAGGTGCAAGCAATGATGTCATCAACATAACGTTTAGAGCATATCATGTCTATGGCAATGTCATGACGATAATAGGAATCCACATGGTCATCATGATGTATAGCAATATTAACACATGGGAATAAGAGTGGAACATATGTCATGTCACATGTATCATCCATATCATGCAAGTCATCACAAATCCTCATGTCCACTAGTGGGATCATGGCATCATCAACACCCTTATTTTTACCTTGTTCATACCTCTCATATGAAGTGGGTGTTGTGGTAGTATTGGTCTCCATATGGGCGACTTCTTCATCATGTATGGGGATGGCATCATCTTCATCCACCATGTACATCTTCTAGGTTTAAGGCATCATCATCTCCAAGCTTGGAGCTTCTTTATCCATGGAACCTAGCACATCATGAGGAAACACACTAGAGGTAGAGGATAAGTCGTTAGAAATCAAAGTGGTCTCACATGACCTATCGACTACCACTCTCAACTCACTCGGTGTATCACTCATGCCCTCCAAATGGAAGCACTCAATCTCACGTATGGTGGAGTCACTCATCGCACTCTTGCTTTCACTCAAGTGGGCTAAGTGGCTCTCATACTCACATGAGATTGGTACCACATCATCACTCAAGCATATGGGGATAGGCTCGGTGCTCTCAACTCCATGCACCTCCTTTGGTGAATGGAAAATCCCATGCTCACCATTCTTGACCTTGTCGTCGCCATCTTGTGGTGTAGGTCCTTGTCTTGGAGCTTGCTCATCCTTTGGCATGGCCTCCTTGGCTTGTGTAGACATCCTCTTGACGTACTCGTCCAACTTGGCGAAGTAGAGGTCTTCATCTTCCTCCTCCATGAAGTTGCATGTGTCATCTAGGACGTCAAGTCTTGGCATTGAAGCTTGATGGCATGGAAGGGAGCTTGCTCTTGGTGCCATTTTGGTGGTGGCAATAGTAGTAGAAGGTGCCTGATGATGGTGTCGACGGAGGTCATTGGCGTGCCTTGCCGAAGGTTTATGTTAGAGAAGCACTTGGTCATCCACATGATGCTCGCGATGATGCTCCTTGTCCTTGGCACTCTTCTTGTGATGGTGGTGACTTATTGAGCTTGGTTGAGAATTATGGATGGTGCTCAACATATATTCTCCGTATTCATGGCGAAGATGCCTTGAACGATGTCTTGTATCCTCTTGATGTTGGCGATGATCTCTAGAGGATGTATGTCAATGAAGATTCTTGCTTCGTGGCGCCTTGTGTGGAAGATGATGTTTGGGTGCCACTCTTCTTGGAGTAGATGGCACTTGATGCCTTGGAGGTAGATGCACTTGATGCCTTGGAGATGGTCATGCTTGGCACCTTGGAGATGGTGGCGCTTGACAGCTTGGAGGTGATGGCGCTCGTCGCCTTGGAGATGGTGGTGCATGACGCCATGTAGGTGTTGACGCTTGACGCCTTGGAGGTGGATCATTGAAGTGGGTGGTGCCCTTTGGTGTGGCATGCTTGGGCTTGAAGGTCATGGTTTCTTGATGATGTGTCTCCGCTAGCTTGGCATAGTAGTCCTCCATCTCCAAGCGGTGGAGGTATTATTCATGGCTCATGGAAGAGCCCTCGAAGTGGGTGAAGCTCGCCATGTCCTCCATGCTTGGTGAGGCATCATCGTTGAAGCACTCAAAGTCGTCCATGCTTGGGGAGTCGTTGTTCATGTAGTACTCCATATCACCCAAGCATGTGTAGCTATTGTCGGTGTAGTGCTCCATGTACTCCATGCATGAGGATCCATTGTCGATGTAGAGCTCCAAGTCTGCCATGCTTGAGGAGCCATAGTTGATGACGTGCTCCATGTCTTCCATGCATGTGGAGCCGTCATAGGTGCAATGCTCTGGGTCCTCGAAGCATGCGGAGCCATTGTCGGTGTAGTGCTCCATCATGTCCTCTATACTTGTGGAGTCATAGTCGTGGTGGCTCATCATGGATTCTTCATAGATATCATCCTCAGTTCCGAAGTTCCTAGACATGATTCACAAGACCAATTGGTGTATATGGAAGTGGTAGGGGGTTAGGGATGCAACGTCAAACCTTACTTTACCTTGTAAGATAGTATTGTGCAAGTGGCAACACTTGAGAGCAATCAAAACCAAGCAAAGTGAAGTTCACGTGGAACACCAGAACCAACTAACCACTAAAAAACACACACACACACAAAACTTATGGTGGATAGGTATGGAAGGTGGCGTGTCCAAGAACAATCCGAAATCAAGATATTGTAATGGCAAGTAAAGAACCATGATGATCACAAACCAAAACAAGTTAATCCACAAGAAAGGAATTATATACAAGGAAACATACATGGTGGGATAAATGGGACTTGTGTGACGGATAAATTGAGCTAAGAACCAAATGATTACCTAGCGAAGACTATAAGCTCGTGTCGCACAAGTGCAAGGAGAGACGCTAGTTCGATTGCAATAAACTTGGTGGGCTACAAGATATGCACAATAAGTACCACCTATTTGATGTTCATCGATCTTACACTTCCTATTGTATGAGGCACTTGTATGTTTATTTCTTTTTCTTCTTTTTTGTTTTCTTTTTTTCTCTTTTTCTTTTATTTTTTAACTTGCCTCTTCCTTGTGCCAACAACTATACAAGATAACTATATGAGATAGCGCGCTCACAACTTTTGCTCGGAATTCTAAAAGTATCAAATGTGCATATCCCAAGCAATCATAGGAGGAACTAGTCTCAATAGGTGTTTGTTGAATGCAAAAATAGTGTATCTCACAAAGGAAAGCAAGTGGGGAGAAGTCATGGAATTTTTATACCTTTCGTCGCTGATCTTCACCCTTTATTGGTGGATTCCGTCTTGCTCACGGAATTTGGATGGAGTAGAGAGCATGAACTATGGATATGATTATGTAGATTTCTTTCTCCTCTTCAAAACAAACTAAAGAATACCAAAATCTGAGTTCGTATGCAAAAGTTATGCTCAAAACCGTGAAGCAGTTTTTTCTGTCAGCAGGGGGCGGAAACTCTAGTCTGGGGGTCCAAATACTCCGGTCTGGGGGCTGAAAACTCCGGTCCAGGACGGAATCTCCGGTCTGGGGACCAAATCTTCGGTCCGGATGTTCCAGGACACGAATGGGACAAGTTTTGGGAGAAAAAACTCGAACCAAAACCTCAAATTGATGGGGGAATCAAGGAATTAGGCCATGGAAATGCAGGGGAAGGTAGATCAACAAGTTTAGCAAGTAATCCACGGATCAAAACCTACCAAAACGCACTCAAATCATAGATCGATCCAAAACACGAATTGGGGCTATTTTTGGTGATTTTTGAATTTATGGGGGAAAGACCAAATTGAGAAGAAATTTGTGGCAACCAAAAGCTTCTGATACCAGATGTTATGGGGTAACCCCGTGGGTGGCCTGATATTCATGGATCTCGTGGTCAAATCAATGGGAAAGCGAGGGGAAAGGGAGAAGGTAGCGGAAGCAGACGCACACCTCACGAAGAACACGATGAACACACGCAAAACTCACACAATACAAGGCCAATTGCTCCCGCTGGTGGCCACCGGTCCGATAGAATCCTCGCAAGGAAAGATCGGTCAACGTGCTCCCTTGATCCCACGCGGAGAGGTAAGAACACCTTGGAGAGGGTCTTGACGTCTTGGCAAAGGGACACCGATGCCAAGGCCTTGTACAACAAGGCCTTCGCGATGCAAACTCCAACGAGGTGGTGATGATAGTCGATCCCCTTTGGTAGAAGGGGATGAGGCAAAACTAGAGATTCCACAAAGGGGGTTGTCTTTAGTCTATCATCTATGCCTAGGGTTACATGAGGGGGTGGGCGCACTTTATATAGGTCATCCACTAGTTAAAGGGTACTTTAGGAATAAAAGGGGAAAGTCTGGGTCGACTAAGGGGTACATGGGCCAAAGGCCTAGCTGGCGGCGCGCAGGGCCATACACTTAGGCCGGAGACTACGGTGTGGTGGTCCGGAGACTCCGGTCTGGGCCGGAGATTCCGGTTGGTCTCCGGTCCGTCTCCAGAGTGGCCTTCTGTCTGTCCTCGAGCTCGATCTAGGGGTCGATCCGAAGATGGGCCGGAGACTCCAGGCTATGCAGGCCGGAGACTCCGGTGTCTTTAGGCCGGAGACTCCAGTGTGCGTAGGCCGGAGACTCCGGAGCTCTAGCTGCTGCTTCTTCTGTCTTCTCTTCCAAGCCCCCGTCTTGTCGATCTGGTGCTCTAGGCTTCCTCACATGCCTCTGTACTTGTTGGTGTGAACCTATCATGGATATGGGATGGAGTATGAAGTAGTATACCATTCAATAGGGTAGGAAGTGGGTTCACATAGAGGAACGGATTCACCTTTGGAGTCCACGACGACTTGGCATAAGTTGGAGACCATGATGTGGTAACGACCGAAGGTCGGGCTACATCACGTGCCACCACCAAAATGGCACCAAGAGCAAGCTCCCCTCCATGCCATCAAGCTTCAATGCCAAGACTTGACATCCTAGATGACACATGCAACTTCATGGGGGAGGAAGATGATGACCTCGACTTCGCCAAGTTGGACGAGCATGTCAAGAGGATGTCTACACAAGCCAAGGTGCAAAATGACAATGACAATGTCGAGAATGGTGATGGCTCAAGATATCCCGAGCTCGTTAGGAACCCCAAGAGGAAGGTATGATGAGCACAGCGGCAAGTTTCCCTCAGTTATGAAACCAAAGTTATCGAACTAGTAGGAGCAAGGAAACAACTCCAAGGTGTTGCTACCAACTTGGAATCCTGCACAACACAACCACAGAACTTTGCCCCAAGTTACAGTGAGGTTGTCAATCTCACCGGTTTTTCTAAAAACAAAGGATTAAATGTATAGTGTGGAAGATAGTAATTGCTTGCAAAACGTAAACGGTAAATAGTAGATGGTATATCAATGGTAAAAGAATGGACTGGGGTCCATAGTTCCCTAGAGGTGATTCTCCTTAAGATAAATAGCATGTTGGGTGAACAAATTACAGCGGGGCAATTGACAGATTTGAGAAAGCATACAATGCATATACTAGACATCTTGACTCCTATGAGATTTGATTGGGCATTACAACATTATACATAGACCGTAATCCAACTGCATATATGACTAATAATCCACCTTCAGGTTATCATCTGACCCCCCTCCATTATTAAGTTGCAAGCAATAGATAATTGCATTAAGCAAAGTGTGTAAAGTAAACAATATGATTGTCCCATCGACAAACGATTGCTGTTTTCTCCCTAGTAGCAACATCACATATACAACCTTAGAGATTCATGTCACTTCCCCAGAATACTAGAGGCATGAACCCACTATCGAGCTTAAATACTCCCTCTTGGAGTTGCAAGCATCTACTTGGCCAAGATAGTTACTAACAACAGAAAGCATGCAAGATCACAAATAACATAGACATGATAGAATCAATAATCAATCTGAAATAGCATCTCAATATCCATCGGATCCCCGCAAACACAACATGTAAGATTGCAAATAGATGATCTTGATCATGAACAGAGCTCACAAGATCTAAACATGATAGCACAAAGGAGGAGAACCAACCATCTAGTTACTACATGGACCCATAGTCCAAGGATGAACTACTCACGCATCACACCGGAGGCAGACATGGTGATGAAGAAGGCCTCGAAGGTGATCTCTCCCCTCCGGCAGGTTTTCGGGAAGAGCTTCGGATCCCCCCGATCTAGGGATGGAGATAGCGGCGGCTACAGACTCCTTTGTGGATTTCTGATTGGGTCTTTTATCGGGTACTTAGGGTTTTCATCTCGGAAGGCTTTTATAGGCGAAGGGGCAAGGTCGGTGGAGCACCAGGGGGCCCACACCCCCTGGTGGCGCCCCCAGGCCGCGTCGCCACCAGGTGTGGCCGCCCTGGTGCGCCACTTCGTCTCCCCTCTAGACTCTGTGTTGCTTCAAGTAAAATATTGACTTTGGCTTTTGTCCCGTCCAATTCCAAGAATATTTCCTTACTAGCTTTTCTGAAACCAAAAACAGCAGAAAATAGGCAACTGGCACTGTGGCATCTTGTTAATAGGTTAGTTCTAGAAAATGTATAAAAATACCCCAAAGTGTGAACAAAACATAAGAAAGTAGATATAAAACAAGCATGGAACATCAAAAATTATAGATACATTTACGACATATCAAGCATCCCCAAGCTTAACTTCTGCTCATCCTCGAGTAGGTAAGTGATAAAAAAGAATAATTTTTTGAGGTGACATGCACCATCACAATCTTGATCAAGGTATTTGTAAAACATGGATAGCTAGGATCATAGCACTCTAACATAGACATGAAAGACATAGTTCTAATAGTAAGACATAGAAACTGTGTTGTAACATGAATAGGTACAAACAAAAGATTCATGAATAACAATGCTTTGAAAGATGTTTGTTTGTTTCACATATAGAAAACATAATAAGAATGGTATTCAGCTTGTCCCTCGTGGTATAGCAAAACATAAATTCATAGGACACCTTCAAAGTTCATAAGGGTGACTAGATACAAATAATTTAAGAATAAGCAATATCAAAGTTATGAATCAATCAACAAGTTTTGGGACAATGCACATTAAACTAAGAATGACCACTATGCTCTCTCAATAGGTGCATAAAGATAGAAGACAGAGACTCAACATAAAAGTAAAAAAGAAAGGCCCTTCATAGAGTTAAGCAGGGATTTCAAGTTTCATAAAGAGCTCCCAAAAATTATGGTACTTATTAGGTTTTAGCTCTCATTGCCCCTATCATAAGAATATTTAGGTGATTAAGGTTAAAGTGACACAAATATGAGGATATGGTTGACAAGTTATAAGTTGAAAATCTCATGCCCCTTGCTTACGAGTACCGAACCTCATGATACTCAACTTTAGTCACAAGTAAGTTCTTGTCATTGTAAGTACATGTGTATCATAGAGAACCTCCAACGGGGTACCCCTTGCTCCATGATACAGGATCTATCCCATATCAAAATGGCAAGGCAACATACAATGAGCATCTCAGCGATCTTTTTATTTGCTATTTGCATAGGTTTTTATTGAGGACGCTTCACAGATTTCCCACTATGGTTATGCTGCAAGTTTCCACCATGATTAGGCATAGATTAGGCTAGCTTCCCGGGCATTTATCTAACACATATACAAACTCCATGAGCTTACAAGCTCCCCTTTTATTTCACACCGCCGGGATCCACAAACAAAAGAACATGATATCAACTGAATAATAAGTGCAATGTTGAAAGCGTTCCCCATGGTACCATGGTTCTGCTAATTCACAACTTATAAAGCACAAGCATATACGCAACATAGATGGACACAATGGTTCAAGTTTATTAAGTGCAAGAAAGTAAAGTGTGCCATCAAGTTTGTGAGAGCTTTAATCACTAATTTTCACATAACAAGTTTAATTCGGAAGGTAGATAAAAACATGAATATACTTGGAATATCAACAATGCTAATAGGTAGGTATGGTGGACTCTTTGGAATAACTTGGTTTTATTAGGAGTTGGATGCATGAGTGGAACTCATACTTGGTACATGTGGAGGCTAGCAAAAGACTGGGAGCGACCAACTAAGAGAGCAATAATGGCCATAACCATACAAAGCGACAAAACATTATTAATTAAAGCATAAAGTGATATTACAAGTCAAAAACTAAATGATCATAGAGGCTATGGTGACTGGTATAGTCTTAACATGGTGTAATCATGCACCAAGTCAACCCAAATAAAGCATCAAAGGAGAATACCACAATATTATCCTTTTTATGCTAAACCAACGCATGATTCTTTTAAGGCACATTAAGCAATCTCAATTGTTTGTAACAATTCATGCTACAACAATAATCACAAAGCATAAAGTCAAAGCAATATCAAACATGACATGATAAAGTCTAGGCCACAGTCAAAACAAGCTCCTTTTGTACCACTTATAAGAATGAAACTTCCTACTCTTTTCCAACACAAATCAATTTATTTGAAACTATGTATGAATGCAGGGTCCAACCAATTTATTTAAGCCAACCAAACAAAATAAAAATAAAAACAAAAATGAAGATGCTCCAAGAACAACACAATTGTGCATGAAACAATAAAAATGAAGTGTTTGGAAGAAAATCTGAGATTTTTATTGATGAAGAAGGGGATGCCTTGGGCATCCCCAAGCTTTGACGCTTGTACTTATTGAATATTTTTTGGGGTGACACAGGTGGCATCCCCAAGCTTGATCTTTTGTTCGTACTTCATCTTATCACATTATTCTTCCCTACACTTTAAAATCTCCTTCATACAAAACTTCACACAATCTTCATTAGCAACGTTAGTGTATTCAAGATAATAAGTCCTTCGGTTAAGTTTCAACACAAGTAAAACTTCCATTAAAACACAAGCTACTGTAGCAATTCCTTCTAAAAGCTCAAGTGATCAAAGAGAACTCAAAGAGAAAGAGATTAAGAGGCAAATGCAAATAATGGCAGAAATCTGTCAAAACAGACCAGCGGGTAAAAACCGATTTTTTTGAACACCTTATTTTGCTCAAATCGAAAAGTGTTAAACTAACGAAAGTTAGATAACAACCTAGGGCAGAAGCACAAAAAATTACATCTCAATCCAACGTACAGGGATTTTTCACGATTGTTTATAGTGAAGCACAAACATCTGTTTTCGGGACAACAACTTTCCCAAGTCTTACTTCTCTCTCATTAGAGGTTATTGTTGGCACAAAAACCACAAAAAAAGGATAAGGAGAGGTTATTACTGAGGCAATAACTTCTAAGACTCAACAAAAGAAAAACTTACTGAATAAAAATTTGGGTTATCTCTCAATAGTGCTTTTCTTTAACGCCTTTGAGCTAGGCATAGGAAGCAAGATTCAAGTATTCTCAAATGAAGAAGCATTATGGAGAAAATTTTGTTTTAATAGAAGGGGCAAAAGGAATCTTCTCTCTCTTCTTAGGGAACTGTTCTATACCTTTCTTGAGTGGGAATTGATATTTAATGGTGCCTTCTTTCATATCAATAATGGCACCAACAGTTCTAAGAAAAGGTCTTCCCAAAATAATAGGACAAGAAGCATTGCATTCAACATCCAAAACATAAAAAATCAACGGGTACATAGGTATTGTTAACCATAATAAGAACATCATTAATACTCCCCATGAGCTTCTTATTAGCATTATCATCAAGTTGGACATCTAAATAACAATCTCCTAATGGTTGCAAATCAAGCATTTCATAAATCTTTCTAGGCATAATAGAGACACTAGCACCAAGATCACATTAAGCTTTTAGATCAAAATCATTTACTTTCATATTAATGATGGGTTCCCAACCATCTTCTAATTTCATAGGAATAGAAGCTTTATGTTTCAGTTTTTCTTCTTTAATATTTATGAGAGCATCAGTAATGTGTTTTGTAAAGGCCATATTCATAGCACTAGCATTAGGACTTTTAGCAAGATTTTGTAGGAACATAATTACTTCAGAGATATTGCAACCATCAAAATCATAATTACCATCCAAGGTAGTAGAGCTATTGTTTCCCATATTTCAAAGAATTTCAGCATTTTTATTGGAAAAGGTTCCATTGGTTTTAGGCATTGTTGCAAAAGGAATGGGGACTTCCTGTGGTTTGCTAGCATCAACATTGGTGGTGGTAATAGTACAAATACTATTATTTCTAGCAATTTCATCTTCTCTTTCCCACTTAGCATGCAATTTAGCTAATATTCTAACATTTTTATCAATTCTAACTTGTATGGCATTAGTAGCAGCAAAGGGGTTTTCCATATTTTTAGGTTTAGCGGCCATTTTATTAATCAAAGAGGATTGTGCTTCAGATAAAAATGATATATTTTTTTCAACATTCGACAGTTTTTCCTCAATAGTTTTATTGAAAGCAGTTTGTTTACAAATAAAATCCCTAAGCATGACTTCAAGTTCAGAGGGTGCACTTCTATTGTTGTTGTAGGAGTTTCCATAAGCATTACCATTATTGGGAGGATATGGCCTATAATTATTATTACCAAAATTATTCATGTAGGCATTGTTGCTAAAATTATTATTTCTAATGAAGTTCACATCAACTTGCTCTTCTTGAGCAACCAAAGAGGCTAAGGGAACATGATTTGGATCAATATGATCTTTTCCATTAACAAGCATAGACATAATAACATCAATTTTATCACTCAAGGAGGAGGTTTCTTCAACAGAATTTACCTTCTTACCTTGTGGAGCTCTCTCAGTGTGCTATTCAGAATAGTTAACCATCATATTATCAAGGAGCTTTTTTGCAGCACCCAAAGTAATGGTCATAAAGGTACCTCCAACAGCAGAATCCAACAAATTTCTTGAAGAATAATTCAGTCCTGCATAAAAAGTTTGGATAATCATCCAAGCAGTCAGTCCATGAGTGGGACAATTCTTTACCAAAGATTTCATTCTTTCCCAAGCTTGAGCAACGTGTTCATTATCAAATTGTTTAAATTTCATTATTTCACTTGTCATAGATATAATCTTAGCGGTAGGATAGTATTTTCCAATGAAAGCATCTTTGCATTTAGTCCAAGAATCAATACTATTTCTAATTAGGGATAGCAACCATTCTTTAGCTTTTCCTCTCAAAGAGAAAGGAAACAATTTAAGCTTAATAATATCTCCATCTATATCCCTATGTTTTTGCATCTCACAGAGTTCAACAAAGTTATTAAGGTGAGCAACAGCATATTCAGTACAAACACCAGAGAATTGTTCTTTCATAACAAAACTGAGCAAATTAGGTTTAATTTCAAAGAAAGTAGCTTCAGGAACAGGTGGAACAATAGGTGTGCACATGAAATCATTGTTGTTTGTGCTAGTAAAGTCACACAACTTAGTGTTTTCAGGAGTATTCAATTTTGTAAGATTAAAGAAAGCCAACAGAAATAGAAACTAAAATAGGAACTATTTTTTTTGTGTTTTTGATAAAAATAAACAAGCAAACAAAGCAAAAATAAACTAAGCAAAACAAAAACAAAGTAAAGAGATTGGTTGTGAGGGACTCCCCTTGTAAAGTTGTCCTTAACTCCCCGGCAACGACGCCAGAAAAAGGCTTGATGGCTCAAGATATCTCGAGCCCGTTGGGAACCCCAAGAGGAAGGTATGATGAGCACAGCAGCAAGTTTCCCTCAGTTATGAAACCAAGGTTATCGAACTAGTAGGAGCAAGGTGTTGCTACCAACTTGGAATCCTGCACAACACAACCACAGAACTTTGACCCAACTTACAGTGAGGTTGTCAATCTCATCGGTTTTGCTAAAAACAAAGGATTAAACTATAGTGTGGAAGATAGTAATTGCTTGCAGAAAGTAAACAGTAAATAGTAGATGGTATATCAATGGTAAAAGAATGGACTGGGGTCCATAGTTCCCTAGAGGTGATTCTCCTTAAGATAAATAGCATGTTGGGTGAACAAATTACAGCGGGGCAATTGACATATTTGAGAAAGCATACAATGCATATACTAGACATCTTGACTCCTATGAGATTTGATTGGGCATTACAACATTATACATAGACCGTAATCCAACTGCATATATGACTAATAATCCACCTTCAGGTTATCATCTGAACCCCCTCCATTATTAAGTTGCAAGCAATAGATAATTGCATTAAGCAATGAACCCACTATCGAGCTTAAATACTCCCTCTTGGAGTTGCAAGCATCTACTTGGCCAAGATAGTTACTAACAACAGAAAGCATGCAAGATCACAAATAACATAGACATGATAGAATCAATAATCAATCTGAAATAGCATCTCAATATCCATCGGATCCCCGCAAACACAACATGTAAGATTGCAAATAGATGATCTTGATCATGAACGGAGCTCACAAGATCTAAACATGATAGCACAAAGGAGGAGAACCAACCATCTAGTTACTACATGGACCCATAGTCCAAGGATGAACTACTCACACATCACACCGGAGGCATTCATGGTGATGAAACCATGAAGGCCTCTAGGGTGATCTCTCCCCTCCGGTAGGGTGCCCGGAAGAGCTTCGGATCCCCCCCAATCTAGGGATGGAGATGGCAGCGGCTATAGACTCCTTCGTGGATTTCTGATTGGGTCTTTTATCGGGTACTTAGGGTTTTCGTCCCGGGAGGCTTTTATAGGCGAAGGGGCAAGGTCGGTGGAGCACCAGGGGGCCCACACCACCTGGTGGCGCCCCCCCAGGCTGCGCCACCACCAGGTGTGGCCGCCCTGGTACGCCACTTCGTCTCCCCTCCGGACTCCGTGTTGCTTCGGGTAAAATATTGACTTTGGCTTTTGTCCCGTCCAATTTCGAGAATATTTCCTTACTATCTTTTCTGAAACCAAAAACAGCAGAAAATAGGCAACTGGCACTATGGCATCTTGTTAATAGGTTAGTTCCATAAAATGTATAAAAATACCCCAAAGTGTGAAAAAAACATAAGAACATAGATATAAAACAATCATGGAACATCAAAAATTATAAATACGTTTACGACGTATCAAATGGTGAGCATGGAATTTTCCCTTCACCAAAGGAGGCGCATGGAGTTGAGAGAACTGAGCCTATCCCTGCATGCTTGAGTGATGATGTGGTACCAATCCCATGTGAATATGAGAGCCACTTAGCCCATTTGAATGAGAACAAGAGTGAGATGAGTGACTCCACCATATGTGAGATTGAGTTCTTCCATTTGGAGGGCATGAGTGATACACCGAGTGAGTTGAGAGTGGTAGTTGATAGGTCATGTGAGTCCATTTTGATTTCTGACGACTTACCCTCTACCTCTAGTGTGTTTGCTCATGATGTGCTAGGTTACATGGAGCAACAAGCGTCAAGATTGGATGAAGATGATGCCATCCCCATATTGGATGAAGAAGTCTCCCACATGGAGGCTAATGCTACCACAACACCCACTTTATATGAGAGGTATGAATAAGGTAAAAATATGGGTGTTGATGATGCCATGATCCCACCAGTGGATATGATGATTTGTGAGGACTTGCATGCTATAGATGATACTTGTGACATGACATATGTTCCACTATTAATCCCATGTGTTGATCTTGCTATGCATCATGATGACCATGTGGATTCCTTCTATTGTCGTGATATTTCCATAGACATGATATGCTCTAAACATTACGTTGATGACATCATTTCTTGCACCTTGTTGAACAATTGCTCTTTCCAATGTTTTGCTTGCAATGATGATGACAACAGTACCCCTAGAACCATGCTTTGTCATGAGTCTTTTACAATTTCTCTCATTGCTTGAAATAAGTTGAATAATTGCTCTTTTACTTGTTTTTCTTGCAACAATAATGATAATATGTTTTCTATTGAGATGGCCCCCATAGCTTTCTCAAATTTCGGAGATTTTGGTAAATGCCATGATAAGCATGTTCCCCACTTGCATACTCACCATGCACCTAGGTTACACTTGATTGACACTAATGGTGATGTGCACAAGAAGAGATATGTCATGATGTATGATGTATTTATCTACCATGCACACACGTTCTTCCTTTTATCTATGATATGTGTAGGTACCAGAACGATCATGTCAACCTCGGTTGAACACGAGTTGACAAAAAGAGCTCTAGAGAGCATCCCTCAAGTGAGTTCAAGATCGAACCCAACTCTGATACCATTTGCATGTTTTTCATCTTTCATGTTGACAAATTTCTCTTTCCTATGGTTAGATTATAAGCATGTTAATGGTATTCTTTCATCTTGTGAAAATCATGTTTCGTTTCTATTGGATATTGATGCTTTGTGTGTTGCAACAAAAATGTTGAACAATTTCTCTTTCCGATGTTTTGTGTGCAACCATAATGCCATTATGAGCATGTATTGTCATGAGAGCTTCCAAGTCTCTCGTATAGTTGTTGCAACAAACATAAGTACCACTTGCTCTTTCATATGGTTTGTTTGCAAACATGTTATTTTTGCTTCTGCTTGTGATACTCATATCCCCATCATATTTGTTTTTGATGATTTGTGTATGGAATCCAACATATGGATCAATTTCTCTTTCCAATGGTTGGTTTGCACACTTGATAATGATGATGTTTTGGATATTCTTCCACATGTGTTTTTGCTGAATTCTCCTATTCTTGCATCAAAGATGTTGATCAATATTTTATTCAATTGCTTTGAGTGCCACACTAAGACGTTCTATGGAGTTTTTGAGTTCCCACATTTGGATGATGTTCAAACAATTTCCATGCACATTGACCTTGCATATGCATTCCATTTGCTATTATTGCATTGTGCTCATAGTTATGTGAACAAGAATGGACATGCCTCAAATGACATGCTCCTCTATCACACACAAACATATGTTGCTTGCTCTTTGTTGTGTGAAGGTACAATTGCTTCCGCGTCAACCTCTATGGACCATAAGTCGACACGAGGAATTGAAGAGAGTTACCTTTGGTTACCCTTCATTGAGCTATCTATACACTATAAGGTGACTTCCTTCTACTTGAGGACCCATGCTATAATTTTAATGAATTGGCTATGCTTTGAGTGTTGCTTCGCTTTTGTGGTCAGCTTTGTAGGCTTCATGGAAGGGAAAAGAACATTGAAGTGTTGTCAATTCAATCTTCCTAAGGATGACTATATGGTGAACCCCAAGATCACGAATGTCTCTCGACACCCTCTTCTTAGTGATGATCATGAAGAGTCGAGGCCGACTCTTTTTGAAGGGGGGAGCTGATGCAGCCCGTCCTGCGGATGCTACTACATCTACAATGCCAAGTCCCCAAGCTCATCCCCATGTCACCCAAGACGATGGACAAGAAGCTGACACCGATATACCAGAGTCTCCAGACCAACTGACCAGTATTTCCGTCCGGTCTCCGGACCAACCTCCGGACCGAGGCTCGAGGTCATTTAGATACCCCCTCCAAAGATATACCGGAGACGGACCGGAATCTCCAGTCCACACCGGAGTCTCCGGACCTCTACACCGGAGTCTCCGGCCTAAGCGTATGGGCCTGCGCGCCTTGAGTTGGGCCTTCGGCCCATGTTCCCCTTATTCCGCACCAAACCCTAGTTTTATGCCCAAACTACCCCTGAACTTGTGGTTGGCCTATAAATAGAGCCCCCACCCCCTCATGTACCCCTTAGGCAAAGATGATAGGCTAAAGAAAAACCCCTTTGTGGAATCTTTAGTTTTGCCTCATCCCCTTATGCAAGGGGACCGACTATAGTCACCACCTCATTGGAGTTTGCATCGCGCCTCCCTCGTTGTAAAAGGCCTTGGCATCGGTGTCCCTTTGCCAAGTTGTCAAGAGCCTCTCCAAGGTGTTCTTCCCTCTCCGCTTGGGATCGAGGGAGCATGTTGACCGATCTTTCCTTGCGAGAATTCTATCGGACCGGTGGCCACCGGCGGGAGCAATCGGCCTTGTATCGTGTGAGTTTGCGTGTGTTCATCGTGTTCTTCACGGGATGTGAGTCTGCTTCTGCTACCTTCTCCCTTTCCCCTGGCTTTCCCATCGATTTGACCACAAGATCCGTGAAGATCGGGCCACCCTTGAGGTTACCCCTTAACAAGAAGACGTTGTTGTGGTTGAACACACTGGAGTCTCTGGCTCTGAAGACCAGAATCTCCGGACCATCACCCCAGAATATCCGGCTGGACTCTAGACCATCCCCCGGACCGTGTCTTGGGACAGTCTAAACACCACTCCACAGACAAACTGGAGTCTCCGGCCCTTGACACCGGAATCTCTGGTGTCCACGACGCCAGGCATGTGAAGGCCTTTGGCCCTTTGGCCCATGTAACCCCAAATTCGTCCAGGCTTTACCCTTTGATGCCTAATGTACCCCTGAACTAGTGGATGTCCTATATATAGTCCCCCACCTCTATTGTAAACCCTAGACTCGATATTGGAATTAGAAGACACCATTTGAGGATCTCCCTAATTCATGTGTCATGCTCAGGAGCACCAAATACCCCCCACCTCTTTGGATTTAGCATCGTGCCTGATGCCGCCCAACACTCGGTATTCAACATTGGTCCACATCATGCCATGCTAACCATCACTCCAAAGGTGAATTTCTTCCATGCCTCGCCTTTCCTTGGTTTTTATTCGAACGGGACCCTACTTGATACAAATGCGTATGATACGACTAGGCCCATGACCATGATGCCAAGAGGTGATGACAAGGATGAACCCGGAGCCAAGACCCCCAAGCAAGAATCATGGAAAAGAAGACAAAAGAAGGATTCCAGCGCCAAGCCTGGCGCCGCCGGAATCCATGTCGGAACTTCCGGCGTCAGGACCGGTCGACCGAAGCCCACACCGGAATTTCCGGTTGCCACCAAAGCAAATCGGCGAGCGCCGAACGCTAGACAGAAATGCAGTCTGGCGCCCGCCGAAACAAACCGGCACCCACTGGAAAATCCGGCTCTGTGTCCGGCGCGACCGGACTTATCGCCGAAACGTCAGTATGTGCACTATGAAGGGTTTGATGCCCGGAATATTCCCTCCTACCTACCCCTTCGCCCCTAGTACTATAAATACCCCCTTGTGGCTTAGATATGGGCAGAGATGATGATGAATTAAGGCATGTGCCTAACCCTAGATGGGAACCCCCTCTCAATAGTAGATCTATGAGTTGTACAAGGCCTTGGAGTCGGTCCCCTTCTCCAAGTCGTCAAGACCCTCATCAAGTGTTTGGTCTCTCCCTATAAAGGATTCTAGTAGTGCTTGGTCTCTCCCCTTTGGGATTCTACTTGGTTGCTACTCTCTCCTTGGTTTGGATTCTATCATCCGCTTGCCGATCTCTCCTTTGGTGATTCTACCGCAAGGTCTCTCGTCGAGGATTCTATTGGATTGGTTGTTCGAACCAAGGGGAGCAAATTGAATTGGTTGTGTTTTAGCGTGTGTTTCTATCTTTACCTTGCATTAGAGTAGTGTTCATCCTGTTCAGCACGTGTTCCCTCATTCCTCGCCTCAAATCCGTGAAGATCGGGCCACTCCAAGGGTAAATCCACAAGGAGAACCATAATAACTGGTATCAGCAGCTTTTGGTTGCCCCGGATTTTACTTTGCTCTTCGATTTCCACCATAAATTCAAAAATACCAAAAATATTACCCCAAATTGCTTTTGGATTGATCTCTCGATTTGGTGAGTTTTTTGTGGTTTTGGTCCATAGATCTGTTGCCTTGGGTGTCGATCTACCTTCCTTGAGCCTTTCCCTAGCCCAATCCCAACAGATTTGCGAAAAATTTCCAAGATTTGACTTTTTGAGTTCGTCACAAACTGATTTTGGTGAGCAATCCGGCGAATCTGTTTGTGCGCTGAATTTTCCGGCAAGATTCCCGGCGCGCTAGAATCTGCACCGGAAATTCCGGTGAGAAAAATCGCGTCGCCAGCTGCTCCGCTGAAAATTCTGACAGCCCCAAATTTTTACCATTTTTCTTCTTGAGTTGTTCGTGTTTCGCGTGTGTGTCGCCCTGACTAACATCAAGCTTCCGCAACATCATAACATCCCGCGCTCCTTGACACCACGACGCCTGAACACCATCACCAACACCGGTAGCCAAGTCATCAACAATATAGAAGGTATAACTTTCTCGACCTTGTTAACCATTCTTCCTTTGTGTGTATCTATCCTATGAGAGCAGCTCATTTTGTGTTTGCCTAAGCATTGTGCACTTGCCCTTGGAAAATGAGAGTGTGTAAGCAAATACAAAAGTTAACATACTAGTATAGAAGGGAAAAAAAGAAAAAGAATAAAAAAGATTTTAAGCAAAAGAAAAGTAGAAAAGATACATAGTCTCCCAATACAAAGAGGGTACCAAGCTTGTAAGCAAAGAGAGAGAGAAAGATCGCAACCAAGGCAAGTGCACAAATCCGTTGCTTATCCTCTTTTGGCGAACGATTTGTGGTCTCTCCTTGCGTTGGCATGGCAACCGAGCTTAGTCGTCATTAGGACATTTTGTGCTCATTTTGATAGTTGTGCAAACCACATCCATCTCCACGTGTGTGTTCCTTTGTGTTTTTGTAGATCGTAACCTTTTTCCTTTTGATCTTTGGTTCTTTACCACCTTTAATAATAACCTTTTTGTTTGGTTGTTCCATTTGATATCCAGCTTCCTAACCTTCCACCATAGGCCTTTGTGTGTGTGTCTTGTGTATTCGCTTTGCTCTCGGCAAGAACAACCTTTTCAATTTTTTACTTGGTGAGGCAAGGTAGAACATACCATTCCACTGATACCACCCCTCCTTTCACTTGTGGTCATACAACATGTCTAGGGGAAGCGAATCAAGAGGAGATGGCAACTTCAACAACCAAGATGGTTTCTCCACGCGCCACAACTTATGGGTGCAACGCCAAGAATTCAATGCCCAATTTGAAAGGCTTGACAACCGTCTTGATGAAACTTTTTGAGAGTTCGACTACCGTGACCGGCAATGCCAAGTAGAGCACAATGCTCACTTCCAAGCTCTCCACCAAGCTATTGCCAATATTGGCAACCGTAATGGACATCATTCAAGCTCATCAAGTTCATCTCGTACACGCTCCTCAAGTCGTCATGGAGAGTCTTCGCGCTCACATTCTCATCATGGAGAACCCCACCACCACAATGGGGAACAACAAGCTCGTCATTGACAAGAACAAGCGGTTGACCCACAACATCCACAACCGCACCATGCAAGTCATCACCGGCACCATGACCATCATGCTAATCCACAACAACAAGAAGGACATGGTCGCCCATAGCAACAAGCAATGGTACAAGCGTAACCTCCACAAGAACAAGAACATCATGGTGATGACCATCACAATGATAGGTGCCAACACCCACACCATGAACATCACCAACCACCATAAGTCAATCGAGCACCACAATGGGATACAAGTGACAATGATGAGGATGCACACCGCACGAGACGCAACAACCGATATGCTCAACCCCACCATCGCCATCAACAACTAATGAATGCAAATGATCCCGAGCAAAGGCGTAGAAGAGACTTTGAGAATCATCAAGCTCCTCCTCCACTGCCACCTCAAGATAATCAACCTCCTCCTCTAACACCTCGAGCACCAAGTGAAGAAAACATGAGACAAGAACGCCACAACTACCACCATGAGCATGAAGATGGCAAGCAGAATTACCCACATTACCAAAAAATGACATATGGCATCTATATGGCGGCCAAGAAACTCAAGCACTATTTCCAGGAACATCCAGTGAAGATAATATGTGAGGCTCCTATCTCGGAAATTATGGGTAATAAGGATGAAAGTGGTCGGGTAGCCAAGTGGGCAATTGAGCTAGCACCATATGGACCATAATATGATGGAAGAGACTCCATAAAGTCCTAGGCATTGGCCAACTTTTTCATTGACTGGACCGATATATAGTATGAGCCGCCATTGCTTGACTCCAATTACTGGAGGATGCACTTCGATGGATGCAAGATGAAAAGTGGTTCTGGTGTCGGCATAGTTGTCACCTCACCCAAGAGAGATCAATTGAAATATGTGCTACAGATCCATTTTGCAACATCCAACAATATGGCTGAGTATGAAGCAATGGTGCATGGACTTAAGGTAGCCAAGGAAATTGGCACCGCCGAATTATGTGTTTTAGTGATTCTGACCTCATGGTGCAGCAAGTGTTTGGTAACTAGGATGCACTGGATGCCAACATGGCTTTATACCGGTCTCATGTCTAGAAAATTTGTGGGTATTTCGAGGGATGTGAATTCCATCATGTACTTCAGGCTAAGAATGAAGCAGCCGACATATTATCCAAACTAGGCTCATCTCGATAGGAAATTCTAGCCGGCATAACTCTCGAGCATCTTCGGAAACCATCCATCAAGTCGTCGCATGAATCTGAATAAATATTTATCCTAGCAAATCTAAAAGAAGAGTTTGTCCCGATGGACATCGATACGGGAAGTGGTTCGAGTAACCTGGGGACTGCTCCAACAAGCCCAAGGACTTCGCAACCGATGTTAGCAGAGGTAATGTCGGTGGAACCTATGGTGATTGATGAAGCTGTTTTCCCTATTCGTGTTGTGCAATCTTGGTCACAACTAATTATGTCGTTTATGAAGGATCATAGTTTGCCGAGTGATAAAATATCGTCCAGGCAAGTGCAGGAAGGGAAAAGGCGTACACCATCATCAATGGTGAACTGTACAAGAGAAGGGTTACCAATGTGCATCAGCATTGTATTGAACCGGAAGAAGGACAAGAGATACTCCGAGATATCCATAAAGGAGAATGTGGGCATCATGCTTCATCGAGAGCCTTAGTTGCCAAGGGATTCCGACATGGGTTTTATTGGCAAAGTGCCCTGCAAGAAGCTGAAGAGATAGTCAACAAGTGCAACGGCTTCTAGAGGTATGCAAGCAAGATTCATATGCTAGCCTCAGCACTCAAGACTATTCCAATCACATGTCCATTTGTAGTATGGTGTTTGGATATGGTCGGACCATTAATGCTGGCTCGTGGAAAAATGACCCTATCTTAGTAATGGTGGACAAGTTCACAAAATGGATAGAGGTAAAACCTATAAGGAAATGTGACGGCCACACAGCTGTGTCATTTTTGAAGGACATGATCTTGAGATATGGTTATCCACGTAGCATCATAACTGATAATGGCACAAACTTTGCTGAAGGAGACTTTTCTCAGTTTTCTGGATAAAAGGATAAGCGATGTGGCATCGGTCGCACATCCAGAATCAAATTTGCAAGAAGAAAAAGAAAAAGGACTGGTACTATCCCGGATAAAACATCGGCTCATCGAGCCACTACAGTGCACTGCTGGATGTTGGATAGATGAACTCCTGACAGTATTATGGAGTACAAGTACAACACCAAATTGTTCAACTGGCCATACACCATTTTTCCTCGTATATAGGGCAGAAGTTGTCTTACCAGCCGACATAGAGCATGACTCGCCAAGAGTCACCATGTATACCGAGGCCGAGGTAAAAGAGTCCTGAGAAAATGATGCCGATTTGCTCGAAGAAGCACGTCAGCTGGCACTATCTAGATCTTCTATATATCAGCATAATCTTCAATGCTATCATAGACGAAAGATAAACCCCCGTGTATTTCGAGAAGGAGATGTAGTGCTTCGGCTAGTGCAACGCACTGCCAGCATGCACTAATTATCGCCTCCATGGGAAAGGCCATTTATCATGAGAAAATCTCTGCACAATGATGCGTACTATCTGATAGATGCTCAGGCACATGAGAAGAATAAGATGGGCAGGTCAGGTGAGGAAACCAAGAGGCAGTGGAATGTAGCTTTACTTTGCCTCTTTTACACCCAAGGAAAAAAGTGTATGTATCTCGAACTCCCTCATATATCGGATATGTATGTCGGTAATGAGCTATGAATGAAATGCTAGCACTCCGAGTAGAAACTCAGAGACTACCTTCGTCATAATGTTAGTTCTGTAATTTCATTTTTTATGTCGGCTGGCTTAGTTTTCTTATCTCTTAACCATTAGTAATGTGTCGGCACCAAAGGCCCACTCTTTGATTTGCTGTTGTCTGCAACCCGGCTTCATGGAAAGCAAGAGAAAAAGCTAGTGATTGTTGTACACATGAAAAGCATCTAAGGAAACAAAAATGAGCGAGCCAACACTCGTTGTTTTTGATTAACCCCTTATCTCAATTTATTTTGTTTTGTCGAATGGCTCTGAGCTAGATGTCAAAGTTTTGAGTATTGTTAATTTAATTTTGTGACCTTGTGACTCATACGTCAAACACCGAAAATGGTAGACAAGAGCCAAGGTTATAGAGTTGAGTAAACAAGAAAACAAACTCGGGGACTTAGCCCAAAGTAATCCAACATAAGTCTGATAGCAGCAAAAGAACTTAGTTGTATATATTACATTTACGCCTGGCATACCGGGGATTTACCGAATTTGGTTTTTTCAAAGTCTAAGAATCTATGCTAGGATAATAAGGATGAACTGGAGCAGTAGATGTGCCGATTTCTGTATCGGCGGTCCCGGTGGAAGGAGCATCACTCTCAGCTTCGATGTCATCGTCAACTTTCTCTTCGTCTTCCTTGTCATCTCCTTCTTCGTCATCGGAATCCTTCAGGCCCTCGATAAAGGTGTTGATAGCGGCATAGGGAATGAAGGAATAGGCATGTTCCTGGCATCGCTTGATAAGTGCCAGGTCTATTTTCCATTTTGAACCCTGGCGCATAGTCTAAAGAACATCGATATTAATGCCCTCATACCAGGAGAGAACGAAACCCAAAGCCTCATCAGCACCAACTCAGGAAGCTGATTCTCGCCATTCGATGAGCCTGTCCTCACTATCCATCAGGCATTCGGCCAGTTCATCGGGAGATTTGGGAGCTGAAACCCCTGGCCATAAAGCTTTGAAAGTGTGGATGGCAGCGTCGAGCATGTCAACCCCGAATACCTTGAGGGTCTTAACCCGGGCCGACAAAGCGACCAAATGGTCATATATATCCCATTCATTGGGTAGTGGGCCTATGTCGGTTCTCTTCTTCCGGGCTTTGGCAACCATTACTAATGCAGCAGGAGTTAACTTAGGAAAATGACCTAAAAATTCATAGGTAGAAGAAGCAAAGTTAGGAATATGCCGACACATAGCATATGTCGATAAAAACTATGGAGCAAGAGGAACTTACTATTCATTTCGTTGTTGATCCGGGTTAGCTCCAATAACCAAACCTGGCTTTTGCCCTTATGATCGCCCAACTCTTGCTGAGCCGAGTTAACCATTATCTCGGCCTCCCTGAGCAGATCTTGATGTTTTTGGACTTGGCCAGTTAGACGATCTTTTTCTTCTACAAAGTCTAGGGAAACCTTCTCAAATTTAGCTTTGTGCCCTTTCTTCATCTCCTCAATTTGAGCTTGAAGCCAAGATACCTCATCCCTTTCCTTCTTAAGATGAAGTTGATGTTCCCCTGCTTGTTTCGGCATGTGGTTTGTCAGTTTCGACATACTTATGCAATCATGGTGTTCTTCTACAAGAGCTAATTTCTCAGCTAAGTCGAGATAAAAATATAGATAAGAATAAAATGCAATATGTAAAAATCAAGGTATAGAGAACAACATACCATGAAGGTCAGATATCCGCTTCTACAGGTCTGAAATTTGTCTCTCTATCCAGGATGCAAATATAGGCAAAAGTTATGTCAAGATATCCCTGGCATACCCTTATTCTTCAGCTCGTCCTGAGTTGCTTATGATTGTCAGAGAGTTTCTTGTGCTCCAACAGGAGTCTTTGATATGTCTGCGTCCGAGAAGTAGTGAAACTCTAGAGAAGAATCATTAGGGAATCATTTTAAAGATTCAAGTTGAGTTATCCATAACTCAACCTGACTCTCGAGAAATAGGGAATCATTTTAAAGATTCAAGTCGAGTTATCAATAACTCAACCCGACTCTCGGGAAATAGGGAATCATTTTAAAGATTCAAGTCGAGTCATCCATAACTCAACCCAAATCTCAGGAAATAGGGAATCATTTTAAAGATTCAGGCCGAGTTATCCATAATTCAACCCAAATCTCAGAAAATAAGGAATAATTTTAAATATCCAGGCTGAGTTATCCATAACTCAACCCGAATCTCGGGAAATATGGAATAATTTTAAAAGATTCAAGTCGAGTTATCCATAACTACACCCGAATCTTGGGAAATAGGGAATCATTTTAAAACATTCAAGCTGAGTTATCATAAATTAACCTGAATCTTGGGAAATAGGGTTTCGATGCAAAGCTAAAAAGATAAAGCACAAGAAAATGTAATCTAGAAGTTTCTAACTCAACCCAAACCTCGGGGACTAGGGATTATGTATATCTTATAGGAGTTGATGAGAATGGAAAATATATGTACCTTGATAGCTTTGTCGGCTTCGACTATGGTGATCTTAGCTTGGAACATCTTCTAGGAGACAGTACTTAGACCCACCCATTGTTGTTTTGGGTGAGGATTCCCGAAGGCCTCCTCACCTAAGTTGGCATTATTATAGTTCATGCATTACTGCTTGAGAGATCCCCAGTTGGTCCCACTTACCATCTGGGATGGAACAAAACTGTCACCAGCAGAGTTTGTCTTGGCACCAATTTGGGATGGGGCTTTGCTCATGTGCAACATCATCTACTTATCAATATTCACCTCTAGAGGGGAAGAAGATTTCTTCATCATATCCGCAATCGAGGTTTGTTTGGCTGCTATTGCTGGTTTCCTACACTATTTATGCTTAGTAGAAGGAGCTGGAGTTTCCAGTTTTCTTAGTGGAGCGGGCAACTTTTGTTTTGTCAGTGGAGCCGTTGGTTGCTACAGATTGATTTCTGGCGGTTGTTGAGGTTGTTGTTGCTGCTAAGATTGTTATTGATGCGGTATCTGGGTATGCTCCGGTACTTCCGGAGTCTTGATATTCCCTGTACCGGCACCCACATTGTCGGCACCAAGGTATTCATATTGGCTGGTAGCCGAGGTATCATCGCATGCTTGGTGCATCGCTTCATCTTCTGGAGCAGTGTGCTCCTCTCCAATGTCGGACGCCAGTCTCAGATTAACTATCTCGGCAACATGAGCCGGAGAAGTGTTTGCCCTTCCCGGACCCAGAACTTGGATGTCGCATGAGGAGGAGACGGAGGCTACACCAGTTCCGAAGCAATGTAGGTTGCGCTCTGGTTAATGTCCAGCGCAACCCTGTAGTAGAGCATGTTGTTAAAAGCATTTCGAGTAAGAGAAGAAAAGAGAGAAACAAGAAATACAGAACTAAGAATATATGTTGGCACAAGAGTGTTACCCGGCTGTGGTCGGCCTTGTCTTAGTCTTGCGGACCCCAACCTTGTGTCTTTTCCTCTAGGCTTCAAGGTTGTAGTCGCAGCTTGTGTCTTAGATCTAGCCCGGCCTCCGACAGCTAGAGGTGCATCCTTTATCACCTATGCCTCTGCATCAGCTAAGGTCAGGTTCAGCAGATATGTGAATGAAATGGTCATAGGGTCAAGTACCTCTAGAATTTGACAACCATTATCATCATCATCCATCCATGATCTTAGTATATCTTGAGCAGGAGTCTTATCCAGAACAGGGCTCGTTCCAGCATCTGGGATCGGCACAAAATCCTCAAAATCCGAGTCTTTAGTATCTGAATCCTCGCGGTCTTTAGCCCAAGCCGTGGAGATGATCAGTTTGACCTCTGCAGCTTGCTAAGTAATCTTCTGCATAAACAATAGATGTGGGCCAAAGTCAAATGATGAGGTTATGTCGGTAGAAAAATTATGTCGGAATTGATATTGGGTCACTACTTACCACGGGTGCAGGGTGATCTCAGTCTTAGGTAACTTTTCCCCATTCCCACTCCTCGACAATTTTGGTCTTGGCAATATCCTTATCCTGTTTTCAGACTTCAAGCTTGTTCAGATCAATCGTCGATGTCCGGGTAGGATCATGTCGGCCACTCAGTTGGCAAATCTTTTGTGGTCTTTGTTGAAGTTTGGGGAAACTCAGTGACTGATAAATGTTGCCACTACATCATCAGCCGACATACCGCTTCACATAAGCTACATTATGACCGAGTGTATCTAATTGACCTTGACGTTGAAATATTTGGGTCCATATTCCAATTGTGCTTTGTCTCAAGGACGCCAATGGACAACTTCAACCGTCTGATCATATCTACCCTGGCCATGTTCTTCACATAGAATAAAGACTTCTGCCACTTCTTACAGGAATCTAGCCCATGAATCCGAGGAAAGGAGGAGCTTTGCCGAGGTACGATAGTGGCGGCCCACATTGGGTCATCAGCTTCGCTCTAGTAGGAAGTTCCGGTTCCGGGATAACCTGGGGCCAGAACTATAAATACTTGGCCCACAGGTTGATGGACGTCCACAAGCCGAGATAACCCTATGAGCAACATACAAAAGTGGACAGGGATGTAATGGCATTGGCCGGGAGATGGTATGGTTGAAGACTGTCACATCCTAGCGTTTAGCAACCAACAAAGGGTAGAAATAGAAAATTGTGCATGTGCATGCATTCATCTATAAAATTTGGGGTAAATTTTTCGCCAAACAAAACTCTGGAGGGATTGGAGTTTCTTTCACTGCTTTGAGTTAGGGTTTAGCTCGTAGAAGTGTTTGCCATGAATTTTGACATGAACCTTAGGAGATATTATGAATGTGGACTTTGAATAATTTGAACTCACATTTGAAATATGAATAATTTGAAAAGCGTTAGTGAATTAAAAGCAATAGTGTTTATTTGATTTCCAAAAAAAGTTAGTTTGAGTATTAACCAATAATAAAACCATAAATGAAATTGAGAATAATAAAATGTATAACTCAAATTGGTAATTCTTTATTGTTTCATTTATTCCTCATATACCAAATAAACACAAAGAAATATAAAGAAAGTACTTTACTGAGACAATATTGAAGGAAATAAAAGCTTTATTAATAATAGAAACACATTACATTGTTTTTACAAAAGAGAAAAAAAGATTACAAAGGAAAACTAACAGACTAGTTCTAACTAAACCTAGTCTAAATCTTCTTCATCTTCACTGAACTTGTACCTGCAAATAAGATAGAATAGAATAAAACAAAGTGAGGGGTTAGTGTTAATTGCTCTCAGCCATTAACAGTGAAGTGCACTGTTTCTTCACATCACAGAGTCTATTCTTTTTAAAGAAGGGACAAAACCATCAAGTGTAGAATCTGTTCTTTTCACAAATAAGCCTCAGTACATCTTCATAGGCAGAAAAGGGACAAGTTTTACCAAGGATGGAATTAGTAGAAAGATGGGGAGTTCAAAGTCAAAACCACTTGAGCTCATCCACAGCCAGCAATAGTGAAGCTGCTCACACACCTAAATGCATGCATTGAGGTGTCGATAGCAGGGAACCAGAGGGGAGTTTATAACCCAACAACTCATTGCAAAGCAAGTCTTTGCAACTCATTTCATAGAACCAAAAACAGTTTGCCACAGCCTACACAAAGAACATATAGTTTCTTGCAAAAACCCATCACAAGAACAGTCACCTTTCAGTACAGCAAACCCCAAGAAAGCACCAGCCAAGATGGTGACCTAAGGAGAGGGTGGATTAAGGTGGACAGCAAGGTTGCAAAGGAGCTAATGCACCAGGTGGAGCAAGATCAAGCCAAGGATAAGGCAGCAACAACTAGCATCGGGCTACAAGGGTATAACCCAACCATTTTGAATCAAATATTTATTCCTGGCATAGTCACAAATGCATTCATATGAATTTTCGAAAGAGTTAAAAATTAAATAAACTCATTTTTAAACTCTTAGAATAATGTTAGTTATTATAAAATAATAGATATAAAAATCATGTGAATTTAATAGTTCTTGAGTAATACTTTTATTTTATTATTTAAAAGAAACATAAAACCTTTATAAGGTGGGTAAAACACCCAAAGAAGAAAGATAATAAATCATTGCATGACATTACTATGCATTGCATATTGCTTCTTTAAATATTGTCCTTACCGGGAAATAATGTTCTTCTATAGAAACTGTAGCTCAAGGTCAGGTGAAAGTATCTGACTTCACTACCTTGCAGTCACAAGGCAAGTTCATCACTTGCTCATGTCCTTTGAAGAGTCTTTATGAAAGTATATGAAAATTGTGTGTTATCACCTATGTTCTAAAATATACAGCAAATAAGTATTTTCCCAAACAAATGAAATGCTATTATCATCCTAAGTGGTGATAAATACTAAGAATGACAATGGAATCTAAGATTCTAGTTGCCAAACAACTAGGACTTAATAACCCATGACATTAGTGATTCTAGCGCCGTATAATATGCGTTAACCATAAGATTTGGAATTGGACGGAGAAGTCAGCTGGATCTTTTTCCTTTCGCATGGACGGATGACATGATCATGAGGCTAAGGATTTCTCGTGGAGAAACCTAGCATATGGGTGGAACCCCTTAGTTTCCCGTGATTTTGGTGTCTAGATTATCATGAGAGGCTGCTAGTAGTTTAGCTGGACCTTCAAGAGAGCGTGCCAGGGCATAGCCGTCTCATAGAGTCTTCAGGTGCCTACCATAGTTATAGTCGGTCGTATAAGGGGCTTAATAGAGGTGGGGCATGTCCTAGAGGTGGGGCATGTCCTGGAGGCAGCAGCAACTAGCACCAGGCTACAAGAGTATAACTCAACCCTTTTGAATCAAATATTTATTCCTGGCATAGTCATAAATGCATTCATATGGAACTGATCATGCAAATACATGAGAAGTACAAAGACAATGATGCATCAGGTAGAAAACTAGAGGTTACTACTTGAGATGGTCTCAGACCAGCATCACAGACCAATGGATCTAGTTTTAACTACATCACACTGCTGGTACAAGGCATATCCCCAGGGGTAGCACCTTTGTACCTAGTAGATCTACTGTGGCTTGAGTACAAGCTCAAGTCCATTTTCTTCAAAACCACAAAGCATTTTCCTAAAAGGATTTAGAAATCATTTATTTAACGAACACATGGAATATATGGGAAGGGAGTGAACATGTAAAAATCATTTGTTTTTACTTAGAGGTTCCTCAAACTAGTATCATAGGCCAATATATTAAACAAATAAAACAATGTAGTGGATGAAAGTCCTTCAATGCTTATAGTATAAGCCCAATACAGAGCACATTTTAGGAAGAACCTAGAACAAGGCCAGATCTTGTGTGCCACTCAGTGAGGGTGTCACAAGACCTAGTATAACCAGGCAAACCAAACATGGAGTTCTACAGTCAAATCATTTTAGAAAATATAAGTGTTTAATCATCTTCCTAACATCACAGTTTAGGAATCATGTACACATATCTATTTATCCTCACATAAGTTCATCAAGGTTCATCAGGAATATTTGAACGAGGAATTAATTCTGAACCTTAAACCTGAAACACATCCACCATAGCCAAAGGCTATGTTTCTAAATACAACATTGCTAGAATGGCATCATCCTAACACTAACAGTAAGAAAGGTTCAGGCATTAGTCTAACAGTGATAGTAATCACTGTCAACAATTCCACACTATTATAAACCATCAATTCACAAAGCTAATCACTGTCAACAATTCCACACTAGTATAAACCATCAATTCACAAAGCTAATCATAGTAGGGAGCATGCAGTAGTTCATTAGCTGCAATTATACATAGTAACAGGGATTGAACCCTAGTACCAGGGAAGAACCCTAGTTCTTCTCTGCAGGCACACAGAGAGAAAGCACTGCAATAACACGTTGAGAGATTGCAGAGAGTGGTAGAGGGGAAAACTTACTAAAGGTCCTCGCACGAGAGATTGAAGAGGAAGTAGTGGAATGGCCGGAGACAGTGAAGAAATGGCAGCACGAGGAGCACCCCAAAGGGGTGCTGCAACCCGCACATGTAGCGCGTCAGAACCAGCCGGAGAAGAAGAGGAGCGCACCGAGAGCAACCTAGCATACCATTGTCGATGCACCGGGGCGGCCAAACCCTAACCCTAGCCTCGGGTAGGCGTCAACACGGTCGGGAGAGGACCCCATCAACGAATCGTCTCGGACAGCGGTGTGCAGCAGCGTCAACCACATCGTCCTGCACCACGGAAGCAACCACGACAGCCAGAGGTAGCCGGAATCACATGTGATGGCGGTGGCGTCGAGCGAGCGAGGAGTATCGTGAGAGAGAGATGAGGGAGAGAGTGAACGTGTGGGAGTACTAGGCGGGTGCGCATCCTAGTACTGCCCAAGGGCAGTTGACCAGCCCTGGTGGCCTGGGTCGGATAGGGCCGGGCCAGCCCAGTGGGCGAGGCCCAGGATTTGACACCAGGGCTTGTTTAAGAATAAATATTTACAAATATGCCACAAAAACAAAATCATCTCTAGAAAAATAAATAAAAATCCTAAAAATATAAATAATATATCTATGAGCTCACAAAAATATCCTCTACCCACTAAAAATAATAGATAGTAATTTTAAGTAATTAAATCTAAGTCTATTATAATGATTGTATTTATTCCTTTTGGAATTTTATACAAATAAATAAAATACTTAAAATGGAATATAATTTACTTTTAAGATCCTAATTAAATATACTATGGTAGAAAAATACTAAGTTGTATTTTTTGCAAATAAATCAAGTTTGTTAAAAATAAAATCTTAATTCCTTATAGGAATTTTGAGCAAATTTTTGAAAGAGTTAAAAATTAAATAAACCCATTTTTAAACTCTTAGAATAATGCTAGTTATTATAAAAATAATAGATATAAAAATCATGTGAATTTAATAGTTCTTGAGTAATATTTTTGTTTTATTATTTAAAAGAAACATAAAACCTTTATAAGGTTGGTAAAACACGCAAAGAAGAAAGATAATAAATCATTCCATGACATTAGTATGCATTTCATATTGCTTCTTTAAATATTGTCCTTACCGAGCAATAATGGTCTTCTGTAGAAACCGGAGCTCAAGGTCAGGTGAAAGTATCTGACTTCACTACCTTGCAGTCACAAGGCAAGTTCATCACTTGCTCATGTACTTTGAAGAGTCTTTATGAAAGTATATGAAAATTGTGTGTTATCACCTATGTTCTAAAATATACAGCAAATAAGTATTTTCCCAAACAAATGAAATGCTATTATCATCCTAAGTGGTGATAAATACTAAGAATGACAATGGAATCTAAGATTCTAGTTGCCAAACAACTAGGACTTAATAACCCATGACATTAGTGATTCTAGCGCCGTATAATATGCGTTAACCATAAGATTTGGAATTGGACGGAGAAGTCAGCTGGATCTTTTTCCTTTCGCATGGACGGATGACATGATCATGAGGCTGAGGATTTCTCGTGGAGAAACCTAGCACATGGGTGGAACCCCTTAGTTTCCCATGATTTTTGTGTCTAGATTATCTTGAGAGGCTATCAGTGGTTTAGCTGGACCTTTAAGGGAGCTTGTCAGGGCATAACCGTCTCATAGAGTCTTCAGGTGCCTACCATAGTTTTAGTCAGTCCAATAAGGGGCTTAACGGAGGTGGGGCATGTCCTGGAGGGTTGTGTATTCATGCGGGGTCACGGAGAAGGGCAGTGATTGCCTTGGATCATCTACTAGGCCCCACATCAAGGAAATGTGGACGGGAAAGTATGCCCGGCTGTGCAACAAGGATTTGGTCTCTTATGGGTAAAGCAACACAGCTCTACAGAGTGTAAGAATTGTGACATGTTACTCCCTGTCCCAGGAAGGAGCTACGAACGCGGCAGGAAAGGAACTTCATGAAGTTCTGGTCAGCCTGTGAAGACTGATGGGCATAGTTTTTGATAATAAAATCAATCTTTGAAGAAATGTTTATAAAAACTGCATAGTACCAAGGACTTATAGTCTGAGGTGGTAGTTAGAGCATCAAACTTCCCACTGTGCATATAGTGAACTTGCTGGGTAACGTTATTACTCACCCTTTCCTTTGAACCCCTTGTTAGACTGAGGAGCAGAAGGATAACCAGGTGTATGCTATAGAAGTTCAGAACGACGTCTACTATGAAGAGCCAGACCTGTCCGGTGGAGTTGAAGGGTGGACTACGGGGTACACTATGGAGCTAAAGACAACCAGTCCGAATAGTTGTCAGGCCGGAACTTAGTTATCTAGGTTGAGCTGAGCAGCACGAACCCTATAGAATAAGCTGTTGAGCTCACTTCTTATCGTTGTGTCTTTTGTTCTTCTGCTGAAATTACTAAATAAGTTATATGGTTTGTAAGTTTGATCTTTCAAAGATCTCGATCTTTTGGTATTGTAATAATATGTGTATGTTTGTAATTTGGACCCGCAATGTTTCTGTTGTACCACTCTGAGGGGTGTAATATTTGCGGAATGGTGTTTCTGTGAGTGTTATGTCAACGACTATAGTATACTACAACATGCAGTGGTATGTTGGGCCACCACAAAGACTAAAGGTCTCTAGAAACTGTTTGACGGAGTCGCTAACCGGGAGGCCAAATCTGTGCTCAAAGTGGGAGAGGAAAACTACGTACTCACCTGATTTAACGGGAGGCCAAATCTGTACTCAAAGTGGGAAGCCAAATACTTTGCTTCAGCCCAAGCCTACCAACAATGGGACTCGCTCCGCTCGTCAGAAGTTAGCCTCCTTAATTGAATTTGGATCATACTTCAACAAACTCCACCTTGATACAAATTCCTTCTTGTAGCAACAACATCAATCATATCCCTGAACAAACAAATAAAACACTTTCGGCGCCAACAGCCAATTGGGAAAGATAGTTATACCAACTAAGCTTGATCATAGCTCAAACTTAGCAACATGAACATGCTTTGTCATCATATCAGCAGGATTATCATGAGTGCTTACCTTGTGCAACAATGTCACGAACATAATGGTACTTGACCTCAATGTGCTTAGTTCTCTCATGGAACATCTAATCCTTTCTAAGGTATATGGCACTTTGACTGTCACTGGACAAATTAATGCAAGAATCATCCTGACAAAGCTCAGCATACAAATCTTTCAACCAAACAGACTCTTTGCAAGCTTTATCAATAGCCATATATTCTTCCTCAGTTGTAGATTGAGCAACAACTGGTTGCAGTGTTACCTTCCAACTGATAGCACATCCACCTACCATGAACACATAACCTGTGAGGGACCTCCTCTTATCCAAATCGGTAGCAAAATCTGAATCCACATAGCCTATGAGTCCCTCACCACTCTTGCCAAACTTCAAGCAAACATTCGATGTGCCACAGAGGTACCAAAAAATCCACTAAAAAACTTTCCAATTTCTTTACCAGGATTAGCCATGTAACAAATCACCAAACTAATAGAAAATGATAAATCAGGACAAGAACAAACCATGGCATATATCAAGGAACCAACAGTTCTAGAATAAGGAACTCGTGACATGTAATCAAGATCTTCATCAGAACTAGGGCATTGCAATGCTGATAGTTTAAAGTGAGGAGCAATAGGAGTATGAACAGACTTTGCATCATGCATATTAAAATGTTGGAGAACTTTCTCAATGTAACTCTGCTGACTAAGAAATAGCAACCTAGATTTTCTCTATCTTTTCATTTACATACCTAGGATTTTCTTAGCAGCACCAAGATCTTTCATCTCAAATTCACTACTTAGGTGTGCCTTCAAAGTAGTGATTTCTTTCATGCTCTTGGCAGCAATTAACATATCAACATATAATAGAAAGTATATAGTTGATCCATTAATAAATTTTATGTAAACAGATCTATAAAACTGAGACCTCTTAAAATCACGTGAGATCATAAATGAATCAAACCTTTTGTACCACTATCTTGGAGTTTTCTTCAAACCATAAAGCGATCTCTTCAATTTGCACACAAAATCCTCTTTTCCAGGAACCCTAAACCCTTCAGGTTGGTCCATTTTAAATCTCCTCCTCAAGTTCACCATGCAGAAAAGAAGTATTTACATCTAGCTTCTCAATCTCAAAATCATGCATACAAACAATACCAAAGAAAGCACGACTAGAACTATGCTTCACAACCATAGAGAAGAAATCATTATAATCAATACATGGAATCTGGCTGAAATATTTTGCTACTAACCTTGCCTTAAACCTAGAGGCTCATTAGGAGATAAACCTTCCTTCCTTTTATATATCCACTTACAACAGACAACCTTCTTTTGTTTAGGCAAACTAACAACATCCCATGTGCCATTCTTTTCAATCGATTACATCTCTTCTTGCATAGCAGAAACCCACTTCTCACGCTAAAGAGATGCAACAACTTCATTGTAGTAGCAGGTTCAGAATCATGCTCCACATGTTCAGCACAAACCAAAGCATAATGAGTAAGATTAGACTCTTCAATTAAACGAGGAGGTGGAACTATATTATGCCTTGATACATTGCAAATGTATCTATAATTTTTGATGTTCCATGCTTGGTTTTATCTACTTTCTTATGTTTTGTCCACACTTTGGAGTACTTTTCATATGATTTCTTGGACTAACCTATTAACAAGATGCCACAATGTCAGTTGCCTGTTTTCTGCTGTTTTTGGTTCCAGGAAGTCAGAAAATGAATATTCTCGGAATTGTACGGGACAAAAGCCAAAGTTACTATTTTCCCGGAAGATTCACGGAGCCAGAAGTTAGAGCCGGAGGGGCACAAGGTGGCCACACCACCCCTAGGCGCGGGTCCACCTAGGCCGTGCCAGGGCATGGTGTGGGCCCCCTGGCTGGCCACCGACCTTGCCTCTTTTTCCTATAAGAGCCTCCCGATACCAAAACCCTAGATGATCAAGCCTCCAACCACGAAAAGTTTCACAGCGCCGCCGCCACCGAAAAGGAGATTCGGGGGACAAAAAGTCTCTGTTCCGGCACCCTGCCGAGACGGGGAAGTGCCCCCGGAGCCATCTCCATTGATCTCCACCACCATCTCCATCACCATTGCTGATTCCCATGATGAGGAAGGAGTAGTTCTCTCTCGAGGCTAAGGGTTCTACTGGTAGCTATGTGTTCATCTCTCTCTTTATGCATGATCATATTGTGATCATGAGCTTTGTAATCAAGTAGATCTACCTTGCTACTCAAGTGCTTTAATAGATCTCTGCTCTCCCCATGTGTGTGAAAGTGACAGCATGCACACCATGGTGGCACTTAGGCTAGAGATTACATATACTTGTTATGAGTTATATTTGGAGTTGGATGTCTTTATGAAATTGTGGTGTTTGTTGGACTTATCTAGTACTCAAGATGACAGTGTGGGGTTTTCTAGATGGGAAAGATGGACTTTGAGGAGTGCTGTTATAGCCCTACCAACGATTAGAGTGTTCAACCAGAGAGTAGTTTAGCGTAGTATCATGAAGATGATATATTTATATGAGAGAGTGTTCACTAGTGAAAGTATGATCCCTAGGCCTTGTTTCTTAGCATTGAAACACCGTTTGCTATTAGATTTGTTACATGTTTGCTTGCTTCCATCTTTATTTCAGTTTTACTTTAGTATTTTCCATGCCATCAAGTTATCTTCTATCACCGTTACCACTTATAATTATCCATCCCACTTGTGTTTCACTATCTCTTCGCCGAACTAGTGCACCTATACACCTGACAAGTGTATTGGGTGTGTTGGGGACACAAGAGACTTCTTGTATCTTGATTGCAGGGTTGCTTGAGAGGGAATACCTTTGACCACTTCCTCCCTGAGTTCGATAAACCTTGGGTGATCCACTTAAGGGAAAACTTGCTGCTGTTCTACAAACCTCTGCACTTGGAGGCCCAACAACTGTCTACAAGAATAGAAGTGCGTAGACATCAAGCTATTTTCTGGCGCCGTTGCCGGGGAGGTAAGGTAAAAGGTATTCACACCGGAGGATTAAAGAAGAAGAACCTCCCACGGCAAACGCCTATTTTCTGGCGCCGTTGCCGAGGAGGTAAGGTAAAAGGTACTCACATCCTTCGGTGTGATTGCTCGAAGTTATTTCCTTTAGATTCTGCAATTTTGTCTTTTTGTTTCTTGTTTTCACTAGTTAGGCTTAATGGAAAACAACAACAAAATTAGAGAGCTTTATAGTATTTATCTTGAGTTAGGACATGAAGTGTTTGAAGAGAAAATTAAAAAACCTATGGAACTTTATTTGCGTGCTAATACCAATGTTGTTAGTATGAATTCTTTGAACACCATTATTGCTAATGCTATGGAAAAGTCTAAGCTTGGGGAAGTTAGTTTTGATGAGCATGATATCTTTAGTCCCCCAAGCACGGAGGAGAAAATTTACTTTGATGATACTATACCTCCAATATATGATGATTACAATGATGAATATGATATTTTCAGTCCACCTACTATTGAGGAGAAAATTAATTACGATTACAATATGCCTCCTATATTTGATGATTATGGTGATGAGAATAATAATGATAGCTATTTTGTTGAATTTGCTCCCACTATAATTAATAAGAATGACTATGTTTATGTGGAGAGTAATAATGATTATATGCATGTGGCTCATGATAAGAATGTTTTATGTGATAGTTATATTGTTAATTTTATTCATGATGCTACTAAAAGTTATTATGAGAGAGGGAAATATGGTTTTATGTATCTCAATAATATTAAGTTTCCCCTCTTTATGTTGAAAGTCTTGAAGTTGCACGTGTTTTGCTTTACTATGCTTTTTGCTTTGTGCTTTCATGACTTGTTTATTTACAAGACTCCTATGCATAGTAAGTGGGTTAGACTAAAATGTGTTTTGAATTTTCTTCTTGATGCTCTCTTTTACTTCAATTCATATTTCTTATGTGAGCATCTTCTCAAACTATCATGCCTAACTTAAAGGCATTAAAGAAAAGTACTTATTGGGAGATAACCCAAAAGTTTTAGATGAGTCCTGGAAGTTATTACTTCAGTAATAACCGCTCCTTATCCTTTTTATTTGCTTTTTGTGCCAAGAGTAACCTCTAATGAGAGAGAAGTAATGATTGGGAAAGTTGTTGTCCCGAAACAGATTTCTGTGCTTCACCATAAAAATTCGTGTAAAATCTCTGTATGTCCTTTTGAGGCGTGAATTTTTGTGCTTCTGCCCCAGGTTGTTATATAACTTTAGTTAGTTCAACACTTTTTGATTTGAGGAACAGAAGGTCTTCGAAAAAATTCGTCTTTACCTGCTGGTCTATTTTGACAGATTTCTGCCATTTTCTGCATTTGCTTCTTGTTTGTTCCTTTCTGAGTTCTTTTGGGGAATTGAGCTTTTTGAGGGAAGTGCTACAGTAGCTAGTGTTCTAATGGAAGTTTATTTGGTGTTAGAACTGAACCTTAAGAATTATTTATCTTGAGTGCACTAATGTTGCTAATAAAGATTGTGTGAAGTTTTGTATGAAGGAAAAAATTTAGGTGTATGGAAGGAATGAGTAATGAGATGAAGAATGGACTAAAGCTCAAGCTTGGGGATGCCACGCGTGTCACCCCAAGAAATATCCAGGAAGTACAAGCGTCAAAGCTTGGGGATGCCCAAGGCATCCCCTTCTTCATCAATAAAAATCCCAGGTTTCTTCCAAACGCTTCATTTTTATTGTTTCATGCACAGTTGTGTTGCTCTTGGAGCGTCTTCTTTTTCGTCTTCGTTTTGGTTTTTCGGTTGCTTGGTTTTCTTAGTTTTCTGAATAAATTGGTTGGACCCCCCTCTTTGATACATTGGTTTGCAAATAGTTTGGTTTGGTTTGGAAAAGAGTAGGAAAGTTCATGCTTATGTGGTAAAAAGAGCTTGTTTTTTACTGTGGCCTATGCTTTGTCATGCCATGCTTGATATTGTTTTGGCTTTATGCTTAGTATTCTTTGTTGTAGCATGACTTGTTATAAACAATTGAGATTTCTTAATGTGCCTTGGATGAATCATGCGTTGTTTTAGCATATTAAAGCATAGTATAGTGGTATTCTCCTTTGATGCTTTATTTGGGTTGATTTGGCACATGCTCACACCATGTTATGACTATCTCAAGTCACCATAGCCTTTATGATCCTTTAGTTTTCAACTTGTAGTATCACTTTATGCTTTGATCAATGATGTTTTGTCGCTCTGCATGATTATGGCCATTATTGCTCTCTTAGTTTGTCGCTCCCAGTCTTTTGCTAGCCTCCACAACAAAGTATGAGTTCCACTCATGCATCCAACTCCCTAAACCAAGTTATTCCAAAGAGTCCACCATACCTACCTACTAGCTTATGCTATTCCAAGTATATTCATGCTTTTGTTTACCTTCCAAATTAAACTTGTTATGAGAAAACTAGTGATTAAAGCTCTCACGAACTTGATGGCACACTTTACTTTATTGCCTCTAATAAACTTGAACCATTGGGTCCTTCTTTGTTGCGTATATGCTTGCACTTTATAAGTTGAAATTATCAGAACCATGTACCATGGGGAACGCTTTCAACATTGCACTTGTACTTTGTACCCCGTTAATATCATGTTCTTTTGCTTACAGATCCGTGATTGTGAAATAAAAGTGGAACTTGTAAGATCATGGAGTTTGTATGTGTGTTAGAGAAACGCCTGGGCCGCTAGCCTAAGCCATGCCTAATCATGGTGGAAACTTGCAGCATCACCATAATGAGCACTCTATGAAGCATCCTCAATAAAAACATATGCAAATAGCAAATAAAAAGATCGCTGATTCTCATTGTCTGCTTGCCTTGTCATTTTGATTATGGGAAAGCTCCCGTATCATGTGCAAGGGTACCCGTTATGGTTCTTAATGATACACATATACTTACAATGCCAAGAGCTTACTCGTGACTGAAGTTGAGTAGCATGAGGATCGGTCTTCGTAAGTAAGGGGCATGAGATTTTGGTTTATAACTTGTCAAGCATATCCTCTTAGTTGTGTCACTTTAACCTTAATTACCTTCAAGATGCTTATGATAGGGGCAATGAGAGCTGAAAGCTATTAAGTACCATAATTTTTGGAAGCTCTTTATGAGACGTGAATCCCTACTTCCTTTTATAAAAAGGCCTTTCTTCCACCATTATATTGAGTCTCCACCTTCTACCTTTATGCACCTACTTTGAGAGCATAGTGGCCATTCTTAGTTCTATGTGCATTGTCCCAAGACTAGTTGATTGATGCATAACTTGATATTGCTTGTTTTAAACTATTTGTATCTAGTCACTCTTATGAACTTTGAAGGTGTTGCTACTCTATTGAGGGACAAGCTGAATACTATTATGCTATGTTTTCTTTATGTGAAACAAACAAACATCTTGCAAGGCATTGTTATTCATGAATCTTTTGTTTGTGCCTTTTCATGTTGAAATATAGTTTCTTTGTCTTATTGCTAGAACTTTGTCTTTCATGTTATGATTGAAGTACTATGATCCCAGCTTTGAATGTTTTACAAGTACTTTGATCAAGTTTATGATGGTGCATGTCACCTCAAAAATTATTCTTTCTTTTTATCACTTACCTACTCGAGGACGAGCAGGAGTTAAGCTTGGGGATGTTGATACATTGCAAATGTATCTATAATTTTTGATGTTCCATGCTTGGTTTTATCTACTTTCTTATGTTTTGTCCACACTTTGGAGTACTTTTCATATGGTTTCTTGGACTAACCTATTAACAAGATGCCACAGTGCCAGTTGCCTGTTTTCTGCTGTTTTTGGTTCCAGGAAGTCAGAAAATGAATATTCTCAGAATTGGACGGGACAAAAGCCAAAGTTCCTATTTTACCGGAAGATTCATGGAGCCAGAAGGAGAGCCGGAGGGTGGCCACAGGGTGGCCACACCACCCCTAGGCGCGGGTCCACCTAGGCCGCGCCAGGGCATGGTGTGGGCCCCCTGGCCGGCCATCGACCTTGCCTCTTTCGCCTAGAGAGCCTCCCGATACCAAAACCCTAGATGATCAAGCCTCCAGCCACGAAAAGTTCCACAGTGCCGCCGCCACCGAAAAGGAGATTCGGGGGACAGAAAGTCTCTGTTCCGGCACCCTGCCGGGACGGGGAAGTGCCCCCGGAGCCATCTCCATCGATCTCCACCACCATCTCCATCACCATTGCTGATTCCCATGATGAGGAGGGAGTAGTTCTCTCTCGAGGCTAAGGGTTCTACCGGTAGCTATGTGTTCATCTCTCTCTATGCATGATCATATTGTGATCATGAGCTTTGTAATCAAGTAGATCTACCTTGCTACTCAAGTGCTTTAATAGATCTCTGCTCTCCCCATGTGTGTGAAAGTGACAGCGTGCACACCATGGTGGCACTTAGGCTAGAGATTACATATACTTGTTATGAGTTATATTTGGAGTTGGATGTCTTTATGAAATTGTGGTGTTTGTTGGACTCATCTAGTACTCAAGGTGACAGTGTGGGGTTTTCTAGATGGGAAAGATGGACTTTGAGGAGTGCTGTTATAGCCCTACCAACGATTAGAGTGTTCAACCGGAGAGTAGTTCAGCGTAGTATCATGAAGATGATATATTTATATGAGAGAGTGTTCACTAGTGAAAGTATGATCCCTAGGCCTTGTTTCTTAGCATTGAAACACCGTTTGCTATTAGATATGTTACATGTTTGCTTGCTTCCATCTTTATTTCAGTTTTACTTTAGTATTTTCCACGCCATCAAGTTATCTTCTATAACCTTACCACTTATAATTATCCATCCCACTTGTGTTTCACTATCTCTTCGCCGAACTAGTGCACCTATACACCTGACAAGTGTATTGGGTGTGTTGGGGACACAAGAGACTTCTTGTATCTTGATTGCAGGGTTGCTTGAGAGGGAATACCTTTGACCACTTCCTCCCTGAGTTCGATAAACCTTGGGTGATCCACTTAAGGGAAAACTTGTTGCTGTTCTACAAACCTCTGCACTTGGAGGCCCAACAATTGTCTACAAGAATAGAAGTGCATAGACATCATGCCTCAGTCTATTAGCAGAAATAGGCTCATGTGGTTGCCGCAAAAAATAGGTGAGTGTTGAACGACATAATCATCAATGTTTTCCTCACGAGTATCATCAACCACGGCATCATTATGAACAGTTTCAATAGTTTTATACAGGTGCTCCACCTAGACACTAATTCCCTCCTCTCTAATAGAAACATGAGAGGGGTCTGATGGCAAGTTGTCATGATAAATAACGGATTCATTGAAAACAACATTCCTACTTAGTAGAACTTTTTATGATTCCATAATTTATATGCTTTAACTCCTGAACCATAACCAAAGAATATGCACTTAATAGCTCTAGGTTATAACTTTCCATTATCAACGTGAGCATATGCAATGCAACCAAAAACTCTCAACTGTGAATAATCAGCAGGCGAACCTGACCATACCTAAATGGAGGTTTTCTTCTCAAGTGGACTAGAAGGTGACATGTTGATGAGGTAGCATGATGTGTTGGTTTCTTCAGCCCAAAATTGTATGCCCATACCTGCATTGGACAACATATAGCGAGTCCACGAGATGATGGTTTTATTCATGCGCTCAGCCGCGCCATTCTGCTGAGGAGTGTAAGGGATGGTGGTGGTGCCTGATCATACCATCATTACTACAAAACTCCTCAAACTCATTAAAAGAAAATTCCATACCATTATCAGTACGTAGTACTTTTACCTTCCTCTTAGTTTATTTTTCCACCATAACTTTCCACTTCTTAAAAGCATCAAAACATCATATTTATGTTTCAGAAAATATGGCCACACTTTTCTTGAGTATTCATCAATAGTAGGCATGTAATTAGCACCACCAATATAAGTTTTACGGTAAGGTACCCATACATCAGTATCCACATAATCCAATATGCCTTTGGTGGTATGAACGGAAACATTGAATTTAACTCTTTTATGCTTACAAAACCGCAGTTCTCACAGAACTCAAACTTACTCAAGTAGCAACTATCAATCAGCTCTCTCTTGACCAACTCTATAATGCCATGTTCATACATATGCCCAAGACGCATATGTCACAAATTTATTTTACCACAATCATCAGAATCATTAGAAGTAACAGCAACAGCAATACCAAGCAAACTGCTACATCTAAGAACATATAACTTAGCACAATTCATATCACCTATCATGTGAATAAGACAACCTTTTGATACCTTCAACAATATACGCCCATTGGCGTATTTGTATCCATCATCATCCATGTTACTCAGGGAATTTAAATTCTAGCCATGCTTAGTATGTGTTTCACCTCAGTCAATGTGCATGTCACACCATCATGTGTCCTGATCTTAATAGATCCAACACCAACAATATGGAACGGGTTATTGTTTCCCACACGCACAAAATCGCCAGTCTGCATAGACTCATATGAACTGAACCAATCTTTCTTACAGCAAATACAAAACAAACATGCAGTATCAAGTATCCATTCATCATCAAGAGAAGCACAAGCAGCAAAAACGGCTAAAGATTCACCATCATAATTATCACCAAAAACAATAGCAGCCTTACGAACACCTTCAGACTTATCTTTCGGTTGCTAAGTTCTGTTCCTTTTCTCCTTTTTCTGTAGCTTCCAACAATCATCAATAACATGATTAGATTTCTTACAATACCTGTAGATCTTGTCCTTTCCCTTTGAATTTGAACGACCTCTGCCGTCCTTACTCTTATCTTTGTTTTCGTAGTTGTTATACCTCTGCTCAGTCCTGCCACAAACCAGCAGAGCTCAAAAGTATTTTCCCTCTACCTGCACCATAGTTTTCATCGTTTCCCTCTGCTTGAGGTCCTCTTGTACTTTGTCAAGGGTTAGTTCATCACGGCTGAACATTATTTTATCACAAAAGTGTGCATAAGAACTAGGAAGCGAGCATAAGAGTAAAATACCTAGATCCTCATCATCATATTTACTTCCGTAGACTGCAAGTCAGAAACGATCTCTCTAAAAATAGAAAAGTGATTCATTACTGATCCACCTTATTGTAACCTATGCGAGAAAAACTTCATCTTCACATGCATCTTACTAGTTAGATCCTTTGACATGCAGATCGATTCCAGTTTTACCTATAGGGATGACACATATTTCTTTGCCAACACTTCCTGCAAAATATTATTGGATAGATGAAGTTGAATCAAATAAAAAGCCTTATAGTCTTTCCGCCTTTCTTCGTTGGACCACCCCTTAGCAAGATTTTTGCTGAATCCATCTAGTGCTTCATCCAGATCAAAAGTTTGGGCGAGAATAGCTTGCATCTTCGCCTGCCAGAAGGAGAATCTTGTGGTGTAGTCTAGCTATGGTAGATCGAACTTCAACAATGACATGTCACAAACCCTAGATTGGAGCCTGGGGTTCTGATACCACTTGTTATAAACGCGACAAGTAAATAACGAAAAACAAAATCACAGCAAGAGGACACAGATTTAACTTGGAAAAACTTCTCCAATAAAGAGAGTAAAAACCAAGGGCACTAGCCAGCGAAACTTCACTATATCGGGAGTGTTTACACAGTGCTAGGGATTTTCATAGATGCAACTTATCTCAGCTTGCGGCTTACAAGAGGTATATATAGCCGGCGGCTTACTAAAGTCGAGTTGAGATTTCGTGATTTTTTTTGAGTTTACTCATAGAGGTTGGAAGAAGGATGCGTGTCAGATGATCGGAGCTCTACAACAGTGTTCATGACGAGTGGGGACACTCACACCGCAAATTTCATTCTTGGTGGTCTCTGTTTTTTAGGGTGAAAACCCTCAGGCTGACCATTGTGGTTGTACTGGCAATGGTGGGTTCCTAGTCGCTCCCTTGTTGAAGGCTTTGTTTGGAGAAGGGTCCTTCTTCTGAGTGAAAACCCTGCATCTGACTAATTGGTTGTATTCGGACGAACAAGGTGTTTGTACACAGTTTTCTTTCTAGAGGCGTCATTTTGGAGAAACTTTTTTGGAGTCTAGGTGTTGTCACTACTGGTGGTGCTTGTACTGCTATGAGCCTCTGTTTTTCTCGATAGGGTTTTTATTTTTTTTATTTTTGGATGTGTGCATCCGTGATGTCTAGAGTTGCTTTGGACATTATGTTGTTATAGAGGTTGGGATTAATTAGTATCGTCTTGATATTAATATATTTCTTTTACCCAAAAAACTTTAACGCTTCTAAAATGTTAAATTGGTCATTATTGGCAGACATAGAGCCAAGGCCACTCAATAAAATTTAGAGCAGTAGAAGTTAAATTTGGAAATTAATAAATTTTTGCTCAACTGAGAGGTACCAGTGTACCAGAAGAAACTATGTTCATTTCTAGACCCCAAGGTCGTCTAGACATATGCTACGCAAGGATGGCCGCTACCTTACAGCAGCAGATTTGCTGGAAATTACTATATACCATGGTAGAAAATCAACTGAGGTGAATATTTTTCCTTGTGAAACTTTAAAATATTCTAGTTTCTACACATAACTAGTGTTAGGATGATGAAGAAAAGAGATATGACTGATTTCTATCTATAGCAACTAGGGGTGGACACCTTTGCATTGAAAAGCCGAAACCGATAGCAAACTGACTCTTTTAATGGAACTACCAATTATATCGGTGATCGTCACCTGTCAGAATAGGCTTGTGTTTGGAGTGTCGGCTCAGCACTACGTGCCAGTCGGGGTTGTGTTTCAACTTGGGGAGTGTCCTAGAGTAGAACCTGGGCGACTCGGATCTTGTTCCAGAGTCGACCTAGAGAGTCCATGTGTGAGAAGTCAACTCAACCCGAGTAGTCAAATTTGTACAATCTGGTACAGAATAGGTAGACTAGAACATGTTATACATCATGCACAGTGGTAGGACGTGCTAGACGTCATCAACAGTCGTCGGCGTCATCAGCCAACCCGTCCCGTAAGTGTCCGATTGGACAGTGCCTTTTGACTTTGTAGTCACTAGCGCCTATATAAGGGCACACAGAGCAACGAGAAATGTGTTCAGCTGCAGCATTTGGTTCTCATGGTGACTTTTCCTAGTAAGAAAGAGTTAGTTCAGATGCAACATATTGGTAAATATAAGGTGCCAGAAAGTCCTTCCAAGATGAAATTTGATTTTTGGAAATCTCTAGTCCAACATGCTTGGATCATTGACCATGTTTGGGTTCGAGTACATGATCTTCCATCTAATGATGTAGACAATTTCTTGGGTCTATGGGCACTTGGTTCTCTTTTTGGGAAACCATAGAGGTGGATATGGCCTTCACTAGGAGAACTGGGGTGTTACGCATTTTTATTGCCTGTATGGATCACACTCTTATCCTGGAGGGGATGGATGTCTTGTTGATAGAATAGGATTGAGGTTTTGGGATTGACCACAATTGTGGCCTCCTGTTATCTCATATATATATAGGGGTCAATACAAGATATACAAGGTAGGTAATCAATCCTAATCCTAACCATAAAGGCCTATTATATGCAAAGATGCATGCAGTATTAGTGGAGAGGATATGACGACATGTTGTAGCATATGCAGCTGCCTAACATCCCCCCAAAGTCATAATGGGAGATTCTCGGACACTGAGACTGGATCGAAACTCCAAGCACAATGGTGAGTTAAGCCTTTAGTGAAGACGTCCGTGAACTGTCGAGATGATGGCACATGAAGAACTCGAATGTGCCCCAGCGCAACACGGTCTCGAACAAAGTGAAGATCGATCTCGATGTGTTTGGTGCTAAACTGGATTCGTGGACATGTTGACGGCGCTCATATTGTCGCAGAAGACAACCGTGGCACTAGGGAGTGGTCGGTGGAGGTCCTAGAGGAGTTTGTGGAGCCAAATGGTTGTTGCAACCGCGTTGGCGATAGCTCGGTACTCGGCTTGATGCTTGAGCAAGAGACAATGTGTTATCACTTGAAGGATCAGGAGATGAGGTTGTCACCGAGGAACACGCAATAACCCAACCTAGAGCGATGTGTATTCGAGCAACTGGCCTAGTCCATCTCGGTGTAGGTGACAAGGCGGTTTGTCTACAAGATAGCGAGAGGAAGACCATGGTGAAGAGTTCCCTTGATGTACCGAAGAACCCGCTTGACCAGACACAAGTGATGATCTCGAGGGTCATGCATGTGTAGGCAGATTGGCTGCACGTCATAGTTGATGTTAGGGCGGGTGAACGTCAAGTACTGGAGGGCACCGATGACGCTTTTGTCGTGGTATTTCCGACGAGTACGCCATGGAGGGGTCCTCATAGTGCGTGTTTAGAGATGTGGGGTAAGGCAGAGAGTTGGCGGGTACGAGGTAACACAGCTTACCCAGGTTCAAGTCCCACAATGGTGGTGGAACTCTACTCCTGCTATAAATCACTATAATGGCAATACGCCGAGTTACAGAGATAGGTTCGTTGTGCGAGGTGTTGGGAGTTGTACGCTACAATCAGAGAAGTTGTGCCCTAAAGGCTCCTGCAGGCTGGCTTATAAAGGCGCCAAGACCTAGGGTTTACAGGGAAAGGTCCTTGCCGGACAAGGTAAAGAGTCCTACACCTACACGAACTAGTCTTTCGTGTCTTGTACTTCAAGGCTCTGAGTATGTCGGTGACTCCTGCGTAGCCTTCCTTTATCCGGCATGGGCCTCCCTTTAGGATCCATCTAACTGGGCTGCCCAGCAGGCTATAGGCCTTGCTACCAACTATGGGCCACCCGGGTTAGGCGGATTGGTGACATGCTATGATGATACCCATACAGCATATCCCCAACAGTAGCCCCCGGAGGACTTTGAAATCTTGCACCATCTTGCTCGTTGATCTCCGTATATCCCGTCTAAGTGATGTCGGCAGTTCGTCAAGCAATATCTCAAAGGTCTCCCAAAGAACCCTGCAATCTTCCCCGGCTTCTCAATGTAGCTGGAGATTCCTTGAGTCTTCATTTCCAGAGTCGGACGATCTCCATATTTGATGGAATCTTCGGACATGACCCTTCACTGCAACTAAAGATGACGTAGGGTACAGCCTACGCTACCTCGAAACTCACAGAAGCAAAGAATTAATCATTAGCTATTTTCACGTGCGAGAAATCCAAAACGGCGGAGCGGCAAAAGACTGAGGACGTGGTGAAATTACCGCGCACGTTCGATTCCACGTCGACAATGTTCCATCCATTAGATCTTTTTGCACGAATCTTGACGCGAGGCTTTATATATTTCTACCGCAGTCAATTTATTTCTTTTTAGCCACATTCGCTCCCAGTCTTCGTCTACCTCCAGCCGCACGACCGTTCGAGCTCTCCTGCGAAAATCCTAACCAGAAACCCTTTCTTCCTCCACACGCTCCTCGTCGCAATGGCCTCCAGCAGCTCTGCTCCTGCCACGGCAGTGATTCCCGATGCTACGATGGAGCCATCCCAGGGAGTTATCGTTCCGCCAGAGGGGGTGGTCGTCCCCGTCTCCACCGTGATGGAGTCTGACGGCGATGACCAAGAACGAGCAGCGCCTGAAGCCGCTGAAGAAGAAAGCGACTCCCATAAGGGGGTGTGGAGAGGTTCTGATATCTCCGCCGAAGATCTCCAAGAGCTGATCGACGAGGGCTATCTCCCTGCGGCGGAGAAGTTCGTCTGGCGGGCGACGTTGGCCAGCGAGGTGGTCCCTTCTCCCCAAGGCGGAGAGAAAGTGTACCTCAAATCTCAGTTGGTACACGGTGTAAGCCTGCCAGTCTCCGACTTCTTCCTGGATGTCTTTCGACACTTCCGGGTACTTCCCCACAACCTCTCTCCCAACAGCATCCTAGTCCTTAGCAACTTTGTAGCTTTGTGCGAAGGATATCTAGGAATCAAACCTAGATTAGATCTGTTTGTTTATTTCTTCACCATCAAGAGAGAGTCCGTAGAGTCCAAGGATTAACTACGGATCTGTGGAACCATTAGCTTCAAGATCCGACCTAGCCGGCGCTTCCCCGACATCGTGGGGCATGAGTCTTGCAAGAACTGGCAGTGCACGTATTTCTACGGGCCAGATATCCCTCTGCCGAACCGTCTTGAGACGTACCCCGACTTTGTCGATGGAGCTACCACTGAAGTGCCTGCATGGCGGACCTCGGCCTCTCTTACCTCCGACGACGAAGCCAATCGTGCCGTAAGGCGGATCGAATGGCTCGTAGATGGAGGTCTAACGGGCTTGTATCTTTCCATGTGCTGGTACGTTAGGCGGATCCAGCCTCTGCAGCACCGCACCCAGCTGATGTGCAAATATAGCCAAGACAGGAGGGATCCCATGGGAATTTCGCGGGATAACTTCTCTACTGACTCCATCAAGCTCCGATTAAAGGACATCGCCATAGTGAAGGACAAGAAGAATGGCTTCAAGATCACTTTCGACATGTTCAATTGTGGCAAGTGCCTAGAGGTAGCTACTGTTTTCTTTGTTGCTCGTTATATACTCTATGGTTTTTCCGACTTGAAGTTGTGCATCTAACATTGCCATATATCCCAGCTAGCGGCCTTGGCGGCAGATCAAATGGCCTCCTGGGTCTATGACCCTAAGCTGAAGGATATCCAGGTGGTGTCCGATGACGACGCCTCCAAGGATCAACCAGCTCCGGCAGCGTGAAAGCGGAAGAGCTCCATCTCTAACGCTGCTGCCGAGGCTAAGAAGAAGAAGAAAACGGAGAGTGGAGTCTCCAAACAATCCACTTCTTCCTTAGAGGGGGAGAAGAAGAAGAAGTCCACCGGCATTCCCCTTACCAAGGCTCCTGCCATGGAGTAAGTACTTTCATTCTCCGACTTGTGCTTTTCAGCCCATACCTTTTTTCAACTCTTGTACTTATACCTTTTACGTTTCAGGAGGAAGGCCTGTGTTAGTTTGAAGCGATCCTCCAAAGATGTTGGAGGGTCAAAAAACATTCGTGACATGTTGACCAAGGGTCTGTCCACCAAGCCCTCTCCCGCCACCGCTCCCCCTACTCCTGCCGCCATTCCCTCTACTGGCCCCGCTGGGCCATCATCTCCCGTCATCCCTGAGACCTCCGCCATGGAGATAGATATCAATCCAAACCTTGATGTCTCAAGATCTATCGAGGCAGACGTTGCTCCCAGTGGCCAGGCGATGCAGGAGAGCACCTCTTCTAAAGTGGCTAAAGCTCCGGCTAAGGATGCCACCGAGAAGGGGAAGGAAGTGGAAGAGGTGGACGTGGAAGCTACGATTAAGGCGGGAGCCTCTGCGCCATCTACTACCTTGAAGGTGCAAGAGGCAGCTAGGGCTTCATCCATGCCTCCGGCTTCGACCTCTCCATTGGCTGTGACTCCTCCAATGTTGAGCCTAGATGATCTCATCAAGCAGGCCGATGCAATCTATAAGAATGCTCGGACCTTTCATGATTCCTATGCTCATTTGGCTAACAATCTCAGAATCATTGCCATCGTAAGTTTTTTGAACTTCACTTGCTTTACTTTGTGTAGTATATCCCACTATAGCCCCCGAGCTCTTAGGCGGATAAATCAATAGTTATTGCCCTGAGTGCTCCAGAGAACTAAGCGTAGAACTTATCAGTGTAGCTCCCATGCGTTTAGTTCAAACTGCAAAGTTCCGACTAGATGCTCTTAGAGAAACTAGCTTACTTTAAAATCGTGTACTGTAGCCCCCGAGCGTTTAGTTGAAACTTGAATAGTTCCAACTAGATTCTCTAGAGAAGCTAAGCATGCTTATATCATGTGCAGAATGAGAATAAACGGAGGATAGCCGCCAATGAGAGGTTTGCTGCTCTTCGGGAGGAGATGGACCTTGAACAGGGTAAAACCAAATTCCTGAAGGAACAGATCAAAAATAGCTAGAGTATGTTTCCTACGACAGCTCCTTGCTTTCCCATTGAGTCATTTTTTCGTCTTTTGATAGCACTTTTTGATTTCTGTCTTACAAACGCCATTGCTAAGGCCAAGAGCACCGTCAAGCAATCCAAGCATATCCAGGAGCTCGATGATGAAAATAAGATCTTGAAGAAGGACATGGCCGATGCCGTCAAGGGCCATGAGGCAATGATGAAGGCTATCCAAGAGTCTACGGACACCGAGATGCAGCGCCTGAAGGATGAGATTGCACAACTCAAAGACCAGAACCAAGCTGCCAAAGAGCAAAATGCTAGGAGTCTTGAGATGTTCAAGTCAGTCCAGAAGGAGCACGATGTCTTGGCGGAGACATGCATGCAAGCGGAAATGAGCATTTTTGGTAACCTTTCTCCGTCTTGGTTTTTTCTGTAAGTTTGACAACCATTTTACTTGTTTGTACTCATGGTCCTTGTGTTTTGTGCAAACCGCAGCTCCCATTGGCTTAGCCAACTTGGGTGAGGGTGCTCCAAGTTCCAAGGAGCGCATGATTCTTGCCGGCAACTTCGTCAGCACCGCCATCGCCCAAGCCAAGGAGATAGATCAACCTCTGGGTATTAATATCAACGCGGAAGACTCAGTAGCTAAGTTCGCGGAAATCCTGCGTCGAGCCCCCAAGAAAGTCAAGGACTGGAAAGCCTCTTGTGTCTGGGCTGGTGCAAGGATGACCCTGTCCTTAGTCAAGGCGCACTATGATAATGCCGACATCGACTTGGTGACCTCCGGCTTTCCCAAGATAGACAAGGAAGGTCGAGAGATCAATAGCGATGCTATTTGGAATTCTCTTGCCGGCTTCGACACCAAGGTTTCTAAGATGGTCAAGGAGGATGTCTTTTTGCCTGCCGAGATTCTGGATGATGACGTGACTTTGTCTAAGTCTAGCCCCTCTCCTTCCGAGTTTGACGAGCTCTCCTGGCCTGGCTCTCCTGATGATGCCACCACGAAGCCCCCTGCAGTAGAGCCATGAAAAACAATTTATGTATTAAATGTGTCTCTGCAAAATGTATGTGGAAAAAACTTCTGCTTGTCTAAGGCGGAAAACTTGTATTCAAGCTTCCTACAACTTATCTGTTTCCAGCATATGTATATATTTTTTAAGCAAGTGTTGGCTTATCCATTATTCTGGTTCTTATGCTTGACCTTTCGTGAGACAGAAAACTCTCAGCACAGAATTATGCTCTCAGGTGATGATGCTTAATAGTACCATCCAAAACCTAAGAACAAAATCACCGGCTTTGAGTGCCGAAAATTCACTACTCCGGAATCCACATAAAAACTTCAGAAAACGTGTAGACTAGAAAACTTAAGATAACGCCCGTAGGCAGACTTTTCACAAGGGCAAATGCAACCTTGCGCATAAAGGGTTTATATGATCCAAAAATGAACAACTAAAGGAGGTAAAAGACTCAGAGAATATGAGTGAACCAAATGCTTTGTTTCATTGATCATATAAGAAACTTATTACATAATATAAATGTGCTAAGTATAAAAGGGACGTAGTTGTGCTATGTTCCATGGCCGATCTGTCTCCGGGTAATCATCATCGGAGTCATGTTGCTTGCGCTTGCGATTTTTTGGCCTATCTTTCAACTTGCGAATATCGACAAGGTAATAGGAACCATTGAGGAATGCTTTGCTTATGATGAATGGTCCTTCCCAAGGCGGGATAATTTGTGTGATTTTTCCTGCTTGAGTCTAAGCACCAGATCCCCTTCTTTAAACGAGCAATGCTTTACACGGCGACTATGGTAGCCGCACAGCTTCTGCTGGTAGATGGCAAATCTCTGGCATGCCAGCATGTGCTCTTCTTCGAGTAGGTCCATAGATAGTCGTCTGGATTCTTTAGTGTCATCTTCCTTGTAGGCGGAAACTCTTGGTGCATCATGGAGGATGTCGGATGGGAGAACTTCTTCTGCTCCATAAACCATGAAGAAAGGAGTCAAGCCGATAGATCTGTTAGGTGTTGTTCGTAAACTCCACAAAATAGATGGTAGTTCCTCCGCCTAGGCTCCTGTTGCTCTATGTAGCGGTGCCTCCAAGCGTGGCTTGATTCCCTGCAGAATTAGTCCATTGGCCCTTTCAACTTGCCCATTTGACTGTGGATGTGCCATAGATGCTAGGTCAAGGCAGATGCCTTTCTCATGACAGTACTCCTCAACTTCTCCGAGAGATAAATTTCTGCCATTGTCGGTGATGATGCTATGTGGGAGACCAAATGTCACCACTAGATCCCGGACAAACTTTAGGGTTGTTGCCCCATAAAGCTTTCTAATGGTTTTAGCTTCAATCCATTTTGTGAATTTATCCACTTCTACTAGCAAGTGTGTGAATCCACAGGGTGCTGTCTGCAAAGGTCCCACCATGTCCAGCCCCTAGACTGCAAACGGCCAAGTTATTGGTATTGTTCACAATTCTTCAGCTAGAACATTTGGTTGTCTTGCATAAAACTGACACCCAAGGCATGTTTGTACCAACTTGTCAGCGTCCGCCTTGGCAGTTATCCAGTAGAATCCTTGTCGGAAGGCCTTGGCCACCAACGATCGGGGAGCGGCGTGATGCCCGCAATCTCCGAGATGTATTTCTCTAAGGATTTCAATACCTTGCTGCTGGGAGACGCACCGTAGGAAGACTCATGTGGTACTTCTTTTGTATAGCTGGCTGTTAATGATGACGTAAGCTTTTGCTCTGCGTACTATTTGCCAGCTTTTGACTTCGTCAGCAGGCAAAGTTCCGTCTTGTAGATAATCCATGAACGGCTTTGTCCAAGCTCGAGAGGTCACTGTTACTGTGTTAACAAATGAGTCCACTCTATCCGGGTTGTCGGGGTCTGTTCCTTTCATGGATGGAATCCGTAAATGCTCCAGGAAAACGCCTAGTGGAATTGGTCGATGGGCTGATCCAAGCTTTGATAGCAGATCTGCCACCTCATTATCCTTCCTTTTGATGTACTTGACTTCGTAGTCGTTGAAGCACTTGGCTATTTCGTCTACTTTGTCTCGATATGCCGCCATCATAGGGTTCCGTGCATTCCAGGTGCCAGCTACTTGCTGGGCAACCAAGTCGAAATCTCCACAGCAAACTATGCGCTTGATGCCAATATCCTTGGCTACGCGAAGTCCGTGAATGAGGGCCTCGTACTCCACCATGTTATTTAAGCGTTGAAGTGGATCTGCAGGACGTATTGCAACTTCTCTCCTGTTCGTGATTGTAGTAATACACCAGCCCCCGAGCCATTGAGTAACTTGGATCCGTCAAAGTGCATGACCCAATACTTTGGTTTTAGCACAGGAGTGTCTTCCGGCAGCTTTGTCCAATCTGCAAGAAAATCTGCGAATGCTTGTGATTTGATAGCGTCGCGTCACTTGTAGGTGATGTCGAAGGCGTCAAGTTCAATGCCCCACTTTGCCACTCTCCCTGTAGCGTCGCGGTTGTTGATGATGTCGGACAGTGGAGCTTTTCTCACTACTATGATGGGGTGCTCCTAGAAATAATGCCATAGCTTACGTGAAGCAAGGAAAACTCCATAAGCTCTTTTCTGGTAGTGCGGGTAACGCTGCTTGGATTTTGTCAAGACCTCTCTCACATAGTAAACGGGTCGCTGAACTCCATATTCGTCGGTTGGTTCTGTGCGCTCCACCATGATGACGATGTTGATTACTCCGTTGGTCGCCGCCATGTATACCAACATAGGCTCCCTTGGCACCGGTGCTGCAAGTATAGGTGGGGAGGAGAGTATTCTCTTCAACTCGGCGAAGCGCGCCTTCATTCGTCCATGTGAATTTGTCCGCCTTCTTGAGCAACTTGTAGAGCGGCATAGCCTTCTCACCAAGTTGGCTGATGAACCGGCTTACTGCTACAACACAGCCTGTGATCCTTTGTATGTCCTTCAGGCATGTCAAGCATTTGATGTCGAGGATGGCCTTGATTTTCCCTGGGTTCACCTCGATTCCGCGATGCGAAATGATGAAGCCCAACAGTTTGCCGGATGGTACCCCGAAGACACACTTCTTTGGGTTCAGCATCATGTTGTATTTCCATAGATTGTCAAAGGTTTCCTGCAAGTCAGTGATAAGATCATTTGACTTCTTTGATATTACCGCGATGTCGTCCATGTAAGCGTGTATGTTGCGACCTATTTGGTCATGTAGGCAATGTTGCATCATCTGCTGGTACATAGCACCAGCATTTTTCAACCCAAAGGGAATCGTGACGTAGCAGTACGTGTCATAGGGTGTGGTAAATGAAGTGGCCAATTGGTCCGACATTCACATCCGGATCTGGTGGTATCCTAAATAGGCATCGAGAAAACATAGAAGTTCTGAGCCAGTCGTCGAGTCAATGACTTGGTCAATGCGAGGCAAAGCAAATGGATCCTTCGGACATGATTTGTTTAATCCGGTGTAATCAACGCACATTGTTAATTCATTGGTTCCTTTTTGGGGACAAGTACAGGATTTGCCACCCATCGGGTGTGAATAACTTCTCGGATAAAGTCAGCCTTAAGTAACCTAGCTATTTCTTTGCCTATAGCTCTTTGTCTTTCATCACCAAAGCATCGTAGAGGTTGTTTCACCGGTTTGGCATTAGGATCAATATTCAAGATGTGCTCGGCAAGTTCCCTAGGTACACCTTTCATGTTGGCAGGTTGCCAGGCAAAGATGTCCATATTCTCACGGAGGAACTCGAGAAGCGTGCTTTCCTATTTGGGATCCAGGTCCGTGCCAATGGCGATGGTCTTGGAGGAATCACCTTCGACAAGCTCCACCTGCTTGGTATTGCTGGCGGCCTTGAAGGCGGGTTCGGCAACAGTGATTTGCTTCTTCGAAGCCGGCATCTCTGAGGCATCGACCTGGTTCTGGATCTCCTTAAACTCCTCACCATAGAGGACTGCTTTAGCGAAGGCGGCTTCGCTGAGCTCGCACTCCCGTGCCTTGGTGAAGCTTCCGTCAATGGTGATGACGCCATTTGGTCCGGGAATCTTGAGTTTCTTGTAGACAAAGCATGGCCCTGCGAGGAAGGAGTGGAAGATGTCGCGTCCGAAGATGACGTGGTGCACACTCTTGAAAGGAACCACTTCAAAGGTCATGCATTCTTGGCGGTAGTTGTTTACATCGCCAAAAGCGACCAGAAGGGTGATGCGGCCCAGGGAATTTGCTTGTCGGCTAGGGACAACCCCACGGAACACGATGTTGCTCTTCCTTAGCTGGGTCTTTGTCAAGTTCATCTTATGAAGTGTATCCAGGTACATGATGTTGATGTTGCTTCCACTGTCCATGAGGCACTTGGTGAACTCTGTGCCTTCAATCAAAGGGTTGATGACCATGGCATATTGGTTCTCTGTTGGGATAAGTTCTGGATGATCCTTCCTATCCCAAGTAATTGGAACTTCCAACCACCTGACATACTGGCCAACTGGAGGGAGGGTAGCCATCAATATCCTCAAAGAGGTTTTCTGGGCCCGGACGGTTGGGGTACGAAGGAAGGTGTGGTAACATGGAGCCTTCTTTTCGAAGGGATTTTTCCCTTTATCCTCTCCCTTGTCGGAAGATTTTGGGTCCACGTCCTCGTCCATATCACTTGATTCCTTGGGTTCTTCCTCCTTCTTCCCTTTGCCCTTTCCGCAGGGTCTGTTCTTCCGACTTTGCTTGTAGCCGGACTGAGGGTCCTCCTTGAGATCATTGACAAACTTGCATTGGCGATTGGTGTGGGTAGATTTGCCATTGGCGTTGAGATGGACGAAACATGACATATCGCGGTACTCTTTGTACGTTTGGGGAACGCGGGGTGCTGAGGGTGTAGTGTCATTCCTCTGCTGGCCACTTCTGGTTCCTCGGCCACGCCCACGCTGTCCGCCATTGCCTCTTCCAGTGAATGTTGCGGCGACCATGTCGGCTACTTACTTCTCTTCGGGAGGATTCTTCCGCTTGTTATTGTTGTTTTTCTTGGCCTGGGTAGGGATTGCTATTGCCGTCAACGATCCACGCGCGTCGTCATCATCAGCGGCGAACTCGCTAGCCATGGCGATCATTGCGTTGAGGTTGAGGTCATTGTTGTCTTGCCTGCGCTTCAACGTATGCCGGAGCAAAGTACCCTTCTCTAGTCCATCAATGAAGGCGGCCATAGCGGTCTGTTCGTGCACCCCTGTGCAGGAATTTTTCATATCCAGCCAGCGAGAGAGGTAGGAACGGGAGGTTTCATCCTTTTTCTTACACACACCGCTATAGGTCTCCAACAGTGCAGGGACATTTGTATGTACCCTCGAAGTTCTTGGTGAATGCTTCATGCATGTCCAACCAATTGCATATTGATTTCTTCGGTAAGTCGTCGATCCATTGTCGAGCAGTGCCTATCAGCATGAGTGGGAGGTACTTGACGGTGATGTTGGGGTTTCCCCCTGCGATGTGAATCGCTTCGCTGTAGTCCTGCAACCACGTTGCTGGCCTGGCGGTACCATTGTAGGGCTTGATAGTCTTGTCTATCCGGAGGCCCTTGGGGTAGGTTGTGGCCCGTAGGACTAGTCCAAAACACCGTGGCCCAAGGTATGGGAGCTCCCGAGCTTCTTGGATCTTGTCCAGCCATGATCGTGCGTCATATGGCTTTGGCTGCTTCCCTTTTCCATCATGGGGAGGAGAGTTGTGGCGTGATTTGTGAGATCCACCACGACCTCCGCCATGATGGCTGCTAGGCGGCAATGGCGGCGGTGGAGGCGGTGGGTTAGATCTCTTACTATGCCCCTTCTGTGATTCCTCACGCCTGTCGCGGTTGCTTGTCGGACGTGGCGGTTCCTTGTGGGACCTACTCCTGTGTCCGTCATGGCCGCTGTGCTCTCCGACATGCCAAGGCTGTTCGCCCTGATCGCGTATAAAGATACCGGTTTGTGACCACCTTGGAGGTGGCATGCTTGTGCGGTGGCGCGGCGCTGGTTCCTCGTGACGTCGAGATGGTGGTGGAGGTGGCAAGCGGTGGGGACGAGCCTTTTCTCCATGGTCGGAGGATATGGGGATAGCGTCAGTCTTTTTGCGTGCCTCCCTCCGTCTTTGCTTTGTAGAGCCTGTGCGTGATCCTTCGTCACGGGGATATTTTGGCCTTCTGCGGATCTTCAGGATTGACTCGCATAGCTCCGGGTTGGACTCAAGCCTTTGTGAGGCGGCCTTTTCCTGTTGCTTGCATGCCTTAGCGACGAGGTCGTACACCTGAGCAACTGCTTTGGGCGACCTGTGCTGCTCTAGGAGGGTCAAATCCCAAGCCTCGCTGAACACCAGAATCTTGGACGACGTGAGTTGGTACCTTCTTTGCCTTATGCTTCAACAACAATTGCTTATATTCGGCCTCCATAGCTCTTGTCGCCTTGATAGATTGTTGCGCCTTAGCCATGTCTTCGTCCAGCTTAGCGCCTTGCTCCGCGATGCACTTGGCCTCCGCCAAGTTTTCTGCACGCTTCTCATCAAGCTCCATAACGCTACGGATATGGGCGACGGTGATTGGCTTAACAAGGATTGCTCCGTAGATTTCTTTGTCGGTAGGGGTGGCTAGTGGGTTGCCAGCTGCTGATGTTGATGGTGGCACTGGCGGTTGATTCGATTGTCGGGCCATGGTAAGTTCCTGCGCCGGTGGCTGGCGGGTAACCGGAGGAGGCGCGGCATTGGCCGGAGCCGGAGGCTCGGTGGCCTTTTAAGATGTTGCTGCTCTGGTCACTGCTGGCATGGGCGGAGCTCCCTCACTTTCCCGTTCCTGCCCGTCTTCTTCCATCACGCTCCCAATGGCGACTAGCACCTGGTGGGAAGTGTTGGTCTTTTCGGCGCGCTCCTCCTTCTCGATCTCCTGCTCGATCTCCCTCATAACATCATCGTATTCCTTCGAGTTGACGTCCGAGCCACCGACATCCATATTGATGTCGGCGTAGGGCACATCGAGGATGGATTCGGAGTTTGCTTCGGTGTTGGCGATGGCGGATGTTGAGGGTGATGGAGGCGAGCCATTTTTGTTGTTACCTCCTACGACTTCAATGGTGATCACCGCCTTGGCTTCTTCATTGGCGTCCACGTATTCGTTGACGATGGCAACCATCTCACCAAGGGTGAGAGGGCCCGCGGCCTGCCGCCTTCGGAGGGTATGTCGGAGGAGGGTTCCAGGTGTGAGCCCTTCCATGAAGTGGTACACGAGCTCGTCGGCGCGGTCGCCCTCTAGGGTTTCCCTCACCCTCATCCATCTGGCAAGGTATTCGCGGGGGGATTCTCCATCCCTTTGAACGCATCTGGCCAAATCGAAGATGGTGACAACGCCGACAAAGTGTGACCTGCGCATCTCTAACGCTCGGGGAAGCCAAGCAGATTTGCGGGGTCCTTCCACCTTTATATCCTGCATAGGGGCGGTTTGGGTGGGCCTTGAATTTTCCTGATCCGAGACACCATACTCCAAGGAGAGGTATGGCCCAGATCCTTCTGTGAATGTGTCCTACTCATAGGCGGTTCGTGCAGGGCTTGACGATTTTCCGACTTCCTGGGAGCTAGGACCCGAGTCAGTTTCGCCGATGAAGATGTGGATGTCTCCGAAGGGGATGATGGAGCAACGCGTGGGGTTCATCTTCGCCGGCACCCAGAACTCATCAGGAGGGACGATCAGGATGTTACCGGATATGAGAACACGACCGACGGCTACGGTGTCACCGATTCCCGCGAAGAGATTGGACCTCGCCCGGTGTAGAGCTCGAAGCGCCTCTTGCCCCACGGTGGGTGCCAACTGTTGTGGTATTGCCGACGAGTACGCCATGGAGGGGTCCTCACAGTGCGTGTTTAGAGACATGGGGTAAGGCAGAGAGTTGGCAGGTACGAGGTAACACAGCTTACCCAGGTTCAAGTCCTACAACGGTGGTGGAACTCTACTCCTGCTATAAATCACTGTAATGGAAATACGCCTAGTTACAGAGATAGGTTCGATGTGCAAGGTGTGGCACGTTGTACGATGCAATCAGAGAAGTTGTGCCCTAAAGGCTCCCGCAAGCCGGCTTATAAAGGCGCCAAGACCTAGGGTTTATAGGGAAAGGTCCTTGCTGGACAAGGTAAAGAGTCCTACACCTAGACGAACTAGTTTCCGTGTCTTGTACTTCAAGGCTCCGAGTATGTCGGTGAATCCTGCGTAGCCTTCCTTTATCCGGCATGGGCCTCCCTTCAGGATCCGTCTAACTGGGCCCCCCAATAGGCTATAGGCCTTGATACCAACTATGGGCCATCCGGGTTAGGCGGATTGGTGACATGCTATGAGGATAGCCATACAGCATATCCCCAACAACTTCGATACACCGAAGGATCGGTGACCGGAGAACCAACAACGCCGACGAGCGGCGACGAGTTTGGGCAATGTATCCACTGGAGGGCATCGGCGAGGATTGATACTCCGAAGCCATGAGGATGATGTCATCAACATACAACAGAAGGTAGGCCATACCCAAAGTACCATGAAGAATGAAGAGAAACATGTCGGACATGGATTAGGTGAAGCCAAACATGGTGATGAAGGTCGCGAAGCGATGGTCCCAAGTGTGGGGTGCTTTCTTCAGACCATATAGATCAGGTTGAGGCCACGTGGTCAGGGCGAGCGGCATCGGCGAAGCTGGTAGGCTGGTCACAGAACATCACCTCGGAGAGTTTCCCATAGAGAAAAGCGTTTTTGACATCAAGTTGGAGAATCGTCTAGTTGGAGAGGGTGATGGAGAGGATTGTCTGAATGGTGGCCGGTTTGACAACCAGACTGAAGGTCTCGTCGAAGTCCACGCTGTGCTCCTAAGAGAAGCCATGCCAACACCCAGCATGCTTTGTAGTGGTCGAGGGTACCGTTAGGTTTGAATTTGTGACGGAAAATCCATTTGCCAGTAACGATGTTGGCATTCGAGGGAGGGTGAATGAGATGCCATGTGGCATCGGTGAGAAGGACGCCATACTCATTTGTCATGGCAGCGAGCCAGTTTAGGCCCTTGAGAGTACCCCGAACATACTTAGAAACTAGTGAGGGAGAGGTGAAGGTGCCGACCTAGAGCTTGAGGCACTCTCGAGGGACGATATGCTTGCCCTGTTGACATCATGTCACCATTGTGTGGTGAGTAGCTGTAGCGGGTCGTGGCACTATCTACGGGGAGCACAGAGTCGAGGAGGACGACGAGGTCAATGTGTCGAGGGAACCCGAGGAGTCGTGGCTTGTTGAGGAGGCAGGTGTGATAGAGTAGGTTTGGGGTTTGGGGATTGACCATAATTGTGGCCTCCTATTATCTCATATATATAGGGATCAATACAAGATATGTAAGGTAGGCAATCAATCCTAATCCTAACCATAAAGGACTATTATATGTAAAGATACATGCACTTTTAATGGAGAGGATAAGCTGATATGATGTAGCACATTCGGCTGCCTAACAGTAGTTAAGGAAGGTTTCTATAAGTTAAGGTTCAAAGTGGAACAACGTGTAGATCGACAACCCCCAAATGATGTCAATATGGATGATATTATTAGGGATGGGGATGATCATCAGGGTAAACCAAATAAAGAAAATAATGATACGGATAATAGAGAAGAAAAGAGATCGAAAGGTTCTTTGGACGGCTTAAAGGGAGCCAAGAACAATAGAGGTGATGCAGGTGTTAACCATACTACTCATGGGATGCTCCAATGTTTCAAGATTGGTTCTTATGAATACCACAAGTTCTATTTCCTCCAAGAAACCTAGATGGGCTGACATGGTAGAGTAAGGACGAGATGATGTCTTCACGTGCAGCTCCACCAATGGTGCGAGTCATGTCTCGGCAGGTGGCAAAGATGGTGTCTCCCTCATTGGGTGTTGTCCCTGCGGGTTCTGATGGGGACATGGACCTAGGTGGTACTCTAATCACAAGACAGCTAGGGAGGGTGTGTAAGGGCAGGACGCGTAGGCACTTAGAACGCTAGTACACCATGTTAGCGCACACTTTTCTGCTACATCTCTGTGGCTAATTTCAGCTCCTAGACTGTCCATTGGTGTCCACCAGGAGGGGTCGATTCTAGTTTGAGCATTATTTGATGAAGTTGGAGGGATTTGATGAAGGGTAGCATAAGCCTGTGGGACTATCGATGGGGACCCGTACCCCTTCTGGACACTCGTCGCAAAGCTTAAGCGCACCACCCGCACGCTCATGAGCTGGGTGGATAAGAACGTAGGGTCGGTTAAATTACAACTCTCTCTAGCATGGACGATCATATAACCCCTCGATGTAGCCATGGAGTCTCGGCTTCTCTCACCGGATGAGCGTCCCCTCCACGCAATGCTGAGGCACACCTACCTTGGGCTAGCCTCCTTGGAGCACATGATGGCGCACCAACAAGCCAAGATACGGTAGTTGAGTGAAGGAAATGCCACTACAACTTTCTTTCACCAGCATGCATCCTATCATAGAAGAAAAATGTGATTCATAGCATAAAGGTTGATGGCGCGGTCATGGTCGACCATACAACCATGGCGGAAGCCACATATAATCACTTCCAAGGTCTTCTCGGCATAAGCGTAGGGCGCCAGTTCTCCCTAGATCTCAACTTTTTGGGATGCATTTCGGAGGACTTGTCAAATTTGGATGTCCCCTTCACGGAGGAGGAGGAGGAGGTGTGGGAGGTGATGTGGATTTTATGATGTGGATGCCCCCTTCACGGAGGAGGAGGGGGTGTGGGAGGAGGACTTGTCAAATTTGGATGCCCCCTTCACCAAGCTGCACTCTATGAATGGGCACGGATTCTAGGTCTTAGTCAGGCCCTAGTCATACTGCTATCCAAACACAGTGATGTGGCTGCTCTGGGTGATTACATACCGATTATCCTAATCCACATCTTTGCCAAGCTCGGGGCAAAGGTGTTGGCTCCTACACTATGAGCCCTGGTTGACCTGAACCAATGTGCCTTCATCCAAAAGCGTTGCATTCATGATAACTTCATGTTGGTTCAGTAGACGACACGCTTGCTCCACAGGCTAAAGGAACAGAGGGTCATGCTCGGCTAGATATAGCTAAGGCCTTGACGGTGAGCGACAGCTACTGGAAGCATGGAGGAGGGGTTGATTCGGTCAACTTGGGGCGAACTGGCCTATGTGGCTTGGCTAGGAAGATCAAGGAGGGCATGGTGGAGTGAACGATGGTTTCGGTTGTGCTTGGGGCAATCGGACACGATGGGAGGAAGATGATCTGAAGCTAGGGTTCCCCGACAATGGCTAGAGGAAGAGGGAGGAAGGGTAGTGGCTCTTTATAAGCAATAGAGGACGGTAACATGAATCTTGGAGCGCGTGGCGGCAGACGACATCGCCAGGGACAACGAGATGCTTTGCTCGTCGTTGATGAGCATGACACTGATAGACGACCTCGAAGCAGTATGGGCTAGTGTTGGGCTACGCTTGGTCCGGGGTGGGCTGCTGTCGGTCTACGAGAAACCAAGGGGTGAGAGAGAGGGCCCAGGTAGCTAGGGTTTGCTCTCTTTTTTCCATAAAACCTTTTTATTTTTCTCTCCCCCTCTTCTATTTGAAAATTCAAAATTATATACCACTCTGAATCAATTCAAAAACCAAAATAAGCTCAAAATCATTTTCCAACACATCCTTGAGCCTTTTTCCAAGCAAGGCCAAAACATTTTAGGGTTTTCAAATCAAACCATTTTTAGAGAAAACTTAGATATTGGAAAATAATAGGGTTAGGATTTTGATTTTTCCTTAATTCAACAAACTGATGTGCAAGTGAAATCCATGCATGCAATGATCCCACCATGTTTTTTATTGTATTGCACATGAAGGTGGTATGTTACAGTGAATACATCACAATATTTTCCCTTGAGATAATGTCTACATATCTTAACCGTATGCACAAGTGATGCTAGTTCTATGTCATGTGTAGGATAATTTCTTTCATGATTGTTAAGTTGACATGAGCCATAAGTACTACCCTTATTTCTTGATTTGCTAGAAATTACTATATACCATGGTAGAAAATCCAACTTAGGTGAATATTTTTCCTTGTGAAACTTTAAAATATTGTAGGGTAATCACAGAAATTATCTATCATAATAATCTCTCCATTCTAATTTCTACACATAACTGGTGTTAGGATGATGAATAAAAGAGATATGACTAGTCTCTATCTATAGCAACTAGGGGTGGACACCTTTGCATTGAAAAGCCAAAACCAATAGCAAACTGACTCTTTTAATGGAACTACCAATTAAATCGGTGATCGTCACCTATCAGAATAGGCTTGTGTTTGGAGTGCCGGCTCAACACTATGTGCCAGTCAGGGTTGTGTTTCAACTTGGGGAGTGTCCTAGAGTAGAACCTGGGCGACACGGATCTTGTTTCGGAGTCGACCTAGAGAGTCCATGTGTGAGAAGTCAACTCAACCCGAGTAGTCACATTTGTACAAGCTGGTACAGAGTAGGTAGACTAGAACGTGTTACACATCATGCACAGTGGTAGGACATGCTAGACGTCATCAACAGTCATCGGCGTCATCAGTCAACCCGTACCGTCAGTGTCCAATTGGACAGTGCCTTTTGACTTTGTAGTCACTAGCGCCTATATAAGGGCGCACAGAGCAACGAGAAATGTGTTCAGCTGCAACATATTGGTTCTCATGGTGACTTTTCCTAGTAAGAAAGAGTTACTTCAGATGCAACATATTGGTAAATATAAGGTGCCAGAAAGTCCTTCCAAGATGAAATTTGATTTTTGGAAATCTCTAGTCAAACATGCTTGGATCATAGACCATGTTTGGGTTCGAGTACATGATCTGCCATCTAATGCTCTAGACAATTTCTTGGGTCTATGGGCACTTGGTTCTCTTGTTGGGAAAACCGGAGAGGTGGATATGGCCTTCACTAGGAGAACTGGGGTGTTACGCATTTGTATTGCCTGTATGGATCACACTCTTATCCTGGAGGGGATGGATGTCTTGTTGATAGAATAGGTTTGAGGTTTTGGGATTGACCACAATTGTGGCCTCCTGTTATCTCATATATATAGGGGTTAATACAAGATATACAAGGTAGGTAATCAATCCTAGTCCTAACCATAAAGGCCTATTATATGCAAAGATGCATGCACTATTAGTGGAGAGGATATGATGATATGATGTAGCATATGCAGCTTCCTAACATCCCCCCGAAGTCACAATGGGAGATTCTCGGACACTGAGACTGGATCGAAAGTCCAAGCACAATCGTGAGTTAGGCCTTTCGTTAAGACATCCGAGAACTATCGAGATGATGGCACATGAAGAACTCGAATGTGCCCCAGCGCAACATGGTCTAGAACAAAGTGAAGATCGATATCGATGTGTTTGGTGTTGAACTAGATTCGTGGACATGTAGACGGTGCTCATATTGTCGAAGAATACAACCGTGGCACTAGGGAGCGGCCGGTGGAGCTCCTGGAGGAGTTTGTGGAGCCAACTGGTTACTGCAACCGCGTTGGCAAGAACTCGGTACTCGGCTTGACGCTTGAGCGAGAGACAATGTGTTATCACTTGGAGGATCAGGAGATGAGGTTGTCACCGAGGAACACGCAATAACCCAACATGGAGCAATGTGTATCCGGGCAACTGGCCTAGTCCATGTTGGTGTAGGCGACAAGGTGGTTTTGAAGGGAATAGCCCGAGAGGCAATAATAAAATGGTTATTATCTTACTCCATGTTTATGATAAATGTTCATTTTACATGCTATAATTGTATTAATTGGAAACATTAATACATGTGTGTTTAATAAACAAAATACAAAGTTCCTAGTAATGCCTCTCATATAAACTAGCTCGTTGATTAACAAGATGATCAAGGTTTCCTGATCATGGACATTGGATATTGTTAATAACAAGGTCACAACATTGGTGGAATGGTGTGATGAACATTCATCCAAAGTATAGCATTACGATCAGAGTCATTATGTTTATATTGATATAACATCATACGGAGTAATCCTAGTCCTTAGACCATGAGATCATGTTAATCACTAACACCGGAAGAGTATCTTGATAACATCAAACGTCACACTATAACAGGGTGACTATAAAGGTGGGTTCGGTGCTACGAAGATGTTATGTACATGCTCATGGATCAAGAGTGGGATTTGTCCATCTTGATGACAGATAGATATACTCAGGGCCCTCTTAGTGATATCACATTGAAATAGCTTGCAAGCAAGTGATGTGATCACTAGAATGTTATATCACGGGAACGAGAAAAGAGTGCATGTCGGTAACGAGATCAAACTAGGTATTTGGATACCGATGATCGAATCTCGGACATGTAATATATCACGAGACAAAGGGATTTAGTTACAACATTAAAGGTTCACACGATCACAAGAGTCATCGTTGAATGTGTGGGAGTCAGTACGGATCTCCAGGTCCCGCTGCTGGTTATTGATCGGAGAGGGGTCTCGATCATGTCTGCATTATTCACGAACCGTCGGGTGACACACTTAAGGGATACCGACACTACTTGGAGCAAATATGTTTCAGATAAAGATTTAAGAAAGCACTGTAATCATTTCGATGGAAACCGGAATTGTTTCGGGTGAAATTGCAGAAACTGGTTCTACATGTGATATTGAAATGTTGCAAGGGTTTTATGTGAATGTTTGTTAATTAAAGTAATTAACAAAATCTAAATAAAATAAATAAAATAGTTTTATTTAATGAGACCTTGCATTAAATTTGGTGGAAATTTAATGCATGTGAGTGGACATGAGTGGAGGTGTGTCTTTATGTGAGTGGGAGCTCCACCCACATGAATGAGGGAGAGGTGGGGGCACCCACCATGGCCGGCGCCATGCCCCCTTGGGATGCCCCCCTCCCAATATAAGGAGCATCTCCTCCTCCACTCTCATACCTCCTCATGAAGGATATCTCTTCCTCATGGTCTCGGATTAGCGAGATACATGTTCCCGGTGGCTTTATCTGGAAAAGAGTTTCTGCTTCTGGTGCTTTGCTGGAGCGAGGGATAGGGGTTGTCGGGGTACCGAATGTGTGTGCGATCACGGATGCACCTCTGCTTTGCTGTGCTGGACTTGGTGGTGCTGGACTTGCTGGAGCTGGATCTGAAGGATGTGCTGGAGCTGGACCTACTGGACTTGCTGGACTTCATCACGATCTTGAGATTGGCGAGTGTACGACTACATCATCCACGAGTTCCAACTTGTTAACAAAGCTTTGTTGTCTTCGAGGGCAAGTTCTCTATGGATGTATATCCACCCATTGCTTGTATCTAGTAGATAAATCTTGGCGTATAGTTCCCATCATAGAAAAAAATTTGTTTTCTATGCTGCGAACCCAACAGTGGTATCAGAGCCTGATCTATGCGTAGGTTCTTTGGACGGGTAGTACACATACGTTTATATGTGGGCGATGATGATCATGTTATTGATTCTTTCATGTATTTTGGATATTGGTGGCATAGTGGGATGAAGCGGCCCGGACCAACTTTACATGTCCTCGCACATGAGACCGGTTCCACGACTGACATGCAACTAGTTTTGCATAAGTGGCTAGCAGGTGTCTGTCTCTCCTACTATGGCCAATATCTGATTTACAATGAGTTGCTAATAACTTAGTTATAATCGTTGTGGTTCCATGTTCGTAGGTAAGACCGGTTGTATCTCCGAAAGCCCTAAGCCACGTAAAACTTGCAATGGATAAATTAGAGGTGTCTAGTTTAGATTGTTGCTGGGCTAGTGTCATGATATGGTAATGTTGTAAGTTGATGTATAGTAGATACCCTTACAACACACCTAATGTGTAAGTTCCATAGACTTTGGCCTTACACACAAAGGAATGATAGAGATCATACCACGATGCACATGATGGTGATCAAATGCATGGACCATATCATTCCACTTTACACATATGATGTTTGCATCTTACATTGCTAGTTTCGCGTTTTTAGTAGCATTATAAGATGATCCCTCATTTAGATATCAAGATAAAAAATGTGTTCTTCCTTAAGTACGCATCGTTTATGTTTTGCCGCTTCAAGACATCACGTGATGATCGGGTGCACTTGAATCCATGATCATATTTTTGGATGTAAGACAGTTTTACACACGCGAGTACTAAGGTTCTTACATGGCGAGCCTAGCATGTACAGACATGGCCTTGGAACACGGACCGAAAGGTTAAGCATGAGTCATATGGTAGATATGATGCCCATATTGATGGTCTCCTTTGAAGCTACACTGACTCACGTGATGATCGGACTTGGTGTAGTGGATTTGGTTCATGTAATCACCAAAAAGACACGAGGGATGTCGTTTTTGAGTGTGAGTTCATTTCTAATTTAGATTAGTCGAACTCAATTTGTCATAAACTAAATCGAAGTGAATTTGCATAACTTGTTGTAGTCATTGGCATATGTTTACTACCTTATGATTAGTTTTAATTGAGATAATAGAACTATAGAATTCTGGATATTTGCTTTACAAACTGGTATCGTATTGTTTTTGAATGTCAGTTTTAGAAGTCCTATTTAAAACTTTCAGCAAACTCTGTTTACTCCATGAAGTTTAATAAGTAATATTAAATCGAGAGTAAGAATTCCAATGTTAGTATCTAAAGATATTCAAAAGTTATTTTAATATTGAGGTTATCTAGGAGCTGAAAGAATTGTTTCACAAGCCATCATGCGTGAAAGATATTTTGATATCTAAAACAATGTTTATGGTTGCAATATGATAGAGTATAATTTGGCAAAATACATGTTCTCACATTGTATGAGAATTTCGAAGGTTGGAGACACTAGACGTTCTAATCTCCCAAACAGATTTTGGGAACTGACATTATACTCATGATTCGTCCTTATAAGCCATAGTAGCTTGATGACGAAAGTTGTCATGATAAGGATGAATACAAGATGTAAGTAAAATGTTTACTACACTAAAAGATTACTAAAGTATGGATTTTTGAAAGAACACCGAACATTTGATGATGGTGATCTACTTCAAAGTGCAAGTCCAAAGGTATTAGTATTTTACTATACATGCTTTGGAATATATGTCATATGTATGGCGCTACTGTTGATGTTGATAGATTCTTTTAAAAGGAAAAGGAAATGCTGAAAGAGAATCTATAAAATATTTGGCATAAAATAAAAGACCGGTAATATCCAGTTAAGGTATATAGATGATATACATGTTATGGTTATATTCTTTGCTTATTAAACAATGTGGTTCTTGGGTATTAGATACCGAATTGGTTGGTATGAAATATCATACAGAACGACACAATTCATGAACTACAATGGCCTAAGTAACTAGCAAAAGAATATGTGATGATGTTCAACAAAAACAAATAAAGTGTTATTGTATTTCTCGTTGACATCAGAGCTTGCCATCAAGATTTGTTTAAACAATTGTTATTTTGTTCTAGTATTATGAGAACATTGGTTGTTCAAATAATTACCGTATTCCATAAAAGATGGATGAACTTTTACAAGTCTAGTTGGAGAAATCACGTCCATAAAACTAATGCTAAAATGTCGCAAGACAAATGATTGAATGATCACTTACGAAGTGACATCGCTGTTTAAATTATATTGGAAACAGAACATGAAGAAACTCCTTTTTAATGGATTTTTGGAGTCTTTTGATTTTGATCAATTGACGCTTGTAAAACTTTTCTCGAGATAATTGAAACTTCGTGCATAGGCCAAAGAGGAACGGATGACTAACTTATTGGAAATTTTGCATGATGATGTGCATAGTCCATTATATATAGCCATGTGCGGTGCATCTTTTGACTTCATATGCTTTCTCTGAAAATTTGAGTGAATTATATATATTTACTTAATAAGGAAGAAGTATGAAACATTTGAAAATTGTTCAAAGACTTTCTGGATGAAGTGGAAAATCATTGTAACAAGAAAATAACGATTTTATGATTCGATCATAAAGGAAGATATTTGAGTTACAAGTTTAGCAAAACACCTAAGATTTTGGGAATTGTTCCATGAAATTTGCATTTCCTGATAAACCACATGAGTATGGTATGTTCGAGAGATCAAATCAAACCTTGTTTGACATGGTAAGATCAAAGGTGTCATTTCTAAAACTGCCATTATGTTTTAAAGATTAAAGCTTTAGAGACTACCGCTTTTACACTGAAAAGAGCACCATCATGATCCATTGAAATGACACCATATAAGTTATGGTTTGGGATAAAACCCGAATTGTTTTTTCTTAAATTTTGGTATGCTATGCATAAGTGAAATGTTTACAACCAAAGTCGGATAAGCACGTCTTTGTAGGTTATCCCAAAGAATTTGTTGGGTATTCCTCCATAACACCAAGAACAAAAGAGTTTGTCGCTTGGAACGTTAAGTTTCCTGAGAAGGAATTTTTCGCGAAAAGCTAAGTGGGAGGACAATAGAACTTTGATAAGGTTATTCAACCTTAGCTAAATGTGCTAAGTAGCGCAACACCGAAAGTGTTCCGGTGGCGGCCACAATGCTCATGGCTCCCGTGATTACAAAGGTTGTGATCTTGGAGATTAGAGTTCCTATTTGAACCATATGCATCGGGTAGCAATCAAATAATGAGATTTGATAAACAAGTCGTTATTGTTTTGACAATGATGAACCGACTGCATGCAAAGAAGCAATGATGGGCCCTGATACGTCCAAAACGTATCTACTTTCCTGAACACTTTTGCTATTGTTTCTCCTCTAAACTTGTGTGATTTGGATGCAACTAACGCGGACTGACGCTATTTTCAGCAGAATTGCATTGGTGTCTACTTTTTGTGCAGAAAATCAACTTTTAGGAAAAATCCCAGAAAATATGCCAAAAATCCTATTTCACCAGAAGACTCCCAGAGCCAGAATACGAGACGGAGGGGGGCTAGGCCCAGGCCACACCACCTGGCCGCGCGGGCAAGCCCAGGCCACGCCAGGGGGTGGTCTGGCCGCCCCAGACACCCCCTCGGTCTCCCTCTTCGCCTATAAGTTGCCTTCTGACCTAAAAACTATGGGGGGTTCGACGTTTTTCTAGAAGGAGTTCCGCTCCACCGCCACCACCAGATTCCACGAAACAGCACCAGAAACTCCTCGGCACTCACGGACGAGGAATTGGAGGAGATCATCGCCATCATCATCACCATCGCTTCTCCATCGACCATCCATGTTTCCCCCATCTATGAGTGAGTAATCCCCCACTGTAGGCTATGGAGATGGTAGGGATTGGATGAGATCGTTCATGTAATGGCATCAGATTGTTAGGGCATGGTTCCTAGTATCTTTTATTAGTGCTTTATGACTTTGTTGCGACTTGTTATGCTTAATGCTTGTCACTAGGGCCCGAGTGCCATGATTTTAGATCTGAACATGTTATTGATTCATTATGATAGTATTGTTTATGGTCTTACCTGCAAGTTGTATACACACGTTGTTGTCCGGAACCAATGGCCCCGAAATGACAGAAATCAGGATAACCGGAGGGAATAGCTTTGATGTGAGGATCACATGTGTTCATGGAGTGTTAATGCTTTGCTCCGGTGCTTTATTAAAAGGAGCACCTTAATTGCCAATAGTTCCCTTGAGGCCCCACTACAAACGGGCTGGCAGGAAAAAAGATGTTGTGCAAGTTCTCATTGCGAGCACGTATGACTATATATGGAACACATGCCTAGGATTATCTAGTACAGGGATGCTTATTCTTATTTATCTACAATTGCCCTATGTTCTGATTGCTATGTGAATTGTCTTGTCCATGCAACGCCTGTCCATCCATCCCTATGCCTACCACACTCGAATCCCACTGTTCACTGATATTGTTACTACTGTCTTTACTTTACTGTTGCTGCTACTTTGCTATTCCTACTACAAAACTGTTGCTACTGATAAACTGCTATGAGCAAGATTGTTTCCAGGTGCAGCTGAATTGACAACTCAGTTGTTAAGGCTTATAAATATTCTTTGGTTCCCCTTGTGTCGAATCAATAAATTGGGTTTCACTTCCCTCGAAAATACTGCGATACACCCCCTATACTTGTGGGTCATCAAGACTATTTTCTGGCACCGTTGCCGGGGAGCATAGCTTTATTTATCATGTTCACTTGGATTCTCTATTGTTCGCTGCTATCCATACATCATGGGTAAGTCTCGTGATGGCAAGGTTCCTATTTTACCATCCACTACAAGAAGAGGTACGGTTCTGAACACATCTGCTGCTCTTGATTCACCATCTGTTATGAGTAAGCTCGTTACACCACCACATACACATGCTACACACACTGCTACTACTGCTGAATCTGAAACTTCTGATGCTTATGATGCTTCTTCTACTGTGCTTGATAAGAGTGGTTCATTAGGTCCTTTCCTAGATGCTACGATTGCTAGAACTATAGCTGGAAATACTGAAACTCCTAATGAAGACACTACCACACCTGTTAGTTCACCTGAGTCTAGTGAAAGTTATGATATTGAAGATGGTTATGTTGAGATGACCGATGAATTTATTAAGGAATGTAAAAACACCCATGATTGAAGATTACTATTATACCCAAATTGTCTCATATTGCTAAGTTTGCTGCTTCTCCCATAAACATTATAGATGAAGATTATGATTTCTCTCTCGGTCTATCTTACATAGCTATTGTCGAGAAAGAACCTTTTTGTGGGACTAAGAATGGAAGTGCGGTAGCACATATGAATGAACTTTCTACCATGAGTGGCTTGTTTTCTGATGATATTAAGATGCGTACTTACTTTGTTGCTAAGATTTTCCCCTTTTCACTGAAAGGATAAGCTAAAACTTGGTTTAGTAATTTACCTCCTGGATCTATTGATAGCCCTAATTGCTTGATTAGTACTTTCCTACAGAAATATTTTCCTCCTAGTGCTAGACATGCTATTTTGCAGGAACTTTTTGATTTTAAACAGGGAGAAAAAGAGGTATTGCCCGAATCTTGGGCAAGGTTTTGTGCTTTGATTCATGCACAGGCTGGAAGTCCATTACCTAAGAATGAGCTTCTTGATATATTTTATAATGGACTAACCGAGGAATCTAGGACATACCTAGACAGTTGTGTTGATTGTATTTTTAGGAATAGGACTCCTAAGGAAGCTGAGGAATTAATGGCTAAAATAAGTAAGAACTATGAAGATTGGACTCCTCCTAAACAAGCTATACCTAAAGTAATTGTACCCGAACCTACTATTCCGGAGCCTATTCCAACATCAAAGAAGAGAGGAGTTATTGAATTAAATGATGAAGTGATGAAGGAAGCTAAGAAATGTCTTAAGGAGAAGGGAATTAAAGCTGCAGATGTCAAGAATTTACCTCCTATAGAAGAATTATGTAAGCCTATCCCCTACTCATCCACTATTGAGGTACACTCTCTCCAACACTTTGATGAAGGTGATATCCGTTACTCTAAACCTCCTGATCAATGCTTAGAAGAATTTGATATCTTTATTGTTAAGCAAGATAATTTTAATAAAAGGGTGCAAAATTATCTAATGGAAAACACTAGAGCTATTGTTGAGTTGAAAGATATTGTGGAAAGAACCTCTAATGATGTTAAAATGATTGTTAAACACTTTCAAATGGTTCAAACTCAAATAGATCAACTCGTTAAAGTGCAAAAAGACTTGCTAGTTAATGCTGCTAAAGAAAAACATGCTTATGAAATTAGAACTAGAAGTGGAGCTGCTACTTAGGATCCTCTATATCCTGAGGGGCATCCCAAAAGAATTGAGCAGGATTCTCAACAAGCTGAAAATAGTGGCTCTACTCGTAAGAAAAGGAAAAAGAAGCATAAAACTGTTGTAGAACCCTCTGAACCTGCTATAGATCCTAATAGTATATCCATCTCTGATGCTGAAACTAAAAGTGGTAATGAAGAAAATGAAGTTCCTAATGAAGAAAAAGTTGAAGAAGAACCTGAAAAGCACACTAAGAATACTAAATACACTAAAGAAGATTTTATTGCTAAGAAACATGATAGTGAAAGAGAACCTTGGGTCCAAAAACCTATGCCTTTCCCTGATAAGAAACACAAGTCAAAGGAACATGAACACTACAATAAGTTTTGTGAGTGGATGAAACCTTTATTCTTGCAAATTCCTTTGACTGATGCTATTAAATTGCCTCCTTACTCAAAGTATATGAAGGATATTGTCTCGAATAAAAGGAAGATCCCTAATGAAGAAATTTCTACTTTGCTTGCTAATTATTCCTTCAATGGTAAGGTTCCTAAGAAACTTGGATACCCAGGGATTCCAACTATCACTTGCTCTATTAAGACTAGTTATGTTAGAACTACTTTGTGTGATTTGGGAGCTGGAGTTAGTGTTATGCCTTTCTCTCTCTATAAGAGGCTTCAACTAGAAAAGTTAATACCAACTGATATATCTTTGCAAATGGCTAATAAATCTACCACTATTCCTGTGGGTATATGTGAGGATGTACCTGTTCAAGTGGCTCATAATTGCTTGATATTAAGTGATTTTGTTGTGCTTGAAATGCCTGGAGATGATAATATGTCTATTATTCTTGGGAGACCTTTTCTTAATACTGCAGGAGCTGTTATTAATTGTAATCAAGAAAAGGTGACTTTCAATGTTAATGACAAGGAACATACTGTCTATTTCCCCAAGAAGATTGAAAGGACTTATGGTTTGAATTCAATTGAACATGTTGAGGGCATTCAAGTTGGAGAAATATATTGTCCCATACCAAGAGAAAAATTTGAAACTATTATGATTGGGACAATTGCTATCAAGGTTGAGGTAACATAATCATTAGTGGAATACAAAGTTTTGTCTCATATGAAATTGTTTTGGTAACAAGACCTGATCAACCTTGTTAACAAAAGGATTTCGTTGAACAAAACAATGTTTTCACTATGATTATCTCCATTTACTTCTATTCTATCCATTTTTTTTTTGTTTTTGTTTAGTTTTCTTTGTTGTTAGTTGCTTGCATGTTAGAGTGTCTTAGAACTCCTGTAGTTCTAGCCTTGTTTTGTCATTGCATCATTCCAAAAAAATCTGTCTGAAAATCATTCTTCTATTCTTGAAAAATGCCCAAAAATAAAGTGTCTCGAAAAATTCCAGAAAATTCATATTAAATTTTTACGTAAAAAAGGGGAAGAGGAGTGCCTGGGAGGTACCAGGGGGACCCACCCGGCAGGCACACCACCTGGTGGCGCGGCCTGCCCTGGGTGGCGCCATGCCCTGGTGTGGGCCACCCCCTGGCCCCCCATTAACTCTCTCACCTGCCACTTTCTTCTCTCTCCCGAGTAAGCTCTAGTTCATTGCTCAAAATCGCGTACTTGCTGTGCTTGCTCTCGATTTTTTCGATCTCTTTGCTCAGCCCATCTTTCTTGCTGAAATTTGGAGCATTTGTTCCCTGGTATGTGACTCCTCCCCTTGTCCAAGTAGATTTGTGTTTAGTGGATTATATCTTGAGTATTTTGCTGCTGTAGGTGACAGGTTATGAGAGCTTGTTTGATGCTTAGAGATATAGTTTTGATGCATGTTTAGGCCTCTTACAAGTCCCTATGAGTAGTACCCTTCATTATATTCACTTTGCAATCACTTGTTTAATAGGTGTTTAAATTTCAGAATAGAAGATGAATGAGCATCAACTAAACCAACATGAACTATGGGTGCCTGAGGTTATGAATGTCCACCAGGAGGAGGAAGTTTTTCCTTCCATTTATCCATGCTCTAAGTTCATGAGAGCTGCAGGAATTCTCCAAGATTTCCACACTTTGGTTTCTAATGCAGGGTTGGAGCACTTTTTGGAAGATGAACCTTGTCAATTTGTGAAGCTAACCATGTTTGTGGTGCATGACTTTCAATTTAGTCACTCTTTGCCTAACCCCATGGTCCACTACAAAAATTACAATATTGCTGTCGACCTTTCTCTCGATGACTTTTGTGCAGCTATTAAGGTACCTCAATGGGGATCATGTAGAAGGATTAAGGAGCGACCTGAACCATTCATGGATTTATACGCAGAAATTTGCCAAGGGAGCAGCTTCTCAAAGGGGAATGGAAAAATCCGTAACATTCATCTTCCCTCCATTCGTTACTTTGCCTACTTTGTTGCCAAGTGTGTTCTTGCTAGGAAAACTGCCAATAAATTATCTTCATATGATCTAGCATTTATCTCTGCTGCTCTTAAACGAGATAGATCTTACAACTTAGGTGCTTTGATAGCTTTCCGTCTTGCTGCTAACCGTGAGAAAGGTGGAATTTATGGAGGCCTCATTGCTTCTCGTTTACTAGCATTGCATGGTTTAGTGCCTCATCATCTAGACCTACAGTTTCCCATAGAAAGGCTTGATCTTAATTCCATGATACAGCATAAATTTGTTTCCTCGTGGGCTAGTTTGAATGAGTTGTCTTATGAAATAACCTTTCTCAAAGCTGGTTGGAGAAAGAGCAAGTCTGAGCGTGTTGTTCTTTTGCCTGCACCTGTTTTGTTTAACCTTGATAACAGGGAAGGATGGTCTGTCACTGAGGAGGAGCTTGACACGTACTTGGGAGAGCTCTCCCAACAGGAGCAGGACACTATAAGGGAGGTCAAGGATGATTCGGTACAGCCCTCGAATGAGGGAGAGTCTTCATATCAGCAGCCTTCTTATGATTGGGGAGCTTCTTCTTCCCACGGGCCCAACTACAAACCACTCTTATCATGATCCTCTTGCTTGGAACCCTTACCCGTATCTGGATTGATACCCACTTAGGCCAAAAGCCTAAGCTTGGGGGGAGGTACACCGACACCGCACTCATCTCCATATCATATTGTGTCGGTACTTTGTATATTCATGTTTCGTTCTCTTTTTAGTTTTTGTTCTTTCTTTGCTTTTGCTTTCTAAAACACAAAAAGACCAAAAATATTTCTGTTGTTTCTCTTTGGTTTGTTTCTTCTTTTCGCCTTGGTTTGTTTTTCCTTTTTGCTTTGTTTGAACTATTCGAAAAACCCAAAAAGATTTTGCTTTGCTTGTTTTTCCCCTTTGGTTCTTGTTTTAAAAATCGAAAACAACAAAAATATTTGTCGTTCTTCTTTGCTTTATGAGTTTGTTGCAGGGTTCATCAGTCCTTAGTGGATATTGGTTTCATATTATTATTCAAGCCACACAAGTGAAGAGCAATAATGAGGATTAATGACAACTTGAGGCGTGGTAAGAGGCTGGTAACGTACTCTATTTGTTTTCATTTTTGTACATATACTCATCATTGTGGGCATGCTTAGTCTGTTCGTGTAAGGTGTATGTTATCTTTGGATGCTTAGTAGTTCTTGCTTTCGTATGATTAGCTCAAGCTTACTAATAGTTTGTAGCATGTCTTATGAATGTTTGCTTGCATTATTCTATTCATAACTTGGTATGACACTGTGGTATCCTCCTCTGAATGTTTAATTTGAATTGACTTGGCACATGCTCACGCATGCACATGACTGAAATAATCAGTTAAGCCTCGATGAATTATTTTGCCTTGAGGATCTTGAATCACTTTCATGCCATGATTAGTCATGTTTTGTTGCAAGCATGATTATGACAGCTATTGCTCTCTCGTTTGTCGCTCCCTTACTATTGCTAGCCTTCACTTTCACTGAGTATTTTACTCATGTTTCCAACTCCCTTAAACCAAATATAGCCAAAGTGTCCACCATACCTACCTATTAGCATCACTTGCTACTCCCGTGCATATTCATTATGCCTTGTTTTCTTCCGAATAAAATGTTTGATTGTTATGAGAAAGTTAGTTAGTAAAGCTCTCACGAACTTGATGACACACTTTATTTTCTACACTTAATAAACCTAAACCATTGTGACTGTCCATGAAAGTTATATGCTTGCAAATTATAATTTGGGTCGATTAGCGTAACCGTGTCACGGGGAACGCTTTCAACACTTGTAAATATATACCCAGTTGATACCATGCTCTTTTGTTTGCGTATGTCGTTGATGTGAAATAAAAGGGGAGCTTGTAAGTCCATGGAGTTATGTATGTGTGTTAGAGAAACGCCTGGGCCGCTGGTCTAATCCATGCTGACATGGTGGAAACCTGTAGCGTAACCATAATGATATCTATGAAGCATTCTTCTTATAAAAAAAGAGATAGCTATTGAGAAAAGAAAAAAGAGATTTATGAAAAGAGGAAAGAGAGAAAAAAGCACCATTTTCCCATGGTAAATAAGAAGATTGCTGAGATACTCATTGTCTGCTTGCCTTGTCATTTTGATATGGGGATTCTTAGTATCATCAGCACGGGGTACCCCGTTGGCGGTTCTCTATGATACGCACATATTTACGATGACAAGAACTTACCGGTAACTAAAGTTGAGTAGCATGAGGAGCGGCCCTCGTACTCAAGGGACATGGGATTTTCAGTTTATAGTTTGTCAAGCATATAACTCAGATTGGACCTCACTTTCACCTTAATCACATTAAAGATGCTTATGATAGGGGCAATGAGAGCTCAAAGCTAATGAGTACCATACTTTCAGCATTTGGAAGCCCTTCAAATTATTCAAAACCTTTTCTTTTACTTGTTGAGTCTCCACATATTCCTTGAGAACCTTCTTGAGAGCATAGTTGTCATTCTTTGTGCTTGTCTCATTACTTGATTATTTGTGTTATGACTTTGATGCTTGTATCTTTGACATCTTTACTTCTAGTCTTCACTTGAACTTCAGAGGTGCCTTGACATTCATAATCAAAGGCAAGCGAGATACCACTCTATCATACCTTGTTATGAGCATTGTAATGTTGCTTATGTTTATGCTTCATGCTACTTATTATTTTTGAGTTGGAATCTCTTCATAGCTTGCAATGCCTATTAAGTAAGCTTAGTTGCATACTCCTTATTATCAATTATCTAAGTAGTTGATCACATGCTGAGAATATATACATCATATGAAGCAATTGTGTTCGTGAAAGTTCTTTTATCGCACTCAGTTTTCAACTGAATTGCTTGAGGACAAGCAATAAGCTAAGCTTGGAGGAGTTGATACGTCCAAAACGTATCTACTTTCCCGAACACTTTTGCTATTGTTTCTCCTCTAAAGTTGTGTGATTTGGATGCAACTAACGCGGATTGATGCTGTTTTCAGCAGAATTGCATTGGTGTCTACTTTTTGAGCAGAAAATCAACTTTCAGGAAAAATCCCGAAAAATATGCCAAAAATCGTATTTCACCAGAAGACTCCCGAAGCCAGAATACGAGACGAAGGAGGCTGGGGCCAGGCAACACCACCTGGCTGCGCGGGTAAGCCCAGGCCACGCCAGGGGGTGGTCTGGCCGCCCCAGACACCCCCTCGGTCTCCCTCTTCTCCTATAAGTTGCCTTCTGACCTAAAAACTCTAGGGGGTTCAATGTTTTTCCAGAAGGAGTTCTGCTCCGCCGTCACCACCAGATTCCACGAAACAGCACCAAAATCTTCGTTCTAGCACCCTGTCGGGACAGGGAATTGGAGGAGATCATCGCCATCATCATCACCATCGCTTCTCCATCGACCATCCATGTTTCCCCCATCTATGAGTGAGTAATCCCCCGCTGTAGGATATGGGGATGGTAGGGATTGGATGAGATCGTTCATGTAATGGCATCAGATTGTTAGGGCATGGTGCCTAGTATCTTTTATTAGTGCTTTATGACTTTGTTGTGACTTGTTATGCTTAATGCTTGTCACTAGGGCCCGAGTGCCATGATTTCAGATCTGAACATGTTATTGATTCATTATGATAGTATTGTTTATCGTCTTACCTGCAAGTTGTATACACACGTTGTTGTCCGGAACCAATGGCCCCGGCGATGTAAATCGGGATAACCGGAGGGAATGGCTTTGATGTGAGGATCACATGTGTTCACGGAGTGTTAATGCTTTGCTCCGGTGCTCTATTAAAAGGAGCACGTTAATTGCCAGTAGTTCCCTTGAGGCCCCGCTACAAACGGGCTGGCAGGACAAAAGATGTTATGCAAGTTCTCATTGCGAGCACGTATGACTATATATGGAACACATGCCTAGGATTATCTAGTACTTGGATGCTTATTCTTATTTATCTACAATTGCCCTATGTTCTGATTGCTATGTGAATTGTCTTGTCCATGCAACGCCCGTCCATCCATCCCTATGCCTACCGCACTCGAATCCCACTGTTAACTGCTATTGTTACTACTGTCTTTACTTTATGCTACTGCTACTTTGCTATTCCTACTACAAAACTGTTGCTACTGATAAACTGCATGAGCAAGATTGTTTCCAGGTGCAGCTGAATTGACAACTCAGTTATTAAGGCTTATAAATATTCTTTGGCTCCCCTTGTGCCGAATCAATAAATTGGGTTTCACTTCCCTCGAAAATACTGCGATACACCCCCTATACTTGTGGGTCATCAGGCCCTGACTCCATAGAATGACTAGAAGTCATAAAATCCATGATAGTTTCCATACACGAGAAATCAAGCTTTTGAACTTGGAAGACCCTCTGAAAAGGCATAAAGCCTATCGGTCGTGTTTGGATCTATAAAGAAATAGACATGGATATTTCACATCTATGAAATAATCGACATGTTAAAAAGAAATTTACGACAATGTTCAAGGAGTTGACTATGACAAGATTTGATCTTTCATAGCGATATTTAGTCTTGATGGATTAATCTAGCAACCACTACATATAATTTGGTATATGGTAGTTGAACAAACAAAACAATGTTTTTCTAATAGAATGGTTACCTTGGATGTGTACATGACACGGTCCGAAGGGTTTTGTTAATTCAAAGGGTGCTAAAAGGGCATGCAAACTTCAATAGTTGATGTAAGCATAGCGGAGTTGGAATCTTCACCGTGATGAAAATGTTAAAGGAGTTTAATTTCATCGGAGACGATGAAGATGCTTGCATTTGCAAGAAATTAAGTGGGAGCGCTGAGACAAATTTCCAATACATTATGCAGAGTACATATTGTTGATTGGAAATGATGTATCTTTTATTGACACGGGTTAATAATTTCATTAAAATTAGATTTTGATGAAAGACTTGGGAAAAACCGGAATATTCGACATCAATGTCTATATGGATAGATTGAGGTGCTAATATGGTTGTGCCAGACGTACATATATGAGATATTGAAAAGGGTTCAATATGGAAACAACAAGAAAGGTTCTTGCTGCATGGAAATGATTGTATCAAGATTCAAGTGTTTCAACACTTGGTGAGTAAAATCACATGAAGATTTTGATCAATAATACCATGATATGTACATATCCAGATATGTCCAATGCTCCAAATGTTATGAGCATATACCAGAATGATTCATAACATGATCATTGGATGATAGTAAAGATATTCTTATGAGCTTTGCAAGAACTAAGAATATATCATGTATAAGTGAAAAATAGTGAATAATAGTTCACTGTAATATGTTACATTGATACTAGTTTGTCACAAGATAGAAATTAAATTTATCTCAATTTAAACTATGGGTGGCACAATATAATGGAAAGGAAATTCCATGATGGATTTGGATGAGTTCCAAAGTTAAGACATTGTGACGGATACTACAACAAAAGGCTAAGTATATGACTCCATAGTAGCAGCAAAGGAGGGAATTTGTGTCAAGAAGTTTGTTCTCAAACTAGGTGTGGTTCACAGTGGGATAATACTATGAATATATATTGTACGACAATACTATCGACATATTTTAACCCAAAAAGAACTAAAGGTCTCACCAAAGTACCAAATTTATACAAAGCCATCTCATTAGAGAATGAGTGATGCGTAGAGACGCAAAGACATGCAAATGCACACGGACCTGAAAGTACCAGATCCGGAGATTATGTTAACCACTAGCAAACGCGTATATTCAACACCTAGGTGTTGTATATACAAGTTTACAAACTAGATTATTGACTCTAGTGCAAGTGGGAGACTGAAGGGAATATGCCCGAGAGGCAATAATAAAATGGTTATTATCTTACTCCATGTTTATGATAAATGTTTATTTTACATGCTATAATTGTATTAATTGGAAACGTTAATACATGTGTGTTTAATAAACAAAATACAAAGTTCCTAGTAATGCCTCTCATATAAACTAGCTCGTTGATTAACAAGATGATCAGGGTTTCCTGATCATGGACATTGGATGTTGTTAATAACGAGGTCACAACATTGGTGGAATGATGTGATGAACATTCATCCGAAATATAGCATTACGATCAAAGTCATTATGTTTATATTGCTATAACATCATACGGAGTAATCCTAGTCCTTAGACCATGAGATCATGTTAATCACTAACACCGGAAGAGTACCTTGATAACATCAAACGTCACACCATAACAGGGTGACTATAAAGGTGGGTTCAGTGCTACGAAGGTGTTATGTACATGCTCATGGATCAAGAGTGGGATTTGTCCATCCCGATGACGGATAGATATACTGGGGGACCTCTCGGTGATATCACATTGAAATAGCTTGCAAGCAAGTGATGTGATCACTAGATTGTTATATCACGAGAACGAGAAAAGAGTGCATGTCGGTAACGAGATCAAACTAGGTATTTGGATACCGATGATCACGAGACAAAGGGATTTAGTTACAATGTTAAAGGTTCACACGATCACAAGAGTCATCGTTGAATGTGTGGGAGTCAGTACGGATCTCCAGGTCCCGCTGCTGGTTATTGATCGGAGAGGGGTCTCGATCATGTCTGCATTATTCATGAACCGTAGGGTGACACACTTAAGGGATACCGACACTATTTGGAGAAAATATGTTTTAGATAAAGATTTAAGAAAGCGCTGGAATCATTTCGATGGAAACCGGAATTATTTCGGGTGAAATTGCAGAAACTGGTTCTACATGTGATATTGAAATGTTGCAAGGGGTTTTATGTGAATGTTTGTTAATTAAAGTAATTAACAAAATCTAAATAAAATAAATAAAATAGTTTTATTTAATAAGAGCTTGCATTAAATTTGGTGGAAATTTAATGCATGTGAGTGGACATGAGTGGAGGTGTGTCTTTATGTGAGTGGGAGCTCCACCCACATGAATGAGGGAGAGGTGGGGGAACCCACCATGGCCGGCGCCATGCCCCCTTGGGCTGCCCCCTCCCAATATAAGGAGCACCTCCTCCTCCACTCTCACACCTCCTCATGAAGGATCTCTCTTCCCCATGGTCTCGGATTAGCGAGATACATGTTCCCGGTGGCTTTATCTGGAAAGGAGTTGCTGCTTCTGGTGCTTTGCTGGATCGAGGGACAGGGGTTGTCGGGGTACTGAACGTGTGTGCGATCACGGATGCACCGCTGCTTTGTGGTGCTGGACTTGCTGGAGCTGGATCTGATGGACGTGTTGGAGCTGGACCTACTGGACTTGCTGGACTTCATCATGATCTTGAGATCGACCAGTGTACGACTACATCATCCACGAGTTCCAACTCGTTAACAAATCTTTGTTGTCTTCGAGGGTAAGTTCTCTATGGATGTATATCCACCCGTTGCTTGTATCTAGTAGATAGATCTTGGCGTATAGTTCCCATCATAGGAATTTTGTTTTCTATGCTACGAACCCAACAGGTTTGTCTACGAGATAGCGAGATGAAGACCATGGTAAAGAGTTCCCTTGATGTACCGAAGAACCCGCTTGACCAGAGACAAGTGCTGATCTCGAGGGTCATGCATGTGGAGGCAAATTTGCTGCACATCGTAGTCGATGTTGGAGAGGGTGAGCGTCAAGTACTGGAGGGCACCGATGAGGCTTCGATACACCAAAGGATCGGTGACCAGAGAACCAACAACGACGACGAGTTTGGTCAATGTATCCACCGGAGGGCACCGACAAGGCTCGCGACATGTCGGGCATGGATTAGGTGAAGCCAAACATGGTGATGAAGGTCACGAAACAATGGTACCAAGCGTTGGGTGCTTGCTACAGACCGTACAGAGCACGGTTGAGGCCACGTGGTCACGGCGAGCGGCATCGGCAAAGCCGATAGGCTGGTCACAAAACATCACCTCGGAGAGTTTCCCATAGAGAAAATCGTTTTTGACATCAAGTTGGAGAATCGTCCAGTTGGAGAGGGTGATGGAGAGGATCGTCTGAATGGTGGACGATTTGACAACCGGACTGAAGGTCTCATCGAAGTCCACGCTGTGCTTCTAAGAGAAGTTATGCAACACCCAGCATGCTTTATAGCGGTCGAGGGTACCGTCAGGTTTGAATTTGTGACGGAAAACCCATTTGCCAGTAACGACGTTGGCATTCGAGGGAGGGTGAACGAGATGCCATGTGGCGTTGGTGAGAAGGACGCCATACTCGTTTGTCATGGCAGCGAGCCAGTTCGGGCCCTTGAGAGTACCCCGAACATACTTAGAAACTAGCGAGGGAGAGGTGAAGGTGCCAACCTAGAGGTTGAGGAACTCTCGAGGGACGATATGCTTGACCGCTTGACATCGTGTCACCATCGTGTGGTGAGTAGCTGTAGCGGGTGGTGGCACTAGCTACGGGGAGCACGGAATCGAGGAGGCCAACGAGGTCGACATGTCGAGGGAACCCGAGGAGTCGTGGCTTGTTGAGGAGGCAGGCATGATAGAGTAGGTTTGGGGTTTTGGGATTGACCACAATTGTGGCATCCTGTTATCTCATATATATATATAGGGATCAATACAAGATATGTAAGGTAGGCAATCAATCCTAATCCTAACCATAAAGGCCTATTATATGCAAAGATACATCCACTATTAATGGAGAGGATACACCAATATGATGTAGCATATTCGGCTGCCTAACACTAGTTAAGGAAGGTTTCTATAAGTTAAGGTTCGAAGTGGAACAATTGGTAGATCGACAACCCCCAAAGATGTCAATATGGATGATATTATTAGAGATGGGAATGATCATCAGGGTAAACCAAATAAAGAAAATAATGATACGGATAATAGAGAAGAAAAGAGATCGAAAGGTTGTTTGGACAGCTTAAAGGGAGCCAAGAACAATAGAGGTGATGCAGGTGTTAACCATACTACTCATGGGATGCTCCAATGTTTCAAGTTTGGTTCTTTTGAATACCACAATTTCTATTTCCTCCAAGAAACCTAGATGGGCTGACATGGTAGAGTAAGGACGAGATGATGTCTTCACGTTCAGCTCCACCGATGGTGCAAGTCACGTCTCGGCAGGTGGAAATGACGGTGTCTCCCTCATTGGGTGTTGTCCCTGTGGGTGCTAATGGGGACATGGACCTAGGTGGTACTCTAATCACAAGACAACTAGGGAGGGTGTCTAAGGGCAGGACACGTAGGCACACAGAACGCTAGTGCACCATGTTAGCACACACTTTGCTGCTACATCTCTATGACCAATTTATGCTCCTAGACTGTACACTGTTGGCCGCCGGGAGGGGTCGGTTCTAGTTTGAGCATTACTGGATGAAGTTGGAGGGCTTCGATGAAGTGGTAGCGTAAGCCTGTGGGAGTATTGATGGGGACCCGTACCCCTTCCGGAGACTCATCGCGAAGCTCAAGCGCACCACCCACACGCTCATGAGCTTGGTGGATAAGAAGGTGGGGTCGGTTAAATTACAACTCTCGCGAGCGTGGACTATCATGTAACGCCTCGATGTAGCCATGGAGTCTCGGCTTCTCTCACCGGATGAGCGCGCCCTCCACGCAATGCTGAGGCACACCTACCTTGGGCTAGCCTCCTTGGAGCGCACGATGGCGCACCAACAAGCCAAGATACGGTAGTTGATTGAAGGAGACGCCAATACAACTTTCTTTCACCAGCATGCATCCTATCGTAGAAGAAAAATGTGATTCGTAGAATACATGTTGATGGCGCGGTCGTGGTCGACCATACAACCATGGCGGAAGCCACATATAACCACTTCCAAGGTCTGCTCGGCACAAGCATAGGGCGCTAGTTCTCCCTGGATCTCGACTTTTTGGGATCCATTTCGGAGGACTTGTCAAATTTGGATGCCCCCTTCACGGAGGAGTACGAGGAGGTGTGGGAGGTGATCAAGCGAGTACCTCACGGCAAGGCGCCTGGCCCGGATGGCTTCATGACAGACTTCCTCTAGAGCTGCCAGGGGATGGTCAAAGCGGATTTCACGACCGCCTTTACCAAGTTGCACTCTATGAATGGGCACAGATTCTGGGTCTTAGTCAGGCCCTAGTCATACTGCTTTCCAAACACAGTGATGCGGTCGCTCTGGATGATTACAGACCGATTATCCTAATCCACATCTTTGCCAAGCTCGGGGCGAAGGTGTTGGCTCCTACACTATGAGCCCTGGTTGACCTGAACCAATGTGCCTTCATCTAGAAGCGCTGCATTCATGATAACTTCATGTTGGTTCGACAGACGACACGCCTGCTCCACAGGTTGAAGGAACCGAGGGTCATGCTCAAGCTAGATATAGCTAAGGCCTTGTCGGCGAGCGACAGCTACTGGCAGTAGGGAGGAGGGGTTGATTCGGTCAACTAGGGGCAAACTGGCTTGTGTGGCTTGGCTAGGAAGATCAAGGAGGACATGGCGGAGTGAATGATGGTCTCGGTTGTGCTTGGGGCGATCGGACACGGTGGGAGGAAGATGATCTGAAGCTAGGGTTCCCCGACCATGGCAAGATGAAGAAGGAGGAAGGGTAGTGGCGCTTTATAGGCAATAGAGGGCGGCGACATAAATCTTGGAGCGCGCGGCGACGGACGACATCACTAGGGACAACGAGATGCTTTGCTCGCCATTGATGAAGATGACACATATAGACGACCTCGAAGCGATACGGGCTGGTGTTGGGCTACGCTTGGGCCGGGGTGGGCTGCTGCCGGTCTACGAGAAACCAAGGGGTGAGAGAGAGGGCCTAGGTAGCTAGGGTTTGCTCTCTTTTTTCTAGAAAACCTTTTTATTTTTCTCTCCCCTCTTCTATTTGAAAATTCAAAACTGTATACCACTCTGAATCAATTCAAAAACCAAAATAAGCTCAAAATCATTTTCCAACACATCCTTGAGCCTTTTTCAAGTAAGTCCAAAACAATTTAGGGTTTTCAAATCAAACCATTTTTAGAGAAAACTTAGGTAGTGGAAAATAATAGGGTTAGGGTTTTGATTTTCTTCCTTAATTCCACAAACTGATGTGCAAGTGAAAGGCATGCATGCAATGATCCAACCATGTTTTTTTATTGTATTGCACACAAAGGTGGTATATTACGGTGAATACATCACAATATCTTCACTTGAGATAATGTCTACATATCTTAAGCGCATGCACAAGTGATGCTAATTCTATGTCATGGGTAGGATAATTTCTTTCATGATTTTTAAGTTGACGTGAGGCATAAGGTACTACCATTCGTTCTTGCAACGTCACACTACCAATTCTATGATAGAAAGCGTCACAATAAATTTGGAAATCTTCCTTGATATATATGGCACACACATCACTGGTGCGGTTACCGACGTTGCTTCAACTCTTGGAAGCTAGCTTTACACGCATTGGTCCAAACAAGCTTGTTTTCCTTCTTTAATAGTTGTTTTGGTATCTTGAAAAAGTTCTAATGAACCTCTAATAATGTCTTGCAAGTTCTATTCTATCACCTATGTTCTTTGGTGACTCCCATTCTGTCACGTATGCTACTTTACTTGGATCCATGGCAACTCCTTGTGTAGACACTATGTGTCTAAGAAATTTCACTTCATTTAACAAAAATTCAAACTTGTTTGAATTTGGCATATAACTTATGTTCGCTTAGCTTATATAAGCGCGGATGCTTCTCGTGCTCCTTCTTCATCCTTGGAGTTTATTAATACTAGATGCACATGTGCGCTTCTCCACGCCGCTTATAGTCTATTTGGCAGAGTGTGGTAGGTGTGTTGTACTCACTACTAGTAACATATTTTATTTTGTTTGTGTTACAATAAATTAAATATATGAGCATGCGCGGGGTTGAGTGTTTTAGTCGGTAGACAAATGTGTCATTTACGTGTTAGAAATGTCTGAGACTGAGATATCTGACCTTAGACGCAAGAAACATGCCCTTATTTCATATTGAAACTCATAAGCAACATAAGGATACCAGTGTTTCTTCAAGTAAATGAAAAGGTACATCGAGCAAACTTCAAACAAAAACACATCGAAAAGTAGACCAATTTCAGTACCACAAGAAACTGGAATGTTACATGATCAAGGTAAATAACTAATAATATCAAGACAAGCTAACTTATAAAGATCACATGATAACCTCGTTCGACTGCCTCAAAATTGATGCTTGCAACTATTTGGATTGTAGAGCTCTAAGGGAAGGCGCAACTTTATATTCAACACTTATAAGTGGCTGGATTATTTTATGATTAGTTTAGTCAATATAGACAACCAGATTACATATATACTAATTGATGCAGGAGTTATACTTGATATATTCTAAATTATTCACTGGTTCAATAAAATTTAAAAGAGAAGGTATGGCTGGAAGTTGCCACGAATCTTTACATAAAAGCAAGATCTAATATGTAATAAAGTTTGATAATTTATGTACATCAAAATCAAAAATAGAATGACATTTCTTTTGGATCCACTTGGTCGATAAAACCTATTTGTTCATTAATCATAGAGCATGCTCCAAGTTAAGGGCACTGAAATTTTTGTTAACTCTATCAATTTACACAAGCATCTCATGTATTTTCGAGATATGCTAATATATTCAAAATAAAATTCAGTTGTAGAGCCTAAGAGGGGCCAAAATCAGCCTATTCTGCTTTTCAGGAATACATACATGTTAATTGTTGAAGTGACATGAAACGCGACAGTTTCTCGCAAGGCGCGACCATTTCTCGCTTTGTTAGCGCTCCACGCTTTCCATTCGGCGATTCATCCGTTCGACTACTGTAGATTCCGGGTTCTAGTGAATCTCTATGCGTCGTGTCATCGCATGTCTCGCAAGCATTCTCCTTTTCAATTCCTTTTTTCCGCCATCTGTCCATGATTTTCCAGTCAAAGCGGTGAGGATGATGCGACATCTTCACGGCATAGGAGCATCTCTACCCGCGCCACCCCCTCTCTCTCTCACACACCCACCGTCCCACGCGCTCACCTCCTCCTTATCTTCCTTACCATCGGCAAAGCGTGGTGGCGGACAAGTGCGCGAGGTCGGGGGAAATGTTGAATCGGTACTGGGCAGGTTCGAGGCGGAAAAGCAGAGGCGAACGACGTTGGATACAGGAGTTGTACGGGAGGCGGTGGCCTCGTGAGTGGAGGGGCGAAGTGAGCAGAGGTGAGGGGGAGCGCTCGAGAGCGTCCTTTTCAATCCCTTTTTCCATCATTTGTCCCTGATTTTTCTAGTCAAGGCAGTGAAGATGATGTGACATCTTCGCGTAGTCCCGCATAGGAGCATCTCTATCCACGCCGCCCCTCTCTCTCACCCCTACCGTCCCACGCGCTCACCTCCTCCTTATCTTCCTTACTACCGGCAAAGCATGGCGGCGGACGGGTGCGCGAAGTCGGGGGTGATGTTGAATTGGTATTAGGAAGGTTCGAGGCGGGGAAGCAGAGGCGGCTGACACTGGATGCAGGAGCTGGACGGGAAGCGGTAGACTCGTGAGTGGAGGGGGAAGAGGTGAGAGGGAGAACTTAGGAGTGGAGGGGTGGCACATGTTATTGGGGGAGACGAAGGAGGGGCTGGGATGGGCGGGAGCTCGGATGGAGGGGAATGAGATCGAGATGGGGTGAGGGTGGGGCGGGGATGGGAGGGACTAGCTCGTCAGACTTCAGTCAACACCTGAAACTACATGGTTGAGATGACTCAAATTGAAAATCAGACGGCAAAAAACACGCTCGCGGACAGATAGCCTCAGATGGCTCATTTTTGCTCAGGTTTAAGCTATAGTATAATATCGTCAATGAACATTATTGTAAACTTGTGCCAAATTTGCACAAGTATTCCATGAACATCTTGTTTATCATCATAGTCGGTAAAATATGCTAGAGCATTGGTCAAACCAAATGACATCATAATGTAATTATACATGCCATATCTGGTGGGGAAAGCGGTCTTGGGTATGTCTTGTCCTTGAATCTTCGGCTGAAAGTATCCTAATCGAAAAATCAATCTTAGATAGCACAATTGCTCCCTTAAGTTGGTCAAACAAGTAGTTGATATTAGACACGTGATACTAGTTTTTAATTGTCACTTCATTCAACCGAGCCATAGTCCACAACTAAACTCTTGGTTTTATCCTTCTCTACATAAAACAGGTGCTTCCCAATATGATGAACTTGGTTGAATGAATCATTTATCCAATTGCTCTCTAAGCTTCTTCTTAAGCTCTTTTACCTCATTATCGTCCATCTTATACAGTCTCTTGGCTATCCCGAGCACTAAATCAATGGAAAATTCACTGTCTCGATCAGGCGGCATTCCTGATAACTCCTCTAGGAAAACATATGGATACTCTTCCATCTTGTACAGTCTTTCAGCTATTGGTCTAGTACCGCACACTAAATCAATGGAACTCGGTCAGGATTAGGCAGCATTCCTGGTAACTCTGGATACTCTTTCACCACAGACACATCCTCTATGTGAACCTCCTTAAGAGACTTCACCTTAGCTACCTTAAGTTTAAAGGTTGACTTAAAATGGATTCGGTTTTTTTCTGGAGTTGCGAGTGAACGGTATTATTTTGTACAATCTATAATACCTTCATATGCGGCCACCCCCAATCTATGCCCGAGATTATATCTAAGCCTTACGATTCCAAACAATTAGGCTAGTGGCTCCCCTAAGTTCAAAGGACTTAAAACAAATTCTGGAGTTGTGAGCGCAACGATTTATTTAGTACATAATACCTTCATACCTTCATATGCAGTCTTCCAATTCATACCCAAGATTATATCTAAGCCTTATGATTCTAAACAATTAGGCTAGTGGGAAAAGTGTGTGCTCCCATCCCTAGGTCTAACCTACGCAACCCAAAATTTGTTACTATTTCTCCTCCAGCGGCACTTACTCTAATAGGAGTATTAATAAGCTCGTGTAGGTATCTTGACTCTATCCACAAATACCTTATATAATGAATGAATGCGATACACCAGAATCAAAAGAACAATTGCTGGAATTGAATTGAGCTTAAACTTACCAATCACAGAGTCTGGTATACTATCATAAAATTGAATTAAGCCCGAACAACTAGGAGGCCTATGTACATGGTTTTGTTCTTAGTAACCTGAAAGCCAAAAAAAAAAAAACAGCCTCGAGTGGTCTGACTCCTCTTGGATCAATTAAAGACATATCAAGTCAGTCTCCATGTAAAATGATGGGATTAGAATTTGCTGAATTACTCTTTTCCCAGAAGAGCAAGCCCTAGTCTGGCTTGGTGTACTCAAGCAGCATGTGTGGTGACCTGTAAACATTTACCAATGTCCAATATAAGACTTCTTCCACTTCTAGCTCACCCTCCGCCCGTGCTGCATAAATGCCTTCACAGATGTCAAGCAACCTATAAAAAAGACCATCCTTTAGTAAAAAAAATAATGTTCTACCTATCCAAACAAAAATGCCTCGAGTTATGACATGTGCATTGCAGCATTAGAATTTTCTTGACAACCCTCTCAAATTCAAGTCAAAATTATCCTCATAATAGTCTAACAAAACCATTCTTTGACAGTCCACTGTAATATAATATTAAAAGCCCAATAGTCTAAACACCATGCCCACAACACACAACCAAAAGCTGCAGGCAAAATTAAATTTGGCGATGTAAGATAGATTAACAGGGTAAACCAAATCATTATCCTTCCCCAATCAACAAAACGAACTCAGAAAAGCATCAACTCGAACCAAACAAATTACGTTCTCTTCAATACTTGTGAAAGCAGTTTTAGTTAAGCCAGCGCTGCAGTGTCATGCAGTGGTATTGACACGGTGGATAAAGCATAAAATGTAGTATTGACAGATGTGCACCACAGCTAACCATGAAAGGTTGGAATGGCTGCACGAGCACTACGAAGCAGGTTCATATTCCGGACCAGAGGTGCACAGATACAAATGTGAGAATACTACCTTTAGACTTTGACAACCGTAGCAATACGAAAGAACACAACTAGGCTTAGTTGGATAAGTTCAACCCCACTATTGAATACACATGCACTGTATGGATAAAAAAAGTAGACTACCACTACACACTGAGCTATTGGTGGACAAGCAACGCCCTTCACATGCAGCACCTAAACAAGACTTCTAATACTCCCTCCGATCCTAATTAATGTTCTTAGATTTGTCTAGATTCGGATGTAGGGAGTAGTAAAGACCAAAGGCTTAGTTCACGTTTGGAACGGATGGAAATTTCTAGTTGTTCCTTAGCACAATGGATCTGGTTCCTAGAATTCACTTTACGTCCATGTTGCAAAATGCTGTATTTCCTGTAAGGCATCTAAACATCGGAAATTCAAAGAATTCTAGGGACCAGATCCATTGTGCAAAGGAACAACTACAAATTTCCATATGGGATTCCAATCCCACAAAATTCCTTCATTTTCCTTCGTTTCAAATAGGGCTAAAATAGGTCGACTAAACGATCTGGGGCTTGTCTTGACAATTTTGATAGTTCTTGAAATATTTTTTTGCAAAAATATATTCACAAATGCATCCTAAAAGTAGGGGATACCCATGTTAATTCAGAATGCATCCAGACACAAAGCTTTTGCATCTTATCAAAATAATAATAATTCAGAATGCTGGATGTTCAGCTGATACATTATCGTACCCTCACCTTGTTTAGCACTTAAAGCTTCAAAATCAAAACATTGTTTAGCCCTTTGTGCTAACAAAAGGTTGGCAGACATGAAAGGAAGGATCTTGCCATTCAACTTTATCGCTTCTGGGGCTCCGTCGACATGCCTTGACAAGGAAGCATGCGTCGTGCTGCTGCTGCCCGCATCTGGGCGTGGCGGCCTGTGTGCGATCCCTGCCGGCGCGACATGGACTACGCCGCCATCCTGAAGATCGTGGGACTGATGAGTGCGCACTGTGTGATCTCCCTCCTTATTGGCGTCCCTACGGGGGACGTGGATGGGCTGACTCCCGTCGATGCACATGGCGTCTTGATAGTTCAGTGCCACCCCAATCACCTGGGTCTGTCTTGCGTCATTGCGTTCACCAAGGTTTGATGGCAGGATCAGGGCGTTTGTGCATGCAGAAGATTGTTTTGATTCTGGAGGCTCCATCTCGCTTACTAAAGTCAGACTCGAGATTTCGTGAAGTTTCCTGAGTTTACTCACAGCGGTTGGAAGAAGGATACGTGTCAGATGATCGGAGCTCTACAACAGTGTTCATGACGAGTGGGGACGCTCACACTGGCAGATTTCATTCTTGGTGGTCTCTGTTTTTCTAGGGTGAAAACCCTCGGGCTGACCTTTGTGGTTGTACTGGCAATGGCGGGTTCCTAGTCGTTCCTTTGTTGAAGGCATTGTTTGGAGAAGGGACCTTCTTCAGAGTGAAAACCCTGCATCTGACTAATTGGTTGGATTCGGACGACAATGGTGTTTGCACACTGTTTCCATCCTGGAGGCGTCATCTTGGAGAATCTTTTTTGGAGTCTAGGTGTTGTCACCACTGGTGGTGCTTGTACTGCTATGAGCCTCTGCTATGACTCATAGCCTCTGCTATGAGTCATATTGCTTCCCAAACACAGTGATGCGGCCGCTCTAGGTGATTACAGACCGATTAGCCTAATCAACATCTTTGCCAAGCTCCAGGCGAAGGTACTGGCGTCGAGGCTGGCTCCTACACTAGGAGCCCTGGTTGACCTAAACCAATGCACCTTCATCCAGAAGCGCTGCATTCATGATAACTTCATGTTGGTTCAGCAGACGGCACGCCTGCTCCATAGGCTGAAGGAACCGAGGGTCATGCTCAAGCTAGATATAGCTAAGGCCTTCGACTCTGTTTCCTAGGCGTTGCTATTTGAGGTGCTGCGGAAGGTACAGTTTGGACCCAGATTTCGCGAACTAGTTGCCATTCTGCTCTTGACGGCGAGCACCCAGGTGATGCTCAACGGCGAGCCAGGACCCTCGATCTGGCACGCATCGCAGCTCGGGAGTTGGTGATTGCACCAGAGCACCTTCCACTTCTAATAGGCCATGAACTATAGATAGAGAAGAATCATTCTGAGCGAGTACATAAGAAGCGGTCCACTTATTTTCATCGGTTCCAGGGGAAGACCAAAGATCTTGCGCGGCAGGTCCGCTAGAAAAACTCAAAGGAGAAAGAAGTCTCGTTAATCTCTTCATGCTCGTTCCAAGTTCGAAGTACCTTTTGGCCAAAGAAAAACCCGATCCCTAAACATCAGTGTCTACGCGGACGACGTGGTGATCTTCTGCCACCCGGATGAGGAGGAAATGCGCACGGTGCGAGCACTGCTAACCATCTTTGGGGAGGCATCTGTTGCATACCAACTACGCCAAGTGCATACCAACTACAGGCGGCGACGGTGCTAGGGTGCCAGGTAGCACGTTTCCCTGTCAAATACCTGGGGATTCCTTTGTCGCTGCGACGGTTGTCCGCGACAGCGATGCAGCCCCTCGTTGACAGCATTGCGAACCAACTGCCAACTTGGAAAGCAACGATGATGACAAAGGTAGGATGCCTAGCACTTATCAGATCAGTGCTCCTAGCGATCCCCCTCCACCAGATCATAGTGTTGGGGCTTAACAAGCAGATCCAGAAGATAGTGAGAGGCTTCTTGTGGGCTGGGAGAGCTATGATGGCGATCAACCTTTGGACCAAATGGATATGGAGGATGCGCACAGATCCTATGCGACCCCGGCATGGGCTGGATATGCGCTTCTCCTAGACGGAGATGCAGGTGTTCGAGGCATCCACTACGATGACGGTGGGTAACAGAGCTACGACTCTATTTTGGATGGACCTATGGCTCGATGGGAGGACCATCGAGGAGTGGGCACTGGCGCTTTTCGCGCTGATACCCAAAGGCGCTAGGAAGCGCCGCATGGTGAGAGAGGCGCTGCTGGAGCACCAATGTATTACTGACATTCAGCGCGGGCTGAGTCCGCTTGCCCTATGGCAGCATGTCCAGTTGTGCCAGGTTGTGGGACTTCGTGCTTGCGGACGCGCCGGACACCCTACGCTGGAGGTGGACGACGGATGCCTACTACTCCTCAAAGACCTGTTACGAGTTCCCCGTCCAGGGATCAATCACCTCTAGATCCTGGAAACTGAATTGGCATGTGTGGGCACCATCTCGTGTCAAGTTCTTTGGGTGGCTTGCCTGCCAAGACTCATGTTGGAAGGCTGAGCGGCTTGCGAGGCGGGGACTAGCTCAACCTCCGCGATGCCCCCTTTGTGACCAAGCGGCCGAGACCATGACTCATCTTTTGGCAGGTTGTCCCTTCTCCCGAGCGACCTGGCACGAGGTGCTTTCCTGGATTCGATTGACAGCCACACCACCGAATGCAGAAGACGACTTCGTGAATTTGTGGTTGCGGGCTTCCTTAGCTACCACCGAGCTTTGCGGAAGGGACATCCTCGCTAATCATGCCGACGGCTTGGTGCATTTGGAAGCAACGCAACGTGGTTGTCTTTGACAATGCATCACCCAACATAGGTAGTCTTCTCGCCACAATTCAATCTAAGGCTCGATCTTGGGCGGCTGCAGGTGCGCTCGGCCTACATGCTTTGTTACCCGCGGCTCTATAGGTCTAGTGGGTACAAAACTCTATTTTTTCTATCAATGAATCGAAACGCAAGGCTTTTGCGTTTTCGCAGAAAAAAATCTGCTTATACTTGCTCACCGCCGCTGCATGATCTGGGAGGAACTGAGGGGACACGTGCAGTTCCCTTATGCTCACCATCGCCAGCCATGGGAGGCGTCGCAGGGGCAGGTGCACTCCTGTTTTCAAGGTCGCCCTGGAGCTCCATGACAGCTACGAGGTGTAGGTCAGGCGGACCTACTGGTGGGTGCCCTGCAGCGGCAGGTTCTCGACAAGACTCTTCGATGGCGGACATCGTCGCCTTTGGTGGCATCCCAGACTGTGCGGCATCTGTGCGATCCAGTAAGCGCGTTATTAGGATGGCACAATGTCGAGAAGATACACAAGCGACAGGTATAAAAACATCTGCTAGCAAGTTTTCCTTTCTATCTTTTTTCTGATGATGAAGTTCTGGATAGAGCTAATAGGTTGGGAGTTTCTATGGGTGAATCTTCTACGGTTAGAAAAGAGTCCGTGAAGTTAATTAAAGAGAACGAAGAGACTAGATCCTTAACTATGCTTAAAAAAGTGATGATTCATTGGAATCTCGTCAGGCTCTTGTGGTCTCCCGTGCGTCCAATCTTAGTGAAGATTTGGCAAACTAGGAAGAAGAGATGCTAGAGTGTCGGACGAATCTGTTTGTTCATAATGCTAAAACAAAACGCTCTCTTAAGCAAAAAATCGTATGACAAAATAAATGTGCATAGGAGCACTAGAATTAAGCTTAAAAAACCTGAATAAATGCACAGACTTAAAGGGATGAAAATGGTGAACAGTGAGAGTTTTAAGGACACAGCAAAACATTTTTTTTTGTCCAAGAATCTGTAAGAGAGCATCGTTTAGATTTTATTACTTTACTGAAATTAGGGAGATCTAATTTCACGGTGCCTTTCTTGAGACATTTGGTGGCGAGCAGGGATTTTGCATGGTTTTGTCTACCACCACATGGGCGCTCGGTCGGGATCCTTGTTGGTATTAACACAACAACACTCCAAGTCAAAAATATTGACACTGGAGATTATTGTGTTAAACTTCATATGCGGTCTAAACAAGATGGTTCTGGATGGAGTTTGATGCCGGTGTATGGGGGCACAAGACATTAATAAACCTGACTTTCTATCTGAAATTGTTCGGATGTGTGAGTCTGAGCCACTTCCTATGTTGTTAGGGGGTACGTTTAACATTTTACAAAGGCATGAGGATAAGAGTAATGACAATTTTAATCCTCGGTGGCCTTTTGTTTTCAATGCATCATTGAGAGTCTTGATTTGAGAGAAATTGCTCTCTGGGCAAACAGTTCACTTGGGCAAGCCATCAGGAGACGCCGACTTATGAGAAACTCGACCGTATTTTGGCGCGTCTCGAGTGGGAACAAAAATTCCCTTTAGTATCTGTGAGGGCTTTGACGCGATCAGCTTCTGATCATACTACTTTGCTCGTTGATTCAGGACACCAAGCACATTTGGGAAATAAGGCTAGATTTTCTTTTGAACTTTCCTGGTTGCATTGACGGAGGTTTCTTTGAAATGATTAAGACAGACTGGGAGGTTGTATCCGATGGTGATACACCTAGGGCGTGTTTGGTTGGCCCGATCACCGTTTCTCGCATGGCGCGGGAAAAAATAAGAGCGTTTGGAAGGCCACGGAGGAAAAAAATCTTGCATCCATGGGGAAGGGCACGACTTTTAAAGCAGCCAAAAACAGGCTCCATGGAAACGCCCAAACGTTCCCCGCGTGCAGGCTCCGGGGAGAAGAAAATCTGCCAAAAAGTGAACGCGGCTTCTCTCTCGATGCAAATTACTTAATCATGTAGACTAATTCCGCCCGTACCTCAACCTCCACTGAAATCGGCGAGCGTCTCCCATTCCGCTTCCCACCGGCGTCGAGGAGCTTGGCATCGCGCGGCGCGCGGCTGATGCCGCCGCGCTCAAGATCTGCAACGAGGTGCTCTTCCCGACGTGGTCACCGCCGGACTGGTGGGCGTCAGAGCTCGCGCCCCTCTCGCCAACGTCCTTCCACAGGGTGGTCATGGCGCTTCGCTGCCGACACGCCAGCCCCGCGGTGCTGGTCACAGCTGCTACCGCCTACGCGTAGCTCGTTCTTGGCGCCGACGCATCCAACTCCCGAAGCGGCTGATGACTTCGAGTTCCACATCGCGCCCATGGGAGGCCTTGTCTCAGCTTGTGTGGGCACGGGCGCCAACATGTGCGTGGCCGACGAGCTCTTCTCTCACGGCAAGCTGATCCTGCTCCTCCCCTCGTCGGCCACGGCCACCGACGCCCCCAACATCGTCCCCCTGCTACCGCGTTCTGACTCCGTCGTGTCCACCGGCAGCTCGGGATCGCGGTACGACTGCCGCAACACGAGCTCCAGCGGCAGCAGCAGCGGGTGCGTCAGCCGTAGCCACTCATCCAAGAGCGCCTCCTCCGAGCACGGCGCCGCGCCGCAGCCTCGGAGGTCGCTCTCAAACAGCCTGTTCACGCGCCGGAGCACAGGGTAGGCCCTGCCGCCCGCCGGGTGGGGCATCATTCGCCTGGGCGTCGTTGGCGCCCCCGACGTGTGCCCGCCGCGCGCAGCCGATACGAGCTCCACGAGTCCGGTGCCGGGAAGAACAGGAGGGCGTCGCTGTCGGTAGCGGCAGTGGTGCTGGGCGCGGGGGCGTTGCAGAAGGTGGCCAAGATGGTGGACGAGGTGACGGCGGAGATCGCCACGAAGGAGTCGCTGCCGATCTCCAAGCTCGACGGTTCCTCCTCCTCTTCCTCATCGCCATCGCTTGGAAAATCGGTGAGAACAATCAGGCCAAGAGAAGGAATCCAACCCCAACCCCCAATCCAAGAACTGTCTGGACAAGACGAAGCGAGGACCGGGTGGCGGCGGGGACCGGTGAAATTGTTGTCGGCGAGGACCGGGTGGCGGTAGGGTCCGGGGTCGAGGAGGCGGGGGAGTCGATGGCGATCACGCGCTCGAGCTCGGCGAGCAAGCCGAAGAAGGCGTAGGCGAAGCGGGCGAGGACCGGCAACGGCGGAACAAGAACCAAACAACGAGCAATTATTACTAGGGTAGGTGATTAGAGGTGAGAAATCATCCCTGGCGTACGAGAACCAAACGACCGAATTTTGCCTCTGAAGACTAAAACCAGATCACCAAACACTGAGGTCATGTTTCTGCGGATTCCCTAATAGTGTTAGTGCAAGCAACCAAATAATGGGCAGAAGTTGGCCCAAGTCACGTTTCCACTCAGCCTGGCTCCACGGAGAAGATCTGCCAGGATACCCAAAAAAGACATGAGCAACCAAACACGCCCCCATTCAACGATGGCAAAATAAAATTCGACATGTTCATCGTTTGTTGAAGTGGTGGGCAAAATATTTAAGTGGAAAATATAGGAAAGAAAAAGAAAGGTTGCTAGCTATTATTGAGAGCCTAGACCTCAAAGATGAAACTAGCCCTCTTAGTTCTTCCGAAAGGGAGGCCATGAGAGATGCTAATGAACGTGTTACTAAACTTCACCAGGATGAAGAGACCAAATGGGCTCAACGGGCTAAGGTTAAACATGTTCAAAGTAGAAATAACACTAAAACTTCCATCTGATTGTCAATGGTAAACAAAGGAAAAAGAAGATTTTCCAATTAGAACAAGATTAAGGAACAATAGTGGGTGAAGAAAATCTAAAAGTATATATTACTGAATATTATAAGAAGCTATTTGGGGCACTAGAACCGAATGGATTTTCTATGATTGAGGAACCAATCACCAGAGGAAATTATTCTTTTTACAGCTCATTTCACTGAGGAAGAAGTCTTTAAGGCTATTTCTCAATGAAGCATAACAAAGCACCGGAACCTAATGGGTTCCCAGCTATGTTTTATCAACACTTCCGGGAGGTAATTAAAATAGACTTAATGGCGTTGTTTGTCCAAGTTGTTCAAGTTGAACTTTGGAGCGATTACACTTCTCCCAAAAAAGAGTGTGGTGCAGATCCAAAAATATAGACCTATTTGTCTTCTAAATATTAGTTTCAAGATCTTTACAAAAATTGCCACTGACCACAATACAGATTTGGCTCGTAAAATAATTAGACTAACACAAATTGCTTTCATGTCTGGACGTCATATCTTGGAAGGTGTGGTTGTCCTGCATGAAACCATTCATGAGCTTCATAGAAAGAAATTAGATGGGGTCCTTTTCAAAATTGATTTTTAGAAAGCATATGATAAAGTTAAATGGCCATTTCTTCAGCAAGTTTTGCACATGAAGGGTTTTGATCAACAATGGTGTGACTGGATTAAACACTGTGCTAGACAGTAGTGTGGGAATAAAGGTCAATGATGACATTGGATATTATTTCCAAACCAAGAAAGGATTGAAACAAGGTGCTCCTTGTCCCCAATGTTTTTCAACATTATCGCCGATATGTTGGCCAACCTTATTGCCAGAGCGAAGGAGGATGGTCAAGTTGGGAGTCACATACCTCATCTTGTTAATGGCGGGGTTTCTATTTTACAATACGCTGATGATACTATTTTATTTATGGAACATGGTCTTGATAAGATTGTAAATATGAAGCTAATTTTATGCATATTCGAACAAATCTTTGGTTGTGAGTATGGCTCCTTGGGATACCTATTCATTACAGAAAGCTTCGCAATTCCGGATGGAATCCTGTAGACCCACTTCGCAACAAACAAAAATGCTGGCAAGTCTGAAACTCAACAAGAAACGCGAGCGATGCGCACAATTCTAGAGGCAGCCGCTCCCACCTTTCCCCTAGCCTAGCCTAACCACACCACCAACCTCGCCGCCGACGCGCCCCTCCCCTCGCCGGTAGCCGCCCTTCCCACCTCCCTTCCCCCATGGCATCCTCAGGCTCTTCTGACGACGGCCACTTCTCTGCCGGCGAGCAGCGCTGGACCGGTTACGAGGACGAGACCTCCGACGGCCGCTCCTTCAACGACGTCGTGAGAAGTTACTCCCCTCCATCGCGGCCAACAGCTCCCTCCACCCGGTGCGCGTTGCGCCCCACGCCGCCACTGGCGACTCGGTCCTGGCCAAGGAGTGGATTGGCCCACGCTAGGAGATCCATCACGCCCGCAACGACGTAGAGGAGGTGGACACCGACGGCTTCCGCCAGCCTCACTACAACCGGTGCTGCTTTGAGCGCCGCCAGGCACACAGGACCACGACGCGCTCCCCTCCGCGACACCGCCGCAACCCCTCCCCGGAGGCGGCCTCCAAACTCTGCTTCAAATGCTTGGAGAAGGGACATGTAGTCAGGGACTGCTTCAACGACGTCCGTTGCAAACGTGCCTCATCTCAGGCCATGGGTCCTTGGAGTGTGAGACGCGACACGGCAAGAAGACAACACCTTCCTTCTCAGGACGCGAGCGACGCGCCGCGACGCGCACACCCAGCTTGCGCCGACCGTTTCAAGACCGGCCCCACGTCCCGCTACCGCTGCGGTCGCCCCGGCATGTAATGAGCCGCCGGCGCGAAGAGAACCCCCCCACGTCACTGCTGCCGCTCAGGCTTCGCTCCGCACTCCGAGAGCGGCCGCACGTCATCTCTCGCGCACGACGGAGATGCAGGAGAGGGAAGAGGTGCTGAAGCGCGCCATGGTCGCCACAATTACCAGCACCAGGCTCGTTGTGGCTATTGGCCAGGTGGAACGCCTCCTGTACTCATCCTTCTAGCTGCGGAACGACAACTTCTCCCTCCACTTGCACCACCTGGAGGACTTACTTATCATCTTCCACTACAACGCGGCCCTCGATCGCGTCAACGGCGATCACCTCATCAGCGACCACGCGTTCACCCTGTTGTTGCACCCCTGGAGCAAACTTGCCCACGTGAGCACATGCTTCCTCGAGTACCACGTCGAGCTGGAGCTCAGAGGCATCCCCACCTAGGCCTGGCATGTGTCTAGCGCCAAGCACATTCTTGCCGCCAGCTACTAGATCGAGCGGCTGCAACCCAGCACCTGCACTCGGGCTAACGTCGGCACGTTCCGGCTCTACGGGCGACGCACGACCCGAGCGAGATCAAGCATTAGTCCATCATGGAGATCATTGAGCAGATACCAGCGCTATCCCTAACCTCGCCGCCGGCGTACCGCACACTGAACTACCCCATAACAATCCGATTGATCAACGCGGCCCTTGACACCGACGACCTTGGCGGAGGCGAGCCCCGCATAGACAACGGCGACGCATCCCAGGACAGAGGCAACGGGGATGATGGGCAGGGCTAGGGAAGATCATGGCGCCGCAAGGGCAAAGCTCTAGCCGGGCGCGTGAACGGCATGGCCGTCGACGCCATTGCCTGGACAAGTCACAATCGCGGCCGCGTGGACGGTGTTGCGTGCGATGCTAGCTGGCCTTCTTCTCATCCTAGGGCTGTGGAGGAAGCGCCACCGGCCATACGTGCGCCGAGAAGATCGATGGAACCGTGGCCGTGCTAGGGCGGACCCACCACCACTCCCCGCCACCGTCAAAAAGGAAGAGAAGGACGAAAGCGAAAAGCGCAACTACCCGCCAAGATCTGGCAGGCAAAGGTTGTGCAACCTGCATGGTCTGTTGCCCTAGCTCTGGCCCGAGCAGGCATCGACTAGGTCCAACCTCCAGATGGCACGCACACACTGGAAGAGATTACACCAGCTGCCAGCGCTAGCCACACGATGGATTCAAATCATGTACCTCCTTCCGAACACAAGGATATGCTTGCTAGTCCTCGGGTGGAGGCGACGAACCCTGTGCTGCTCCGGGATCGTTCGCCACGGACTCCAATACGACTAGCTGGTCGATATAGCACGGTCTACGAATGGCGTCGCCCACGGCAGCGCACCGCCGCGCCACATCAAGTGACATGGACATCGAGAGAGCTCTTGGCAGCGGCCACGAAGCAGCTAAACCCTATCCTTCCCACACCGGGAAGAAAATAGCGCTGTCAGCCACTGAACTTTGCCCCGAGGAGAGGCAGATCAACTCGTGGCGCGGCACCAACAACCGAACACCGCACACAGGTGCAATTGATGCGCACGCTGGGTGTCATTGGAGTGGACCAGGTGATCACGGTGGCCGAGATGAAAGCCTATGATGCATGTTCGCCGTCCCGGTCCCTCGTAGCGTCCTCGTGGCCATCGCCGCGCTCGTGGATCGCACACTGCCTGTGGACCCTGCGCCTATCGCACCACCTATGGGAGGCAGCCCTGCTAGGGTCTAGCCGCGTCTCCAATTCTTGACGACCTCTTGTCAATGGATTATGCAATAGATTTTTTAATCTGGAACATACGTGGTTTGAATGCCCGCGCACGGCAGCTCGCTATTCACTCGTTGGTCTCCTCTGCTGGTGCTGCGATTATCTGCTTTCAAGAGACCATGATGGAGATAATCAAGCCGATCTATTGTCCTTGAGACTCTGGGCACGGATTTTGACGAATATTACTTCCTACCTACGATCGGCACCTGCAGCGGCATTCCGCTGAACTGGAAGAGCCATGAGATTTCCATCACCGAGCCGTTCGCCACCCCCAACACGCTGACGAGTAAGGTAGCCACACCCACAAACTCAGAAACGCCGTGGTGGCTCTCCGTCGTGTATGGGCCTCAAGCGAAGCGCGAGGGGCCATGGATGATTTGTGGAGATTACAACCTCATCTACTGCGACGAGGACAAAAACAATAACATCTTGAACCGGCGCATGATGGGAAGATTCCGCCGCGTCATCAACAACCTCACCCTGAAGGAAGTGTACCTAAATGGGCGCCGATACACTTGGTCGAACGAGCATTCGCCGCCAACCCTTGCGCACCTGGATCGAGTCCTTTGCACGGCTGACTGGGAAGAACTCCATGGAGAATGCCATCTTTGCTGCCTCGCCTCGGTCGTGTCCGACTACAGTCCTCTGCTGCTGGACTGCACGCCACAGCCACAAACAGACCGCCGTTTCCACTTCGAAGACTGTTGGGTGCGACAAGATGGATTCCAGGAGGCGGTAGCAGAAGCTTGGCACTCATTCAATGACGCCGACCCATTCAAACGGCTGATGCTACGCCTACAGGCCACTGCCCGCAAGCTGACCAGCTAGAGCGCGCACACGATTGGGAACGTGCGGCACAAACTCGCCATGTCCCGTGAGCTACTGCTACGGTTCGATAAAGCGCACGAGGACAGAACCCCACCGAGGATGAGGAATGGCTACGCAAACAAATCAAGGTCGGCTACTTGGGGCTTGCATCGGTGGAGCGCACCATCACACGCCAGTGCGCGCGCATCGCCGCGCTGAAAGACGGCGACGCCAACACCTCTTTTTTCCACGGACAGTGCACTTGTAGGCGTCAGAAGAACACAATCTACACCCTATCCGTCGGCGATCAGATTCTCTCCGACCGCCGAGACATGGTTGAGGCCGCGGACCATCACTTTGATGGGCTGCTGGGCACAGATGTGGGCCAGGACTGCACACTCGATCTGGCAAATCTCATCGAGCCCACGACACTCGACGACCTAGAGGATCCTTTCGGTGTAGACGAGATATGGAGCACTATTAAAAGCCTGGCCACACGCAAAGCACCGGGGCCGGACGGCTTCACCGTTGAATTCTTGCACGCGTGTTGGGCTACAGTCAAGCCGGACTTCATTGCAGTATTCCAGCAGCTATATGAGCTCCGAGGCCGTGGGTTTTGCAAGCTCAATCAAGCTTTGCTGACGCTACTGCCCAAGTGCGCAGATGCTAGCCAGTTGGGGGACTACAGGCCTATAAGCCTCATCCATCTCGTCGCCAAGATTTTTGCCAAAACTCTATCCCTACGACTCGCACCGAAGCTGGCCAAGTTGGTTAGCCCGATCCAGAATGCCTTCATCCCTGGGAGAAGCCTACACGATAACTTTGTGTTAGTACGTCACCGCGCTTCTCGCACAAATTGGTGCACCACGTGCTTCTCGTTAGATCCGCGCGCCGACTCGCTAAGGTTACGAGGCAAAGACGGGTTTGGCGGCATTCTCGCTTGGTTAGCAATATTGATCTCCTCGGCCAGGACAGGAGTGCTCATCAATGGTGAACCAGGACCACCCATCTGGCACCGCCGAGGATTAAGGCAGGGAGACCCACTATCGCCGCAATTGTCCGTCCTAGCGGTGGACACGATGGGCAGGCTCATCAAGCATGCCATCGAGCTGGTAATCATGCAGCAGCTACATCACCAGCGGGCGATCCCATCCATCTCGCTTTACGCGGATGACATGATCCTATTCTGCCACCTTACAGAGAGCGACGTTGAGGCGGTCAGAGGAATCCTTCAGGCGTTCAGGCAAGCCTCTGGCCTACAGGTCAACTACACAGAGTTCTGCAACTCTAATCAGATGTGAGGCCGAGGTGGCTGCACCAGTGCTGCAGCTTGGATGCCCAATCGTCCCACTGCCCATCTCATACCTGGGCATCCCGCTCACCATCCGCTGGCCTACGACAGCCCAACTCCATCCACTTGTTGATCGAGTGTCACACAAGCTCCCGCATTGGAGATCCCGTTTGATGCAGAAACCAAGCAGACTCAGTAAAATCGGTGCTCAGAACGATCCCTCTACACCAGATGCTGGTTCTTGACCTATCAAAGAAAACTATCAAACAACTAGAAAGGATAGAGGGAGGGTTCCTCTGGGAGGGGCAGGTAGCGGCCAATGGCAGAAGCTGCCATGTTAACTGGCAAAGGGTCAGCAGGCCAACCTCCTACGGTGGATTGGGAGTACAGGACCTCGAGCGCACGGGCCTAGCATTGTACCTTCGTTGGCAGTGGTTGAGCCGAACGGACGAGAACCGCGCATGGAACAGCCTGGACTTACAGTTCTCGGCGGAGGAAAAAGAATTCTTCTTTGCCTCTGCCTCCACCACCATGGAGCTAGGTGACGGAAGGACGGTGAGATTTTAGGAGGATCGGTGGATCCAAGAATGCGCCGTCCGTGAGATTGCACCACTGCATCCCCAAACGACGCCGCAACTCAAGAACCGTGGCTGACGGACTCACAGACAACAATTGGGCGAGGGACATCACTGGTGTCATCGACCTTCATGAGATCGGGCAGTACATCACACTCTGGCACAAGATCGAGCATACACAACTCCACAACAACACCAACATGTTGGCTTGGAAGTGGACCGAGGATGGAGTGTACACTGCTAAATCAACGTACCTAGCAACGTTCCACGGCTCAATCAGAAACGCAGCCTGATCTGGAAGAGCTGGGCACCTCCCAAGGTCAAATTTTTCCAAAGGATTGCTGCCCTGGACCGATGCTGGACGGCGGATAGGTTGGCACGACGAGGACTGCAGCATTACCACCGCTGCCTCCTCTACGACGCCAGAGACGATTCAGCACCTCACCATCAGCTGTCCCTTTACACGACAAATCTGGCACGAGTTCTGTCTGGGATGCGCATGACCTGCACACCACCATCAGATGAACCCACGCTGGCCGATTGGTGGTCATCTGCGAGGTAGCACACCGCAAAGGCGATGCAAAAGGGACTTGCCACTCTAGCCCTGCTGATACCGTGAATGGTGTGGAAGCACCGAAATGACTGTCTTTGAGAGCGCGCGACCCTCAACCAGCAATCTGAGGAGCAAAATCAAGGAAGAAGCAGCGTCATGGATCACAGCAGGGGCTAAGGGCCTCAGGGATGTATGGCCAACGATCTGGGATGTGCACTAGTGTCCCTTTGTACTATTTGTAATAACGGCAACCTCCTAGGAGGCGTGTACCAAACCTTATCTTTTCAATGAAATGAAACGCAAAGAATCTTTTGTGTTTTCTCGAAAAAAGAGACCCGCTTCGCTAGTAAGCTTGGTTGCTGGCAAGGCAAGCTACTCTCATATGGAGATAGGCTTGTCTTACTAGTATGCCGACGTTTATGTTTTCTTTCCTAGAAATACCTAAAGGAGTTAGAAAGCAATTGGATTTTTATAGATCACGCTTCTTTTGGCAAAGCGATGTAAACAAAAAGAAATACCGGCTAATGAAGTGGAATATAGTTTGCCACCCCAAAGACCAAGGAGGTCTCGATATTGAGGTGCTTGATAATAAGAGCAAATGCTTATTAAGTAAATGGTTGTTCAATTTTTACATGGAGTGTGGCAAGAGCCTACATAATAAATACCTGAAGAACAAAACATGAGTTCCACTTTTAGAAGGGTCTTATGCGAGTAAAACATGAGTTTTTTGCAAGAGGATCTTTTAAAATTGGGGATGGTGTTAACACTCGTTTTGGGAATGTTAGAGTATTAGGTATATACGGTTGTTATGGTAGTTTAGATAGAGTTAGTATCTGTTTACGTACAGTCCTAACTTGACTCGTACTCCAAGATAATCCTCTATACGCCTATATATACTCGCCCATGAGGCTCAATAATATATCCATCATATTCCGCCAAACTCATACTCTTTCATGGTATCAGCCTAATCGGTCCAAACCCTAGCCGCACGCTTCCGCCGCGCCGCCCCCGGGGGGTTCAATCTCCATGATCTCCGCCGGGGGCCGCGCGATCCATACGCACTGTAAGTCTATTTTTCCGATCTCTTGATCGGTTTTCTTTTTTGGTTTACCGATCTTAGATCGGATTGAGTCGCCCATCGCCGTCGTCATCGCCGCGCCTCTACTCCGACCATCGGCATCGAGGATCTACATCGCGTCCGCGCCGCCTCCGCCGCTACGCCGCTTTCGGCAGGTCGCCACAAGATCATGGACGGCTGCTACGCCTTCCTCGAAGGCTACGCGCTTCGCCTCGATCCTCTTCGTCGTCATCATCCGGGACTTCACCGACAACGCCACCATCGAATCTGATCTACGCGTGCACCGCCGATCTACGCATGCATACGGTGCACCGTCGGTCTGATCAACCGATCCCGCGCCTGTCTACGCCAAGCACGTCCCCGAGCACGCGCCTACCTCCGATCGAGCTACGGGCTGCCGCTGTGTCGCCCCGTCGGGCCGTAGCGCCGCCGCCTTTGGTCCACACTACCGGCTTCCAACGCGCCTTTCTTGGCGTGTCGAAGGCGTGGTCGCACGCATTTACTACTGCCCTCCTCATCGACGACGGCCTCGGCTTTCACCGCGCCATCTCCTACAGCGGATCGCGCCTCGTCGACATGGTTCGCCACGCCGGGTCTTCTCGCTTACTTCGAGCACCGCCACCGGCTTCACAAGGTAACACAGTAGGGCTACCGCCGTCGCAGTCCCGCCGACTACCCCATCGCCACCTGCATCCAAAGATGACTACCCTAGGTCGCCTATTTTCGCCCGCTTTCTACGCCTTCGCACTACAACTTCACCGCCTCGCCATCGCCATCCCCGACTACACCACATGCTACTCTACTCGACAACAAAGGTTAGCATCTCCCTTCGGCGTTACGGTACCGCTTCAGAGGCTTCTCTCGCTAGTCTTTCCGACATGGCGGCAAGTTCATGATGGTCCTCGCCCCGCACGCTCGGTAATCGGCAAACACTAAGAGTGCCTTCCCTCGACGCTGCGTTCGAAGTCCGGCAAGCTCGGATCGGCGCTCGCCTTCATCGGCTTTTGACGCCTTCTTCGCATCGACTTCTACGATCGCTTCGACCGCCACCGACGAAGTTCTTCTTTGCATACTCGGTTCTAGCAAAACAGAGTGTGCGTTCGTCCTCGACGTGCGCCTTAGTTCGCAAAACTATGGTCGCGCCTCGTCCTCGACGGCTCGAACATCGCTTCGTGATCGACACCCTCGACGATCGCCTCGACGCGTCTGCGTCATCCTCCTCGACACTATGCGCATGCACTTCACGTGCGGCTTACCTCGACACCGGCATCCCGACCACGCGACCCTCGACGGCCATTTCGACCACGGCGTACAACGCCTCGGCTTCCTCGACATCGGCAAGACAAGGGCTACCACCTCACTTGAGCATCACCACCTTCCTCCATAAAGCAATCATGACGCGACACCGTCCACGATGTTCCCGCTACGACTACGGGGGAATGTCAGCCTACTGGATGCTACTTCGGTTTATCTCCAGTCTGACCGTCCGTGACGTTCCAGTTGTTCACGACGCTACCGCTACGACTGCGGAGGGATGTTAGAGTATTAGGTATATACGGTTGTTATGGTAGTTTAGATAGAGTTAGGATCTATTTACGTACAGTCCTAACATGACTCGTACTCCAAGATAATCCTCTGTATGCCTATATATACTCGCCCATGAGGGTCAATAATATATCATCATATTCCGCCAAACTCATACTCTTTCAGGGAAGATGTCCGGCTTGGCGAGACAACACTAGCAAAACAATGTCCAGCCCTTGTATAATATTGTCCAACGAAGAAATGACGTTGTTGGTGATGTTCTTGCGCATACGCCGCTGAATATTAGCTTTAGACGAGCTTTAGTGGGTAATAAATGGAACGATTGGCTCCAACTTTGTCGCCAACTCATGTTATTTCAACTTTCAAATGAACCGGATAAGTTCATTTGGAATCTAATGCTCACAGGTTTGTTTCCGATAAAATCTATGTATCTTGATCTAATGGATATTCATACGAGGTTCCGTCACAAATACTTATGAAAATTAAAAATCCCACTTAAAATCAAAATATAACGTGGTTCCTCAATAATAAAGTTTTGTTAACAGAGGATAATTTGGCGAAAAGAAAGTGGAATGGGTGTCAGAAGTGTTCTTTTTGTGACTATGGAGACTATTGATCACTTATTTCTCTCATGCCCTTTTGCTCGTATTGTTTGGTGCATGGTATATTTTGCATACAATATTCCACCTCCATCCAATATCACAAATATGTTTGGGAATTGGCTAAATGGAGTAGATAAGGCTAATAAAGCTAGAATTCACATTGGTGTTTCGGCTTTATGTTGGGCTATTTGGATATGTAGGAACAATTTGGTTTTTAACAAGACAACGGGCACCTGATTTTTTTGCAGGTTATTCACATGGCTACCCATTGGATCACTCTATGGTCACACCTCTTTCCCACGGAGCAGCGGGAACGTTGTTACTGGATGCAACCGGCTGCCGGCTGCTGATGGTTGCCCAGGACTTCTATTCCCTGGCGTTTTGGTGGCAGCATACTAGTAGATTAGAGGATGGCTAGTTATCGGCTTCTTTGCTACCGTTTATTTTTCAGATGGTTGATCTTTGTCTCAACCCTGTCTGATCCTTAAATGTAAGAAGACAAATTCTAAAACTTTGCAATAAATCTGGCTGATGCAGAGGACGGGGCTATGTTCCCCATTTTAAAAAAAATAGCTTTTCATGTAAGAATGTAAAACTTACGAATGGATTATTCTGTCCATAAGAAATAAACTATGTGTGCTGTGATTTGAAAATTTTGAAGACATCAGTATATCACATCAGCGGTGTGCAAATACCAAACATTTATATTAGTTGGTACAACTATCAACCACTTTCTATGGTCAGTTATGAAAACACAAGATTTAAGTTATGCAAAACATAACCAGCATACCTGTCACAAGATGGGAGATTCTCATAAGGTATCCTCATTCTCAAGTCTGAGCACTGCAGTCTAATAAATCTTGCAACAGCTAACACAAAAGTAATATACAAACTCCATATGCTGAATTTGCTGAGTGTTTCACCAATAATGCCCTCTGAGCAGTAAAAGTACACATAATTGTTAGCAGGATACCAGTGACAGCTCAAGCGAACTTTGCTTTTACTAATACAACTGTGAACTTATAAAATATATTCATAAATCAGTGAACAACGAATGGAGCAAGACCAAATGAGTAATTTTAGAAACGTGATAGATACATACGAGGTGTCTCCTCAGATACGACAATTGCCATAGGACCATTCTGCCCTTGACAGCCAGCCAAATCTGATGGGTTTGTGTCATAGAATGACCACCAAGGAGGAGTGCCATTATTCAAGAGCAGTTCACCACTTACTGAATCTATCTGCACTTATGAACAGATAAAATTATTTAGCTTCTCTTCAGGGAAGGTAATAAGAAAATAAAAGGCTGCAGACATATTGCGTACCGATGACTCTAGTCGCCGCACTTCACCTGATCCTGTAACCCGAAAGTACCTAGGGTAAGCATCAGTTATCCTGAAGCTGTGCACAGATCCATTGAGCACTTGTTTAACATCATCTACACTTGGGCACTGCTCGACAGGTGACTCATATTTCACTAACTCCTTCCCTTTTGGTCTAGCTCTGAGAAAATCCCAATTTAAAATAAGTTCCATCGCTCCAAAAATCTTTTCTGTCTCCTCAAAGGATCGAACGAATCTACTTTGGACTGGAGGAGGTACCAACCACATTGTCGATGCATCAGGTTGGCAACAGATTAGCTGAATGTCATCAACATTGTATGCCCCTAGGTAATCTAGAGGATCAACATCATTATAGGACTTCAAATACTTCCAAGGTATCTTTTCACAAGCAGTTGTCTGAAAAAAGGTTAACCTTCCACCAAGAGCCTTTATGTCAATCTTAACACTTACGTCAATGATGGGATTGGCAATATTTGTAGGATTACCACTGCTGTAAATCTGAAATATAAAATTAATATACAGAAATCGACTTTAGACCACCCATGAGCTTATAAGAGTTGGTGCAGACACATGAACAAAATTTTAATATACTGAGGCTAATTTAAACCATTTCCACTAAGAGGAGCGTATCAATAATGGAAAACATGATCAAGATATCCACGATCAGACAATAGCGTGTATATCAGATTCGTGGCAGCAACAGATATAAATCGCTTAGATTACATATGTGAAAGTTGTTGTGAACCTTAGTTCATAGAGGGCATAGAGCTTGATGGGACGGTCTTTAAGACGAAGATGAGACCATAGACTCAATAAAAAATTTTCCAGGAAAATGCAATGACATTGCGTTTCTTTTCATTGCAAAGAAGAGTTTCAGTTTTACAGGATTACAAGCCTATGCCACACATGCATAGAACAGGCCACCGAGAAGGTGGGAATCAGTGTTTTGCATACAGAAAATTCAGTGCACATCCCAGTCCGTGGGGATGATGACTCTCAGGCAGTTAACTCCTGCTCTAGCCCAGAGCGCCGCCTCTTCTCGAATTGTTGCAGTCAGTTGGGGGACGGATGGGCGAGCGCTGTCGAAGACGCAGGCGTTGTGTTGCTTCCAGATCATCCAGGTGACAAGGTGTGTGGTGGTAGCCAGGCCCTTGCGCATGGGTTTAGGTGTTACCTGTCTTGTGGCGAACCACCAGTCATGGAGCGTAGCTTCGTCCTCTGGCTGCCTGCATGGGATCCGGAGCCATGCGAGTGTGTCGTGCCATACCTGCCTTGAGAAGGGGCAGGCGGTGAGCAGATGTTGCATGGTCTCAAACTCCTGGTCGCAGAGTAGTCACCGCGGGAGGTACTGGAGTCTGTGGTGTCGTCGTCTCTCTGAGGTCCAGCATTTGTACGTGTCAGCTAACGAGAGGAAGAAGACCTGGGCAGGTGCCCATGTTTTCAATATTAGCTTCCAAGCGCTGCTTTCAGTGGATCCTTGGAAGTACGCCAGGTAGCATGATTTTGCCATGTAGATGCCGCTAGCATTCCACTTCCATATCAGCTGGTCCGCTTGGTCGTTGAGCACCGTAAGCTTAACCTGTCGCCAAATGTTCAGGTACTATCCCAGCTCATCGATGCCAATGACGCCATGCATGTCACGCACCCAGCTGTTGTTTTGGAGTCCCTCAGCAATTGTTCTCTGTTTCCGACTTGGGAATGCAGGCATATAACTGAGGGGCTATCTCACCAATGGATCTGCCATTGATCCAACGGTCTTCCGAGAATAAGCCAGTACATCCGTCGCCGACGATCCAAGACGTGGATGCGAAGAACATGTCTCACTCCTGGGCGATGGTCTGGAGGTCAAGTCCACTCCACGCCCTTTGTCTGTCCTGCTGTACCAAAGCCATCGTAGGCGCAGGGAAAGTCCAGCCCTCTCCATGTCCTGGATGCCGAGGCCACCTCAGCTAACATGGCAGTGGCCACCGTGGGCTTCAGCTCGCCCTTCACAAAGGAATCCTCTCTGAACCTTCTGGAACATCTTGATGGTCTTCTTGGTAGGGCCGATAACCATGATCTGATGGATTGACATTGCGCTGAGGACGGATTTTACCAGGCGAATCTCCCAGCCATGTTCATAAGCCGAGATTTCTAGGTCGGAAGCTTCGTGGCGGCTATGTTGACAAGCGGCTGCATTTGTGCGCTGGTTGACCTTCTGAGCGTCAGCGGTATCCCGAGGTAGGTGAGTGGCAGCTCGGCGATCCGGCAGCCTAGTCTCTCCGTGATCACCATCTCATACTCCGGCACACAATTAAGCATCGTGGCCGAGCTCTTGTTGTAGTTCACCATCAATCCTGATGACCTACCGAATAGATCCAGGATCGCTCTGATAGCGTCAATGTCCTGGGCGCATGGGTGACAGAACAGAGCCGCGTCGTCAGCGTAGAGCGAGATCGCTGGCATTGGTCGTCGGGGATGTAGGGGTTGCAGGATCCCAAGTCGATGGCGCGCTTGATTAGGCGCCCAAGCATGTCCACCGCAAGTACGAAGAGTTGTGGGGATAGGGGGTCGCCTGTCGTAGTCCACGCCCATGCCAAATTGGCGGTCTAGGTTCGTTGTTCATCATCACACGTGTATTTGCCGATGAGAGCAAGATGGCAAGCCAATCAAGGAACTTGTCGCTGAATCCGTAGTGTTGTAGCACCTCGAACAAGAATGACCAGGAGATGGTCGAAGGCCTTGGCGAGGTCCAGCTTGAGCAGTACTCTTGGCGCACGCAGCAGATGTAGTTGGCGCATCGATTGACGTACCTCGGTTGCGCCACAGCGAGGTTGCTGGGGCGCACGTTCCTGGGGCGGCTGCCGGGCGCGGGCGTGGTCAAGCAGGGGGAGGCGAGCCCGGGCGCGGTCATAGGTGGGGGAAAGCTCGCCTCTAGAATCGTGCAGCTCCATCTCCCACTCAATGTAATCTCTCAATAAAAATTATGACACTGCCTCATTTAAAATGGGTCTTAACAGATCCAGTATATGGATAAACCGAACACACCAACTAAACATAAGTTGCAATCCAACCCAAATCACTTATCTCTAACTAAATGACTTATAAACCATGAAATAAAGCCCACATGCTACATAACTCACTTGAACAGTACATGACAAGGTATCAGGGTGCACTGCTAAACGCTAATGTCAAGCCAATATCGCCTGCAAGCAGGTGTCAGTTGCTCCTCCAAGATCCACAGTGCTACAGGAAAATAAATGAGTACATTGTCCAATGGGAGGATACTATAGCTAGAAAAAGAATCACGCAAGGTCGTGTATAACAGGGTACTCATGCTAACTAAATGGCCTAGGTAGGCACACTAAAGAAAAGGTTACTAGCATTCCCCTGGTCCAATAAACAGTACATAACTTTCTAACAGAGATGGAATGCCTAACATCACAACTCACAAGCCGCCTAACATCAGAAGCCGATGAAGGGTAGGACAGATATGCTCAGGGGTATGCCCACACATAATGTTGCGTGAGGCACCACCTAGTTCTGAATTGTGAAAATATTCCAGTTTAAGCATTAAATGTGAACGTTGCAACATTTCATCCAAAAATATGACCATTTCAGGCATGCACGATGAAGAAGGACCAGAGATAAGTGAATAACATTGCCCCTCATAGTGTTTACTCTCTTTTTTCCTGCACATGCCACAATGGAGATATTCGGATGAAATTTTGCAGTCTCGAATGTTTTAGCAGATGCCCGGACTCCTGAGCACGCTCTATATTCAATAAAGCTGCAGTAATTTCTTTCATGCGAGTGAAACCCAAAGGTGCACAACACTTGCGCATATATAGTGAAGAGTTAGAAGAAATAAGGTATTGTGTTCACGTACCAACATTGGAGCCCAAATAACACAAATAAGTACAAAGAATAGGCATATCCCACCACAGAATTTTGTCATTTTTGTTTGCTTTTCGCCGTGTTGATGATTTGCCCTATTTAAAATTGTATCACATTTCACAAGGAACAAGCTTGCATATATGTCCTCCAACTGTGCAGAGGAAAAAATTATCAGATGCCAAAATTTGCTCTATTGCAAGAGCTAAATACAAGAATATAGTGAAAAGATACATTAGTGCAAGAGCTAAATACAAGAATATGGTAAAAAGATACATTATTGTGCATAAATAATATCATCAATGTTGTACATAACAGAGTATGTAGGAGAAACTGATAATGTTCAGATATTTGAGTAAGACAAAGTCTGCCTTCCACAGGCCTAAGGAGACATGGGTGATGCTCAAACTGAACATAGCAGGGGCCTTCGATTCCGTCTCATGGGGATTCCTCTTCCAGGTCCTCCATAAGGTTGGTTTCGGGATGAGATTTTGTGAGATGTAGCTATCCCCCCCCCCCCCCCCCCTCCCTTATATGGCATACGAGGGGCCTGAGACAGGGAGACCCCTTGTCGCCGACATTATTCATGTTGGTCATGAACACATTAAACAGGGTGTTGGCAAAGGCCGTTGAATTGGGGAACCTCAAGTGCTTAGCACGACGTGAGTTGGTGACTTCGGTCTTTCTCTATGCGGACGACGTAGTCATCTTTTGCCATCTGGATGAGAGGGGACTATGCATGGTGTGCGACACTCTAGGGCTCTTCGGACATGTATCGGGACTACACACCAACTTTACAAAATGCTCAGTCTCCCCGATTGCCTGTTCGGAAGAGGGTGTGACTGAGGCGGCGGTGGTTATGGAGTGCCAGTTGACACCCTTCGCCGTCAAATTCCTTGGGATCCCACTTGCGATCAGGCGCCTGCCGGGTGAAGCCTTCCAACCAGTCATAGACCGGATTGCTGATAAGTTGCCCACTTGAAAGGCTGCTATGATGCCTAGAGAGGGAAGACTAACGCTGATACGCTCAGCGCTCGCAGCGATCCCCCTTCACCAGCTCATAGTTCTGAGTCTCAACAAGAAAGCTCTGAAGCAGCTAGTCAGGATCCTTCGTGGATTCCTATGGGTGGGCAGGAAGGACGCCAGAGGCGGCCACTGCCATGTGAACTGGTCTAAGGTCTGTCGGCCGCTGGAGTACGGAGGACTTGGCATACCAGACCTGGCCCGCACGGGGATTAGCCTTAGAGTTCGCTGGTTGTGGAGGATGTGCACCGACACCTTGCAACCTTGGCGCGGGCTGGATATGCAGCTTTCCAGAGAGGAGCGGGCAGTGTTCAATGCCTCCACCTACATGGTGCTTGGTGATGGCTCCTCTGCACTCTTCTGGGAGGATAGATGGCTAGATGGGAGCCCGATTCGAGAGACAGTGCCCAACCTCTATGCGCTAATCCCGAAGCGGACCCGTAAGATACGCACAGTACAGCACGTGCTGGTTGAGCACAGTTGGATTACCAACATTGCTGCGCTTTGAGTCCTCTAGCCCTCTGGCAATATGTCCAGCTTTGGATCAGATTGCAGGGTGTGCAGCTGACGGTTGAACCATATAAGTTAATCTGGCAGTGGACGACGGATGGCCAGTACAACACAAAATATTGCTACAACATCCTCTTCCAAGGGGCGATAGCATCCAGATCATGAAGAATGAAATGGAAATCATGGGCGCCACCCAGGGTGAAGTTCTTCGTCTAGCTAGCGTGTCAAGACAGATGCCGGAAGGGTGAGCGGCTTGCGCGACGACATCTCCCACATCCGGCGAGATGCCCGCTATGGGATCAGGCAGTCGAGACTAGCTATGGCACATATTCTCACAGGGCGCGTCTTCTCGAGGACGATCTGGCACGAGGTACTGTGGTGGATTCAATCTACGCGACCCCTCCCACGAATGAGGATAGTTTCGCCAGACTGGTGGTCGACGGCTCTACGTTCTACCCCGCGCCAGCTGCGCAAGGGAACCTCGTCGTTGATCATGCTCACGGCATGGTGGCTATGGAAGCACAGCAACGAATCCGTCTTCAATAATGCGCGACCCTCGCTGACTACGCACTTAGACACAATCAAAGCCGAGGGGAGATCGTGGGCAGACGCGGGCGCCCGAGGACTGAGCCAGCTTCTCCCCTAGCTTAGGTGCTGGGTCGAGTTGTATGGTGGGGTGCTGGTCCTTTCTTGGACTTGTAATTATAACATTCTTTTTCTATCAATGCATCGAAACACAAGGCTTTCGCATTTTCGCGAAAAAGTATGCTGGCTAATTGACAAGCACAAGCAGGGTTCCAGGTGCAAGTTCAGACTACAAAAATCAAAACAAAAACAGTGGGAGGTACAGTAAACCATTTAATGCAGAACACAAATATCACACATGTCCAACTACTTTTGGCAGTGCTCTAAAATCTGTACTTTTAAGAATGAAATGCTACAGTCACAAAACGGTAAAAGTAGAATCATCATAGGATTATCTGGGTTAACATAAGTAAATAAAAATACTTGTGTTTAGTTGTACTAGTACCAACTGATCAATGATCGAAAAACCGAGAAATTAGTCCCACTCACAAGAAACTATAGTACCGAGTTTCCTTGAGCACATACCTTAAGCCAATCGTACATTGTTAATGATGTTGTCGTACAAGACCAATCAAGAACACACCGAAGCTCATACAAGAATGGTAAAGCACGGTATAGCCGGAAACCCAAGTAGTTCACTTGTGTTACTTTGCTAGTCAAAAATTGTCGATACAAGTTACTTTTGTTAGGTATACCATATCTGATCTGCAAAGCCTGCAGTGCGAGGGAAATTGATTTTGTAAGGTAGATGGCACGTAGAATAAATCCTCCAACATCCCTGTGGGCTAGCTCCATTCCCCAAGCATACTCAGTGACCGAGTACGTGAATAGGACAAGATTAAAAAGATAGAAAACAACTTTTCCCGTGGCAAATGACCACAAGTATATAATGCGGTCAACCACAATCAAGAAAAAGAGAATCTGCAAAATTAAAATAGGATGCATTAGAAATTTAAGCAGAGGAAAGTACAACAGCAATCAAGTGCAATAATAACCAATGTAAACTGAAAGATGAGCTCACCATTAGGATGAAAACAAACTCTTTAGGGAATTGGTCTTCTAGCTGATAAACTTCCAAAAATTCACTCTTGTTTTTCAGGATAGATTGATAGAACATGGCAACAAGAAAGAAAACTGCCATGTCAGCACCAAAATAATATGCATAAAGATCAATCTCTCTTTTACCACCACCAATCACTGAGACAATTGGGTAAGCGAAATTTATTTCTTCAAAAAGGCCTGCCTTTTGCGAGTCATGAATCTCCCTTTCTACATCAGCTGCCGGAGTAAGTGATTTGTACCATCCTGCTGACTGGCATTCTATAGGAGCAGCATAAACAACTTCTAGTACAGCAAGAGCCATACTAGGATTTTCTTTGCTCCGCTCAATACTTTGAATCCGAACTCGACTAGAAGAATGGCATGATGAAGGCGAATTAGATTGACATCTTTCTTCATGGGCTGTTACAAGCACCTTATTTATTGCTGACTCTATCCTCTCCGGTTGGATTCCATCTTCTGGCCAGTGGTTTACTTCCATTGTAACTTGTACAAAATACGGAGGAGATTCGGCTCCCTGTGTTAGTGACATCCAATATCTGCATAAGCCTCTTCCAATCATCCTTATAAGATTCATCACAGGCATGTGCAAACTTTTTAACCTATCTTTCCAGTTATACGGTATATAATACTTCTCTTCGATGTCATTTCTTGCACTAAGAAAACTGAATTCTGTTACAGGAACCCATTCACCATCTTTTGCTGTGATTGAGCTCTGCAAGAGAGTAGATATATATACCAAAAACAGAGGTAATATGCTGACAACAAAGGATGCCTTTATTTTATCGTCTGGGAAACCTAATCTTTGGAGAAGAGGCAAATGTATATTCAAACCACAGTGCTGGATAATAATCTGATATATATACTGTGATAGAATGTTGAGCTCAGTGTAGATCAGGACAATGACCCAAAACAAGTAATTTGGCCCATAGTTGACACAAAGAGCATACAAGAAAAGTGCTCCAAGGTAGACCATAGAGAGCAAACTAAAATTCCACAGAAAAACCAGAACAAAGCAGCAATAACAAACATAATCGTAGTTACTTCGCATCTGGTACCATATATACCGAAAGATTACACCAATTGGCATGCTTGCCGAGGATTCTGTTGCAGTTCCCATGCTATCTGAATGTGTCCTCGGCAACTGGACATCTTGTGTTTCCCTCTGATTTTCTACTATATCATAAATGCCATCTTCTGCGGGATGCTCATTGGAGCATGATTCTTCTGGATCGATGTTCAAGAAGCTCACAATGTTTGTAACTGCCTGGTTTCCAAACGACTGAACTTGGGAGACACCATCACCAATTAATTGCACAGCAGATTTAAGTGGGTTTTCTTTAGGTTGTTTTCTTTCCTTCTCCCCTTTGAGCAAGTTTGGATGCAATTGAATATCACTCTCATCAAGCTCAATAATCTCAGATGTTGAGCCAAGGGAATTTACAGCATTATCACCCAGCATAAATTCTTCAGTTCTCCCCCTGATTGGTAATCGCATTGATGACCCTGGGAACAATAAATCTGCCATGTTCTCCTTTGTATCTGCTACAGAAAATTCAAATGACCCAGATGATTCTGTGCTACCAATCTTATATTCCTTATTTGGTGTATCATTCTCATTATCTAGCAAAAGGGCATCAGTGTCGATGTGCAACCTAGTGGTCCTCCTGCGCCGTAGGCCTTCATTGTGGGATGCATTATTGATTGGGATGAAGGAATTCATGGTATTAAGCTGACTTTGTAAATTGTACATCTCAGATTTCATCCTTTCTACTTGCATATTACGTTGACGTTTTTGCTCCTCAGACCTGCGAAGATGCTGCAGCTGTTCAGTTTTCTTCAAAGCCTTTTTCTCTTGCTCACGGACCATTGCGCCGATTTGCTCTGCTTCAAGGTATCTCGATACATAATCAAACTCAGCGGAACTAAAGATATACGATTGCACTGCGACCAATAAGAAGATCACTATCTCAACAAAAGCCGACCGTGATGTTATCTTAAAACCATAATCATACTTGTAGAATCCAATAATTTCATACAGGTAATCTATTTGATCACACATGCCAGAGCTAAACTGCCCAACATAAGGAGATTGATATGCAAGTGACAAAACTATAAGAGCAAAATTATACATCCGCAGATACTTGAAAATCTTATTCTTCTTCTTCAGTATTTCAAGTCTCATTCGGAAGAAAACCAGAGCGAACCCGAGATAACCGAGGTGTAGAAAATCATACTCCAGAGTACCAGTAATAGCAATTAGTGCCAAAACTATATCTAATAAATGGCAGTAAGCATAAAGTCGCACATAATCAAGAAATGTCCAGAAACTTTTTGTTTCCAATGAGAGGTCCCTCCAAACAAACACATTTTTCCTTTGGGACCGCATCTGACGATATGTATCCGAGTCTGAGAAACCAGAGAAGTGGTCACAGCGTAGCTTGAATGAGGAAAAAATGAACACAACATAGTAGCTAACCAGCATTCGAGGATCATCAGCTATTATCCCTGCATCAAATAAATGTGCGTATATTGTGTAAATGATCTGGTTTAAGCTGATAAGTAATATAACATTGGATTGCAGAAGTTCCAGATATGAAATAACGGACACACCTAGCCAGCACTTTGAGCAATAGTCAAAGAAAACCCGTGAGTTTTTCCAGCATTCGTGACAACGGACTTCAATATCATTGACACCCTGTAGCCAGAGCATTCCATCTTTCCAAAGGGCAAAATACTCGAGTATTAGGACAGAAGCAAAGAGAAACACAAAAAGTGGCCACAGTTTCTGGATTAGATCTCTGTTCATAAGAATACATGCGACAAGGCACATAATGTAAAACATCGATACAACATTTAACACTGTAAAGCTTGCCAATAGTAACACAATCATGTTAATTTCCAGACCTCGCAGCTTAAAAAGATTCTCCATCCAGAATGTCATGTAGCTCTTAAATGTCATCTTCTGGGTCTCAAATCTTTCTCTTTTCAGAGAGACAATCCTTTTCTTATCCCACTTGTGGCTTTCTTTTGACATTCCCCACATCTTTGCAAATGAGTACCTTTTGTCCTCGTCCGAGACCTTGGTCACATTCTGGACAGACTCTGATGCCGCACAAGTGTTGCCAGAACTAAGGGATGAACCTGAGCTGCTACCCATAAGACCTTGGACTTTGGAAAACAACAAGGCAAACCTATTGGACAAATGAGTCTCCTCCTTACTGCTCATAGGACTAGCAGATTGATCGGGAGAGATAAACAGCTGGCAAGGCTCTTCCCACTTACCCTCGTGTACTATATATGTTGGCATCAAGTCCAACCAATGGAACACATTATATTGAATGGTGCAAGCCACGATCACCAAAACTTTTCCTCTAAGCCCATACTCAACACCCCAAAACCCAGAAGCGTAATATTTCAAACCTAGAAACGCAGATAATCCATGCAAGTGCTGACCAGGACACATTTGAGCAGGTTTGCATAACATTTGGAAGAGATATTCAGATACAGCAAGCAGACCAGTGTAGACTAGGTAAAGCTTCGAAGGAATTCGAGAAACTTTTGGTAAGATAGAAAACACAATGAGACCTACCAGATAAACTAGGCCAGATAGACTGATTGATGATAGGCAAGCATAGAACACACTAATTGATAATATCTTCTCACTGTGCCAAATTAGCAACCTTCTTAAGAACCCTAGAAGCCCAGATACAGAAGCATCAGAAACACCGAAGTTCTTGTCACTGTTTTGCCTTCTTTCATAACTGTAAAGTTGCATCACTATTAGAATAGCCAATGATTGCCAAACATTTTCCAACAAAGAGGCTTCAGGATCAAATCCAAGATCAGGATATAGTTTAACCATCTTTGAGACCAAGCGTGCAAAAGGTGGAGATATACTCAGGCTGTAAGTAAAGATAAACACCACAGTGGCATATACTTTTAATGGAAACCAAAGTCGTCTCTTTGTCTTTTCAACAAGCTGCCTTCCAATTATCCAAAGTAGAAGGAAGAAAAGGTAACCAAATGATATATAATTTGGAGTCACCAAGTATAGAGTCAAGAGAATTGTGAGGAAAGCCACATAAGTTCCATATGAGCGATACACAGAGAGAAATTTCTGGCCGATTTTACTGAGATATGACGCTATCTTTTTTTCTGCAAAATAGAAAATAGAGGTTGACATAGTAAACATATATTCAGTCAATAACTCATGTTTAATAATAGAGTGGATATCTCGAGTCATCAAAGTAGCCAAGTTTCAGGGTTTTTTACTAAGAAAATAAATATGAACTTCTAGTGTCCCTAATTTGGCACACCATGAAACAGGTTATAAAAGATCAAGGAAGCAAATAAGTCCTGCATTAGCCCTGTTCCCCTGCAGCTCTTCTTCAGCACAAACATTAGCCCTGCACCTAATACGCATGTCCTAAATTTGTCAGCAGCAAAGAGCTCTTGCCAGGTAGCATTAAGCATGCCATAGTTCATGTTCCAGTTCAGTTAACAAGTAAAATTAGTGCCAAACAAAGAAATACTCCCTCCGTCCACAAATAACTGACTTGGGTTTATCTAGATTCGAATGTATCTAGACGCATTTTAGTGTATAGATACATCCGAATCTAGACAAATCCAAATCAGTTATTTCTGGACGGAGGGAGTAGTTAATATAAATGTGGTAATATCGTACCATGTGAATTGCGGCAAACTTGACCATCTCGTGAATTTTGTGAGCTATAAACTGACAGGAGCACTGACTTATTCAAACCAGCCTTTAGAATACTGAACCCAACAGGTGGACAAGGTGTATGCCGAAGAACGGCAGAGAGAGCAAAAAGCATTTTAAAGCCATGGCTATGGACAGCACAGAAGCATATAATTGAGCCAATCTCCATTAAATCTTTTGTTTTAGCATTACTTGAGAGTCCTGCGAAACATACAAAAAACCAGTGTCATTACTAGTCTAAAAAGGAGCGTGCGCTTTTACTTCGAATTCAAGAAGACTATTCAATATTTACTTCCACTGTTCAGAACTCATTAAATCACATAGCTATTGCATGTTTAGAACAGGAGAAATAACAAATCGGCCAAACAGAACAAGTCAACTAGGCAAAGGACACACTGTCTGTATAATTATTTATCTGCTCACATGTATAAAATGACGAGTTCTGTTATTACTAAGATTAGAAACTTGTGATGTTAACCATAAAATTGTGCACCGTGGAATTCCCATCCATTCAATCATATGATGATGATGATAGCAACTCCAGCATCACTTTGAGGTTCAGCTAATCTGGCAAACTCCAAATTGTCACATTAGTACATGTGATGAGCCTGATCCACGGTCGTGACCACATCGAGCACCATGTCAAGCGCCCCAACATATGCCAAGTCATCTTGGACATCAAAGGTGTATCCATTTTTACGCGAGTCCAATTCTGTTGGACAGTACATGGGTTGCAGCCAACATTGCTGCCTGTCTACCTGTTGGGCTGTGGCCTAGAGTGCGTGTGTGTGTTGTCCTGGCACATGTATATGTATACACATACATACATATATATATATACACATACAAAGCTCCACTATTCAAGAACCGGTTCCTGAATAGTTATTCAGGAACCCCTTGTTTCCTTTCACGCGAATAGCAGGAACGCCTTGTTAACTTCCACGCGAACACGAGTTAACTTCATTTTCTTTCGAAGTTAACTTCCAGTCTGTAGCAGTAATAATGAATGTTAATTTCCTTCTGTGCAAGTTAACTTCCGCGAACTTCTTAACTCCCCCCATGTGTACAAGTTAACTCCCACTTTCTATAGTAGTTAACTTCCTGACGGAGCACCTGTTTTCTTTCACGCGAACACACAAGAACCCCTTGTTATCTTTCACGCAAACACGAGTAACTTCTTTTTTCTTTTCAAGTTAACTTCCAGTCTAGCAGAGTAGCAGTAATAATGAATGTTAACTTCCACATATGCAAGTTAACTTCCGCAAACTTCTTAACTGTCCCGTGTGTACAAGTTAACTCCCTCTTTCTATGCTAGTTAACTTCCTGACGGAGCACCGATTATTTTTTGTTCTTTTCGCGGACGGAATGTTCATTTCCGCATGTGCAAGTTAACTTCCACGACCCTTCTTAACTTCCCCATCTGTACAAGTTAACTCCATCTATTCTATGCTAGTTAACTTTTTGAAGGAGCACTGAAGAGGGGTCCTGACGACGGAGAGAGGAGGAGGAAGGTAGTGAGGAGGAGGAAGCATCTGGGGAAGGAGGCCAGCGCTTGAGGGAGGAGGCCTTGGCCAGGAGGCAGGGCGCGGTATGAGGGAGGAGGTGTGTGTGTGGGCGTGGAGGAGGCTGTGGGGAGAGGGTGGCCCGTGTGGGCGGAGGAGGCCTGAGGAGAGGGGAGGAGGTGTGGGAGGAGGCTGAGGAGGGCCAGGCGTGGCGTGGGGAGGAGGCTGCTGCGGATCGGAGGAGGTGGGTGGGTGGATGGGAGGAGGGCTGACTGTGTGAGGAGGAGGAAGAAGGTAGTTAGGTTGGGGGGATTGCTGAATAAGCTTATACAAGAATCTCTTAAGGGGGTTCTTGAATAGTCATGTCCTACACATACATACATATATATACACATACATAGATATATATATATATACACATACATACATACATGGGAACCCTAGATCAATAGAAAAAAAGGTGAGTTCCAGCCCTCCCAGCTGTCATCTACAACCTACAAGGTATCAGAGCCACCGCCGGTGGTGGTGGTGGCGCCAGCAACAACCAGGGCAGCGATGATGGTTCTCCTGCAGTGGGTTATCTGAGGGGCGAGCGTTGGGTGGTGTGTGATCTCCTGCAGGTGGCATCAGATCCAAAGGAGGTTGAAGGCAGTGGTGGAGCTGAGTTGTTGTGATTGGAGATGGCGGAGGATCTGGATATGGTCAAGGTGCTTGACAAGCTGGCCAACTTGCTGGCTGTAAAGACAGCAGATGTGACATCTTCTGCTACTTCTGGGGGAGCTAGGCAGCCTGCCCCACATGGGGAGGTGCAGTATAAGCTTGAGCTCATGCCAAATGAGAACAAGCTGGATGGGGTTGGAAATTATCTAAGTTGGTACAGGAGGGGCATGTTGATTTTGAGGACGATGGAAGGGTACGTGTTGGGAAAGGCCTTGAGCCTGAAGACAAGATGCTTCAGTTTATCGAGAAGATCCAGCAAGGCTTCTTATGGGTCGAGCGCGCCGGCGCCAAAGGTGGTCACTACCACGTGAACTGGCGTCGCGCCGCTCGCTCCATCGCTTTTGGCGGTCCTAGCGTCTGCGATCTCAAGCGCACCAGCCTCTTAGGATGCGCTGGTTGTGGCTCAGCCGCACTGACGACCGACACCCCTGGCATGGCATGGCGATGCAATTCTCCGTGGCAGAACGCGACTTCTTCTCCTCCACCATCATGACTGTTGGGAATGACCTCATCACCAGGTTCTAGGACAACTGCTGGATCAACGGGCACTCAATCGCAAAAATTGCCGCGCTCCTCCACGCCTGCATCCCCAAACGCCACCGGAAGATGAGAACAGTGGTTGACGCCCTGCAAGGGCACAATTGGGCACACGACATCAGAGGAAACCTGAGCATCCACGAGATTGGCCAATACTTGCAAATATGGCAAGCAATCGAGGGCACCAACCTAACTGAAGAACTCGATCGCCTCCTATGGAAGTGGACCGCGAGCGACACATATATTGCACGCTCGGCATACCTGGCTTCCTTCCATGGCTCGTGGAATTGCCCTGCCTGGAAGCACATCTGGAAGGCCTGCGCCCCCGCGCATCAAATTCTTCTACTGGTTGGCTTTCCAAGATCATTGTTGGACTTCAAAACGTTTCGAGCACCACACCACGGTTTGGAACACCACCCCAAGTGTATGCTCTGTGACCAGGAGCCTGAAACCATGCACCACTTGCTCCTCCAGTGCCCCTTCTCGCGACAGATATGGCACGACAGTTTGGCATGGCTTTGCATGACCTGCAGGATCTCAAACCCTGACGACAGTTCGCTGTTTGACTGGCTTGTTCAGGCCAAGCATGCCACCCCTAAACCCTTGCGCAAGGGCCTCATATCGGCAGCGCTTCTTATATCCTGGATGATCTGGAAGCAGAGGAAATCATGCGTCTTCGATGTTTTGCGACCCTCAATCAGCAACCTCTTATTTGCAATCAAGGAGGAAGCAAGCTTATGGGCAAGGGCAGGAGCACTAGGCCTTAGAGCTATTCTGCCAACAACATGGGACGTTCACTAGTTCCCCTGTTTCTTTGTAACAGCCTCTTAGGAGGATTGTAACAAACTCTATCTTTTCAATGATAGAAACGCAAAGGTCCTTCACGTTTTCTCAAAAAAGTTAGTAGTTGTGAAGGGAAATTAGGTATTCGGGATATGGAATCTTCTTGTAGCTGCTTAGGTCTTTATAAGTCTAGCCTTGTATCTTGTTGCACAACCAAGAAATGAAACACTAAATTTATATTTATTTCCTGCAATTTATCTTAGTTTTATTCCTGCAATTTACCAGTAAATCTATCAAATTCCTCTCAAAATCTTGTTCTTGCTGATCCTCTCTCGTTAGATCCAATGTACCCTGACACAAGTGTGACAACTGCTAGAGACCCGGTCCAAAGTCTCGACCAGAGACTCCGGCCCCAGCCAACAAGACCAGAGTCTCCAGCCCCACTACACCGGAGTGGACTACCTGCGCGCAGCTATGTTGGGCCAAGACCCATGTACCCCTCTTTTATGCCTAAACTACCCCTAGCTCATGGCTGGTTATACATATGCCCCCACCTCTATATGTGAACCCTAGAATAGAGCAAAGAGAATAGATAGAGCTATGCGCATATCCCTCACCTTGTGGATACCAAAGCCTCCCTAGTTATACTTTGGAGTTGTACAAGATCACTTTCAAGCACTTGATCTCCGGATGGAGTTGGATTCTATTGCTACCTAGTCTCTCCTATTGGATTCTACTTGGAGGAATCTCTCCTCCCCACTAGGTTCCATCAAGATCTTGCCGATCTCTCAAGGGATTCTACCCCAAGGTCTCCCCATTGTGATTCTACTAGGTTGATGGTTCGAGCCAACGAGAGCAAACTGGATTGTATCGGGTGTGGTGTGCGTTTGTATCGTGGTCTTTGCCTTGTTCATCGTGTTCCTCATCCCCTCCATCAAATCCCCCACGAATCCATGAAGAACGGGCATCCCCTAGAGGTTAAGCCACATCAACATGATAGGGCTAAATACTACCAGGAGGATGGCCGGGTGGACTGGGCTTGTCGGGGATCAGAGGGCTTAAGGATGAGGACGAACTTTGAGGGATATAGCACGACTAATTGAATTGCGGCAAACTTGCATGTACTAAATAAATAATTCGCTCTTATAGGGATGTGCAATAGCCACACCGTAACAAGGAGATCAGCTCCCTCGATTCCACAATATAAGCCGTATATGTTTTGAGCTAAGTCCATGTTCTCTAAGTTTGACTAAGTCTATAAATCAATATCTAATACCAAATCAATATCAATAGATCTATCATGAACTATGTCTTCATAGTGTATGAATTTTATACTGTGGACAGATACTTTTCTCTATATACTTGGTCAAAATTCAAACATTTGACTTAGGTCAAAATGTATATGCCTTAAATTCTGGAACAGATGGAGTACCGAATAAAATCCCCAATCTCTGGTTAGGTAGTTTATTATTGCACCTTGGGTAGAAAAGAACATGTGTCACCTAAGGTGCAACTTGATGTGCATTGCCTTGCCATGCACAAACCAAACACCTAAGAATACGCCTTTAGAAATGGGTCATCATCGATTCAGCAAAAAAAACAAGGTTGCCGTTATAGAGAAAAAAGACATGAAACATAGAGTGCGTACCTAACTGTGATAGTACCTCCATCATTACTGAACCATTATGCTCAAGAGCATTGGAGACTATATCAAGCTGAAGAATGTACAGTATTGAGAAATGCACCTCACAGAATAACACTAAGAATTGCCGCAGTCTCTTGTTGATTGAATGATTCACCAGAAACACCAGAAAAAAGCACACTAAGACAAAAGTAATGCTCATTAGCCATGGCTCAGATTGACGGTACCAATAAGGCAAAAACATAACATGCAGATGCTACAGAATGATACTCCCTCCATCCCAAGGCTTAAGGCATATAATTTTTCTGAAAAGTCAAGCCATGTAAAGTTTGACCAAACTTTTAGAAAAAACTATCAAGAACTATTATATTATATTATATAGATACCATGTGAAAATATGTTTCATGATGTATGAAAGGGTATGGATTACGTATTGTAAATATTAATATTTTTCTCTAAAACTTGGTCAAACTTTAGGTAGTTTGACTTTTGAAAAAAGTTATATGCCTTAAGCCTTGGGACGGAGGTAGTATACAAGATCCATGAAATGACTAGGGGTGAATGTGCATAAGGAGTATAAAAGATAATATCATTAACAAAAATAAAGAAATCAATGGGACAAATATCATCACTTGTTCCCATTTTATAGGACAAGCTATCTAAAAGCAACATTGAAATTAAAAAAGATAACAGAGAGATGGAATGTTGGACCATACTGTAAACAGCATGAATAAATCCAGGTTTCATCACAAGAAGAAACAGTAGCATTAAAGTAATTGCGCGGGATAGTTTGCGTAGACCCCATGCTAGCGTTGCTACAATCAAAACCATTGCATCATCCTTATCTGCAAAAATAAGCCATAAAAATAGACAGAACTAAGTCAACGTGGTCATACAATCAAGTGGTGTTGTGATGCTATACACAGGACACCAGAGCTGCACATAGTGTATTTTTACACAAAATCTTAAAAATCAAACCGTGAAAAACATGATAAAAGTAATACACTTATGGAAAATTTAACACTGTAACATGTACAAACTTTTTCGAGAAAACGCAAAGGACCTTTGCGTTTTATTTCATTGAAAAGAGAGTTTTTACATCCTCCTAGGAGGCAAAGCCACATGCTAATACAAGAGATTTAATGGACATCCCAGGTGGCTGGGAGAACAACTCGAAGGCCACTCGCTCCTGCTTGTGCCCAGAGTCTAGCCTCGTCCTTCATTGCTTTGACGAGGACCTGCGCAGAAGGCCGGAACCCTGTCGAAGACACAAGCATTCCTGTGCTTCCAGATCATCCAAGGAATGAGGAGTGACGCGGAGGCCAGAGTGCCAGACCCTTGCGCATCAGTTTGGGGGTTTCGAGCCTGGCATGCTACCACCAAGACATGATGGAATCCTCATGATCGGGTGGGCTAGCTGTCATCCTGAGCGAGGAGAGTATCTCATGCCATGCTTGGTGAGCAAGGGGGCAGTCCAGAAGGAGATGCCGGATCGTCTCGTGATCCTGGTCACACAGAGGACATCGGGGATGGTGCTGGAGCCCGTGTCACGCAAGGCGCTCCGCTGTCCAGCATCTATCTTGATCAGCTATCCAGTGGAAGAATTTCACCTTGGGTGGTGCCCAGCTCTTCCAAATCATCTTCCAGGAGTAACAAGCAGTTGATCCATGGAAGGAGACCTTGTAGCATGATCGAGCAGAGTAAACGCCATCGGCGGTCCATTTCCACCGCAGCTGGTCTTGGGTGTCGGTGAGGGTAATGTTCTGTAGAATTCTCCACAGCTAAAGGTATTGCCCGAATTCGCGCACACCGATGGTTCCTTGTATATCTCTAGCCCAGCCGTTCCCCTGCAATCCTTGTACCACTGTTCTTATCTTGCGTCTCCGCTGTGGGATGCACTCGTACAGGTCTGGCGCGATTTCTTCGGCAGATTCTTCCTTGATCCATCTGTCTTCCCAGAAGAGTGCCTTTTGATCATTGCCAATGTACATGGTGGTAGAGGCACGAAACAGCGCTCTTTCCTCTGATGTGAATTCCAGATCCATCCCACTCCATGCTCTATTTTCGTCAGTGCGAGAGAGCCAAAGCCAGCGGAGCCATAATGCTAAACCTTGCCTCTCTAGATCCGGAACGCCGAGGCCGCCGAGTGCGGCGGGCGGCAGACACGGTCCCAATTAACGTGGCAGTGGCCTCCGTTAGCTTCTTTACATCCAGCCCAAAGGAATCCACGCTAGATTTTGTTAACTTGCTTTAGCGTCTTCTTGGGTGGGGCATAGGCCAGCAGCTGGTGGACCGGGATGGCACAGAGGACAGACTTGACGAGCACCAATCTTCCTGATTTCTGCATCGGTCCAGCCTTCCAGGATGGGAAACGGCCGGCTATGCCATCGACTAGCGGTTGTAGCTGGGCTGCGGTGAGGCGGCGAATCGAGTGGGATGCCCAGGTAGGTGAATGGCATCTCCAGAATCGGGCACCCCGCTGGCCGATGACCGGCATGGCTTCCTGTTGCTCGCAACGGATGAGGGTAGCCGAGCTCTTGTTGTAGTCCACAGCTAGGCCAGACGCATGGCCAAATGTCTGGAGGATGCCACGCACCGCTGCAATGTCGGAGGGCGTGGGGTGACACAAAAGCACCAGGCCATCGGCGTACAGCGAGATCACCGGCACCGGCCTGTGAGGGTGGAGCTGCGCCAGGACGCCCAGGTCGCACGCGTGCCTTAGCAGGCGTCCAACGAACTCAACCGAGAGTACGAAGAGCTGGGGCGATAAAGGATCGCCCTGCCGCAGGCCACGCCGGTGCCAAATTGGCGGCCCAGGCTCGCCATTGAGGAGCACGCGCGTGCTGGCCGTCGAGAGCATGATGGCCAGCCATTCGATGAAGCGGTCGCCGAAGCCGTATTGCCGCAACACTTCAAACAAGAAAGGCCGGGATATAGAATCGAAGGCGCGCGTGAGGTCCAGCTTGAGCAGCACCCTAGGGGCTCCGAGGCGGTGCAGCAGCTGGGCAGATTGCCTGCGAGGATGAAATTATCGTGTAGGCTGCGCCTGGTGATGAAGGCGTTTTGGTTGTTGCTAACCAAACTGCCGAGTTACAGTGCGAGGCGGATGGATAGAGTCTTGCTGAAGATGTTGGCCACCAGATGTATCAAACTGACTGGGCGGTAGTCAGCAAATTGACATGCATCAGCTCGTTTGGGCAGTTGGGTGAGGAGGGCCTAATTCAGGCGAGCGAATCCCTTGCCTCTCATCTCAAATAACCGTTGGAACACGGCGACAAAATAATGCTTGACTAAGCTCTAACAAGCGTGCATGAATTCAGACGTGAAACCATCGGGGCCCGGTGCCTTGTGCGCCGGCAACTGCTTAACCGTGCCCCAGATCTCCAGACTGAAGGGCGCCTCGAGGTCTTGGAGGTTGCTGGGCCCGATAAGTGGTGCCAGATCGACAGTGCGGTCGAAACAGCTGAACCCAGGAGCGCATCAAAGTGAGCATGTGCAGCCTCCGCCATCTCGCCTTGTCCGGTCAGCGCACGGCCCTCATGGGTGATGCTGAAGATGTGGTTCTTCTGCTTCCTGGACATGCTCTGGCGATAAAAGAATGTGGCATTGGCGTCGGCCATCTTTCAGGTTGGCTATGCGCGCACATTGTCGTGCAATGGTTATGTCTAGGGAAGCCAGACCCAGGTAGCCGAGCTTGATCAGTTTACACAGCTGCTCCTCGTGTGGCTCCAGGACCCGATCCTCTTGCGCTTTGTCGAGGCGTAGGAGAAACTCGCGGGAGATCGCCATCTTGTCCCGGACGTTCCCCACCGATCGTGCACTCCAACTGGAAAGTTTGCGCGCTGTGCCTGCAGCAGTAGGCCGAGGCGGCGGAACGGGTCGGCATCATCGACGGAGGCCCATGCAGCCGCCAGCATGTCGTGGAAGCCATCAAGCTGCAACCAGAACTCCTCAAAACGGAAGCGTCCACGCACCGCCGGCATTGGGGAGCAATCGAGAAGCAACGGACTATGATCCGACACGACGGAGGCGAGGCATCGCAGGTGGCACTCCCCATTTATCTCTTCCCAGTCTGAGGTATAGAGCACTCTGTCGAGATGGACAAGAGTGGGTGGCGTCTGCTGGTTTGACCAAGTGTATCGGCGGCCATTAAGGTAAACTTCCTTTAGAACGAGATCGTGAAGTAGGCGGCGAAATCTGGCCAATATGCGTATATCCAGGTTGTTATTCTTGTTCTCGTCCCCTGTAGACTAGGTTGAAATCACCACAAATCATCCAAGGCCACGGGCAGTCATTGTGTATGTCACGCAGTTCTGGGAGAAAAGCCATTTTGCCTTCGTCAGCTTGCGGGCCCTAGACAATGGAGATCCACCAGGGCACGTCGTTGTCCATCAGCACCTTGGCAGTAATTGCATTAGTGGTGAACTCAGTGTCGGTGATCGTCACATCTCGGCTTCTCCATGCAAGGAGGATGCCCCCGCGCGTGCCGTCCGCCGGCAAGTACGTGTATTCATCGAATTATGTCCCCAGTGTCTCTAACACAATGGACGAGCAGAGAAGTTCAATGTTTATTTCCTGAATACACACGATAGACACGTAGGTTATGTTGGTAAGCGATCGTATGGCAAGCCACCTTGCGCGTGCATTGAGATCGCGGACATTCCAGATTATTATCTTGAGGCCATGATCCATGGAAAGGGGATCGACGGTTGGTACGATGCACACAAGCTTACGCCTCGCAGGCTAAGTCGACAGGCGAGGCTAGATTCGCAGGCAATTCACGATCGATCAATGTCGCGATGGCAGACACGACGGCGAGCGATATCGGCGCGGCGAAGACATCATCATAGGCTTTCATCTCTACCTCGGTGATTATCTGGTCAACAGTGATGATTCCTAGCATTCGCAGGATTTGCACTTGAGCGCGGCGTTCCTCGATGGGGCGTGCAGACGCAGAACCGGAACAGCCTCTCCGTGGCGCGAAGTTGAGAGGCGCGCGCCTTGCTTTCTTGCCTGGCGTTGGCAAAGTCGAGTTCAGTTCCTTAGTGGCAGCTTTGAGGAAGTCGCCCAAGGTCCAAGGACGGGCTGTCGGCGCAGGCCTGGCGAGACGTTCTTGCCGGCGGTGAGCTGTAGACCAACGGCAGTGACTTGAACCTGGCCGAATCGTAGCGACGATCTAGGACAGTGTGGCGCGGTTCCTAGGAGGACTCTTGCATCGTGAGCTGCTTCGTGGGCCGCTGGAAAATATGAAGGGGAACTTGTTGGGTCGTGGTCATCGGTTGCGGCCCATTTCCATTAGAAGACGCGGAGGGGAGAGGTCGCTGCTCAAATACCTGGTGGAGCGCGCGGTCGGGGCTCGTTTCCTCCGCGAGGGAGTCTGGCACCTCGCTGTCGCAGGATAAAGCACATGATTTCTACTAAGGATAGTTGTCCGGGCTGGTGCCATGCTCAGCGTCATTGGCGGCTAGCAAGGGAGTTGTCGTTGGATTTGAAAACTCTGACAACTCGGTCCAGCCAGGCTCAGCGCCCACGCTCTCACGTGCACCAGTCGACAAGGTCTGGCACGGATCGTGCGCGGTCATGACAAAGGGCCGCTCGCCACCTAGCGAGCCGGAGCCTTCTAGTGCACTTGGATCGGGAGCCAACTGGTCGCTGGTCGTGGTAGGCACCATGGTGACGGGTGTAGGCTCAGTTTTTTGGTCCTTTCTCCTCCAAACCCAATTTCCGCTTTCCTGCCTTTTTCATGGCCCACGAGGACAACTAGACTGCGGCCAGGGCCCCACTGTACGGTCGAGCACGGCGGTGGCGGAATGAGGAGAACATGGCGGCGGGGCACGTCGGCAGCAATCAGTCCAGAGTGTGCCCATCGCAACACCGTCAGCGCGCCGGCCCCGACTATCAACCTGGCATGCTAGGCAGTCCAGCGCCATGCCATCCGCATGGCCAGCGGGGGGAGGGCGACGGTGTTGTTATGCCTTAGATGCTTACGTCCACAGCGGCGGTCCGGCGCGCGGCCAAAACCGGGACCGCGGCCACCTTGGTTGCCCTCGTCATCGTGGTCGTCCGTCAAGCCATGTATCACCTGCGGCAGGGCGACCGTCGGCGCGACCAAACCCACCTAGATCGTGATCGGGTAGGTGAAGGTACGGATCGTCGGAGCTTGCGGCTGGCAACGCGCCGGCAGAATCTCGACAATCTCTAGGACGGCGTGGCGACGGATGGCGGCGGGGCCACGCATACGGGCAGCTAGCTGGAACGTGGCCATGTCCGCCCTAGAGTGGGTCGCCGGATGAAGGCGTTCCACCCACGCGGCGCCTCGGAGCAAGGATTCCACGGTGGATAGTTGCCAGGCCTGCGCCGGAATTCCACGGAGCTCGACCACGATGCGATGCTCCAGGTTCTCCGTGTTGGCATGAGCCAGCTTGCACCAGGGGCGGATGGAGAGGGAGAACTGCCCGTCGCCGATGAGTGTCTAGTCGCCGAAAATCCTTTTGTGGTGTTGGGCGGAGAAGATCACTAGAAATCCTCCGGGGTGGTGCAGATGTATGGAGAAGTCTCCCTCTTGGAACCTGAACGACCGACGGATCAGGGCAGCGGCACGTTCCGCCGCAACCTCAGGGCCGGTGATGGTGGGCACCATGGGCCGCTGTAGGACAACCTCCGCCTCTTCCATCTCGACGCTACATGGCATCACAACATGGACCGGAACTGGGGCTCGGTTGTCCGTGTTTGAGATCGCGCGAAGCGAAGTTGAGGGAGGGTCGTGGCTCGGGGCGGTGGAGACGGTTCTTGGGTAGGGAAGGGGAGGATCCGAGGCGCCTACGATGAGGTGGCGCGCGAGCACGGTCGAACTCTCGTTGCTCCAGCAAGCACTGGGGAGACCCGTAACCGGAGAGCAGGCATCGATGGCAACGAATCTCATTCTTGCACTCGCGCACACGGTGTCTGGGCTCGAGGCAACGGTGGCAGAGCCCAAAGATCCATCTCTGTGGTAGGCTCGGCGTGGACGTGGGCCAGCTCAACCGCCAGCTGCCTGCATCAGCAAGGTGGAGCATCGGCGAGGCGATGGACCTCTGAGCGGGGGCCAAGATGGGTGGCAGTAGGCACGGCGGGGAGTGGCGGCCAGGGCTTCGCGGGGCGGTGGGGGTGGTGTGGCCAGGGCCAGGGCCGGGGCGGCACGCGGCGCAGGAGGCATCCGGGCGACGTCGTTGTAGCTGTGAGAGCTCTGGCTCGACGATGACCCGTCGAAGGCTAGCCAGTGGTGGAGGCCGTCATCGCCGCAGTCGCTGGAGGAGGACATGGCATCGGAGGGGAGAGGGAGGTGCTGGAGGGAGGGCTTACGGGTGAGGGCACGACGGCGGTGGGTTAGGTGGGAGGTTGGGGTTGCATCTAGAATCATGCGGGTTTCAATTGCACAAGGCAATTCACATGTACAAACTTCAAGAAGAAATATGTATCAAGGTAATTTTTAAGTATTTAGAGAATACTTTGGTTTTTAAAAATACTAAAGTACTGAATACAAAGTTTGGCATCTCATCGTTTTCCAAACCAAAGTATTACAAAACCAGAGTATTTCAATGCCGGGCAAAGTTTGGCATCTCATCGTTTGCACCAGGGGCTTCGTTTTCATGAAACCACAGTTTTTTGCAGTTTTGGACAAAACACAGAGATGTTTGGCAAGTGCTATTTTACTGTAGTTTTGATGCATGGATAATCGAGTTTTGTCCGATAGTGTAGCTGCAAGCCTGCAATGGCTGTTGCATGAGTTGCCGCATCGTTGGCTTCGTCTATGTACAAGCCCCGCTATTGTAGACGTGTCTCCTTGATCTGGGGATTGTACACGACGACGAGGACGCAGCGGAGTGGCGCCTTAGCTTGAAGGGAAGGTCCTATGCGGCGTGAGCGCCGGCGGATACAGCGTCGCACGCCTACTTCTTGCCCTTATTGCTGAGCTCTAGAGGCTTGGCATGGACCATTGTATGGCACGGAGGACAGTTCCAAGTTGTCTAGTCTCAGGCTTGGCTCTAGCGGCGTATTTTTGTGCCCGTTGCCGCATATGTGTTTGTCCATGGCCACCAAGCGAGAACCTAGAGCAGATAGGAATAGGACGGTGACGGCGCCTTGGAAAAGTGAACGATGCGTGATACGTTGTTGTTCTCGTTTCTCAGTTTTAGAAAAAAGAGGTCCGGGCCTCTTTTTTCAATACTCCAAAAAAACCACAGTTTTGGGAATACTATGGTTTTGAAAACTGTTGTTTATGTTAGAGCCAAACACCTCAGGGTATTCTATACTGTAGTATTTCTAAAAACTACAGTTTCTAAGAATACTTTGAAAATACAGAGGTACCAAACGGGGCCTTAAGGTGTTTGGATCCAATGAATACTATAGTTTTAAAACTGAAGTATTCTCCAAAACTGCAGTTTTTTTGTCTTGACTTCAGTCCTGACCTCTTTTTTCTAAACTGAGGCCCTGTTTGGCACCACTGTTTTTCTCTGTATTTGGAAGATACCGTAGTATCTAAAAATACTGTAGTTTCAAATACTTTGAGCCGTTTGGCCACACTAAAATAACAAAGTTTGAAAACTGTGGTATTCTAAAAACTGAGGTTTTTGTACACGGTTAAAGAAAGAGGTCTGGACCTCTTTTTTCCAAATACTGTGGTTTTGTGGAGAGTAGAGGATTGCTTGCCCAGGAGTTGATATACCATGGTTTTAAAATACTTTGGCTTGACAAAAGCCAAGCAGCCAAACAGAAGTATTATACAAAACTGCAGTATTCCTGCTCAGGCGCTCAAATACTTCGGTTTTGGAATGCTATGGTTTTGAAAAAAGGGAACTCCCAAACGGAGGCTAAGCCTTCCCAACAACCAGAAGTATGGTCAGTACTATTACTGTGTTGAACAAAACAGCAAGTACTGAAAATAGGAGTTATTTGGCTTCAGCTTAACTTTGACCGAGTTTGAACAAAATATGAGTTATCTTTCAAAATATTATACCGTTGGGATCTTCTTTCACATATGAATCCAATGGTATAGTTTTTGTGGCATGTAGCTTATAGTATTTTGTCAAATTCATGGTCAAAGATACTCCTAGGAGGTCAGTACAGAACTGCCTGGCTGTCGGTTGAGTCAAATTCATGGTCAAAGATACTCAACCAACAGCCAGGCAGCAACGAAAAGTAAACTGAAAATGATAATAGTGACAAAATCACTTACCATCAATAAGGTGATCATCACTAGATGATGGCCCCTCCTCAGAGGTAAGGTAATGAAAAACAGAATTGTTTACAAGATTACAAAGTGCTACAAAAACACCAAGGCAGAATTGTGCAAGTAGAAATAGACCAGGAATAGAATAATGCCAGAGCCCAATAGTCTCCCAAATCATCATATCCTGCAATATTGACCTAAATAAATTTTTGTCAACTGTGATAATCATGATAGAACTTGCATAGCTAAGTCTCATACCTTCTGAAATCTTTTGTTGAAGAATGTGAATGCCACATTAAAGACATATGTGCTTGCTGCCCATAGCAGAATAAACACTAGGAGTGACCCATTCAACCGATGCATTTGGAACAACGATGGGAAAGCATATAAAATGTATCCAACATATGCAAGGAGACCAAAAGCACAAATACTAGTGAAGTTGAAACTCCACAAGGAAAGGGCAAGAAGCAAAACCTGCAACAGTCATAAATCGTTTTTTTATCCATTTGATGGGAAATGCTTACATATTGTGTAGTCCCAAATAAGACGTTCTTTAGGTTTCTCTCGGTGGCAATGAGCAAATGATAAAATTGTTGAATTTGGAAACACAAGTTAGCATAACTGAAAGCATCTCAATTACTGTGGCTAAGGCCATCTACAATGCAAGGTGCCTAGAGAGGTGCTTACGAAAATAAACCAGTTTTTTCTGAAGCACCGGTGCTTATTTAAAAAATAAGCACTGGTGCTTAAGCAAAACCAGTTCTCTCTCTAAGCACCTCTAGCACTGTCATTTAATAAGAGCATGTAAAATGGAGAGTGCTTAGAGTGGTGCTTACAAAAATAAACCAGACTTTTCCTTAAGCACCAATGCTTATAGGTGCCTAGTTAATCATCTTCCTTGTACAAATAGGCACCAGTGCTTAAGTCTAAACCGGTTTATTTTCTTAAGCATCTCCTTAAGCACCTACGTGCTCTAAGCTACTCTTCATGCGGTTTTGGCATAATTAGTAGGCAGACTTGGGCCTATTTCCTGCATGGCATACTACCGCAAAACTAATTTATAATTTTCATGCAACTGATATTAGTCAGCCACAGCTTTCACTGTTGATTCAGTGATCCTGGATTATGCTTGTTGAACAATATTTGTAGGTTGCAACTAAGGGCATGTACAATGCAAGTTGCGCATATGTAGATGCTCAAGAGAGAGGAGTCACATCATCAAGCACCCCTGTAAGCTTTCATCAATTCAATGCAAGCTCTTCTCCGTACGTGCTTACATGATTCATTGTGTATTATTTAGTGTTAGTTATATGCATAAGCACTTGCTAAGCACCAGTGCCTAAATGGCACGAACATGTGCTTAGCATGAGAAAGCCCATGACCACTATCCCCCTATCTCCGGCAACACATGCATTGATGTTATCTCATCCTAATAGCCACATGGATGAACCATCCTCTTGTCCTAGGAGAAAACACAGAGACAATATTGTTCTGCACATTTTTTAGGGGCAAGGAGTAATTGCATACCCCAATAAATAGAAGAATGTGAACTGTAACTAACGAGGAAAAGGAAAAGCATGGAGTGAATGGCCAAAAAAGGGCATGGAGAAGAATACCGGGAAACCATAAGTGAAAAAGTTAATACTAAATGTTCTGAAAACTGATCCTCCCAGTAATACATTAGCATGCCTTCTGCCAGATCTGAAGTAGAGAAAGTCATTTAGCAAGAAAATATAAGTGAAATGGTAAATCTAGATAAATTACTGAGATCACAAAGAAACATTGCAACTGTTATTCAGCTTGGTAAAAACATATTCAAACCAATTAGTACATTTCGGAATGAACAAAGGGCAAAAGTATATTGACCCTAAAAATGAAGGAAATACAATTAGAAGGTTGGATGAATCAAAGAGAAACTTGTGTAATTACAAACTTATACTGTAAACATGAAAGTAGTTTTAGCATCTATACAAGCTGCTGACTAGGACACGAGTGAGACAGCATAAGGGCATTAGTTTCCCTTGCAGCGATTAACATTTCTTGATTGATATCGCTTCATTTGGCACGAATCTGGTGTGCTAAGCCCTGCCAGTAAGGTAAGACATGGCGACCACGAATAGATGTGATTGGTCTATGTGGGTAGGAGAGGAAGAGTGAAGGGCACATACAAAAGAAATTGTTGCCCTAACTTAATTAACCAACATAGCTTGCTTCACAGGCTTGATAAGCCTGCCAGAATGAGAAGTAACTTCTTTCTGGTCAGATTTAGGTTACATGAGTTTTAGGTTCCATCAGTAACTTGTAATATATTATTGGCACTTAGCATCTTATGTGAACAATACAATCTTCACCACAAGTGTCAAAAATTACTTATCTTTCCAGCAAAAAAAATCACAGCAAGTAACACTGAGAACATTTGGAAAGTAAAGAGACAGCAGTCGCTTTTAAGAGGAAGACAGGGGAACCAAAGGAGCCTGTAAGCAAAACAGATTGACCAAAAGCAGACATGTCACAAAGAAATGAAATTGCAAAAATATTGCAGCAGATGAGCTCAACTACAAAATATGATCACAATAACTATTTATTACAGAAAATAATGTTGTCATTGTCATGGATGAAATAAAGTTGATGCCCTCCTAGATTTCTGAATGAGCAGCAATGGCTGCCAGTAGTGGCGACAGGAGTTGATGAAGGAAGAAATGAGCAAGTGTATTAATTTTGTTTTGGGGAACTTATAACAGAATACTCCACAACAGTGCCATTTCCTATAATAAACTGTGAACGCAATGTCTTAGGGGGAAGTGTTTCCATTTACACTTAGTAACTAAGCTCCTTTATGGTGTTATTTCTCTAATTTCACCATTTGTGGTGTTAGCGAGCTAATTTCCCTAATTACAAAATACCATTATCCAGCAAGTTTTGTGGATCAGTAATAAAAAATTGGAAATTTTGACTATTCTAAAGTACAAAAAAAGCTTTGCATACCTAGATTGGCGAATCAAAAATGCATTCCTAGAAGGGAGAAGGTCCTCTATTAAGCTGTCGTTTTCTAGAGACATCAGAGAATCCATCTCTTGAATGTCTCGCTTGGCTGATGAGAGCTACAATGAGAGGAAACGATCATTAGAAGGCAAAGATCTTTTTTCTACTGAAATGTGAAAAAGCCAAATACCCTACAAAGTGATGGTAGACTGTCATTGATTCTTGATTAAGAAGACTAACACAATGTTTATTTTTAACGTGGTACATTGTATCAAATGTTATTTCACTTCGTTCATTCCATAGGTTTTTAAGGCATTGCTTTAGGCGCTGGGGCACCCTCCAACATCAAGGTGTCGCACTCGCCTTAGACAGCAGCATAAGGTCTCCGTCTTTGAGCTCTGAGGCATCTGGAGCGTCGATTAGGCGCCTTAGGGCCCAGGTCAAGGCAGATGCCATCGTAAGAACAGCGAGCAGGGAACAAGGAAAAAGGAAGAAATCGATTGTGGGGATAAGAGGACAACGGGGAGAGGGGATTGCTAACCAAACTACTGAGAGGTGAGCTCTCTCATGTCTAAGACCCTAGGCAGCAGCCAGCAACTGCAGCTGGTGCACCACCGCCCAGGAACCAGATCTGCACCGGTGTCCTCCTTGTCAGTCCTGTCTTCACCGCCGTCACCACCACCGCAAATCTGCTAAGGCCCCTCTTCTTCTTCTTCTCCTACATCTGCTTCTCCACGGCACCCACAAGGCCACAGCCCATTACCTGGTTTCTCTCCTTCCAGTGCCTCCCTCTGCTTCTTTGATTCTACTCTGCTGCTTCTCCTTCCTGTCCCCTGCTTTGGGTTGGCACTGCTCTGCGTAGATCTGCTTAACTTTATATGAGTGTTTCTGCTCTACTGCTGTATTATTGCTTGGTGCTTTTCTTAGTTGCAGCAGTAGCAAACTGTCTGCTGCTCCAATGGATCCTCTCAAATACTCAAATATAATGAAGTTTAAAACTGCAGAGCTAGATATAGACGAGAATGAAGCTGAAGGTCAAAACAACGTTCCATAATCAACACAATATGATTTGAGGCTTGAGGATGTGGGTTGGAGTCTTGCGTGATACTACCATCATATTATTTCATCGTTCTGTTGCTAGCAAACCGCTGTTATTTTATGGAACTCGTGGTGCACTTATGTTTATGTGTCTAAGGCACTGCCTCTTCTTACGCCTTAAGCGCTTAATAAAAAGTAAAAAGGGGCCAAGCGTCTCGCCTCTTCTTACCGCCTTAAAAACCATGGTTCATTCTGATTCATATAGTGCATATCCATTACATCCATCCCAACAAATAAATACCATCACTTTTACTGGACAGAACGCATGCCACGGTATGGGTAACACTGGGCATTACATTCTCAGCAAAACTAGGCTAGTTGCTACACTGTTGTGGTCAATCCCACATCGCATAGCATTCACTCATACCCTGTGATGTTACCACTTCAATCTGCTGTTACAGTATTCACTAACTTTGTTTCAATAATCTTATGAAAGAACACTTCATTTCTAATAAAATTAAAAATATCTATAATAACTTACAGAAAGATGGCATCCCTATTCCTGCTGTAAGCTGTCTCCATATGTAAATCACTAGTCCTCTTTCAGAGTTATATATTATTTTCACTATGGAGAATACTGGATTTATAATAAATAAGTGGACAAGAAATTATTCAAATTGATTGCACACATAGTTCTCCATAAAACACAAACTGAATGAACTTAATGGTGGCAACAAGGGCACAAGTTTGTTATTTGACAGTTCCGAGAATTTACAACAATTCCATTATCTGCAATTTATGTGCATGGAATGAGGGATACTAAGCAAGTAAGCTTCAAACATCAAGAATGAGAAAATATGAACAAAGATGACCAGCAAAATATCACGGTTTTTACCATATGGATGATATTCTCAGTATGTGTGTGCTACATATATATTTGAGATTCTTGGCTGCTTACCATGAAGTAATAAACCAGAAGAGAAATACCAGAAGATAGCTCGGGCCATTCTGATTTTGACGAAACTTTGAATAGACCAATAAAGTCGGCAATTGCTACCACAACATAAGGCAACTTGACACGGAATTGGTAGATATAAAGCAGAAGAATGCTAAACACCGAATATATCTCAAGTAACCTCCACCATCTTCAGAATGCATTGCAAAAAGAATTTAACAATTATCAACAAATATGCATTGTCAATATAATGAACTTAATGTTCGTAGCAAAGAAGAAAGTGTAAAGATGGAGCTTACCGGAAAAGACCAAGAAAGTTGCTTGTTAAGGACCAGTCCACGAGACCGACACAGCTAAATACAAAGAATGGTAATGAAATCCAAGAAGGGTGACTAATACTAACAACTAACTGGACAGCAGGCAGCAACAAACAGCATGCAACACGCAAATGATAACCTGCACACAGGACAATCCATATATATATTGATTAGACAGTGGACAACAGTAAGTACTGAACTAACGTTTCTACACTTCTTTGGTACAGACATATGGTGAGATAAACAGCTCAGCTGTTTCCTTTCCAAACAGGCATATATGGACTAAAACATTGCAAGCAGAACATCTTTAAATAAAGAATCAAGTAACATCGTTTCCTAGTGGTATGAACGAATGGAGTAAAACAAAAAAGTTCAAAATCTCCTACTACAGAATCTAGGCACATTATTATCACTTCTAGGCTAGTCTACATGCTGACCTATTTGCTCAATCCCAAAGGAGAAGTTCAGCCAACATGAATCTTGGTGAATCTTGCTTCCAAATACTTCTACCAAAGCCAGGACAGCAGCAGATAGCTGTATGATAAGAAAATAGATAACAGATGGTGATTCCCAAGGCTGGTCCCTGCATCAACTGTCATGATCAATCCAGAATTCCGATATTGCCTGAATAGAAGGCATATACAGACAATTGTACTTCATGGATATGAGCACATACATGTACACGCACACAACAAAGATCAACACAAGCAAATAAATGCATACCTTGCAAAACCAACCAGCTTCGCCCACCAAGAATGAGCCACAATCCATTCCTTTCCCTCAATTCCCCATATTATATGAAATGTAAATTGTGCTAAAGTGGCAAGTGCTGAGTAAATAATTGTACACCAATATAACAGGTACAGCCTCCAAGTGTGAAACCCTTCCAGATAAGGATAGAATATTAGTGTAAAATAATTAATGTATATGTAGATTGCAAGGAATACAAATGGGAGGACCAATTTTTCATGTGAAAGTTGCAACCAGACTCAGTATCAAATAAATTCTTTAAGACTTTTAAAATTTAAAGTAATAACACCGCATTTACACTACGGAACATAAGCATATACAAAAAAAACTAAATGGCCCGACATAAGCTGTTCCTTCTAGTGCATAAACTAAATTGCGCCAAGCCACCAACACATGCACACAACATTTGTACGACATCGCATAGAGACTGAGAAGTTATGACCAAATCTTGTTAGTATAGTACAAGGAGGACCAGATCTACCAGAGAGTACAAACAATAGTACCATAACACCAACCTCCCCCCCCCCCCCTCACACACACACAATGGAAAGCATATGTCAGATAAACACCCGAAATCTGAACCTTAATAGCACCATGCTTGACGACTTCTACAATCAAACCATCCAAAAAGAGGCCACACTATCTGAAGAAAAAGAATGGGACCAGAAGTAAAGGCTGATGGACAAAAAAGTGGTCGACTCACGGGAAACATAAACATGGTAGAGCAATGGACTTTGGCAGATGCAATAGAACAACTCCAGATAGAAAATATATGAAGATCCCCTCATGAAAAAGATGCAAATATAACTAGCAGCACCATACCATCTCCTCGACCTTGACCAAAAAACCAGGAATCACCAAATTCGCTGCCACAAGAAACCATTCCAGAAGCAAAACACGAGCAGCCCAACAGCACTAGCTGCCAAAAATATGCAGAAAGTAACAACAGTCCAAGACTACAATAGCAGCAGGCCCAACCATAGTAGCCGGAAACGGGGAACGGTGCCCCGTCCCCTGACTCGGAAACATCGACCCGGAATCGGGTTCGGGGACGATGCGGGGTACGGTAGGAGTCGGTGGAGGAAACGCGACCCCGTAGTCTAGATTCGTCGTCCCCTCAGAATGGCCTCCGGCAGTGCTATATTATCAAGATTTGGAGGCGAGCGAGGATGGATACGAAGTGACGAGCGATGGCAGATTATATACCCGCATATGTGGCCCATATACCTCGATTCAAGGCCCATCTATCTCGATTCCAGACTAAAGAAGAACAAATCTGCATCGATCTAGCACATCGTCCCCGATTCACCGTCCCCAAACTATATGGATCGCGTCCCGGCTACCGATCGGTTCGTCAGAGAGATGTCTACCCCTTTCGTTTCCTAATTTTGAAACCCAGCGATCCTCGTACCCCGTTCCCGTACCCCGTTCCCGTCGACTCGGAAACATGGTAACTATGGGCCCAACAGCAGTCACCACAAATTTCTTGTGGTTGCAAAAGCAACCAATGGTACCAGCGCTTGATGAATATGCCCAAACAGGTTGGCCTCCACCACGGCCCAGCAAACGGCGAGGTTGATGAAGACCACAACCAGCAGACAGAGATGAGCCACCACAGGTTATGTTCCCTCTCCCTGTGACAACACCCCTGCCGTCAATTACCTTCAGTCACGACCAAGTCCCAAAACCCTACCGCTGGCAACACCTTGCCTGCACCAAATTGAGCAACCACGGCAGGAATTTGCCCTGTGAAGCAGCCTCGCGATGGACACCCAGTCATGAGCACAAGTGCTAGTGCACGAGTTCATCTGCCCCTGTCTGACTAGTAGGTCAGGTAGATGAGAGAAGAGGAGGGCGGGATAGTAATGTGATGGTAGGGAACGAAGGTGAGGTGATAACATTATCCATTGGTAAAGGGCTCAGTGGTGGATCTTTCACTACTATCTGTTCTACCAAATAAATTCTCTTTGGTATAGCTAATAAATTCGCCTATGCCTTTTAGAAATAGCCGGTCCCAAACCCAGGTAAAGGAGGAGGGTTGTGATAGGCTTGGCGAGCCAACGTAAAACCAGCCGTTCCTATGGGTATGAGTCCGCGTACTAGACTTAACCAAAAAGGATTTAAGAGCTTCCACTTAAGAGTCTTATACCAAGAAGAAAAGGTGAATTCATCATTACTTACCCTTTGCAAATGAGTTCTCATAGAAACACCATCAGACCTAAATCTGAAATTGGATCATGTAGTCCAATGGGCTTTGGACTAAATTTCGCTGGATCCAACTGGATTGGGCCTCACTGGACATGGATATTACTGGACACTAGCAACAATAATCTTTAATGGACTTTGGACCTAAAGATTGGATAATCCAATATCCAATGGACACTGTTTTGTGCACGATCGCCACACGCATCGGCCGCCGCCACCGCCCAGAGTAGGCCGCACGCCACTGGAAGACCGCGTCCTCATCCTGCTCAAGGTGAAGAGGCCGCTCCCAACTGCGCCGACAAGGCAGTACAGCTCGCCGGAAACTTCACGCTGGTGCCGGAGACGTCGTTCCCGCTGCGGAACCTGCGCGTCGCCGGAAAGACCCTGCCTGCTCTGCTTGGTGGCGTATCTGTCAACGGCACCGCCAACGCCGAGCTCGTCTACTTCGGCGACGTGGCACTCCCGCCACCAGCCATGGTGCACGACTTCATCTCCCCTGTAATTTGCTGTTATTTCTGAAATAGTTGGACCCAAGCTTCCACATGGAGCTTTGGTGCATACATCGAACGAAGCGCTCTGCTGCTCGTGCTCCTTCACAATGTCAGATCACTACGGACTCGATTTTTTCCAGGTCCCTACATAAAACTATGTAGCAAGGATTGCAGGGCAGTACCTCTTCAAGGTTAAGGTCCATTTGGACCTTGGATATCCAATGTTTTGACGGAATGGATTTGGACGCAGGGCAACGAAGCACGGACTGGACATGGATGAGAGCATGTTTGAGTGAGACATCTGTTGGACATGTGTATTTTGGATTTGTACACTGATTCAGTTACAAATTTAATTATAACTAACTATTCGGAGCAAATGAAATATCATAGGAAGACAAATGAACATTAAGTCTTGAACAGCACAAGGCTAGAGTAACTTGATTGAACAAGAGGTCACAGTTGATGTACTATATATAGCATAGTTCTTCAGATAGCATATGGATCCAAACAAAGTTTAGTTTAGCTTTAAAGATAAATAGTGACAATATAGCTAATGCACAAAAAGAGCTGACATACCTCTCCTTGGATCAACAAAGCGGATAGCAAAGAAGAGAATCATATTAACAAGAGAAATCAAGCTCCAGTCAAGTAAAGAAGCTGCAAAAAAGGGTACATACTGAAGTATTAGACCAACAGGAAACATGTTTATTAGCTAATTCAGATTTTACAACATTGAGAAAGACAGCATGTGATTGTTCTGCCAATGTTGCTGTTGCAGTGTCTAGTGTGAGTTACTGTGTGGGATAAGAGTAGCTTAGTGTCCCGACAGGCCCATAGAGACTAATGCGTGAGTCATGTTAAGAGTTATGTGTACGAGGGTGTGGAGGTCCAAGGGACCAAGGCATCCGGAAATTTCCCGCAATATCCAGATGTTATCAGAGCTAGGCTCCTCCCAACCCTGAACCCAGCCGCCATCGTGCACCACTCCAGCACCACTATGGGCTCTTGTCCTCCAGACTACCGGGCTCATTGTAGTCGCTCAGGCAGCGGGAGGCCGTACCTCATTGCTCTGTGCGAACGGTAGCCACCTCACGTTCACTAGGTGTGTCGTGTGAGCCTAGGCTCCTGCTTCGCATGGGTGATGTTAAAGGGTGACGCTAAGGAAGGTAGATCAGAATATTGCAAGTGGAGTGCCGATATGACGAGAATAAGTTAGGGCAAATAAATTTGGGACAAAGAAAGTTTGGAGGCAGAGGAGTACCTCTGATCTGGCTGGACGGACAGCTCGGGCTGGAGTGTCCCTGATCTGGTGGGAGACGGCCGTGTTGTCTTGGTCTGCGGGAAGATGGAGGTACGAGTGTGCTTGTCGTGCAGCCAGTGGTGGTGTGCTCGTGGCAGACTGCTACATGTTGGCTGCAGGAGGATGAGGAAGGACAATAGTGGTTGTGGGTGCTGTGGAGCTGATCACGGACGTGCAGCTGTTCCAGAGCTAAAGTTGATGTGGCAGCAGCAGCTCCTAGCCTGCTACAAGGAGCAGAGGCAGGGACGGAATGGAGCTAAGATTGGGGATCTTAGAGGGCATGTTGTGCATGTGCATCTGTTCTTGACTTCTTATGGAGATTATGTATGTGTTTGAGTGGCGTGGTGCGTAACCAGTGCTGTGGGTCCTAAATAGTTTTCTAAGGCGTGTGGAAGGGAGCAGAGTAGTGCGATTGAGTAGAGATGTGCAGTAGAGAAGAAGTCTGATACTGCTGCTTTGACATGTGCTTTTGTTGTGCTACCGTTACATTGCAGAGGCATAGAGGAGCGTGGTTGTTTGTTTGTTGCTGCTACAGGCAGCGATGGGATGATGTTTGTTTGTTACTACTGGAGGCCAAGATAGGAATAGGCCTGCTGAGCTCTGGATTAGTGCTTGCAGCATGGGAGGAGCAAACAGGACTGCAGGGTAAGATGAGCTGTGAAACAGGGAAGGGTGATGGTTTGTATGCTGTGGTGGTGAAACCTTGGTGTCTAAGGAGGCCGACTGAGGAAGAGCTTGAAGAGGACATGTCATTGGAGTGTGGTACTGGAGGGTGCAAGCAAGGAGTTTGATAGTGATGGCAGACGTTGTGTTGCTTGAGTTGTCCAAGGGTTTGAGGGAAGAGGTGACAGAGGCCATGGTGACCAAGTGGCCTGTGGCGAAGATGGTTGTGGCCAGGATGGCTGGGGATTTGATGGAGAAAGTAGAGGTCAAGGTTGAGATTGTGTTCAAGAGGTGGAAGACATGTGAAGGACAAGAGAGGGCCAAGAGCTGAGAGGAGCATCGCGTGAGGAGCATGATTGGTTCAGGAGCAATCAGTGAGATGAGTTGAGGCGGTTGTGGCTCTGTCAAAGCTGGTCCTGAGGTGAAACGGACGTAGTTCTGCAGGAACTGGGTTGGTCAAGAGGCAATAAGAATGATCAAGATGATTTGTGGAAAGTGTGTACTGCCTAAGTTGCAGGCACTGGAGTGAGAAGGCACATGCTCAGAGACGCAACTGTGGCCAAAAGCAAGCGGGATTGGTGATGGCTAGCTTGATACAGAGTTCGGCGTGGTACTGGTGATATTGTAATAAATAAATTTAAAATGTTGAGGCACGCATGGGCGGAGCTTTGATGGTCAACAGTTGAGTAGGTGCTTGACGAATGACTGAGACAGACCAAGGAAGCAAAAGCTAGAGGAAAAATGCTCCCGTGTATCCTTTTGTGTTTACGTTTTGGATGATGGTCACTGAAGAGTATGATGGCAAGCTATATTTGTAGTGGTTAAGTGTCATGTAGTTGCAAAAGGATGGCCATCATGGTTAGAGAAAAGTGTAGCTTAGTGGAGATCCAAGGAACCAAGGCATCCAGAACTTTGATCAATAAAGCTAGCTGCTTATGCTATAAAAAAGGCATCCAATATCCACAGTTGCCCTATCAGAACCTCATTAGTATAAGAGTCTTTTAGCAATGGAAAAAACATCATGTCAAGGCTCGAAAATGGTTTCAAGTACTTATTACATCCAAACATCAAGAAATATGTGTGTTTTAAAACAAAAACAAAGCGTATGTGATGGTTGATGGAGCCACCACTCAAGCAAGCCTGCTGTTTCTAAGTCATGACAATTCCATAACTAAGCCTTCAAACCAAAAAGCGTGGCACTGACTGATCACAGAACATATAAACTCTGTTCTCCATTACAAATAATTTTACTAATTTATGCTTTGTCGGTAACATTCTCCAATTGACCAATTGACGAAATGGGAATATTTTTTTCTCAGGCACATTATGGCTAAAGAACTTCAGCAAAGACTGAACAGCCAAAAACAACCTACATCCAAGGACTGAGGGTATATGATACGGAGTATGTAACACCACTATATGGGGAGTATGTAATGATACTACGCAATACGCACTTCGCAATTCACACCATATAGCCGAGTAGTTCATCACGGTTAGAACCATACTGGAGCAACGAGACAGCAGCTACCGACCTTTGATCACTTGCCACGACCTAAATACTAGACAGCCCCCGAGCGCAGCCGAGAGAATCCGCGAATACCCAACTAAAAAGCAAAGCGCGGCAGCATTTGGATGCTAATCCGCGTTCAAAAAGGGTACGGATCGGAGGCGGGAGGATGAACAGCACCTGTCAGGAGCAGCAGCGGCAGCAGGCAGCGGCCGGCGTACCCACCCGTTCGCCACGCCATCACGAGGCGGCGGCAGCAGCTCCTGTCCTTTCCCTTCGACTAGTCCGACGCCGGCAGCATCTCTGAGGCGAAACGAATCAGGTAGAACTGTCTTGTGCGCCGGGGAAGAGAATAGGATTTAGAACGATTATTAGGGTAGCGTGGAGATCTTAACTTGGTGGGTTTGATTCTAAAAAAAAACTTGGTGGGTTTGATTCTAAAAAAAAAAACTTGGTGTGTTTATTTTATTTTTTTGGTATACATTTGAGACAGCTGACCACCCTTGCTGGCTGGGGGTAGGTTTATTTTTGAACCGTGTCCTTTAACCCAAAATCTAACTCGTGGGACCACAATCTTGACTTACCGTGTGGTTATTGCGCTCTCCACGCGATGAGAATCGTGCGGCCCCGGACGATTCGGGTGACGCGACACAGATCGACTCGCGTGACTGCTGGATTTTGTCCGTTTCCGTGGACACCTAGTGGGTCTAGAGAAGCGCTGGAGAGAGAATCCCCGTCCTCCATTCTCCTTCCTCCTGAATCCTTCGCTCCCCTCCCCGATAGAGAACTCCATCGTCGCCCTCGAATTATTGGCTGACGTAAGTGCTTACAAACTGGGGTTGCTCCTGCCAGACATGGCCTTCGTTACAGGTTAGATTTCACCAATTCAAAACCAAAGGGAGCCGGCGGATTTGGAGATCTAGGAGTTCACTCTTCGTGGCTATCCTCGACGGCTTCTATCAGGTAAACATCGTCGTTTACAACGTTGTGGTGTAGGGTTGCAGCGATATCCTGGTGCTTCTGCGAGTCTTGATTGTGTGCTTGTTATTTTCGTGGTTCTGCGGTCAGATTCGTAGATTTTTTTCAGGTAATTCTGGGTCGATAGTTTACATTGCTATGTGTCGTGGAAGGTTAGTGGCCAAATACTCGCACCATATCACCATTTTCTCCTCTGTTATCCAGCTAATCTGGATGTCCTCCGTCTTTGTGCGATTTTGTTGGACTCGATTGATGCTTTTTGCATACAGATGTATGGCCATGGCCATTTAGTTTCGCTGCAATTTTGTGCACGGGAACGTTGTCTAAACATTTTTTGTTCAATGACAGGGGTACTTCGATCCAGTTTACAGCAGTGTCTACCCTAGTGTGTCATATTTGAAGCAACGGGTTAGTGATCAACGGGCGACCTCCATTGACGTGGTCGCACATTGCTACGCAGAAAAAGACCTCCATTGACGTTGCCATGCAGGTTTCCACTAATCCGCATGTCATGCCGTCACGAGAGATTGGGGTGAGCTTCCATGGGACGGGAGCATTTTAATCGCTTGCATCCATCACTCTTGTTCTGTAGCCACGATGCTAGTCGAGATCCAAGGGCCCACATTACTCGATGACTACGGGCGGCGTGTTTTCCATCTAAAACCGTCGCTTTTAGACTGTAGTGTACATTTTTTGCATGTCTACATGTGTGCCCCGATGTGTTGTGGCGGATCTGTGGGGATGTTTTCGGTTGAATTTGGTGCTCGTTCTACCGCTTCATTGGCCACGAGGTTATACCCAAACACATCAAGATTTTACATCCCAATCCTCTATCCGTTATACCTAATTTTGCTCTAATTTTCGATCCTTTTTCTTTCTGTCCACACAGGATCAAATCAATTCACACATCGCATGCAGAAACACAGTTTGGGGCTATTCGTCGTTGACATAGAAGATTGTTTTTTGCAAATATGAGGTCAGTGCATACAAATCTCTATTAGTGTTCTTCTTTAATTTCACACTAGGGAAGCAACACTAACTTATACTGCAACGACATGGGTGTTATTTGGATTATGATTTTAGAATTAGTTGGTGGTGTTTGCATGCTGCTATCTTTTCTGCATCCTCCTAAGCTAATGTATATCTAGATATATACTAATATATAGATATAAACTAATGTACTTCTAGGTATGAGCTCATGTACATCTAGGTATGAGCTAATGTACATTGAACTATAAAATAATATACACCTAGGTATAGACTAAGAAAAATAAACATCTAGATATGAGGTAATATACATCCACCTATAAACTAATATACATCTAGATATAACTAGAAAATTAGACATCTAGATAGAAAACTAATGTACATCCAGCTAGGCACTAAAACATGATAACACAAGTAGAAGGACTCTGAGTAAGGCTAGGCGGTGGCTAAAGTATAAACTGAATACCTAACAATTAACATTGTTTTATAGACTGTAAGGAAAGCAGTAGCGCCCTTGGTAGATGAAGGAAACTAGATGGAAACTCCGTGCAGCCATGGTGGCTGCGAAAATACCCTGCAAGCACATGCTTCTACTTCTAGCATGCACAAAGTTTGTATCCGAAGCAAACATAAATTGCAACCAGTACTAGCCTCCAAAACATGCCACTACATGGAGAAAACACTCACCGCCCTGTATGTCCTCCACCAACACTAATATACATGCATTATTCATTTGAAATTACTAAGAACAAGTTTGGAATTCAGCTACATAATACATCTAAAAAATTACTACTCCCTCCGTCCTAGGGCATACGGCGTAAAAAAAAATTCACGCTTATTAAGGAGACTCGAGCCATCGATAGCCAGGAGAGAAAAAATTGGGAGGTTTCCTTTCATGCCCTTGCATGCACCTGATTCATCTCCTTAATTGTCTCTCGTAAATAGTCCGGTCTCCTCAGTTTCTCCCTCGCGCGTGCTCTCTCTCTCTCGCTCGCTCTTTGTACAGACTCTCTCATAGTCTCACGTGAAATCCTGGCGTGCGCGCAACAGTCAAGGAGGAGGAGGAAGGCGATAGCGGGCCAGGGGAAAACTCGGGAACTTAGCGATACGTACGCTCCCGCGCCTTAAGCGCTAAGGAGAAACGGCAATTTTTTGTAGGCCGTATGCCCTGGGACGGAGGGAGTAATATACATCCAAATTACCGAGAACGGGTTCAAAAATCTGATTGTTCCGAGTTACTTATAGTGAAATCTATAAGTACAACTCAAATGGCTTTCTTTTATAGATGTATATTAGTTTATATCTAGATGTTTATTAGCTACTAGTTCGATGTATGCTTCACTTTCTTGTTTACCTGGATGAACATTTAGCTTTATCTTGATATATATTAGATTGTATATAGATGTATATTAGAAACTAGGTAGAGGTATTTTATTTTTCCTGTATATTAGCTTGTATGTAGATGTATATTCGGTAACGAGATTGAGCATGACAATGTGATGTCATTGATCAGATCTAGAGCAATGCAAGTATCGAGAGACAAAAGGAATAAGACACGACTGTCCCGGTTCAAACGACGAAAGATCTTCGTGGAATGCACAGGGGTCACATGGCCATCCAGGTCCCTCTGTCGATCATTGGTCCGGGAGTGTCCCGAACATGTCTAGAGTGTTCCCGAACCGTGAAGTATCATGCTTAAGGGCTTGATGATACTTAGAGAGTGTTTATAGGATCGGTAGAATCACCGAAGAAGAGAAGAGAGAAAACTAGAAGGGTTTCAGTAAGTCCGGAGGATGTCCGGAGTGGAGATGGAAGGTGTTCCATAGCCACGGAGATTGAATAATATGTGAATGAATGTTAAATATTGATTTAATCATTTATTCATAATTATTTAATAAAAGAGTAATCAATTAAAGGTCAAAAAGGCTTAATGGGCCACTCATCGCGTGACCACGTCGGGCCGCTCCCCACAATCCCCACTCATCGCGTGACCACGTCGCCCCACCGACCCTGGCCCATCCCGCGTCTGTCCTCTCCCCCGGTCGCTCGCCCGCAATCCCCTCCCCCTCGCTACGCCATCCCCACCTACCTCGCCGTCGCCCTCTCCCTCCCCTTCCTCTCCACGCTCGCCTTCCTCCTCCGGTGCCTCGGCCATGAAGTCAGACCCCTCCCGCCCGGGCGAGACCCCCTCGTCGACCCCGTCGGGAGTCTCTCCCGCCGACCGCCGCCGCCAGGACCTCATCTCCGCCCCATCTCCTTCCCTTTGTGGCGGTAGGCCAGACTCGCCATCAACCGACGCCCCAACCTCCTCGTGTTCCCTAGCCCTGCCTCGTCTTCCTCCCTCGAGCGCCTCTGCTGGACCGTCCTGCTTTCGGCTTCTAGGCGCTTCATAACCTCCGCTTCGCCGACGTGGCCGTGACCTGCGTCGCCTCCGCCTCTGCGCGCCTTCTGAGTCGCCTCGTCGCTAAGCTCCGGCCGCCACCGTCCTCTGCGCTTTCCCGCCTATGGCCGAGCTCGCCCTGGCCATGGCGCCTTCGTCTGCCTCCTTCGCCCTAGCCCCTGCTCTTCTGCGCGGCGTCGCTCCGATCGATCTCCTACTCCACTAGCGAGGCCCGCCACCTCGAGCCGCCTTCCTGTGCCATCCGCCCGCGCCTCCTGCACGTGCGCGTCTGTGGTCGTCTCTGCTACGGCAAGTGTTGTTACCGCCTCCCTAGGTTGGTATCACATGGGAGCCCCCCAAGGTCGCTGCCATCGTGAGTTCAAGACCCAGATGTCGTGTCTCCTCGATCTTGTGTGATGGTCTACGTTCGGTGTGCTGATGCCAAGATGTTGATGTGGTGGCACGATGATGTTTGTTCTGTTTCGCTATGAAGTGTGGTGTTGATGCGCTGACGGTGGTATGTGGATCCAGAGACAGAGTGCTGGTGCTTCTCTCGGTTATTCTGCTCGTCATCGACACAAGATGGGGGTGGTGATGTTGAAGCGGCTCGAGTAGCACTGCTCCGACTACGTCCGCCTTGAGATGACCCAGGTCCGACACCAACAAAGTACGGGCGGAAGAACTTCGACATGGAACACCAAGATCTCACTTTCGGATTCCCAGATTTCGTCTACCCCAAGACCTCGGACCCGATGGTCGAGACCCCGAAGACACCTCCTTCATGGAACACCAAGACCTCGATCCTGGAGCTCGAAGACCGATCCTCGACCCCCCCGGAATCAAGATCTTCCGAACCCGATGTGTGAACCCTTTCCTCGAGCCCCTATTTTATAAATGCTATACATAAAACTGTTGCGTATAAATTGTTCATACCTGCATACCTGTCTGTGGGTTGGGGGCATTATGCCGGTTCACCTCATAATTAAATATGGAGTCTATATGCGGGATACTTTTGTCTTATTCCGGGCTCCATTTAAATTGTGTAGCGAACCGGTGCCATGTTTTGCCTTGTTAATACAACATTTAAATTGCGGGGTATCTAAACAACATGAACCACTTAATTAAATTGTCGGGACCCCGGTTCCGCTTAATACTGCCTAATTGCACCGCACTTTTGCCATGCCATGCATCATATCATACATCATGCCGGATCTTCTGTCGTCGTATTAAATATTGCATCCGGTGTTTCTTCTAGTGTTTGCTTCTTTACGGATTAGGCCGATGAGTTGATGCGAGTATCGACAAGTTCTCCGGATATGATCCTTCGGTAGTGTTTCCCAGGCGAGCATCTCTTCCCCTTCTATCCATTTTGCATTTATAGTCTTTATTTCCTCCTGTTGATCTATTGCTATCCGTGTCGTGATGCTTTAGTTTCCGTACACCAGTTATATCCCATGCAGCCTCTATATTGCTTTGGACACCTCCTATTACCCGTGTTTGGTAGATAGCTGCCCTTGCGAGTCGTAGTTGCTTGCTCAGGTGCGATCTCGTGTTGTCAAGTACCACAGTTGTTGGAATGCTGGCAGATGTTAATGGTGGAGATGCTTACTGGTGGAGATGATCATGACTTTAAATACAACTATTAAATTGCTAGATATAACTAATGCAGAGGCATCGGTGGACAATAGATGTTATTTGGTTCTTCCACGCTCACTTGTGTCCCGTAGGACCCTGAGTACTTGATACCTGTTCCTTGATTTTTCGCACTATCCACATCCGGGAGGCCTTATGGACCCTCCTGAGCCAGAGCTTGATTCATTTCTATTTCTTGGGGCCACAAACTAGTTTGGGGTTTTATTACTATCATGTACTTATGCCATGCTTTACTGCTTTATTTACGATTGTGCGTGGAGCACCTGTACTATTTAGGATTGCGGAATGCTTTCGTGGTATCGACAAGCCCAGTCACACTTTCGGGTTCCCAGTCGTTTACAGCCATTGGCGCAAACCTTGGGTCCGTCTTGGAGCCGGCCAACTTCGTTGCGAGTAGCTTAATGGGGTGGCCCCCTGAAATATTTATGAATCCTGTGATCGCTTTGTCGTGAAAGCCTCGTTGGGTGTTGAGTTGGTTTTTTCTAGGTTGATCAAGTGTGTGTTGCTATTTGTGCACCCCTGCAGGGAAAAACTTTCTGAAAGCCGTGTCCGCGGTTATGGACGACTTGGAGCACAGTATCTCGATCATAGACAAGCATAACTAAAGTAGTGCTATAAATTTGACTTAATATGTGACTAGTAATCAGATTCAACTATAACGGAATGGATATTAAAAATGCCAACAGCTGGTGGATCTGGGTTGTTTTGTGACATGCTACACCTGCCTAGTAAGTATTGCAACTCCAATGGAATGTGATAAAAGTGCCAACAACTGCTGGGTTTTGGGCTTCTTCAGGACAATTATATATGACTAGTAAATGTTCCAACTACAACGGAATGGTGATTAAAACTGCCCACTACTTATGCTTCAGGATGACTCATGCTAGCTATATCTGATTAGTAATTGCTGCAACTATAACGGAATGAGTAAAATTGCCAACTGGGTGAGTTCCTTGGTCCGACTTCCTCTTTTGGTCTCGAGGGGGAAATACCAGGACGGGTTTATTTGATGTTAGTATCAGGTTGGATCCGAATAGGTCTTTCTTATCTCTCTCTAATAGCCGACAGTTGTACCGAGTCTCTATAGGTTGTTTAGTACATGCTGCGCTGCCGCTTCAGTCCACCATACCTATGTAGGCGAGAGCCGCCGAATTCTAGCCTCGCCATGTACTGGCCTCAGTACTGGCGCTCCTCTTTTTCCTTTGCCCTTTGTCGGCACACCTTTTGTTTTAGCAGGTTTGAGATCGACGTTGTTATCAGGGTTACCCTTCCGGCTTGGCCTGGACAGGGTTATGGACGCCATTGGTTATTCTTCAGGGCTCTTAGCCCCATTTGCATCTTGTCCGTACTCGGACGTTGTCTCGATTTCAAGGTGATTTGGATCTTTGTATTGTATATCTGTATTCCTGACTCATGGAGTCGTGTTGTATATATATCTGTTCTGTGGGTCCCATCGAGGACTGTTGTGTAATGGTATTATTTCGTTTTCCACCCGCACGAAAGTGCTTGGTGGGCGTCCTTGAATCATTTCTATGCGGGTTTGGCGGAAAGGGCTAAAACTTGCATAGGGCCGATTCGAGGGTGTTACATATACCGTAGTAATACTTAATGAAGTGGCCCCAACCGACTTTACGCTTTCATTCGCGAGACTGGTCCACGCTTGACATACAGCTTGTACCATATAAAGTGACTTTGGGGGTGTCTGTCTCTCTCGCATTAGTTGGTATGCCATTTGCAACGAAGGGCCCCGAAAGGGATACAGTATAGACAACTACTTGATCAGTGTTGTGGTGAAAGTTCGTAGGTAAGAACGGTGCTTGTGTGAAAGCCCATTTAGCCACGTAAAACATGCAAAGATAAAGTAGAGGCGTCTAACTTTGTTTTGCCGGGGGCGTTGCTTTGTGATATGGTTGCGGCAAAGGTAAAGTGATTACCTTATGTTACGAAATAGTAGATAGTTACGGAGGTGACAAACTACCATACCGTAAAGACACCAGTACCCTGGTGTCTATGGCGCCGGAATCCGGTGACGCGGGATGGAGATCACGACGTGAAGGACCATATCACATCGCATTTACATTTAATGTTATTGTTTGTATATCTTATTGTGTGCTAGTATTAGATACTCGATGGTAGCCTAATAAGATGATCCTTGTTAAAATTACTAGTGATTGTGTTCCCTTAGTGTCCACCACCAAGAAAGTTCTTCGGTATGAGGCAGGTCGTGATGATCGGGTGTCAGACATATCTACATTTGCATACAGTGGGTGTAAGCCATGTTGCACAGCGAATACACTAAGGTTGAGTTGGTGAGCCTAGCATGTACAGACATGGCCTCGGAACACGGATGGTCAAAAGATCGAGCACGAGTCACATGAATGATGTGACCGACGTTTAGTGTCCACCCTAGAACCCAAATTGATGGCCGTGATGATCGGGAGAGATGTGGGGAAAAGGGGTCGTGTTATCACTAGAACCCTTCAGGGGATAGGTGTTTCTAAGTGGAGTTATTATGTTAACTCGTTTAATTATAAACTTAGTCTAAATTTCTTTTTGCAATTATAAATATAGAAAATGGTTCTCCCCGAAATCACCTTCCCTATTGACAATTGGTTAAAAGGAGAAAAGCTCAAGTTAGATGGATCCAATTTTTCTATATGGGTCATGCGTCTTCATGATCTCCTTAGCGAGAATAGTATGGCCGACTACATGATCTGCAAGATGTACTTGGAGCCGCCCTACTTTTATGAGACCCAGGAGCAGCAGGATCACCACTGTTATCGTCGTGTGATGGCCACATTCATATCAGTAACAATGCGCCTCGGGATGGAATATGGGCTATGGTCGATTGTGGGAATTCTAAATCCCCGAACGGTTATGGCGCATCTGAGATCACATTTTGTGGACAAGTGCGCATATGGGAGTATGAGCTGATGGGAGATTTCCTCTCCATAAAGATGGAGGAGAACTCCTCATTGGACGATCACTTGTTACGCATATATGATGCATACATGAGTCTTGCATACTTCTTGGGCAACTGGTTCACAAGCTCTTTTGCAATAGGCGTGTTGTTGTGGTCGCTGCCACCAAGCTACCAAGCACTTGCCAGGATTTGCATTATGAGAGGTGACGCAGAAACAGGGGATTTCCACGAGTTCATATCATATTTCAGAGATGTGATGGTCGAACCCATTGTCGCTGAGGTCATCAATGACAAAGGTATATATTTGATATACAGTTTTATAAATGTTATAATCTTGCAAACACACGTTGCAGTGTTAAGTATATTTGAAACTTGTTCTGTTTTGCTGAAAACAGGTCCTTCTGCATGAGAGGTGCTCGCTGGAGAGGAGGTGACGTTGCGTGTTGATGGCGAGCATGATGATGATAGCCAACGACACTCTCCCTCGACATTTATCACTTAGTTTATGTTTTTGGATAGTTATTGTAATCAAAAGATTGTGAACTTCTTTAGCGTGTCTCACACTTTGTGAGACGGTTATTCATATGATTTTGTAACAAACAGTTGTTCCACTTTTATGAATGTTTTGTATTCGTGTTCATATCTTGTTCTATTATGTGTGAACTATCCTGATTTTGAAACTAATTGATAATACATGAACATTTGTAAAATATTGAAATGCCTTGAAATTACCCAACTTAATGATATGTTCATTACTGAATGAAAACCATTGTTTAAATTCAAAGTTATATTGATAATATGTGAAAGACACTTGTATTCTTGTCATATATGAATCATGCCTAAGTTCGGCAAAATAACCTGAACACCGTGTATTGCTTGAATACAAAGTGTTTAATGAATTGTTAAAAGAGAATACATATTCGATGTATTGTAGTTTAACAAAATGGTAATTATCATTATATGATTATTTAAATTTTGTAAAGAAGTTTATCAAAGAAACATGAGTATGAAACTGTTTGATAAGATCAAAGTATTTCATCAATTAAGGGTATAAGATAAAAGAGAATCTAATTACTACGATTTGATCAATAGTAATGAAATTCGACTTTATAAGATTGGCATAAACAAAAATTGTGGAATGAAATGCGTTTGAAATGTCAAAATGCAAAGCATCACAATATGATATTTGATATCAAGTGGGTGAATAGATGGCGCCAAAGAAATTGTAGTAGTATAGATGTAAAAGACCATTAGTTAGAAATAGTTAGCACTCAATTAGAATATATAGTAAACCATTTGAATTCGTGGGATCGACACCATATATTGTATGGATCGTCGTGAAAGTTTTGGGGTTATTCGATATAACCAAAACAATAGCAAAGAAGTCCTTGTAGAGTATTCATTGGAAATTATGAATACGATAGCCATAGCTAGAACCAAAAGGAAAGCAAAACTAGTATTGCTTGGATTTTGGTGCATTCTCGAGAAAGTTTCATATTTAGTGATATTTCTCGATTATGAAGCTTTCGGAAGATAGTGAAAAACACGATCAGAATTCAAAACCCTACATCAGAGTGTTGAGAAGCGCGATGGAAAGTGTTCTGGAATGATTCTCCTCATAAAGGAATGAATTAATGATAATGATCATTATGTTTTCATACTAAGTGTTTTCGCTACACAAAGTAGGATTCAAAATATACTCCACATCTTGTATGGATGTCTTTGTGAATCATTTGTCATGATTACTAGAATATGACATACCTACGAACTACTAAGGAAATAATGGTAGACTAGAATTTTGAGAAATCCTAGAGGCAAAATTCACTTGAGATTAGAAAGCAATTCGTTGCTGAATCTTACAAGTAAAGGGGTTACTTGGATTTTCCCAAATGATTGCAAAGCCATAGTGGAAAAAGGGGTGAATGACAAAAGCACAGTTTGTCAAGTATTGGAAAAATTCAAATGAATTTGGTTCAAGTGTGCTGAAAGTCTAGTTGATTTAAAACTAGTAAGGTACTAGTGTCTCATAATAAAACTCTCAAGTTTGATAATTGATCAAAAGATTTTAAAGTCGTTCAGAATAGTGAGTGGATATGCAATTTGCATGAAATTGAGTGGGACCTATGAAAGTCTTCCTAAAATAATATGTGAATGACATATTTTTGAGTGGGAGCAATATAAGTCTCAAATTCAAATATGTAGGAACATATGTTGAGTAAGAGCAGTGACTCATACCCAAATATGTTGGGAACATATTTTGAGTGGGAGCTTAGAGGAATGATTCTTAAGTGTGTATACGACACATTAAGAATAAAAGCGCAAGTACCAATAAATAATGATTTATAAGGAGTAGAAGTTGATAATAAGAATATTACGATGTTATGTAATATTACTTAAAGGATTCTGAAAAGGGTTTTCGGAATAGAAGTTAGTTAAGGAACTGGTCCTTGATAACTCAATTTAAGAATAAAACTAAGTCTAACATCGATGGTTGAAAGAAACAAGAGGATGATCATCATCCACTATGTTGAGACAAGGTTCTATCTTGGAAAACCATGATGACAACTTAACATAATATATGATATGATGGCCCAAAATATATCGAGCTCGTTGGGGAACCCCAAGAGGAAGGTATGATGAGCACAACAACAAGTTTTCCCTCAGTTATGAAACTAAGGTTATCGAACCAGTAGGAGCAAGGAAACACCTCCAAGGTGTTGTTTCCAACTTGGAATCCTGCACAACACAACCATAGAACTTTGCCCCCAACTTACAGTGAGGTTGTCAATCTCACCGGTTTTGCTGAAAACAAAGGATTAAATGTATTGTGCGAAAGATGGTAATAACTTGCAGAAAGTAAACAGAAAATAGTAAATAGTAGTAGATTGATGGTAAAAGAAAGGACCGGGGTCCATAGTTCACTAGTGGTGATTCTCCTTAAGATAGATGGCATGTTGGGTGAACAAATTACAGCGAGGCAATTGACAAACATCGAGAAAGCATACATGCATATACTAATCATCTTGACTCGTATGAGATTTGATTGGTCATTACAACATTATACATAGACCGTAATCCAACTTCATCTATGACTAATAATCCATCTTCAGGTTATCATCCGAACCCCCTCCAGTATTAAGTTACAAGCAAACAGATAATTGCATTAAGCATTGCATGTAAAGTAAACAATAAGATTGTTCTATGAACAAAGGATTGCTGTTTTCTCCCTTGTAGCAACAACACATCTAGTACCTTAGAGATTTCCGTCACTTCCCCAGATTACTAGAGGCATGAACCCACTATCGAGCATAAATACTCCCTCTTGGAGTTGCTAGCATCTACTCGGCCAAGATAGCTACTAACAACGAAGATCATGCAAGATCACAAATAACAAAGACATGATAGAATCAATAATCAATCTGAAATAGCATCTCAATATCCATCGGATCCCTGCAAACACAACATGTATGATTACAAATAGATGATCTTGATCATGAACGGAGCTCACAAGATCTAAACATGATAGCACAAAGGAGAAGAACCAACCATCTAGATACTACATGGACCCATAGTCCAAGGATGAACTACTCACGCATCACACCGAAGGCAGGCATGGTGATGAGAAGGCCTCTAGGGTGAATTCTCCCCTCTAGCAGGGTGCCAGGAAGAGCTTTAGATCCCTCCTGGTCTAGGGATGGAGATGACAACGGCTACAGACTATTTCATGGAATTTTGATCAGGTACTTAGGGTTTCTGTATCGGAGGCATCTTATAGGCAAAAGGGGAGGCCGAGGGGGTGCCCTAGGTGGCCACACCACCCCCTGCCGCGCGGCCAGATGGTGTGGCCGGACTCTGGCCCCTCTCCGTCTCGTCTTTTGGCTCCGTGTCCCCCTCGGTGAAATATTGACTTTGGCTTTTGTCCCGTCCAATTCCGAGAATATTCATTTTCTGACTTTCCTGGAACCAAAAACAGCAGAAAACAGGCAGCTGGCACTGTGGCATCTTGTAAATAGGTTAGTCCAAGAAAGTGTATAAAAATATTCCAAAGTGTGGACAATACATAAGAAAGTAGATATAAAACAAGCATGAAACATCAAAAATTATAGATACATTAGCAACGTATCATGATACAAGAAGGAACGTTTGAAAAGTGATTAAGTTTGAATCATGGAACGTTAAGTTTCTCTGCAATGTCTAATAGAGAACTGTGGACATGTTTTCCAGATCTATAAAGGATGGCATATCTTAAAGCATAAAGAGTTATGTTATAAGGGAATATGTTGGAAACTCCTGTAATACCGACTAAAGTCAAGTAGGAAGCGAGGTGAACAAAACATCGAAAGTTGCACATGGTGCACTAGCATTTCGATGGATACATTTATAATAATAAATAAGGGTACCATCTAAAGTGATGTATAATGTTATGGCGGGGCTAGTTCGCTTTTAACATAGAATGATGTGTCCCAGGGCACAGTGCCCATGAGAAAGCCCTCGAGGTTGATCTAAAGTCATTATAGGCTCCTGGAATCCGGCCTCATTCTGCTGCCATAGCAACAATGCATACACAAAGATGTTATCATGTGATGATAAAGTATTAATGTCAATCAAGGTGACATTAGTAAGTTGCAAAGGATTTGGGACTATAAAGTACAAACCCAAGACTCAACCTCTTCCATGATCAAGCATGTTCATGGTACCGGGATATATGGTGCCAATGATTAAGAACAAATGCAGCTAGTTTATTTGTACTCTAGTGCAAGTGGGAGACTGTTGGAAATATTCCCTAGAGGCAAATAATAATAAGGATTATTATCATATTTCATAAAGTTTATGATTAAATTTTATATCATGCTATAACTATATTGAAAGGAAACATCAATACACGTGTGATATAAAAACAACCAGGGGTATCCGGTGAAACTCTAGTCACTAGTTCATTGGTCAACAAATGATCAAGGTTTCCTGATCATGTGGCATTTATGCCAGTTGGAAATGGAGTCAACTCATTCTGAGAATGAGATGATGAACTAATACCCAACCTAAACATCATGACCCGATCATGTCACGAAGCTCAAGTTACGATGATTAAAATATACCTCGTAGACTATTCCTTAGACTGTGTGACTATATCAATCACTATCTCCCGAGAATGCTTAGATAACATCAAACGTCACTTGGTAATATAGTGATCATAAAGGTCTGTTTAGGTATTCGGAGGAACAGTGGAGGCAATATATATCAAGAGCGGGATTTGTCCATCCGCGTGACGGAAAGATACTCGAGGGCCCACTCGGAAAAGTTATATCCAATAGCTGCACATCGTGTGATTTGATCACCGGGATATCACTTGTCGAAACGATTCAAGTAGCATTGTTCGGTAACGAGATTGAGCATGACAATGTGATGTCATTGATCAGATCTTGAGCAATGCAAGTATCGAGAGACAAAAGGAATAAGACACGACTATCCCGGTTCAAATGACGAAAGATCTTCGTGGAATGCACAGGGGTTACATGGCCATCCATGTCCCTCTATTGATCATTGGTCCGGGAGTGTCCCGACCATGTCTAGAGTGTTCCCGAACCATGGGGTATCACGCTTAATGGCTCGATGATGCTTAGAGAGTGTTTACAGGATCGGTAGAATCACCGAAGAAGAGAAGAGAGAAAATCGGAAGGGTTTCGGTAAGTCCAGAGGATATCCGGAGTGGAGATGGAAGGTGTTCCATAGCCACAGAGATTGAATAATATGTGAATGAATGTTAAATATTGATTTAATCATTTATTCATAATGATTTAATAGAAGAGAAATCAATTAAAGGTCAAAAAGGCTTAATGGGCCAATTCCGGAGGGAGAAGGGCCCATGAGGGAAAGGCAAGAGGAGAGAGGAGGCAAGGGGGTGGCCGGCTGGGCCAAGCCCCCCCCCCCCGGGCGAGGCCCACTAGGGACGGCCGGCGGCTGCCCCCTCTCCCCCTCCTTTAGTCCCACCCCGGGACTTTGAGGGAGGTAGTACCTCCCCTCCCCTATATATAGTGGGGTATTTTGACCAGAAAATACACAACACAATATTCAATAAAGGTTTCCTCACTTTTGGGGAGACCTCCAATTGATATTTCTCTCTCCTTCTCCCGTGACCATGGTCCCAAGTTCGGACTGCGCGAACGAGAGACATCTTCACCGCGGAGCGCCATCGCTGCGGGGTTCGGATCCAGGAGCTCTACTTCCACAACTGCTGCTGGATCGGGGAAGCATTACTAATAGATAGGTCCTGACAACATCAAGGGTTTAGGGGCGTAGGATAAAAATTTATTGTTTTCATACGCGAACCCTACAAGTTTGTGTTTATATTTCCTTTTAATAGGGAATACATTGGCTGATTTACATATAACCAAACAGGAATGACCATTATGATGTCACTGGTATGTCTTTTATGTCTATTTTATTTTTATCTTAGCTACATGCTTCTTTTTAACAACATGTGGTATATTATGAGATGTAGTAAATGCAATTATTTTCATGTTGCATAAGTGTGTTAAGACACCAAAATTTGGGCATCTGAAGTTTAAAAGACTACGGAAAATATTGTAGTACAAGACGCAAGAGCCAACCCCACACCCGACGGAAGACCATCTACTGCATGAAAGCGAGAAAAAGATCAAGAGAAAGGTAGATATGATGTGTGCTTTTTCTATTTTACTTCCATCAGAAGTTGTCCCGTATATTTTTTGTGTGTAACATAATACTTTCTTGCCGCCTTTTCTTGATTACAGCAAAAAAATCAATCGGGCATCGCCAGTGAAAATTGCTAGGTTGTACAAGTGTCCTATAGGCACATAATATCACTCAATGGTTCGGCAGTTCCTCGGGGATCAAATGATCAAAGTTACTTTTCCATATGATGTACACTTCTTACATATCAAATTACTTTTCCATTAGTAATTCTGCCATATTATTCCATTATCAATCAGTATTTTCTAGCTAGTTAATTTTCAACCAGTGCTAGTTCTATTGTAAATCAGTATATAAGCAAGTTGTTGCAGACAAGGTTATTTTTCCATTAGTATTTTCTGCCATATCTTTCCATTCTTAATTAGATTTTTCACTAAGTTACTTTTCCATGGGTGTGTTCTGCTATCTTTATCCATAATGAATCAGCATTTCAGTAAGTTACTTTTCAATAAGTTTATTCTATTTCCATTAGTATTTTCTGCCATATTTTTCCATTCTTAATTAGATTTTTTGCTAAGTTACTTTTCCATGGGTGTGTTCTGCTATCTTTATCCATAATGAATCAGCATTTCAGTAAGTTACTTTTCAATAAGTTTATTCTACCAACTTGATTACTAGGGTATATGCTCCTACAATTTTACTTCTACTGCTTTGTAATACAAAATTGAGAGAAAGTAACTCAGCAAGTATCATATCTAGGATTCAGACAGAAAAGGAGTGATTTCTGTTTGTTTGGGGAGCCTAGGTAGCAGGATTGAAGTTCCTTTTTGCTATAGCAATATCGATCTTTGGATGGAACAGCTTGTTACTTTATGGTTTTCCTGTGAGTTTTCTATATCGTTGGAACTGGTGTTTTCATGGCGGTGATAGAGGCGTTGGTTACTTTTCGGGGGAGGGGGGTGGGTGGGGGAAGGGACAATAGTTGTTTTTTGTCTAGACTCAGCAAGGTGCTAGACCAGCCAGGCGATTGGGGCGCCACAGTTGTTGGCGCACGTGACTTCTGTGCGCGCGGTGGTTTGACATGCATGCCATTTAAGGGAAGATTTGATTTTGATTTGGTTTCCCAAAACGAAAAGGTTGGCTGGTCGAAACTAACCACACCCTAAGGCTAAAAAGTGGATGACCACTTTGTAGTCACATCCTTAGTATGACCGCAGTGCGACGTCCGAGACAAACCGCGAGCCGTGACTCAGCATCCACGTTGGAAGTAGTACGCGCCACACATAACTAAAGCGCGACGCCTGCCATATAGCCCCCGTACCCTCTAAAACACTAGCGCGCGACGCCAGCCAAACTGTCGCGCTGAAGCAATAACGCGCGACGTGGTCAAAATCCGCCATGCTGAAGGGCTACCGCGCGGCGATCTAAACTTCCCTCAACCCGAATTCAGAACCCCCCACATGAACCCATCTCTGCCCCCCTAGTGCACCTTCTTATCCCTCAAGAAAAGCCGCCGCATTGCCCATCCTCGAAACCAGATCTAGCAAATCCAAAACCTAAATTGTCAGCACCTGAAACACAAAAATGTCGGCATATGAAAACTAGATTCCGATGGGATCAACGTCTTCACCCACACCCATGGCAAACCCACCAGGACACAAAAAGAATCATGCTAAGAAAAATCAAATCTAGCCACAGAGAATTTCACCAGGAAACCATGATCAGGAAACCTTGATTATCTTGTTAATCAACGAGCTAGTTTATATGAGAGGCATAACTAGGAACTCTATATTTTTTAATTAAACACACATATGTTAACATTTCCAATTAACACAATTATAGCATAAAAAATAAACATCTATCATATACATTGGAATAAGATAATAACAACTTTATTATTATCTCTCGGGCATATTCCCTTCATAAAATGCCAGGACAGAATTGTTATAAATACCAAGGTGTATACTATGTACAACCTAGAAACTACAAAATATATGGCAGCGTTGTTGGTTATAAAATGCCAGGATAGAACTGATATAAATACCAAGGTGTATACTATGTACAACCTAAAACTTTAAAATAGATGTCAGGACTGTTGGTTATAAAATGACAGGACATAATTGACATAAATACCAAGGTGTATACTATGTACAACCTAAAAACTGCAAAATAGATACCAGGGCTGTTGGTTATAAAATGCTAAGACATACCTAATATAAATACCAAGGTGTATACTATGTACAACCTAAAAACTACAAATAGATGACAGGGCTGTTGGTTATAGAATGCCATAACAGAACTGATATAAATACCAAGGTGTATACTGTGTATAACCTAAAACTGCAAAATAGATGCCACGGCTATTGGTTATAAAATGCAAGGATAGAACTGATATAAATACCAAGGTGTATACTATGTACAACCTAAAAACTGCAATAGTTGCCAAGGTTGTTGGTTATAAAATGCCAGGATAGAAACTGATATAAATACCAAGGTGTATAATGTGTATAACCTAAAAACTGCAATAGTTGTCAGGGCTATTGGTTATAAAATGCTAGGACAGAAATTGTTTAAATACCAAGGTGTATAATTATACAGAAACTATGATTAACATGTGCAAAAAATTGCATACATTAGTCAACAAGAGATGGATTTACCTCATCGAACCCCTAAAACCCCTTGTACTTCGTTTGAAAAACCTTAATGTTATCTTCGATGAAGGTCTTGGCATCGGTGTTACTGTTGAATACCGTAGAGTTGATCAACTTGTACGTCTAGACCTTGCGTGCATCAACAATATATGTCGGTGATAGGGCAGGGATACCACAGCCAAGCCAATGAACAAAGAACTCCAATACATAGAAACAACAATCGTCGCTGCATAGCGCAAAAAAATACATACAAAATAATGGTGTAGAAACATTAAGTAACATTGATAGAAGTTCAGATTTAATGACAAAAAGAGAAAAATGGAAATGAAAAGGAAAATACACTAACCCGTTCTCCCTTCGTGGCATGTCTGGATAAATTGTTGGATAATCAGATATCTGCACCCTGATCCTGGGTAGTGATGCTTCCATGCCACTTTAATATGAAGTGAATCAAGCACCTCAAATCTCCTGCTCTTGGTATTGACTCGTTCACAAAACCAGTGAGCTAAAGGGTTTTTACCAGTTGACAGTTACTAATTATCAGGTAATACCAAAACCAGAAAACAAAAAAGGGGTTCTAAAAAAAGAAAAGACTCACAAAATATTTACGAGTAATCTTGTAGTCAGCATCAGTACGGAAGGCTCTCTTAATTATGGGATGATCATAATTACCATCCATCAGCTGCACGCCAACCTCATAATTCAGTATATGTTTCTCAGCCTGGGGTGGATACTGCTGAAGGTACTCAGTAGCTAACATGAGCAGATTTGAACCAAGATGACCACCTGGTTTGACCTGGGATGCTTTAGATCCAAGTTCAATGAACCCATTGCCCTTCGTCCGTATTATGTGATCTCTGTCGAAACATGAACAGTCAACAAAAAAATAAAAAATGTTGTGGTCATATATTTTGTATTTGAGTGGCATCATGAAAATTATGATATAAAAAGCCATCCAGATGGTTATTATAGAAGTTGCCATGGATGGGTAGCGTAAAATGTCATGGGTGGTTAACATAAAATGCCATGAATTGTTAAGTAGATAAATTACATGGATGGGTAATACTAGAAAGGTGCAATGGATGGATAAGATAAAAGTGCCAGAGATTGTTAAATATAAATACCATTGTTTGTGTACTAAAAAAGAACAGAGTGGAAACATAAGAAATACAAGGGATGCTTAGCATAAAAATGTCATGGGTGGTTAACATAAACTGTCATGGATTATTAAGTAGAGAAATTACATGGATGGGTAATAGCAAAAATATGCAGTGGATGGATAAAGATAAAAAGTGCCAAAGATGGTTAAATATAAATACCATAGCTGGTCTACTAAAAAAGAATGGAGTGAAAAGATAAGAAAGGCCATGGATAGTTAGCATAAAATGTCATGGGTGGTTAACATAAAATGCCATGGATTATTAAGTAGAGAAAAATGACATGGATGGGTAATACCAAAAAATGCAATGGATGGTTAAGATAAAAAGTGCCAAAGATGGTTAGATATAAGTACCATAGCTAGTGTACTAAAAAAATAGAGTGAAAACATAAGAAATTCCATGGGTGGTTAGCATAAAAATTTCATGGGTGGTTAACATAAAATGACATGGATTGTTAAGTAGAAAAATGACATGGATGGGTAATACCAAACAATGCAAATGGATGGATAAGATTAAAAGTGCTAGAGATGATTAAATGTATATACCATAGCTGGTGTACTAAAAAGTACCATGGATGGTATACTAAAAAATATCATAGGATGATTTGTACAAAAAAAATCCATCCATGGTTCACAAGAAACCGTGAACAGAAAGCATAAGGTGTCATGCATACAAAATGAACACAAAGAAATTTGTAAAGAGATTATGATACTTTTAATTTATGCCTCTGCGACCGAAGGAGAGAGAAGAAACGATACAATGGAAAAAGAATTTCATACTCTTTGATCTTCTTTGCATGCTCACTACTTTCCCGTGCAGCTCCATATCTTTTCACCATGTTATAAACATGCTCTTCCTGTTTGGTTGCCGTAATATAGCGCTGGGCACCAAACTTTTGGACCTTCTGCTTGACAACCCTAGTAGGGCGAACATCAGCCACAAGTGTCTTACTTTTAGCACCAAACCTTGGACTTGCAACAACTACAATTATGTATGCTAGGGTACACTCTTGGGATTTTAGGGCAATGGTAAAGAAAATAAAAATATAAGCAAGAAAGAAAAGAAGAAGTAAGGGTAGACAGCCAATAAAAAATATTATGTAAACAATATTCACATAGTTACCATAACATATATGGTAGAAACACCATTCCCTATGCAGTAGAGTTACCATGCGAGAAAGGAAAGTAAAAACAACATATAGGGAATAGTAAAAACATCAATATGTTAAAAAACACATGCCAAAAAAGGACTAGCTGCTTTTTGCCTTGGACCTTGTAACCGGAGAAGAGTGGAGCAGGGGTAAAGGTGCAGCAGTAACAGTACCCTCAATAGCCTGGCCTGCAGTGCCATTTAGGGAATCGAAAGTTGGCATTTCCAAGTCAGTGGATTTGGCCTTGGAGCCCTTGGGAGAATCAACATCTACAATAGCAGGCTTGGACGGTTCATTGGCTGGCAAGCTTTTGGTATTGTGACCATCTGAGCGAAGATGTTTTTCCAGAGCCGATGCAGCACGACCTTTACCAAGCTTGATAGCAACGTTTTTCCTCACAATATCATTTTAGATATGGTTGGCTCACAAATAGTTGCGTCTCCAACAATACCAGCAACATCACCCGATGGTACATCGACACCGCTGGCTGCAACATCAGTGACATGTACACCGCCAACACTAGTTTTAGGCGCAGAGATAGGGGCAGCGTTGTTCACTACAGGGGCAGCATCAACATAACAAGCCCTTCTACGGCATCAGGAGTAGTTTCCTTTGTAGGATCGACATCTCCCGATGGAGGAACATCATTACTCTCATAAATGTCGATTTATACGTAACTGAAAAGCAATACATGACTCACATATCAATGCAAGATATACCATGTAACTAAAAATGTCATCTATTACCCTCATAAAATTCCAATGTATATTATAGAAAAATGCCATGAAAAAATTGTGATACATGCCACCATCACCAGCAGGTTTTGGGCTTGATGGTGCAGTTTTAATCTTGAGCTCGTCGGTGACAAGGGTTTTGATAACATTGCTTTTCAATGCCTGGCTAACAACTTTATGTTTCCCGCGACACACAAGTTTGTATTTATCAGTGGATTCATCATCTTATTCAGTTTCATCATCATCAGCTGCATCAGCAACTATGCCATTCGAATCATCAGGATCGTTGCTTTGATCATCAGGACCACCCCATGAAGGTTCCTCCTCATCGCTCTTGTCAACAAGCTCTTCAATATGGACGCCTTCATTGACGGCATGCCCCATATACCTCCCACGCGTAAGATGAGAACATGTGGGAGCTCCGTTAGTGAAACGAAAGAACTACCGTGACAGAGTTTCACTATCTGTTGGGGTCATCCTAGTCTAGATTGCACAAGGCTAATAAGAAAAAATGTCATTCTGGATAGAAAATGACCTAGCATTAGTTCAACACTAGCACACAACCCGTGCATTGCTATGGCACCAAAAAAACTAAATGAACAATACTTAATTGGTGAGTGTGATCACCAGCAGAGACCGGCTTCCGAATTGCACACAACTCAATACTCATGGATACCCCTTTCTCTTGGAGGCCGTCGCTAAAATTTGATGCAGAAAAAATGGTAGGAACAGCCCAGCAGCATTTAGCATGCACCTCCCAAGACATCAATGAATTGAGTAAAAGAAAGAAAAAAAATGCAAGGGCACACAAGATCCCTTCTCTCATGTGCAGATCAGCCTGCAACACCGCACCCATATGCAGGAACCCGTACATCAGTGACACAACTGAGGGGGTCGGTAATGCAAACGAGATGACCATCCCTGGGACAAAGCATTGTCTAACTTTTAGACAGATCCCTTCGGCATTCATCTGATCGTCTCCACTTGGAGGATTGCCCTTCCCGGCCAACTGCCTAGTCCACCGCAGCCAGCACTGAGACAAGTTGATTCGAGAAGGACTCCAACTGGAAGATCATCCAATGCAGGCCCGAATTAGTAGATCTAAGGCCTGGCTATCCTCTAGCCCCACTGTTCTAGCCACACAAGAAACGCGATCAACATTTGAATTGTAAATATGGTTGAGATTCTAAGATCTAGAACATGGAGTAGATTCAGCCATTCTTCAATCACATTTTTTCAATTTTTCAGTCCAAGCCTCTCAAACACAAGTGTCTCTCACATCGAGACTGCAGCTTAAACAATTTGGGAATAAAAAAGAATGACCTTTGCAATTCACAAAAGGGATACTGTCTAAAGAGGAGAAGATTCATTTTAGAAAGCAGAGTACAGAATCAAAGAGTTATTCATTCAGCTGTAGTGGTTCTCACGTTGAGACTACAACTTGAACAATTTGGAAAGAAAAAATAACGAACTTTGCAATTCACAAATTATACAAGTCTATAATTAGAACTATGGTCTCACTCGTACAATTTGATGGAAGTGTGGTTGTGTGGGAATTTAGGTCGCTCATGATACTGACTCAAGAACAGAAGGCGAGATCTAGATCCCCTCCTCTGCCATGGCAAGGGGGTGGCTGTCCTGCGCCGCGAGCTACTGATTCCTCGTCGGCTTCATCTTACCCTCCCCTATGTTCTTCTCACAGGTCAAACGGCAAGGGGTGCCGCCATGTTTGTCTGGCGACATGCTGCTTGGTTGTGGCGACCTCCGGGCCGTCGCCGGCTATGATTCCCTGCCGACTGTTAGCTTTGCGACAAGTAAATAATGAAGAACAAAAAATAAAATCGCAGCAAGGGGACACAGATTTAACGTGGAAAATCCTCTCCAACAAAGAGAGGGAAAAACCATGGGCGCCAGCCAGCAAAACTTCACTATAATGGGGAGTGTTTACACAACGCCGGGGATTTCACAGATGCAACTTATCCCAGCCGACGGCTTACAAGAAGTATATATAGCGATGGTAACCTAGGTCATCAACGATGATTCAGCATGAAGTACATCGCACCCCTGTGCTCGTGACGGGCCTCGCTCTGCTCCGTCAAAAGTTGGCATCTACTTTGTAGAATTTGGATCAACATATAACAAACTCCACCTTGAGACAAATTCCTTCTTGTAGCATCAACAGTAATCATCTCCCTGAACAAACAAAGAAAACACTTTCGGCGCTAATAGCCACTTGGGCTAAGCAGTTATACCAACTAAGCTTGAGCATAGCTCAAACTTAGCAACAGGAACATGCTTTGTCATCATATCAGCAGGATTATCATGAGTGCTTATCTTGCATACCTTCAGTGTACCTTGTGCAACAACATCACGAACATAATGGTACTTGACATCAATGTGCTTTGTTCTCTCATGGAACATCTAATCCTTAGTAAGGTAAATAGCACTTTGACTATCACAGAACAGGTTAATGCAAGAATCATCCTGACAAAGCTCAGCATACAAACCTTTCAACCAAACAGACTCTTTACAAGCTTCAGCAACATCCATATATTCTGCTTCAGTTGTAGATAGAGCAACAACTGGTTGCAGCGTTGCCTTCCAACTCACGACACATCCACCTACCGTGAACACATAACCTGTGAGGGACCTCCTCTTATCCAAGTCGGCAGCAAAATCTGAATCCACATAGCCTGCGAGTCCCTCATCAGTCTTGCCAAACTTCAAGCAAGCGTTGGATGTGCCACGTAGGTACCTGAAAATCCACTGAACAACTTTCCAATGTTCTTTACCAGGATTAGCCATGTAACAACTCACTAAACTCGTGGCATATGATAAATCAGGGCAAGAGCAAACCATGGCATACATCAAGGAACCAACAGCACTAGAATAAGGAACTCGAGACATGTACTCAATATCTTCATCAGAACTAGGACATTGCAATGCTGACAATTTAAAGTGAGGAGCAACAAGAGTACTAACAGACTTTGCATCATGCATATTAAAACATTGAAGAACTTTCTCAACGTAACTTTGCTGACTAAGAAACAACAACCTAGATTTGCTGTCCCGTTTAATTTCCATACCTAGGATTTTCTTAGCAGCACCAAGATCTTTCATCTCAAATTCACTACTTAGGTGTGCCTTCAAAGTAGTGATTTCTTTCATGCTCTTGGCAGCAATTAACATATCATCAACATATAACAGCAAGTAAATAGGTGATCCATTAACAAACTTAATATAAACACAGCTATCAAACTGAGACCTCTTAAAACCTTGTGAGATCATAAACGAATCAAATCTTTTATACCACTGTCTTGGAGATTGCTTCAAACCATAAAGCGACCTCTTCAATTTGCACACAAAATCCTCTTTTCCAGGAACTATGAACCCTTCAGGTTGGTCCATGTAAATCTCCTCCTCCAGTTCACCATGCAGAAAAGCAGTCTTTACATCTAGCTACTCAAGCTCAAGATCATGCATAGCAACAATACCAAAGAAAGTACGAATAGAGCTATGCTTCACAACCGGAGAGAAAACATCATTATAGTCAATACCTGGAATCTGGCTAAAACCTTTTGCTACTAACCTTGCCTTAATCCTTGGAGGCTCATTAGGAAACAAACCTTCCTTTCTCTTATATATCCACTTACAGCGGATGGCCTTCTTCTGTTTAGGCAAGCGCACAACTTCCCATGTGCCATTCTTATCAAGCGATTACATCTCTTCTTGCATAGCAGAAACCCACTTCTCGCGGTCAACGGATGCAACAGCCTCATTGTATGTAGCAGGTTCAGTATCATGCTCCACCCGTTCAGCACAACTCAAAGCATAATGAGCAAGATTACACTCTTCAATCAAACGACGAGGTGGAACTATGTTACACCTCGGTCTATCAGCAGCAATAGATTCCTGTGGCTGCTGCAAAACAGTAGGTGAGTGCTGAACAACATCATCATCAATATTTTCCTCATGAGTATCATCAACGCCAACATCATTAACAACAGATTTCTGCAGGTGCTCCACCTGCACACGAACTCCCTCCTCTCCAATAGCAATAGGAGAAGGATCTGATGGCAAAATGTCATGATACATAATAGATTCATTGAAAACAACGTTTCTACTCAACAAAACCTTTTTAGTTTCAGGATTCCATAGTTTATATGCCTTAACTCCTGAACCATAACCAAGGAATATGCACTTAACAGCTCTAGGCTCTAACTTTCCATTACCAACGTGAGCATAAGCAGTGCAACCAAAAACTCTCAACTGTGAAAAATCAGCAGGCGAACCTGACCATACCTCAATAGGAGTTTTCTTCTCAAGTGGAATAGAAGGTGACCTATTGATGAGGTAACACGCTGTGTTGGCTGCTTCAACCCAGAAACGTCTATGCATACCTGCATTGGACAACATACAATGAGCCCTCGAGATGATGGTTCTGTTCATGCGCTCAGCCATGCCATTCTGCTGAGGGGTGTAAGGGATGGTGTGGTGCCTGATCATACCATCATTACTGCAAAACTCCTCAAACTCATTAGAACAGAATTCAATACCATTGTCAGTACATAGTACCTTTACCTTCTTTTCAGTTTGCTTTTCTACCATAACTTTCCACTTCTTAAAAGCATCAAAAACATCAGATTTATGTTTCAGGAAATATGGCCACACTTTTCTTGAGTAGTCATCAATAATAGTAAGCATATAATTAGCACCACCAATAGATGTCTTACGGGAAGGCCCCCATACATCAGCATGCACATAATCTAAAATGCCTTTGGTGGTATGAACGGAAGCATTGAATTTAACTCTTTTGTGCTTACCAAAAAACGCAGTGCTCACATAACTCAAACTTACCCAAGTTGCAACCATTAATCAGCTCTCTCTTAACCAATTTTGCCATGCCATGTTTGCTCATATGCCCAAGACGCATATGCCACAGATTTGTTTTACCACAATCATCAGAATCATTAGAAGTAACAGCAGCAGCAATACCAGGCAAAGTGCTACCTCTAAGAACATATAACTTAGCAGAATTCATATCACCTATCATGTGAATAAGAGAACCTTTTGATACCTTCAACAACCTACGCCCACCGGCGTACTTGTATCCATCAACATCCATGGTACTCAGGGAGATCAAATTTCTGGCCATGCTTGGTATGTGCTTCACCTCGTCCAACATACGCGTCACGCCATCATGTGTCTTGATCTTAACAGATCCAACTCCGACAATATGGCATGGGTTGTCGTTCCCCACACGTACAAAATCTCCAGTCTGCACAGACTCATATGAACTGAACCAATCTTTGTTACAAAAAATATGAAACGAACATGCAGTATCAAGAATCCATTCATCATCATGAGATGCACAAGCAGCAAAAACGGCTAAACATTCACCGTCAGAACTATCACCAGAAACAACAGCAGCCTTACCAGTACCTTGATCCTTATCTTTCGGTTGGTAAGTACCGTTCCTTTTCTCCTTATTCTGCAGCTTCCAACAATCATCAATAACATGATTAGATTTCTTACAATACCTGCAGAACTTGTCCTTTCCCTTGGACTTTGAACGACTTCTGCCGTCTTTGCTCTTATCTCAGTTGCCATGGTTGTTAAATCTCTGCTCGGTCCTGCCACGAACCTGTAGAGCTTCAGCCTTGGAAGATGCCCCATCTGCCTGCACCATAGATTTCATCTTTTCCCTCTGTTTGAGGGCATCTTGCACTTCATCAAGGGTTATATTATCACGGCTTAACAACATTGTATCACGAAAGTGAGTATAAGAACTAGGCAGCGAGCATAAGAGTAATAGGGCTAGATCCTCATCATCATATTTTACTTCCATGGATTGCAAATCAGAAATAATCTCTCTAAAAAGAGATAAGTGATTCATTACCGATCCACCTTCCTGCAATCTATGCGAGAACAACTTCATCTTCACATGCATCTTACTGGTTAGATCCTTTGACATGCAGATCGATTCCAGTTTCCCCCAAAGGGCAGCAGCGGATTTCTCTGTCAAGACTTCCTGCAAAATATTATTGGATAGATGAAGTTGAATCATAGACAAAGCCTTACGGTCCTTCCGCTTCTCTTTGTCAGACCAGCTCTTAGCATCCTTTTCCCCGAATCCATCCAGCGCATCATCCAGATCTGAAGTTTGGGCGAGAATCGCCCGCATCTTCACCTGCCACAAGCAGAATCTTGTGGAGTAGTCCAGCTGCAGTAGATCGAACTTCAATGACGACACGTCGCAAACCCTAGATTAGAACCTGCGGCTCTGATACCACTTGTGAGCTTTGTGACAAGTAAATAATGAAGAACGAAAAATAAAATCGTAGCAAGGGGATACAGATTTAACGTGGAAAACACTCTCCAACAAAGAGAGGGAAAAACCACGGGCGCGAGCCAGCGAAACTTCACTATAATGGGGAGTGTTTACACAATGCCGGGGATTTCGCAGATGCAACTTATCCTAGCCGGCGGCTTACAAGAAGTATATATAGCGGTGGTAACCTTGGTCATCAACGATCCGTACCAAGCCTCCGGCGACGGGCCTCGCTCCGCTCCATCAGAAGTTGGCCTCTACTTTGTAGAATTTGGATCAACATATAACACCGACTTCCTCTTACCCTTCCCTCTGTTCTCCGCGGTGGCACAGGTCGTGGTGACCTCCAGGGTGGCACACTTGAGCTGCGTTGACGTGGTGAGGAAACTAGGGTTAGAGGCCATGGTGGACGCGTATACGGAGGCAACCCGCTAAGTTTTCGTGGTGGACGTGTATCAGTACAATCTTTGTAGATGCTAAGAATGGAAAAGAAGATCCAACGGTTAGCAATGTTTGGCTTTGCCAGTCTTGATCCAACGATCAATGTTCGAAGTTATCCGTACACTATACAGTGGTATGGTATGGTATTGTAAGAGATAAGACAAGATAAAGATAAGATAAGAAGTACTGCGAATGGCCGATGTTTGGGAAGCAATTGAAAATTTAAAAAACCGGAAAAGTTTGAATTTTTTTGCCGCCAAGGAGCAAAGTGGTTTCCTTCCTATGTACTACTCCTCGTCCCTACAACACACCAACGCGGGTGCCGAACACGCCTGAGACACAGAGCCGCCGTACCAAGGCACACATGCGCAACACCACACTATGGACGAGAGAGAGATCAGTTGGGCCCGTGCGCGAGGGGAAAGGGGAGGAGAGAGGGAGGATGGATGGTGAGAGGCAGCGAAGGAGAGAGAAAACACACAATTTGTTTTGCGTGCATAGGTCCTGAAATTTACTACTAGTAGAGTGGCTGCAGGAGTACCTCGTGTTAGGAACCGATCATAACTTTCCTCTGACATCGAACCGCCTTCAACTCCTCTTCGCTGCTGCCCACTTACCCTGCCTACATTTTACTCTCTCAACATGTATAACACGTGGACAAAGGTGAGCATATGTCTAAGCAAACAAATGAGTACTACTACTATACTATTTGCTTTTTCCCTAATAAGGGCATCAATGATGTGTACAAAAGCACACCTTAAGGCCTAGTATGTGGCATCCGCTAAGGTTCACCATATACATTGTGGACAAAATAAAGTTTGTATCTTTAAGCCTAAGGTGCACCTCAAGCTTGTGGGTTGCCCATATAGAATAGAAAAATCATTTCCCCTCTCTCCCTATTTCATGTGATCGTTTTTAAAAGGTGTTCAAAATTTTCAAACTCTCTGTGATTTCTGATATATTAATTAACCACTCGATGGGTACCTCCAAAAGCTTTTTTCATAAAACTTTCAAAGCAACCTACAATTTATTACTTGTAGTTCAAATTTGACCTAATTTCATTAAATTCAAGAGTAATCTATCGCGCTTACTTATAGCTCAAGTTTGACCTAATTTCATTAAACTATCAAGATGCAAAATCTTAGCAAGAAGATGAACCTGTCGTCAGAACTCTCTGTGGTTTCTGATATATTAATTGAACCCCCCTCTGATGGGTACCTCCAAGAGCTTTTTCATAAAACTTTCAAAGCAACCTACACAGTTTACTTGTAGTAGTTCAAATTTTACCTAATTTCAATAAATCATCATAAAGTCATTCAGGTGGGCGAAGTTAGCTAAGAAATTTGAGAACTCATAAAACATGGGAAATTGTAAGTACGGCATATTGGTCCACCATATATGTCTAAAAACTTGGCTTGTGGCATTCCGATCCATATTCTTCAAACTTTCTTTACCTGGAAGAACAATCTCGTCATCACTAGGAAAACTGAAAATGTTCTTTCCTGATAGTTGGAAACTCACACTGACAACATTGTTTACTACAAGAAGATGTACCCATCTACCTCCAAAAAGACACTTAATTCAAGATAAATCAATCGCGCTTACTTGCTTGTAGCTCAAGTTTGACATAATTTCGTTAAATTGTCAAGATGCAAAATCTTAGCAAGAAGTTGAAACTATAGTCAAAACTCTTGGTGGTTTCTGACATATTAATTATGACCCCCTGATGGGTACCCCCAAAAGCTTTTTCATAGAACTTTCAAAGAAACCTACAATTTCTTATCTTATCTTACCACTATATAGTGTACGAATAACTTTGAATATTGACCGTTGGATCAAGACTCGTGAATCCCAACATTTCTAGCCATTGGATCTTCTTTTCCATTCTAGCATCTAGAAGATTCTATTGATAGTCTTCATCACAATGAATACTATGCACAAAACTCAAAACACATTTCTCCATCATTCTAGAATCCTCTCCCTCGTTTCTCTAGACCACGTTACCAAAATTTTCAAGCTTTAGATAGCTAATAATTGTTGACTTATACATGATCTACAAAGTACAAGAACCAAATATACACCCATACTTTATAGATGTTGATCAAATTTATATTTTTTCTGCTTTACCTATTATAATTTTATATAGTGATGGTATGTCAGACATCTATTATCTGAGTCTCATGTGCAGGGCACGTGCAATTTACTAGTACTTGTAGTTTCAAATTTGACCTAATTTCGATAAATCGACATACAATCATTCTAATGGGCAGAGTTACCTGAGAAGTTTGAAAACTCATAAAACACGGGAATCGTTGGTACAACATGTTGGTCCAATATATATGTCTATAAACTTGACTTGTGGCATTCAGATCCAATATTCTTTGGACTTTTCTTTAGGAAAAAGAACAATCTCGCTCGTATTCACTCAAAAAATGTAGAATTGAATGTTCTTTCTTGATAGTTAGAAACTCACACCGATGACACTGTTTACTATAAGAAGATGCACCAATCTACCTCTGAAAAGACATTTAATTCAAGAGCAATCTATGGCGTTTACTTGTAGCTAGCTCAAGTTTGACCTAATTTCATTAAATTGTCAAGATGCAAAGTCTTAGCAAGAAGTTAAACCTATCGTCGAAACTCTCGCTGGTTTCTGATATATTAATTTTGACCACTCGATGGGTACCTCCAAAAGCTTTTTCGTAAAACTATCAAAGCAAAGCCTACAATTTACTTGAAGTTTCAAATTTGACCTAATTCTAAGATATCGACATAAAGTCATTCAAATGGGCGGGGTTAGCTTGGAAGCTTGAAAACTCGTAAAACATGGGAATCGCAAGTACAACATGTTGTCGATCCACTATATATGTCTGTCAACTTGGCTTGTGGCATCCACATCCAATATTCTTTGGACTTCTCTTTACGGAAAAGAACAACTAACCTCGCTCATCTTCACTCAGAAAATGTAGAATTGAATGTTCTTTCCTGGTAGTTGGACACTCACACCCACGACACTACTTACTACCAGAAAATACACCCATCTACCTCTGAAATGACAATTAATTCAAGAGCAATCTATGACGCTTACTTGTAGCTCAAGTTTGACCTAATTTCATTAAATTGTCAAGATGCAAAATCTTAGCAAGAAGTTGAACCTATCGTCAAAACTCTCATTGTGTTTTCTGATATATTAATTGTGACCCCTCGATGGGTACCTCCAAATAAAAAGATTTTTCGTAAAACTTCCAAAGCAAAACCTACAATTTACTTCTAGTTTCAAATTTGACCTAGTTTTGATAAATCGACTTAAAGTCATTAAAATGGGCAGAGTTAGCTAGGAAGTTTGAAAGCTCATAAAACATGGGAATCGTTGGTATAACATGTTGGTCCACTATATTTGTCTGTAAACTTTGCGTGGCATTTACATCCAATATTCTCCAGACTTCTTACGAAAAAGAAGAACCTTGCTTATCTTCACTCGGAAAATGTAGAATTGAATGTTCTTTCCTGATAGTTGGAAACTTACACTGACGGCATAGTTTACTACAAGAAGGTGCATCGATCTATCTCCAAAAATACATTTAATTCAAGAGCAATCTATCGTCTCTTACTTGTAGCTCAAGTTTGACCTAATTTCGTTAAATTGTCAAGATGCAAAATCTTAGCAAGAAGTTGAACATATCGTTAAAACTCTCGGTGTTTTATGATATATTAATTGTGACCCCTCGATGGGTACGTCCAAAAGATTTTTTGTAAAACTTTAAAAGCAACCTACATTTTACTTGTAGTTTCAAATTTGACCTAATTTCGATAAATCGACATGAAGTCATCCGGTCAAATGGGCAGAGTTAGCTAGGAAGCTTGAAAATTCATAAATAAAACATGGGAATCGTTGGTACAACATGTTTATCCACTATATATGTCGGTAAACTTGGCTTCTGGCATCCAGATCCAATATTATTCTTCAGACATTTCTTTACAGAAAAGAACAACCTCGCTCGTCATCACTCGAAAAATTGAGAATAATTGAATCTTCTTTCCTGATATAGTTCGAAAATCACACCGTATCGATGGTATTGTTTACTACAAGAAAATGCACCCATCTACCTCTCTGAAAAGTCATATATTTCAATAGCAGTCTATCGCGCTTACTTCTAGCTCAAGTTTGACCCAATTTCGTTCAATAGTGTCATGCGATGCAAAATCTTAGCAAGAAGTCAAACCTGCTATCAAAACTCTCAGTTGTTTCTCATATATTGATTGTGACCCCCTGATCGGTACGCTACCTGACGTGGGCATACCTTATAGATACTAGAACTTGGCATATACGGTCCAGTCTGGCAGAAGCCCACGGCATTACCAGGGAACAATCCAGGATTTAGGTGACCCACGGAGACTCCGACTGCTTGTGCCACAAGGCAAGATCAAAGATAGAAAGTTTAAGGGGAGAAACCCTAATCTGTAAATGACTCGACCTGCTACCCGATACCTAGCCTATCTATATAAAGGCTAGGAGGGGGCGGCGAGGAGGACAATCACAACCCTAGTTTCCACAACCATTGCCAGATTGCATATGCGCACCCCCTATAACTTTCGACTCCCTCGATAATTCCAAGAGCAGACAAGTAGGAGTAGGGTCCTCTATGAGGCCTGAACCTGGGTAAACCTTGTGTCCCTGTTTGCTAGCTGATTGATGCCTCTAGCACTCCCTCCTTCTCCAAGTGGCGCTGTCTGTGGGAAGTGGGAGTGCTGATGTCACGGCTTCTTTGGCCCCGTCAACCGCGATCTACAACTCTGCAACAGGGGAGATTTGCCTCCGCTTTGGTGCCTTCGACTTCACCATCCACACGCCGGCCACTCGCCCGGCTTTCGAGTTCGTGGGCGATGGGATCAGCCTGGAGATCGGGAGCTTACGCTTCCAAGTTGGTTAGCTGGGCACACTTCGCCTCCCTGACCAGCCGATGGTCCCCGCGATTGCTCCAGCATCATGGTTTCCACCACCGATCGGCACCCTAAGTGAATTCAACGCCCCGACAACAGTCGGGAGCATGGACAGCGACAACAATTGCGAATCTGATCTGGGTGATCTGGCCATAGAGGATGGAGCATACGGCTCCGGATCTGAAAGTTGTGGGAGCAACAACGTCCCTAGTCACTTGCACCATCATCAACGCAGGCGACACCGGTGTCAATCGTGACAACACCGGTACTGGGACGTCTAACGGCGGCGTCCCAGTCGAGAACGGTGGTCCCGCCAATGGCGCACCCACCAACAATGGGGCAGAAGGAGACCCGTATCTCACAGTGACTGAGCGCACCAAAGAGAGCATGCTAATCAAGCTGAACGGCAATGAGTGGGCCCGCTGTCGAGAAGCTCTGCGGGGCAATCCCCTGCCCCTAAACTCATCACAAGAGATTCTGATGGGTTACCATTGGCTGCTCAAGGAGGAGTACAAGCGCCAACAACAAGTAATCATGCAACTCGACGCGCGTAGAAAGGCAGCGGACGAGTCAAGCCTTCAGCGGGCTCAACTCTCTTCCATGGAATGATCCTCCTCCAAGGGCAATGACCATATGGCCGCCAAAAGGCGCTCTCGGATGGCCCACCTCACCGACAAGGAGCGAGAAGAAGCCGTGCGAGTCCTCGACTTTGCCTCCATGACGGTGGATACACAGGGCAACATGCTCCCAAAGACACCACAAGCAGCGATGACAGCGACCACTATGTACCTCCTCAACAACCAACCACCGGCTGGGGATCCGCGAGCTTCCATGCAACGATCTACGATCGCGGGCTTGGGGCTAGTCGAAGCTGCCCTTACCAAGTATCCAACACCGGAGCCGAAGAAAAACAAAGCTCCGGCCAGGCGCTATTCATCGCCCTCCTCCAGCGATGATAGCCACAACCTATCACGCCGCCGCCGCTCACGGCGTCACGACTACGACGCGCGTGATGACATCACGCAGCGCAAGGTCGACAAGATGCGTGTAAGGCGTGCCCGTTCAACTGACTCAGAGGATGACGGGATCAAGCTCTGCGGTGCCAGCTACTTCAGCAGAGCCATCAGGCAGAAGCGAATGCCTAAGGGGTTGAAACTCCCATCGGAGAACCCGAAATTCGACGGCCTAGAAGACCCGAAAATCTGGCTGGAGGATCACATCTCCTCCGTCAGGCTCCACGGCAGAACCACGAGTACGATGATGCAATGCCTACAGCTACAGCTGCAAGGCGCCACTTGTGCGTGGCTTAACAACCTCCCGCGTGGATCCATTCGCAGCTAGGAAGAGCTGGTCTATAGCTTCATGCGAAACTTCAAGGGCACTTACAAAAGGCCCGCATCAATCGAAGAACTGCGAGGTTGTTACCAGAAGACGGGCGAGTCGCTGCGCTCGTACATCCAGAGATGGTCCATCATAAAGAATTCCACAGAAGACATCTCCGAGGATCGCGCAATCGACGCGTTCAATGGTGGCGTGCGCCGCAGAGAGCTCAGGGAGGAGCTGGGCCATTCGAAGCCCAAGACAATCGACCACCTGATGGAGATCGTGAATTGGTGGGCTAATGGAGAGGACTTGGTAAAAAACCGTGTCCATTCTGATGATGATGACGACCTTGGCCACAGGCGCGACCGTCGAGGAAAACATCGAATGCGCGTCTATGAGGACCACGAAGAGGTCGATATGGTCACGGCTGGCTACACTGACAAATGCGACGACAACCGCAACAGCGAATACCGCATTGGTGGATACTGCGACAGCAGAAAAACCACGCAAGTGTGGCAACACTGCACTTGCGATGAGGCACCTAGAATATCCATCTAGGACAAACTGTCCGGACCATGCAACGTACACTTCTACTTCGACAAGCACGATGGCAAGAAGAAGTCCAACCACCTTCTTAAGGACTCTCATGAGTTCCTCAAGCTCCACGAAGTCTCGGCCCAGATGAATTGTGACGCGATCAACTAGGGATATGGAGCTGCCCCGGGCGCTGTGGCTCATGGAGCACCACCGCCACCACCCGGGACACCACCACCCGCGACTGCGCCAGTCCAGAACCATGGAGGTGAACCATACCCGCGAGCGCTGGGAAATATGGGGATGATCCAAAAGGGACGCCCCTCAAATCGAGTGTAGAAGGAAATCACTCGCCAAGTCAACCTGGCGATGAACTCTCATCCCTCCACCACTGAGTACCTTAGTGGAAGCGAGTCATGCATCACCTTCGACAAGCGCGACCACCCGCGCCAAGTACCTCGCCCAGGCCACTGTCCCTTGGTGCTCGAAGCGCAGATCGGAGGCTTCAAGATGAGTCGCGTCTTCATGGATGGCGGAAGCGGCATTAACCTCATCTTCGCAAGTACCTTGCACACAATGAGGATCCCTCTGACATGTCTGGAAGTTTCAGGCACAATGTTCCACGACATCGTCCCAGGGAAGGGCGTGTACCCCCTGGGCAAGATCAGCCTCGATGTCATGTTTGGCATGCCGCAAAACTTTCGGCAAGAGCGCATTGAATTTGAAGTCGTCGACTGACCCTCACAATACCACTGCATCCTTGGACGTGTCGCGTTCGCGAGGTTCATGGCAGTGCCACACTACGCCTACCTACAGATGAAAATGCCGGGCCTAAACGGCATCATCACAGTCAACAGAAGCTTTGAGAGATCCGTCAACTGCGATAGGGAGTTCAATAGAATCTCCCAGTCTTTCGGCATGCAGGAGGAACTAGCAAGGTTGAAGGAATCGACAGACAACAGTCTGCCTCCCCCAAGCAAGCCGAGCTCACCCGACCAATCCTTCGACACGTTGATGCACACCAAGAGAGTCTAGGTCCATCCAACGGACCCAACCAAGACGACCCTCATCGCCAACAACTTGAGTCTCACATAGGAACTCGCGCTCGTTGAATTCCTACATGAGCGCTGGGAAATCTTCGCCTGGTGTCCAGCGGACATGGCAGGAGTTCCCATGGAATTCGCCAAGCACACACTCAACATGAATCCTGTAGCAAGGCCAGTCAAGCAAACAATCCGGTGACTGTCGGAGCCAAGGGCAAAAGCGGTCGGTATGGAAGTCAACAGACTCCTTGACGCTAATTTCATATGCGAGATCAAGGAAAGGACCTGGGTTGCAAACCCCACGCTTGTTCCCAAAAAAGACACGGATATCCTATGGATGTGCGTGGACTTCACCTCTCTGAACAAGCATTGCCCGATGGACCACTTCCCGTTGCCGCGAATCGATCAAATAATCGACTCCACCATGGGATGCGAGCATCTCTACTTCCTCGACGCCTACTCAGGCTATCATCAGATTCGAATGAAGGAGGAGGACCAGGAGAAAACGGCGTTTGTCATGCCTTTTGGTGTCTTCTACTACACAATGATGCCTTTCGGGCTGAAAAACGCAGGAGCCACCTAACAGCGATGCATGTAGGCCTGCCTCAAGAGCCAACTTGGTCGCAACATCCAAGTCTACATCGACGACATCGTCGTCAAAACCAAGGAGGAAGCCTCGTTACTCGACAATCTCCACGAGACCTTCGATAACCTCGACCACTACCGGATCAAACTAAATTCGGACAAATGTGCCTTCGGCGTACCATCTGGGAAGCTCCTCAGGTATCTCATCTCCGCCAGAGGGATTGAGGCCAACCCGAAGAAAATAAAGGCCATACTGGCCATGGAGAAGCCAAAGAACGTAAAAGGCGTCCAGCAGCTAGCTAGGTGAATCGCAGCACTCAGTTGATTCATCAGTCGGATGGGCGAAAAGGCACTGCCTTTCTACCAACTTCTTCGCAAGGCTAACAAATTCGAGTGGACAAACGAAGCACAAGAAGCATTCGACGACCTCAAGCGTCTATAATCCACCTCGCCGGTGTTGGTGAAACCTCGCGAAAAAGAGCCGCTACTGCTATACATCTCCGCCACCAACCAGGTGGTAAGCACTGTGCTCGTGGTGGAACGAGCCGAAGAAAACAAATTCCACGGGGTACAACGCGCAGTCTACTACCTCAGCGAGGTGCTCACGCCAACAAAACAGCGGTACCCGCATGATCAGAAGCTGGCATACGACGTCTTCATGACAGCCAGGCAACTACGCCACTACTTCCAGGACCACCCAATCGTAGTGGTTAACGATGCCCCACTTGGGCACATCCTCAACAATCCCGACGCCACTGGACGAGTCATGCTTTGGGGGATAGAGCTGTCTCTACGAGACATCACATACAAGAAGCGCGACGCGATCAAGTCACAAGTTCTCCCAGACTTCCTCGTGCACTGGATGGAAAACCAGCTCCCCGACAAGCCAGATATGTCCTATCTATGGACAATGCACTTCCATGGGTCCAAGCGCAAGAAAGGAGCTGGCGTGGGTGTCATCCTGACATCGCCACAAGGTACAAGATGAGGTATGTTCTCTGAATGCAGTTCACCGCCTCCAACAACGAAGCTGAATACGAAGCCTTGCTCCATGGGATGCGGATGGCGAAAGCCTGCGGCGCCAAGCGACTCGTCATCTACGGCGACTCCAAACTAGTGGTGAACCAAACAATGAACGAGTGTGATGCTCTGAGCGACAACATGATCGCCTACCGCGACCTCTACAACACACTCGAGGGAGACTTTGATGGCTGCGAACTGCATCATGTTGGCCGCGAGAGCAATGAGGAGGCGGGCACACTCGCTAACATCAGCTCCACCTGTGCCCCAGTACCACCCGAAGTATTTCTAGAGCGCATCTGCGAGCGGTCCATCAAGACAAAAGCTCTAGAGCACAAAACAAGCACGCTAACAGACTCGGGGGCTACGCCACTCAGCGAGCCAATGGCACTCGATGACACAGAGCCAGACACGGGACTCGAAGGCCCCATGAAGGTCATGATAGTCGAGCCATCCTGGATGCAACCATATGTCACATACTTGCTCAACAAAAGGTTGCCAGATGACCCGACTGATGCGCGTCATATAGCGCGATGATCTAAGGCATTCACCCTCATCAATGGCGAACTGTACAAGCGCAGCATCACAAGAGTCCTTCAGCGGTGCATCTCCAATAGTGATGGCAGAGCAATCCTCCTCGACATACATGCAGGCAATTGCGGCCACCACGCTGGCAGTTGCGCCCTCATCGCCAAAGCTCTACGAGCGGGATTCTATTGGCCAATGGCCATGCACGATGCCAAGGATATCGTCCAGCGTTGCAACGCCTGCCAGTGATTTGTGGACAAGCCGCACACACCTGGCGCAGAACTCAAGCCAATACCCATGGCTTGGCCCTTCGCACAATGGGGACTCGACATGGTCAGCAAGCTCCAGAGATCCTCACGAGGAGGATATATCTACCTCCTAGTCGTGGTCGACAAATTCACCAAGTGGATTGAGGCCATGCCGGTGACAAACCAATCGGGAGCCAGCGCCATCAAATTCTTCAAGTCCACCGTCTTCCGCTTCGGGGTGCCACATAGCATCATCACGGACAATGGGACGAACTTCACCTCCAAGGAGTTCCAGGATTTCTGCGAAAACCTGGGAATCAACATTAGCTACGCCTCAATGGCGCATCCTTAGACCAACTGTCAAGTTGAAAAGGCCAACGGCCTCATCTATGGCGGGATCAAGAAAAGGCTCCTCCGGCCACTCGAAAAAGCTGTCGGATGCTGGCCAGATGAGCTGCAATCAGTACTATGGAGCATGCACACAACTCCAAACAGCGCTACAGGCTACACTCTGTTCTTCATGGTACATGGCACTGAGGCGATACTACCCGTAGAGGTGCGTTACAAGGCCCCATTGGTAGTAGCATACATCGAGGCAGAATCAACCCTCGCACTTGAAGACTCCATCGACCTCCTCGATGAGGCATGCGAGATTGCAGCGGAGAGATCCACGATCTACCATTAAAACCTCTGCAACTACCATAGTAGAAAGCTACGCCCAAGATCCTTAGTCGAAGGAGATCTGGTCCTACGACTAAAGCAACAAGGGCACCTCAAGTTCAAGTCCCCTTGGGAAGGACCTTATGTGATTACCGAAGTAATCCCAGGTGACGCCTATCGCCTTAAAGACTTCAAGAACAGAGTCGCATACTCCAATCCCTGGAACGTCACGCAGCTACGTTGTTTCTACCCCTAGACGTTTTTACTTTACACATAAGGCTATTCAACAGGATACTTAGCCACACATTGTACCTCGTGATATTCTGCGAATAAATAAAGCTATGTGCCCCAAATTTTGTGTCTCTATTTTCCTTGCAATTATTTTACTCGGGGGCTACGCCACCCTTTACATCTTGTTCCACGAACAACATAGTATCCTGAGTAGCCGACGCACTACCAATCAAACCCTTGATAAACACCAACCTAGCTATAACGCACCTGACAGGTTGGCAAGGTGCTAAGATGAATATACGTCCGGCTAATGAAAAGGAACTGCATATTACGATACACTCGAAAAATATACAAGCTAGCAAGATCTTTACACATTAGCAGGTATCAAACACACTCGACACAATCGTATGAATTTTACAACACTTATACATCTATGTGCAGGGTATAAACTACACTACTGCTGCAAAAGGAGAACATTTGTTTGCTCTTCAAAGAAATCGACGATATCTTCGGCTGGCTGATCAACCACCTGGTAGTGTGGCACCATGTTCCAGGTCATCCCTTCCGGCGGCGGCGGTCCAGCGGAAATAGCCGCGACATCCACATCTGGCCGATGCAATCAAATAAGCGCCAACGCAGCCTTGGCACTTGCGACCAGTTGTTGGTGCACGCACTCGCGGACCACGCTGATATCTTAAAACTTCGCCAGCAAAGCTAACAAGCTTGAAGGCACCACGTCCAGGGGAAGCATCGCCTGAAAGATATGCCTAAGGCACGACTACGCGTTCTTCAAACACTAAAGCACCCGCGAGGCATGATCCTGCAGCGTCGCCAATGCGACTGCACGTTCATGGTCCACCCAGAAGTAACCGCTAGCTTGCAGGTGCTCCTGGGTCAGATTATGCAGGCGAATGACAACCTAATCCCTCTCATCCTGCGGATGACGAGCGCTAACAACTACAAGAAGCAAGAGTAGAGCATAAGATGGAGCATTGCTGCAAATGGCCAAAGGAAAGGATAAGAAGATAGAAAGCTAACATTTAAATTGCTCGTTCAGCTGCGCAACTTCGTCCAGAAGATACTTCTCGCGCGTGCTGGCCTTCTCAGCCTTCGACTTCCAAACATCCGCATTACCGCGGACCATAGGAAATTCTCGCTCCAACTTCTTCACGCGATCGTGCAGTCGCGCAAGAAGCAACAGCTCCTGCACTCTTGAACGTGGTTGCGCCACAGTTTCATTACTGGGAGGAGAGTCAGGAGGACCACTCGAAGGACCCTATTACAACCAAACAAGAGGCAAATAAGACCAACCATACATTAACAAGGAGTGCACTCAAGTTCAACATAGTCTCAAAAGGGGTACCCCACAAAATAAGGTTCATCAGAAGGGAAGCTAAGCTATTACAAAAGGCATCTAAGGAATGCTCTGCTTTTTCGATTTCGACTTTGGGGGCTTCCTCAAATCTGTGGGAGTCTCCGATGCCACAGACTTCCCAGTTGTAGCCTCAGATGCCGCAGCATTCGCACTCTTCAATCGCCACATCTCAGCTGAATAAGCGGCGATTGTATCAATGAGCCGAGGCCTATACTTACTACAACTAGTGGCGAAAGGCTGAAAGACTACCCGCTGGCCATCCGCAGAGACCGGCATCACCGAGGAGATATCGCTGGGGTCTAGCTCCACGCTGTGGGCCTATGCCATTACGAGTGCCATGGTCGCGCCAACTGACCTCTGCGCATTATTGAAGTCCATCGGGATGCCCTCTGCAAAGGACTCCACTAGGCCGTCAAAATTCTCTATTAAATTAGCCTTGGGAGCCATCTCCCCTCGAAGGCGACTCAGCATGCCCTTGGCCTTCTCTAGTGTATCCTTCACAGAGACGCTGCGATCTTCGACTGCAGCCACGACGCCGGCCAAGGCGTTTGCGCGGGTCAAAGCTTGGGCGTCAAAGTCTACGCCGGCGGCATCTGCAAGAATACATATATGAGCACAATAATATGAAGGAAAAGTACATGACAAACACAAGCAAGACACTGTCATACCTGAGAGCGCTTTCGTGACTGAGAAGAGCTATTCTACGAACAACTTTTACCTCTCAATAGTGGAGGAACGCAAATCTTCCTTGCGCTTCTGCGACTCCTTGAGAGCCTCGACTGCCTCGTCGCGTTTCTTCTCCATAGCGGCAAGTCCCTTCTCGAGGGAAGCGGCGCGACGAAGAAGCTCATTATGCTCACATGCAAAGGATATAAACATGGCAATATCACTTGCCAATCTCTACACAACAGAACAAAGAGAAAACTTTAAAACTAACCTTCAAAGGCACGATGGCGGTTATCCAGCAAGGCATGATGTTGACCCAAGGAAAGGATCTGCTCAGCAAGGCGAGTGGAATCCTTCACGATAGGCTACAAGAAAAGAGAAGCAGTGTGAGCATTAACGCAAAATTTGAGTGCCAACGGCACGAAGAAAACTCACGTGTTCCTACAGGGACTCCGAAGATTCTTCTAGAATCGACGTGGTAGGTCTTGTAGGAGCAAGGTGCTTGAGAGTTAACACGGTCGGTGGAAGTACTAGTTACATCAAGGACCTTATAAAAATGAAAATTGCACCCAAGTCCATGCATTTAGCACAAGGACCCTGAAACTAAGCAATGAAGTGTGTGTTTTGAGGTTTGCGCATACTAGCATTCATCGTGCTAAAGACTATCAGTAGATTCTTTGTAGATGTTAAGAATGGAAAAGAAGATCCAACAGTTAGCAATGTTTGGATTTGCTAGTCTTGATCCAATAGTCAATGTTCGAAGTTATCCGTACACTATAAAATGGTATGGTATGGTATTGTAAGAGATAAGACAAGATAAAGATAAGATAAGAAGTACTGCGAATGGCCGATCTTTTGAGTAACCTTCCCTCCCGATATTTGGGAAGCAATTGAAAATTTCGAAAACCGAAAAAGTTTGAATTTTTTCCCGCCAAGGACCAAAGTGGTTTCCTTCCTATGTACTACTCCTCGTACCTACTCCACACCAACGCGGCTGCCAAACACGCCAGAGACACAGAGCCACCGTACCAAGGCACACGTGCGCAAAGACTGCGTGGACGAGGAGAGATCGGTCGGGCGGTCTGGCGAGGAAGGGAGGAGAGAGGGAGGATGGATGGTGAGAGGCAGCAAAGGAGAGAGAAAACACACAATTTGTTTTGCGTGCATAGGTCCTAAAATTAACTACTAGTAGAGTGGCCGTAGGAGTACCTCATGTCAGGAACCCATCATAACTTTCCTCTGACATCGAACCGCCTTCAACTCCTCTTCGCTGCTGCCCTCTTACACTGCCTACGTTTTTTTCTCTCAGCATGTACAGCGCGCGGACAGAGGTGAGTGATACCTTCGATCCGGATTCACAGATGTAGTACAATAACTTTTTCCCTAGAAGACCTAGGTCTAATCGAACCTTAGAAAGCACTGCTAAAAGGTGATAAGAAAGGACACATCTACAAGACTTTGTTTGTTTGTTTTACCTTAGCTGACTAGACCAATCGAGTTTACTTTATAATGGGGTTGAATCAATGGATGGAGATAGGCCAGGGTTTAAGATCCACCTACAGCTGCACATCAAATGGGATGAAAGATAATAACAAGCATAGTCATGTATATTGTTTTTATTGAGATAATCTTTTGTGGGCAACACATCCTAATATTCTAGAGCCCCCGTGATGCTGCGGGCATAGCAATAGACTTTTAATCCAACCGAGAACACACCGAAGCCACGGGTTGCAAACGATTATTAAGTGTAAACATAGATTAAAGCTTTAAGTGGTGATGTTATTGTTGATCCCGAATGGGGCGCTAAGCAAAGACCATACTTCCCTTTCTGTCACTGAGTTTCCTATGAGATCGCCATAGCCAAGTATCTCACCTCAAGCCTTTATCAATCTATGGGATCTTGGGTACCTACAAGTCCATAGATCGAGGCGAGAGACGAAGAAACAAAAGATACAAATCACGAATCCAAACAAAATACAATTCTCACATGATCTAGATGCACATAGTTGCTGCGTGGTTTCTCTCCAACCCGCAGCCCATGAGGACTACTCACTCATAACAAATAGATCGGAGATAGAAAACATAATTCAAATACTTAGATTGAAATCAAATATTCTTACAATGGTCACCAAACCACAAGGAGATCTAAAAGTACAAAGCAATGGCTATGGCTAGTGGAGGGATGGATGGTGGAAGTGAAGAACAATGGACGAACTATGGATGAACAATGGTGTGGATCTCCTTTGGGGATGTTGTGATGCAATCTGAGAATGGCAGATCTCTGGCCGACGGCTGGAGCCTCAAAATATATAGGCGTCTTCATGAAAGTTGTAGGGTTTGACAAGATGAAGCCATCGCCACCTGGTACGGGAGGACTGTGCCCGTACCAATGGTCATTAAGTGCACTGATGCCTTGGTTGGCTTCTCCAATTACTTGGCCGTGTGTACTTCCTCAAAATCCTTCATTATGACTCTTTATTTCGCCTTAAAAGGAGTGATTTCCTGCACAACATAAATCAAAGAAGGGATTTGCATATCTTTGCAGTTATTAGTCATTAGTGGCAAGGTTGAGAGTTTATTTGGAAATTGCTTGACCAAAAACAACGTTTAAACACAGTGGAAGATGGCAAAAATCAGAGCCATCAACTTCCCCAAAGATCAAACCTTGATCGTCCTCGAGCAAGAAGAACCAAAAGAACTATAAGGAATTCAGTGTTTAAACTTGAAACAACGAGAATAGGAGTTCATTTACAGTAGGTAGTCGTATGTGCTCAACACTTCATTCATTTTCAAAGCTTATCAAAGTTAGAGAGTTGATAAGAATACTATACAAGCTTTGGTAAGTCAAGATAATCAAAGTAAAGTTTAATATAAGTATAAATAACTAGAAGTGTAGAAATGAATCCAATTCCTCTAATTAACTCTTAGCTTGCCAAGGAACACTAAGATGTTTAAATAGCATAATTGAGTAAGAGAGTTTCATGTCCCAAGTAGTATAACAATGAAGTGTCTTATTTATATCCACATCAATATATCAAGTCAATCTAAAACACTTCTAATCCAATTATTGTCTTTCAAGAAAATTCGTAAAGTAGTAATGAGACCATGCGGACTTGTTATGTGGATCCTCATAGATATCTTTTTTCTTTCTTTCTTTCTTTTTCATCTCATTTTTCAAGGATCGCTGTTTGTTTCTTTTTGCTAGTATTTGCACAACCTTTGAGAGTACCAATACTTTTGTCCATACATTGACACGGATGCCAATCATGTCATCAACTCATAGCCGAAATCTGGGGTTATACCATAGATCATTCAAAAGCTAGCGGAGTTGTTGGCATCCCAAAGGTGTGCATCAGAGACATAGAACAAAGTTGTATCACATCCTTTTCTCCCTTTTTTGAGCTAGAACCGCGGTTTTATCCACAAGGTTAGCTTTGGCATGCGTCACAATTACCACTAGACTTTATTTCAATCAAACAATTCCTTTCATGAGTGTTGTCGAGACTACAAAATATCTATGGGGTTAAGTATAATCAAGGGTATACTCTCAAGACAATCATTCATCAAACAAGTCGTAAATTTCAGACTTTTTCTTGTTGTACTTGTTTGGTAATTTTATTTCCAAGGCAAGACTTGGTTAACTAAAAGAACTAGAGCAAGAGCTTCAACAACTAATCATCATACTAATAAAAATCCTTACTCTAATCATATTAAATTACTTCCCACTAGCATGCATCTTAGCAAATCAACCAACTAAGATAAACAATTCAAACTTCATAAGTGGGAGACATAGGACATACCTCTCATAAGTAACTTCCTGATCCTCTTCCTTATAGGGACGTGTTCCTTCAAAACTCAAACACAATTACTCTCGAAATGATATCAAAGCAAAGAGGCAAAGTATGAATCCACGTTTACGAAAAAAGGATAAATGGAAAAATCTTTTTGTATTTTTGAGGATAGGGATTAAAGATAGAAAAGAACTTGCGACCAAGCAAGGGCTAAAAGAAAAACAAAACAAATAAACTAAAACGAAAGCAAATTTAAAAAGCAAAGGAAAAAGCAAAGTGTTGGAACATGCCAACATGAGTGTTTCAAAGCTCACAAGGAGCTGGAGTACGAACTCATTATTACACAAATAAATTTTCTAGGGGAACACATCCCCAAGCTTAGGCTTTTGCAAGCCCCTTTGTTGCTCATTGAGGTGGTGGTGGATAATCTCTCATGTTCCATTGGCTGGTCCAATCATGGAACTGGGTGGCGAGGCTTGCAGCGACATCTCGAAGGTTGATGGAGAGGTTGTTCATTGTGTGAATGTTTCCTTCGAGTGCATAGATATCTTCATAGGTAGTGTAGTAGTTTGGCGGCTACACATCATGTTTGGGTCCTTCTTGTTCTACTTCTTCATCTTCTCCTCCTCCCACGGGTATTTCTTGTTGGGTCAGACTAGCTTCGACCTGCGCGTCATAACGCAAATGTCCATCCTTGATAGAGAATAAACCGTTAGGCAAAGAAGCTGGGATCAAGTGATCCGCTCTAGGTATATTGAAGAAATATCTACCATGGTTTTTAGAAATCATACCATATGCTCTTAGAGTAGATGGACCGAGACGGTTACCTCTAGTCAACGGTTGGATGTTACCTAGGTTGATGTGAAGTGCGCGTGTAAGAACGGTCACAACTCCACATATGGGTCCTCAAGATTGAAGAGCTTGATGCTTCAGATAAAACACAATCAAAGGACCAAAATTTGGTGTTGAATTACAATTGATAAGTGCAGCTTTTGCGAGCATCAACATGTCCTCCTCATTAACTCTAGAAAACTCACCACGTGCCTGCATTGTGTTAGCAATAACATAGAACAAATATCGAATGGCAGGATGATCAATTTGGTTCCCCTTGGGTGTGTGTCCACGATTTCTCATCAAGTTAAAGTATTGTGAAGGGGAAGGATCTAAAACAAAGGTAGTTGTGCGTACATCGGTGGTGTTGGTAAATCCAAAGCATTGAGCCCATTGGCTGAGTGTTAAAGTATACTCATAGTTCATAAGGCGGAATTTGATTCGATCAACTCCAGGCCTTTGTTCCTCGGCACAACCATAAGGATCCATCGTGTGTGTCAAGGTGTTGAAGAACTCAAGTGTCAAGCGGCGATATGTCGCAACATCCCGAAAGACAAAATTGTACAAACCAACATTGTTGCAAAATAAATCGAAATCAACACGAATGCAAAGTTGGTTCAGGATATAGGGACACACCCACTTGGTGGACTTGATCTCTCGAATCTTGAGACGATCGAAATGGGTAAGATGGAACTCCTCGATGAACTCAATGCCAAGTGACTCAGGGGTTAACGTATCAACGGGTGGTGCGGAAGACTCTGCAGCCATCTCACATGTACGACTCCTCGTGTTCATCTAATAAATAAAAACAAGACATAGTATATAAAATTGCTAATAATTTTTTTGGTCCAATAGAAGCATAGCGTAAGTGATTCTCTACACTAACTACAAAATAAACTCCTCTAAAAAAATGCTAAGCATACTTAGTACCACGATTGAATCTAGAGCAGGACCTATGTCTAGATTGACAATGATGAATGACTAACCAAGATTTTGCACAAATAAGTTGGGGATCGGAGGAGAATCATACCTTAGATCGAGTGAGTGCGAAGAATCGAAGAAAGATTGAGTAAATTTGAAGATCTAGTGGAGGTGGTTTGAAGTTTGGAGGAAGAAGAAAGAGAAAATAGATGAATTGAGATTTTTTGGTTACCTCCTCGAGCAGATTATGGCATCCGTGTACTCGGTACGAGTGGGTGGTACGGGTGGTGTCTTACCTTGGGGCGACGACTACTCCCAAGCGGTGCACTCGGTATGGGCGCGTGGTATGGTCACGCGCGCTCGTACTGCTGGTCGTTATCACTGCGGTGACTTTGCTTGAAATCTGATGTTTTGCTCGGGGTACGCAGACGGGCGATGCAGACGGTAAGGCCCAACCGTGATGGTCATTATCGCCACTGATTCCTTCGGCAATCATCAAAATTTCTATCCCCCTTTGCCTTGAGGTGGTACAGGGGCACAGTACGGGCCACTCCAGCCGTACCAGTGGTCGTTATCGACAATGTGAACTACAACAAACTCAAGAATTTTATTAGTATCGTTGTGCGCCTTCGCACATCTTATCAAAAGGTTAGATAGCAGCAAAAACACTAAGTAATGATCCAGCAATACTTCTTAGGCCATGTGTTAGTAAAATATAATATAGAGGATTACCTTATTTCTTCTGGTCTTTCCATAGGTCTTCTTGAACACTCTTTATTAAAAACAAAAACAAAATCAAAACTAACACGAGTATAAAACACAATAAAAAATTAGAGAAAATTTATTTCACATGGGTTGCCTCCCATGAAGCGCTTCTAGTTAAGGTCAATTAGGTTGACCTTGATGGCAATCACTTAGGTTTGGGGAGTGGGATGACCACTCCAAAATAGTTTGCTTTTAAAGTAATCACACCATCATCATCATTAGGCTTGACCTTCTTTTTTCTAGGGAAGTGGACTACGAACGGATCTCTAGATGGTATCCCTATCCTTACATTCCCTTCATGTAAATTAATCAAAGCTTTAATAGTTCTTAGAAATGGCCTACCTAGAATTATAGGTGCTATGGGATCTTCAGGCATGTCCATATAACTAGATTAATAAGAGCGAGACTTCTTTTAATTTCGACAACTATATTTTCTTTGATCGCAACAACTTGTTTATAAGTAGAATCAGCTAGATGGAGTCTTAATTTAGTTGTAACAAATGGACCCAAGTTTAGTTTATCGATAGGATTTTGGAAATTGTTGAGACACTTGCACCAAGATCAGAAAGTGCGGATATCTCATTAACTCCCAACTTAATTTTAATAGTGGGCTCAAATATATCATCTAGCTTAGCTAGAAGCTTATCAGCTAGTATTTTATACTCCATCTCTAAATCACGAACCTTAGATGCTACTTGTTGTATAAATTGTTGGTACATAGCATCGTTACCTTGTTCTATACCTGGATTCTTAATGGTGATCATCTTCAATAGATCTTCCAAGGTATATTTCGGTGTTGGCGCGTTGCTATAATCCAGCTCTTTAGGCTTTTCATCTTTTGTTACCACCCTCATCATTCTGAGGTCCTCTACCTGATTTGGCTCGGGTTTGCTAGAGAACTTTGCTAGTATGAGAGCTTGGCTCTCGGCCATTTTACCCAGCAAAGATTCCATGGTCTTTGTCCTTTCCTGTAGAGCCTGCACATCATTTCTAATTGCAACAACTTGGTTAGATAATCTTCCTAAACTACTTTCATGGTTCTCCGTAATCTTAATAAGCATATTGTTTTGTTCAGTTTGAGCTTGCAAAAATGTTCTAATAGTTTGCTCAAATGGGAGGTTGCCATGATTTGCTCCATTAGTATTATCATAATTATTATAAGGAGCTCCTGCAGGATTATCATGGTATTTTTGAACATTAGAAGCATAATTATTTTTCCATGCAGGATTAAAAGGAGTGCAAGCTATAAAATTAACATCATTGACATTGGTGGTAGCATTAACTTGGGTATCTTCCTTACCCTGTTCTAAGCTAAGCAACTCATCTACCTTAGATGTAATATCTTCATTGTTTACCTCGGTAATTGAACCTACTCTCTTCGAGGTTCTTTCTACATGCCATTGGGCATGGTTATTTTGCATATCATCCAATAACTTCTTTGAAACACTTAAGTGTTTTCCCATGATTGTTCCTCCTACTGCAGTATCAAGCATAGACTTAGACATTGGGTTAAGACCATTATAAAATAAATGTAATATAAGCCATTCCTCCATCCCATGATTAGGACAATTTATTACAGCTTCTTTCATCCTTTCCCACTGAAGCGCTAGTGTCTCACTTTCTTCTTGTCTAAAGCTTGTGATGTTGGATCCTAGCAGCATAGTCTTAGCTGGGGGGAAAATTTAGTCATAAACAAATTAGTGCATTCCTCCCAAGATTTAATAGTGCCCATTGGTAGAGCTAGCAACCAATCCTTAGCCATTCCTCTAAGAGAGAAAGAAAATAATCTTAGCTTAACAACATTTGGATCTACGTGTTTAATACGCATCATGTCACAAATCTCAGTAAAAGTATTTAAGTACAATCCTGAATCCTCAGAAGATGAACCCCCAAATTGGTTTTGTTGAACCAAACTTAAAAGGTTAGGTTTTATCTCATAAGTTTCTGCATCAATTGTGGGTTGAGTGATGTGTGCAGAATAAAATCATCGGTGGGAGTAGCATACTCCCCTAATCTCTTTTGAGCCATGGCTCTTATCTTTTTGGTAATTTTTAAGCAATGAAAACAAATAACAAGTAACTATTTTTTTGGGTTTTCAAATAGATAACAAGAAAGTAAACTAATAACAAGAATTAAACTACAACTAATAATAAAACTAAAAACAAGGTCTCTAATGACCTCACCAGGATAGCGAAATTGCTTCCCCGGCAACGGCACGAAAAAAAGGATTGATACCTTCGATCCGGATACACAGAAGTAGTATAATAGATTTTTCCCTAGAAGACCTAGGTTTAATCGAACCTTAGAAAGCACTGCTAAAAGGTAATAAGAAAGGACACGTCTACAAGACTTTTTTTGTTCGTTTTACCTTAGTTGACCGAATCAATCTAGTTTACTTTATAATGGGGTTGAATCAATGGATGGAGATAGGCCAGGGTTGAAGATCCACCTGTAGCTACACATCAAATGGGATGAAAGATAATAATAAGAATAGTCATGTATAGTGTTTGTATTGAGATAATCTTTTGTGGGCAACACATCCTAATATTCTAGAGCCCCCGTGATATAGCGGGCATAGCAATAGACTTTTAACCCAACCGAGAACACAACGAAGCCACGGGTTGCAAACAATTATTAAGTGTAAACACAGATTAAAGCTTTAAGTGGTGATGTTGTTGTTGATCCCGAATGGGGCGCTAAGTGAAGACCGTACTTCCCTTTCTGTCACTGAGTTTCCTATGAGATCACTGCTAGCCAAGTATCTCACCTCAAGCCTTTATCAATCTATGGGATCTTGGGTACCTACAAGTCCATAGATCGAGGCAAGAGACGAAGAAACAAAAGATACAAATCACGAATCCAAACAAAATACAATTCTTCCATGATCTAGATGCACATAATTGCTGCGAGGTTTCTCTCCAACCCGTAGCCCATGAGTACTACTCACTCATAACAAATAGATTGGAGATAGAAAACATCATGCAAATACTTATATTGAAATCAAATATTCTTACAATGGTCGCCAAATCACAAGGAGATCTAAAAGTACACAAGAAATGGCTATGGATAGTGGAGGGATGGATGGTGGAAGTGATGAACAATGGATGAACGATGGCGTGGATCTCCTTTGGGGGTGTGGTGATGCAATCTGAGAATGGTGGATCTCTGGCCGGTGGTTGGAGCCTCAAAATATATAGGCGTCTTCACAAAAGTTGTAGGGTTTGACGAGATGAAGCCGTCGCCACCTGGTATGGGCGGGCGGTACGGGCGGACCGCGCATGTACTAGTGGTCGTTAAGCGCACTAATGCCTTCGTTGGCTTCTCCAATTACTTGGCCGTGTGTACTTCCTCAAAATCCTTCATTATGACTCCTTATTTCTCCTTAAAAGCAGTGGTTTCCTGCACAACATAAATCAAAGAAGGGATTTGCATATCTTTGCAATTTTTAGTCATTAGTGGCAAGGTTGAGAGTTCATTTGGAATTGCTTGACTAAAAACAACATTTAAACGCAGTGGAAGATGGCAAAATCAGAGCCATCAGTGAGCATATGTCTAAGCAAAGAAATGAGTACTACTACTAGTGTACTACTACTATACTATTTGCTTTTTCCCTATTAAGGGCATCATCATTGTGTACAAAAGCACACCTTAAGACTAGTATGTGGCATCCGCTAAGGTTCACCATATACATTATGGAGAAAATAAAGTTTGTATCTTTAAGCCTAAGGTGCACCTCAAGCTTGTGGGTTGCCCATAGAGAATAGAAAAATCATTTCCCCTCTCTCCCTATTTCAAGTGATCGTTTTCAAAAGGTGTTCAAAATTTTCATGATGCAAAATCTTAGCTAGAAGTCGAACCAGTCATCAAAACTCTATGTGGTTTCTGATATATTAATTAACCGCTCGATGGGTACCTCCAAAAGCTTTTTTCATAAAACTTTCAAAGCAACCTACAATTTATTACTTGTAGTTCAAGTTTGACCTAATTTCAGTAAATTCAAGAGCAATTTATTGCGCTTACTTGTAGCTCAAGTTTGACCTAATTTCATTAAACTATCAAGATGCAAAATCTTACCAAGAAGATGAACCTGCCGTCAGAACTCTTTGTGGTTTATGATATATTAATTGAACCCTCCTTCGATGGGTACCTCCAAGAGCTTTTCCATAAAACTTTCAAAGCAGCATACAAAGTTTACTTGTTGTAGTTCAAATTTTACATAATTTCAATAAATCTGCACAAAGTCATTCAAGTGGGCGAAGTTAGCTAGGTAATTTGAGAACAAAATATGGAAAATCGTAAGTACGGCATATTGGTCCACCATATATGTCTGAAAACTTGGCTTGTGGCATTCAGATCCATATTCTTCGGACTTTCTTTACCTAAAAGAACAATCTCGTCATCACTAGGAAAATTGAGAATGTTCTTTCCTGATAGTTGGAAACTCACACTGATAGCATTGTCTACTACAAGAAGATGCACCCATCTACCTCCAAAAAGACATTTAATTCAAGATAAATCAATCACGCTTACTTGCTTGTAGCTCAAGTTTGACCTAATTTCGTTAAATTGTCAAGATGCAAAATCTTAGCAAGAAGTTGAAACTATCGTCAAAACTCTCGGTGGTTTCTGACATATGAATTGTGACCCCCTGATGGGTACCCCCAAAATCTTTTTCGTTGAACTTTCAAAGCAATCTACAATTTCTTATCTTATCTTACAACTGTATAGTTTACCAAATAAGTTTGAATATTGACCGTTGGATCAAGACTCGCAAATCGCAACGTTTCCAGCCGTTGGATCTTCTTTTCCATTCTAGCATCTAGAAGATTCTATTGATAGTCTTCATCATAATGAATGCTATGCACAAAACTCAAAACACACTTATCCATCATTCTAGAATCCTCTCCCTCGTTTCTCTAGACCATGTTACCAAACTTCTCAAGTTTTAGATAGCTAATAATCTTTGACTTCAACATGATATATAAACTACAAGAACCAAATATACACCCATACTTTATAGATGTTGATCAAATTTATATTATTTTAGGATTTACCAATTATAATTTTATATAGTGATGATATGTCAGACGTCTATTATCTGAGTCTCACGTGCAGGACACGTGCAATTTACTAGTACTTGTAGTTTCAAATTTGACCTAATTTTGATAAATCGACATAAAGTCATTCTAATGGGCAGAGTTAGTGGGAAGTTTGAAAACTCATAAAACACGGGAATCGCTGGTACAACATGTTGGTCCAATATATATGTCTGTAAACTTGGCTTGTGGCATTCAGATCCAATATTCTTCGGACTTTTCTTTAGGAAAAAGAACAACCTCGCTCGTATTCACTTGGAAAATGTAGAATTGAATGTTCTTTCTTGATAGTTGGAAACTCACACTGACGACATTGTTTACTACAAGAAGATGCACTGATGAACCACAAGTATAGGGGGTGTATCGCAGTATTTTCGATAAGTAAGAGTGTCGAACCCAACGAGGAGCAGAAGGTGCTGGCTAGTGGTATGGATCAGGAATTCTCTGCAAATACTTAGCAAATGGATTTTTAGGGTTTTTTGATATAGCAAGTAAACAAAGTACGAGTAAATAAAAGACAGTAGGAATAAATGCAGCAAGTGGCCCAATCCTTTATGCAGCAAAGGACAAGCCGGTTGTATTACTTAAGATGACCAAACGTTCTTGAGGACACATGGGAAGACTGTCAAGTGCTTTTGCTTTATATAGTTGATTAATCTTCTTTAGCTTGCTAAGTGTTGTGTGGGTGAACCTGTGCTAATGTACCGCCCCCTCCAAGACTAATACATACTTTTGATTATACCCCTTGCAAACATCCGTAAGTACAAGAAAGTAATTAAGGTAGAAACCTAACCACAGCTTTAAACTCTAAGACCCTTATGTCCCTTGTGCAATGGTTTCCTAACGGGGGTTCAGGTTTCTGTCACTACGGCAACCCCTACGATTAGTAGCCAAATACACAATGCATTCCCCTAGGCCCATCTAGGTGAAGTGTCATGTAGTCGATGTTCACATGACACCACTAGAAGAAGTACACCACAACTTAAATAACAATCTATTGAATCTTTATCAACGCAACTCCACTACTAACAACAAGACTTCTCCCATGTCCTCAAGAACAAAACAAACTACTCACAAGACATCATATGGATCATGATCAGAGATGGAATAATGATGTATAACAATATGAACATAAACGATAATTCAATGGTTCACTCAATAGCATTAACTACAAAGAGTAATCAACACCGGGAAAGTTTCCCCTATAAACTATGCAAGATTCAATGCAATTGTTACAACAATATGGAGATGGTGATGAGGGTGCTGATGGTGATGATGGTGGTGATGATGATGATGATCCCGATGAAGTCCAGCTTGATGGTGTTGTTGATGGCGACAATCTCCCCTCTCCGGGAAGGAATTCCCTCGGTAGAAATCTGTCTGCCGGAGAGATCTTTCTCTCTCGGTGTTTTCCGCCCCGCAGAGGCGGAGAAATATTTCTGTGGTCGCTCCCCGAGTCTTAGGGTTTCGAGAGGATGATATACGCCAGAGGGGAGAGGCTGGAGTGGGCCAGGGTGGCCACACCTCCTCCTGGCGCGGCCTAGGGCTGCCCGCGCCATGGGGTGGTGTGGGCCCCCCGTGGCCCATCTCCACTCCGTCTTCTGGCATCCTTAGTCTTCTAGAAAAATAGGATTTTCCGTATATTTTCCCGGATTTTCTGATCTTCGTGAATTTTGCCTCCAAACAGCACATTTTCCATCAGAATCCTGACTGCAGCGGTCCATGCTCCAAAAGTCATCAACCATGCAAAAATAGATGAAATAACATAAGTATCACCTCTCAATATGAAATATATCAATAAATAATAGTGAATTAAGACATAGAATAGTGATGCAAAATGGACGTATCAACTCCCCCCAAGCTTAGACTTCGCTTGTCCCCAAGCGAAACTGAGCTCAGTAAACATGACCTCAGGTTTATGGAGTGAAGAGTCGATAAAAGAATACGGACAAGAAGCATCACATTCATCATATACATAGATCATAATAGAAGACAACTCACTATTATATAACTCAACTTGTAATAAGTAAAGGAAACACAATAAAGATACATAAAGTGAATCATAATTGGTAATGGCAAACTTAGCTCTTGGTCGAAGAATAGTTGATAATTTGCTGGAGTTCACAAATAACTAGTTTTTCAATGATAGCTTTCAAAGTAGTAAACATCAGGATAAGAGCAATGTGCAAAACAAGGAACATAAGAAACATGAATGAATAAATCAACATATGAATGAATGAAACACAACAACTCAAAATACTTGCTGAGATAGAAGGGAGTATGTTTACTGACTCAACTACAAAGTAAAAGAAAGGCCCTTCAAAGAGGGAAGTAGGGATTGCAAGTCTCATAAAGAGCTCCCAAAAATTATGATACTTACTAGCTTTCAGCTCTCATTGCCCCTATCATAGGCATCTTTAGGTGATTAAGGTTAAAGTGACACAACTAAGAGGATATGCTTGACAAGTTATAAGTTGAAATCTCATGCCCCTTACTTATGAGTACCGATCCTCATGCTACTCAATTTCGGTCATGAGCAGGCTCTTGTCATTGTAAATACATGCGTATCATTGAGAACCGCCAACGGGGTACCCCTTACACATGACACAGGAGCTATCCCATAATCAAAATGACAAGGCAAGCAGACAGTGAGCATCTCAGCGATCTTTTTATTTGCTATTTGCATAGGTTTTTATTGAGGATGCTTCATAGAATGCTCACTATAGTTATGCTGCAAGTTTCCACCATGATTAGGCATGGCTTAGGCTAGCGGCCCAGGCGTTTCTCTAACACACATATAAACTCCATGATATTACAAGTTCCACTTTTATTTCATACCGCCGGGAACCATAAGCAAAAGAACATGATATCAACTAGGTACAAAGTACCAAATGAAGTGTTGAAAGCGGTCCCCATGATACATGGTTCGGCTAACTTCAACTCATAAAGCGCAAACATATATGCAACAAAGAAGGACCCAATGGTTCAAGTTTATTAAATGCAAGAAAGTAAAGTGTGCCATCAAGTTCGTGAGAGCTTTAATCACTAATTTTCACATAACAAGTTTAATTTGGGAGGTAGATAAAACAAGAATTTACTTGGAATAGCAATAATGCTAATAGGTAGGTATGGTGGACACAAATGGCAAAGGTTTTGGTTTAAAGGAGGTGGATGCACGAGAAGAATTCCCTCTCAGTACAAATTTTTGGCTAGCAAGGCTGGGTAGCAAGTACAAGAGTTGAAGGAAACAAACAAACATACAAGTGATAAAAACAAACATGCAATCTTCCTTGGAAACACAAAAGATCTTAACTAGAAAATACTAGACTTATGAGCAAATCAAGAAAGAAAGATGATGAAATTATTTTCTCTAGAGTACTTCTATCTTTTCTTTCAACTCTCAAAAATAGTATGCTACTGACCGAGCCAGGTTTGCCAAAACCAACTAAATTAACTCAATGATCCCAAAGTGATACCAATACTAACAACAAGATCAATCATATAACAACTAATTGAAAACTAATATAAGCTATGCAAAAGGGTGAATGATAGAACTTCTCATTAATATTCCATCACGACAACTCACACCAAGGGATACATATCTAACGAGAGAGGGGACACTTCCATAATGCAAACCATACTACATAATAACTCCTCTATTCATGATATGACTCTACTAATAAGGTAAAAAGATAGAAGATAATGATATGATACCGTGGCACTCCTCCAAGCTTGGAACAAACCAAGGGGATGCCAAACCTGATGACGAATTACTCCTTAGGTGGTGGTGGTATCCTCTCGATGAGCTCTCTAATCAGCTTCCCCAAGTCCTCAATCTCGAAGGTGAGATTACGAATCAGCTGTGAGTTTTGCTCAATGCGGCTCATGATCATGTTGTGTTGTGAATTCTAGCTCTTGCTATTCTTTCCCCACTCTTCCTCCTTGAAGTCTTCTTTTCCTGCATGGTTATGGATAAAGGTATGGAAGGGACTCTAGGTGCTTGGAGAAGGTGACCGTGGAGCCAAACTATGACGAGGAACTTTCCCCCTAGTCTGCATCCGTGCAGTCCTTCTGATCCTGGTAGGGTTGGCCACCACTCCAATGCTTGCAATGGTAGTGTCTGTGTGCTTTGCCTCTTCTTCATCTTCACTTTTGATCTCCTTCTCCTTCCCGGGGTCTTGGAGGTCTTCCTCCATAGGCTCCTTCCCTTTATCCTTGGCGAACACCATTGTGCTTCTAAACCTTCAAAGAGTATGTCCTGGCAGAAACAGATCGAAACAAAAACACGATGAGAATATGATATACGAACCTCGGGAGATCCGGGGGAATATATATTATGAAGTTTCATATCAAAAGGAAGGTACTGGGAGAAAACGAGTCGGAGGCGGGGTCCGGGGCGGACTCACCACCTGGTGGCGCGGACAGGGGTGGGCCCGCGCCACAGGGTGGTGTGAGCCACCCTGGCTCCGGTTCCGTCCCTTTTTCGCTTCGTAACTTCTCTTATCGACTGAAAACTGCAAAAATATAGTTGGACTGTATTTTCGTGGAACTTTTCTTACTAGAACTGTTACCTATTTGAAAACAGACTCTGCAGGTCTCTGAATTTGGTATCTAGTAGATTCTTTCGGAGTCACCACTTGAATCATCAATATCTTCATCTTCATACACTTATTACTTGAGTCATAAAACCCTTCTTTTCCTTATTACACCATTATCTCCACTTCCTGGAAATTTCTTTCACACAAAACTTCACACAGTTCTTATTAGCAACATTAGTATAAATGAAGTGATAAAACCTTTTGAGTCCAACTTTAACTGAAAACCATCAAAACAAAAGCTACTGAAGCAACTCCTTTCGAAAACCCAAAAAGAATTCAAAAAGTAAATCGAATAAAGAAGCAAATGCAAAAGTGGCAAAATCTGTCAAAACAGACCAGCAGGTAAAGATCAATTTTTTCGAAAATCTTTTGTTGCTCAAATCAAAAAGTGCAAAACTAACGAAAGTTAAATAACAACCTGGGGCAGAAGCACAAACAATTACAGCTCAATCCGACAGACAGAGGTCTCTCACGAAATTTTACGGTGAAGCACAAAAATCTGTTTTGGGACAGCAACTTCCCCAAATCTTACTTCTCTCTCATTAGAGGTTGATCTTGACACAAAAACCAAACAAAACGGATAAGGAGCGGTTATTACCAAAGTAATAACTTCCAAGACTCAAAGAAACAAAAACAAACTGAAAGCAAAAATAGATTGGGTTGTCTCCCATAAAGCTCTTTCTTTATAGCCATTAAGATGGGCATGATAATTTTGAAGAAGCTCTCATAGGGATATGGATTGAAGTGAAAGAGAGCATTAAGAAGCAAAAACACACACACATTTAAGTCTAACCCACTTCCTATGCAAGGGGATTTTGTAAACAAACAAGTTGTTGAAACCAGAGGCTTCTTGCATAAGAAGGCAAAACAAGTGCAACATAAAAACTTTCAACATAAAACAAGGAAACTTGATATTATTGAGATACATAAGAACACTTTTCCCTCTCTCATACTAGCTTTCAGTATCATGCATAAACTTAACAATATAGCTATCACAAGGGCCATCATAGCAATGATCACTTATTCTAACAGAAAACACATGAATACTAGCTCTCATAACACTACTTTGTGAAACAATATGAGAGGTATCCTTACAAAGGATAGTGTGTCCCTCTTTTTCATATTTAGTAACAAAGTCTTTCACATTTGCTATTATAGGTTCATCAACCTTTTGTTTATCAGGTTCAACAACTTTATTCATACTTTCATTAACCATACTAGCTATCATAGAATGCTCCTTTACCTTAACTGGAAAAGGCATTTTCTCAATATAAGGTTTAGGTAAAACATGATTAGCAGTATAAACTTCAGTATTTCTTTCAGGAACACTCTTAGCAATATCTTTATAAGGTTCATGATACTTATTCCACTTCTTTTTAGGCACTTCAATGTAGGAAGCAAAAGCCTTAAAATAAGAAGCAATAGCTTGAGAATCTAGACCATAAGCATTTTTAATATTTTGAAAGTCATCAGTTCCCATAAAAGATTCAATGCATTCATAATCATAATTTATACCTGACTTTCTACCTTTCTCATTCTCCCAAGCTTCAGCATTGTCTTGAATACGGTCTAGAAGATCCCATTTAGCTTCTACTTCCATGTGAGTGAATGATCCAGCACAAGAAGCATCCAATAAATCTTTATCATGTAGAGGGAGTCTTGCATAAAAGTTATTGATAATAATATTGTTGGGGAGCTCATGAATGGGACATTTGAGCATTAGTAACTTCAATCTCCCCCAAGCTTGAGCTGTACTCTCTCCATCAAGAGGCCAAAAGTTGTATATTTGATTCCGATCTTTATGAATCTCACTAGGAGGATAAACCTTTGAATAAAAGAGAGGCACTATTTCCTCCCATTCCAGAGCTTGACCATTCTTCAACAGCTTATACCATTCCTCAGCTCTTCCTTTCAACGACAATGAGAATAACTTCTTCTTAACTTGATCTGTAGTAATACCTGCACACTTGAACAACCCGCATAATTCGTATATAAAGAGTAAATGATCACCGGGATGGACAATTCCATCCCCAACATAGTAGTTATCCATAACACGATCAATAATTCTTGTAGGTATTTTGAAAACATCATTCTCAGCAGGTGGTGGTCTATCTACTACCTTAGCAGTGGTAGTAGCAGTACCAAATAAGAAACTCAGCGAATTATCCATAACGAAAAGAAAGCAACTAACAGAAGTAAACAATACTCACAGTAGAAGTTTCCTTTACCAGTTCCACTCTCCAATAGCACTTCACTCCCCGGCAACGGCACCAGAAAATAGTCTTGATGACCCACAAGTATAGGGGGTGTATCGTAGTATTTTTGATAAGTAAGAGTGTTGAACCCAACGAGGAGCAGAAGGTGCTGGCTAGTGGTATGGATCAGGAATTCTCTGCAAATACTTAGCAAACGGATTTTTAGGGGTTTTTGATATAGCAAGTAAACAAAGTACGAGTAAATAAAAGGCAGTAGGAATAAATGCAGCAAGTGGCCCAATCCTTTATGCAGCAAAGGACAAGCCGGTTGTATTACTTAAGATGACCAAACGTTCTCGAGGACACATGGGAAGACTGTCAAGTGCTTTCGCTTCATATAGTTGATTAATCTTCTTTAGCTTGCTAAGTGTTGTGTGGGTGAACCTGTGCTAATGTACCGCCCATCCAAGACTAATACATACTTTTGATTATACCCCTTGCAAACATCCGTAAGTACAAGAAAGTAATTAAGGTAGAAACCTAACCACAACTTTAAACTCTAAGACCCTTACGTCCCTTGTGCAATGGTTTCCTAACGGGGTTCAGGTTTCTGTCACTCCGGCAACCCCTACGATTAGTAGCCAAATACACAATGCATTACCCTAGGCCCATATAGGTGAAGTGTCATGTAGTCGACGTTCACATGACACCACTAGAAGAATTACACCACAACTTAAATAACAATCTATTAAATCTTTCTCAACTCAACTCCACTACTAACAACAAGACTTCTCCCATGTCCTCAAGAACAAAACGAACTACTCACAAGACATCATATGGGTCATGATCAGAGATGGAATAATGATGTATAACAATCTGAACATAAATGATAATTCAATGGTTCACTCAATAACATTGACTACAAAGAGTAATCAACACCAGAAAAGTTTCCCCTGTGAACTATGCAAGATTCAACGCAATTGTTACAACAATATGGAGATGGTGATGAGGGTGCTGATGGTGATGATGGTGGTGATGATGATGATGATGATCCCGATGAAGTACAACTTGATGGTGGTGTTGATGGCGACGATCTCCCCTCTCCAGGAAGGAATTCCCCCGGCAGAAATCTATCTGCCGGAGAGATCTTTCTCTCTCGGTGTTTTCCTACAGTGAGGCAGAATCTTTCTATGGTCGCTCCCCGAGTCTTAGGGTTTCGGGAGGATGATATACGCCAGAGGGGAGAGGCTGGAGTGGGCCAGGGTGGCCACACCACCTTCTGGCGTGGCCTAGGGCTGCCCGCGCCATGGGGTGGTGTGGACCCCTGTGGCCCATCTCCACTCCGTCTTCTGGCATCCTTAGTCTTCTGAAAAAATAGGATTTTCCGTATATTTTCCCGGATTTTCTGATGTTTGCGAATTTTGCCTCCAAACAGCATATTTTCCATCAGAATCCTAACTGCAGCGGTCCATGCTCCAAAAGTCATCAACCATGCAAAAATAGATGAAATAACATAAGTATCACCTCTCAATATGAAATATATCAATGAATAATAGTGAATTAAGACATAGAATAGTGATGCAAAATGGACGTATCATGAACCGATCTACCTCTAAAAATACATTTAATTCAGAAGAAATCTATGGCGTTTACTTGTAGCTAGCTCAAGTTTGACCTAATTTTGTTAAATTGTCAAGATGCAAAGTCTTAGCAAGAAGTTGAACCTATCGTCGAAACTCTCACTAGTTTCTAATATATTAATTTTGACCCCTCGATGGGTACCTCCAAAAGCTTTTTCATAGAACTATCAAAGCAAAACCTATAGTTTACTTGTAGTTTCAAATTTGACCTAATTCCGAGGTATCGACATAAAGTCATTCAAATGGGTGGGGTTAGCTAGGAAGCTTGAAAACTCATAAAACATGGGAATCGCAAGTATAACATGTTGTCGATCCACTATATATGTCTGTCAATTTGGCTTGTGGCATCCAAATCCAATATTCTTTGGACTTCTCTTTACGGAAAAGAACAACTAACCTTGCTCGTCTTCACTCGGAAAATGTACAATTGAATGTTCTTTCCTGGTAGTTGGACACTCACACCCACGACACTACTTACTACTAGAAAATGCACCGATCTACCTCTAAAAATACATTTAATTCAAGAGCAATGTATCGCTCTTACTTGTAGCTCAAGTTTGACCTAATTTTGTTAAATTGTCAAGATGCAAAATCTTAGCAAGAAGTTGAACCTATCGTCAAAATTCTCGGTGTTTTATGATACTCCATCCATTCCTTAATATAAAGTGTATAGTTTTCTTGCACGAATATTAGCGCACATGCTGGGAGGGAAAATTTCATTATTTTAGGATGTGAATATCCCAGGTGAGTGACATGATATAGAGGGAACACACGAAATCTAGGTATCCTCTCTCTCCTGATCGGATTAATTGCCTCCTAAATAAGAGGAACAAATCTCAAAATTCTCTATACACCTTATATTATGGATTTTTTTACAAAAAACTATACACCTTATATTAAGGAACGGAGGGAGTATATTAATTGTGATCTGTCGATGGGTACCTCCAAAAGATTTTTCGTAAAACTTTCAAAGCAACCTACAATGTACTTGTAGTTTCAAATTTGACCTTATTTTGATGAATCGACATAAATTCATTCGGTCAAATGGGCAGAGTTAGCTAGGAAGTTTGAAAACTCATAAATAAAACATGGGAATCGTTGGTACAACATGTTGGTCCACTATATATGTTGGTAAACTTGGCTTTTGGCATTCAGATCCAATATTCTTCAGACATTTCTTTACGGAAAAGAACAACCTCGCTCGTCATCACTCGAAAAATTTGAGAATTAAATGTTCTTTCCTGATAGTTGGAAAATCACATCGACGACACTATTTACTACAAGAAAATGCACCCATCTACCTCTGAAAAGTCATATATTTCAACAACAACCTATCGCGCTTACTTATAGCTCAAGTTTGACCCAATTTCGTTAAATAGTGTCATGATGCAAAATCTTAGCAAAAAGTCAAACCTGTTGTCAAAACTCTCGGTTGTTTCTCATATATTGATTGTGACCCCCCGATGGGTACCTCCAAAAGCTTTTTTGTAAAACTTTCAGAGCAACCTACAATTTACTTGTAGTATATAGTTCAAATTTGACCTAATTTTGATTAATCGACATAAAGTCATTCAAGTGGGCAGAGCGATAAGCTTGGAAGTTTGAGAACTCATAAAACACGGGAAATCATAAGTACACTATGTTGGTACACTATATATGTGTGAAAACTTGGCTTGTGGCATTTAGATTCATATTTTTTGGACTTCCTTTATAGGAGATAATAATCTTGACATCACTCAAAAAATTGAGAATGTTCTTTCCCGATAGTTGGAAACTCACACTGACATCATTGTTTACTACAAGAAGATGCACCCATCTTCCTCCGAAAAGACATTTAATTCAAGAGAAATCTATTGCGCTTACTTGCTTGTAGCTCAAGTTTGACCTAATTTCATTAAATTGTGAGGATGCAAAATCTTAGCAAGAAGTTGAAACTATCATCAAAACTCTCGGTGGTTTCTGACATATTGATTGTGACCCCTTGGTGGGTACCCCCAAAAGCTTTTCCGTAGAACTTTTAAAGCAACCTACAATTTACTTGTAGTTTCAAATTTGACCTAATTTTGGTAAATCAACATAAAGTCATTCAAATGGGTAGAGTAAGCTAGGAAGTCATTCAAATATCGACAGACATTTAATTCAAGAGTGATCTTTCGCGCTTACTTGTGGCTCAAGTTTGACCTAATTTTGTTAAACTATCAAGATGCAAAATCTAGCAAGAAGTTGAACGTGTCGTCAAAACTCTCGGTGGTTTATGATATATTAATTGACCCCCGAATGGGTACCTCCAGAAGATTTTTCATAAAACTTTCAAAGCAACCTACAATTTACTTGTAGTTCAAATTTGACGTAATTTTGATAAATAATTGGCATAAAGTCATTCAAGTTGGCGGAGTTAGCTTGGAAGTTTGAAAGCTCATAAAACATGAGTATCGTCAGTACAACATGTTGGTCCACTTTTTATGTCTGAAAACTTGTCTTGTGGTATTCAGATCCATATTCTTCAGAGTTTTTTTACGTAAAAGAATAATCTCATCATCACTTGAAAAATTGAGAATATAATCTTCTTTCGTGATAGTTGGAAACTAACACCAATGACATTGTTTACTACATGAAGATGCACCCATCTACCTCTGAAAATACATTTAATTCAATAGCAATCAACTGCCCTTACTTGTGTAGCAAAAGTTTGACCTAATTTTGTTAAATCGACAAAAAGTCACTAAAGTGTGTGAAGTTAGCTGGGAAGCTTGAAACATCCTATTTCTAAAAACTTTGGAATTATAAGAAACCATGTTCCACTTTGTCTGATAATCGGGGCAGTGTAATTTTTTTAAATTGTGGTAGGTCCTGTAGGAGCGAGGTGCTTTAGTTAACACACGTTCGGTGAAATACAAGTTACATCAAGGACCTCATAAAAATGAAAATTATATCCAAGTCCATGCATTTAACACAAGATCCCTAAAACTAAGCAATGAGGTGTCTTTTAAGGTTTGCATGTATTCTAGATATTATAGAGCCAAAATTTGTTCTGAAATAATCTACATTCTAGCTTTTACTACTAGTACGTATAGTAAACATGAATCCAAAAAACAGAGTGATCGTACTCTCTATTGGAGTAGTAACTTGGATTGGTTGTTCACATATCTAAGTACTACTACTAAATATAATTTCTCAAAAAAAGTACCACTAATAAATGCAGTACTAATTTGTCTGATTTGTTCTAAGACGTACTACTACTAGTACTAGTACTCCCTCTGTCTGGGATTATTAAGGCCATTTAAATTTGATAAGACCAAAAAAGTTAATTACAGGTTGGTGTCGAAGACATGCATGCAGTCCTCGGTCTCTCCCCTGCAGCACTGTACACCCTGCACCAGGCCGAAGGCTTTTCGTCTCTCTCCAAGAGTAGATCTTTTTGCCTCTCATTCACGTGGATCTTCTTGCCTCGGTCTCTCCCTTTGTCTGTACTGCACTGTCTGGTACAGTATAGCGTGACACCTGCTTTACTCACCTGTCAACTTTTTGTAGCCTTTTTGTTTTGACGAAGCATGTACAGCATGTGGACACTATCTAAGAAAAAAATGCTAAGTATAGAGCCTCATCCGCCACCGGTGCACCGATGCCTAGCGTATTCCTATACAATTTTACCAGTGCAGTATGAAACTCAATCAATATACTCTTCAGTATACCCATCCAACCTAGTTTCTGGCCTGTGGGCACTACGTCGGCAAACCGATCTTCCCTTTGTAACCACTCCCATAAGTTCGTGTACCGCATCAGTAGATTCGACCGTGAGCCGGCTGCTATGGACGCCATCCAGTCTGAGGTGATGATTGAGTGCCCCTACGACGGCTGCTTTAGCTTGGTTGCCTTCGACAAGATCGATGAGCACAAGATCGCGTGCTCGCACGTCTCATGCTCCTGCATGGATCCTGCCTGTGATTTCATTGCCACACCGACAGGGCTCCTTCCCCACATGAAGGAGGCCCACGGGATCATAGTAACCAGGGCCATCTACGACAGCACCTTCTTTTGCCTCATCCTGATTCTTCCACCAACAAGCACGAGGGGATTCACGCGCTTCCTCTACGGGGATGACGGTGCCATGTTCGGCCTGACCATCAGCGCGCTCGGCCCGGCCGCTGTCATATCCTTGGTGTGCATCAGGCAGGACAGGTGCTTGTGGCTGCAGTACATGGTGAAACTGTGTGCGCCTGGCCCGCCGGGGTTGGTGGACTTCTCGATGGTCGAGAGCCTTAATGTGGTAATTGAGCTGACGAGCAGCTCGTCGTCGGCCAACTTCCCATCTAACAAGCTCAGGACGTACCTCGGATGCCGCCGTGGTTCTAGATGAAGGTTGGATAGCCCACCCATGTATCTTTCTGGATTTGCATCGACATGAAAAATTGATCTTAAACTACGACTGATGATCAAGACTGTAATGGTGTATTAGCAGATAAATAGTACTACTAGTAGTACTATTTTACTAATCCAGTTTACTAGTAGTAGTCGCATGAAGGTTCTCTTTTGATACTAGGAAGGATGCATTTTGGATGTAAACTAAGTTTGCTGCTAATGTTATTACGGAGTATTTACGGGTTTATTATGACTTTTATATAATTGTTCACTTCTACGACATGGACCAGAGATAAACAGGCTAACCGTTCTTATGGTGCTTCGATTTAGTCATCTAACTTAGATATTACGAAATTTTATGCCCAAACTTGTCAATTCGACTTGATTTAAGTCTTAAACCAGGATTGCCGTCAAAATTGTGCTGGTGTGGACGACACATCGACTTGGGTCCAGCGTGCAGGATAGGTTGCCCTGAAATTTTGCACGTAGCACATCCCGCATCTCGAACAATAAACAACATGCCCAATATTTGCATATCAACTGCCACTTTCGCCTCCCCGCAGATCCTTCTGTGTAAGTAACACCACGACGTTTTCACCTCCATGCCACTTTATTTTTGTTTTGTTCGAGAGAAGGAAACAAAGTGTTGCTTAGACCAATTCAACATATTACACCCATTGGGTTACATTACCAAAAAACAAAATTAGCTCAACATCCATATTAAGAAGGAAATTCAGCTCAAAGACGTGAGAAAACTAGAGCAAAACCAAAGCAGCCCACCTCACTAACCCTATGACAAGGACATACTTGAAGAAATATCATTCGGATTCTCGTGGACATTGCTCTGGGCGGTGTACTTCTTCAAGAAAAGATGCTTGCATTGGTGACACTTAACGATGAGTAGCTCTGTGTTGGGCACACGATACTCCTTCGGACTCAAGCTCGAACCACTAGATCCACCACTCGCCATACTCGAGCTCCAACCACGAGATGCGCTTGCGCGGGAAGATCAGGGCACAAGCCAAGGGAAAAACAATTGAACTAGGGTTAGGTATGTGCAATATTTGGAACAGAACATATCTTATAATTATGTGACATTTCAGTTTCACAAAATCAATCTTGTAGGAGATTAGCTCATCCTAACTGGCTATTATACGAGAGGCGCTAGGTGTGATGTTATAGGGCAGATGCTCTCCTGGATGCATGACCAATGTCCATGTGTCATCCAGGCTAACACAATTTTGATTGCAAACCTCGCTTATAACTAAATTTAGTCATGTTGATAAGTTTGTGCGTAAACTTTATCAAATCACGAGTTGGAAGGCTAAATCGAGCCCCACACACAAGTACAAGGATTGTTTGTGTTCTTAACTCAATGGACCATGCATAATCAAACGACCATGTATGGTTGCGATCTACGTGAGGATACATCAGAGTGGAGAATATTGTTCGTTTCATGTGACTGTCAAGCAAAATCTCATGCCATTCGTGAGTACGTGCCATAAATACATTGATAATTTTGCTCATAGTTTTTGTTCGGTAAAGCAAATTGGTATAACTTCTGCGTGTTGTGGTACGCCAACTGACTTCTTGATGAACACCCATATGTTCTAATGGTGCCTATGAGCTACGCATCCTGGGGTAGGGTCGCGCTCTAAGATCTCATGTTCCTTGTGGTGCCTGTGGTACAATACCACTGCTATTGGAACGTCCGAGATGACGAAGAGGTGTTTTTCAGTGTTGAGGCTTGCTTCTATTCCTCCCCATTTTCTCAAATCTAATAAATTGAAAACACAAGGAGGGTTAGGATTAACCAATGCCTCTTCGGCTTGGAGGACATGAAGGGTTATCGGCCAATCCTAGCTGTTCTTATGTTTTCAGTTCTCTAAGTTTGGGAGAACAGGGGGACACCAGAGTAAAACTCTTATTTGTTTTCATTGACAAAAAGAATTGATCTTCATCTTCTCATCTAATGATCCTAACGTAAATCGAATGATGTATTAATTACTAGTAGTCGGAGCCAAGGTATCTTTGGGATTAGGAAGGTTGTATTTGGCATAAAATGAGTTTTACTGCTTACTACTCCATACTATGTTACTTCGACTACTACTAGTATGGAGTAGTACTCCATCCATCCCAAATTAACTGACTTCACATGTACTCCCTTCTTCCCAAATTAGGATGCGCATTAGTTTTTGTCAGAGTTAAACATAATAAACTTTGACTAATTATCTAGAAAATAATATGGAGATCGACAATATCAACTCAATGTTATCAGAATCATCATGAACCATGTTTTCATATTATATGTGTTTGACATTATTTAAGTTAGTATGTTTGTACATATAGTTGGTTTAACTTTATAAATATTGACTTTGATAAAACCTAGTATGATTTCTAATTTGGAAATGAGGGAGCATCTAAGTACTAAAATGCGTCAAAATACATGCGTATCTAGAAAAAGTCAAGTCAGTTACTATTATTTTAGGATAGAGGGAGTAATTATTTTTGAGTATTTGATTTTTCACAATTTTTTTACTGCTACGGCACATGCCTACGACTAGGGCATGAACCAATGCATAATAATCACGCGACCATACGATGACGATCTACTCCGTACTAGTAGTACTGGATTACCCTACCTGGGGAGGCGCACTTGTGGAGCACACGCTCGTGCCGTTCCTCAGTAGTACTACTAGTATACACAAATAGGAGTACAAAAATAGATAGATCTTGTTGCTCATCGTACTATTTTTTTCTGTGTAAGGCAACCTAGACGTGACTACTACAGTACTATATGGCACAACTTCTGCTTTTGGCGCTACAAGATAAATGTGGAACTCTCTGTGTAACATTACTGTACTAGTACTTCTTGTAGTATGTACTACATGGTAGTACTACTACTACTATACTCCATAGTATTTTGGACACGCAGTAAAGTAGTGCAGTAAGTCTGTTTGGTTAAGCTGCATGCAACGAGCATTGGTTTGACAGGACAATTCAGGTTTTTAGATATCCAAATTTCTACTCCAGCGCGATGGTTCAAGACACGAAGTATCTAGTAGTCCTCTATCCTCCGGCTGTCGCCCAGATCAAAATGAACAAGCAAAAGATCGTATATCTTGGAAATTGCCATGGCCATTTATAACCTACAGAGGTTTATTTTGTTTTCTTTGAGACACCTGCAAAGACTGATACATACTAGTATTAGTAATAACGTGCTACGATTGGACCCTACAGCTAGTACTAAACATTGACTCTAGTAGCTACTCTCGTCACACTGAATTGTCCAAGAGGTGAAGTTCTTTTTTTTCTCCAAGAGGTGGAGTTCCTTTTTTTCTCCAAGAGGTGGAGTTCCTTTTTTTCCTGAAAGAGGAAACCTTTTTTTATTTCTTCTTTGATTCAAAGAAAATTCAAAGGATTTATGAAGGATTTTGTCCCTTAGGAAATAATCCTACACTGTTTTTTTGATTCATAGGATTCCAATATATAGGAATTATGTCCCATTTGGAACGCAGGATAGAAAAAATATAAGAATAGGAAAAACACGGAAATTGAGATTCCTTCAAAGTATTCCTTTGCCCTCTACTTTTTAGGAAAATTTCCATCCACTCCAACCACATGGTATAATTGCTTTGCTTTCCCTGTGATTCAAACACATACTTGATCCAAATTCCTGTAATTTACTCTTTCTATGTTTTGAGAATCCTACAAATCAAACGAGCCCTGAGAGATGGTCTTCTATTTTTTTGTTTGTCTTTGATCATTTTTTGTTTGAACATAGGGTCATAGAGCTTCCTCGAAATATGAGGAGGGAGGAAATTGCACAAACCTCCAACAATTGGTTTCAAAATTGCAGAGAACTCCAGATAATCAGGATAGTATAGTTGCAAGCAACTACTACAACTACTCTTGGATACAAATCAAGGAAAAAAATAGCGCGCTATAGGGCACATTATAGCACGCTATAGAAAATTTGGAGTGTCGATGCTACGTTTAAGCTATTTTAGACGCTATGCCGCTAATTTCAAAATAGCACGCTAAATCATGCTATTTATCAAAACGTTGTAGCGTCGTTATATTTTCTAGTGCTGCAAAAAGCTAAAAACTGCACTCTATAGCTCACCAGTCCAAAAGGCCAAAACCATTCCTGAGTCATAGGCAAACCTAATCTCAACCCCCACCAGATCATTCCTATAATCACCAAATCGGCGCGCGAGCGGCGGCGGTGACCTAAGAAGCTTAGATAGAGGTGTAGGGACTAGCAGGAAAGCTCTCGACAGTGTCCGCAGGCGGGATTGGGTACGAGCAAGTGTAGAGAGACACAGGAAGTACCCAGGTTCGGAGCCCTCATGGTGAGGTAAAACTCCTACTCCTGCTGATCTAACTATGAGTAGAATACAGAGTACAATCGCTCCTCGAGCTATATGAACTAGCTACCTCTTAAATGGTCAGCCCTTGCTATGAGAGCCTTGCCCCTCCTTATATAGGCAAAGGGGAGACAATCTCACTGGCCAGGCCGGCTGGCGGGTCCCACAGGCGGGCCGCAGCCAGCTAGTCATCTATATTATCTAGTACGGTCTGTCATGTCGAAGTACACGTCGTGTAGGTCGTCGTGGGTACAGTGAACACCGTGTGAGCCTGTCGTCAGCAACCGGCCACTATGCCCGCATCATCCGCAAAGTCTTTGGTATGGCCGCATAGTTGCGAGTCTTCTCGTTGTACCAGGCGTCTGCAGTACCTTTGTCTTTGCATGCATACATCCTCTGATTGCGCCCAGCTACGACCGTGTAGCCGGCTTCGTGTGTTGCCGCCCTTCCTGGTTCCAGCTACTGGTTGGTAGCCAGTACGAAGTGCCTGTGTCCGGCTACGATCTGCTAGCCGGACGCGAGCCGCCTGCCTTGATTCTTGTCTGGTTGGGGTATCGGGGGGTCATCCCGCCAACATATAGTAAAAGAGTCGAAAAATGACTTACAAAATGCTCATGTTGCAACTTGTTGAGGTTATTGTTGATCTCAGCATAAACCTTCTCCACCAAAGTTAAATTAATGATTGGTGGACGCGGAACTGCACCAGCCTTTAACTTTTTGTTGCAAAGATGAACATGATCCAGTAGATCGGCCAGTTTTACATCTTCAGCTTCCTGAGTCTCTTCCTCAGCTGTAATATTGCTGGTCTCCAGGCAATTTAAGGCAAGCTTTCGAATCTCTTCTGCACTTTTTCTGGTGAGGCCACTAGGGATTTTTAGGGGATCGTCGGTGAAAGTTTCAGCTGAGGGATCATTACCCTTAAACGGTTCATCCTTGTCAGTTCCCGAGTCACTCATGGTGATGTCACTTTGTGAACCTAAGTACATTGGCTCTTCAGGTCGATCCTCAACATCCCTAGCAAGCGGAGACGGAACATCTTCTGGTGCTGACGATGAGATTGGGTTGGCAGCCAGAGGCGCGACAACAAGTGAAGACAAAGTTAACTTCTACTAGCGCAGAGTCTTCCATGGCTTTCCCTTTCCTTTTATCAATGGTTTAGATCTAGATAGTAACATATTATAATCGTTATGACCCAGAAATAATACAAACAAAAATACTAGATCTGGTAGAAGAACTTACTTCTTTACGACTAGCAGCGTATGCGGGTCAGCTGAAACAACTGAAGCTTTACGCTTTGGAGTAAGTGCTTCTTAAAGTTCTTCATCCTCTAGTGGAACTAGATCCTCTGGTGGATATCCCTCGACGGGAGAAAGCTCTGACTTGGGGAGGTCAGCAAGATGAAAGTCGGAAAATATCTTAGCATTGCAATATAATGAAACATCTATAAATAAACAATGAAAAGGTAGGTCAGTTGGAAAACTTACTGGGTTCAGGGGTTTATTGGTAGGGTACATGTCATTGGAGATCCCCAGGACTTTCTGGTTCACCCACTCCTTGATCAATCACTTGAACTGGGAATCATACTCCTTGGGGGATCGAGGTCGGACTCACCTTTAGGATATCCTTCTTGTCGAAGGTGACCATATGCATCAGCCCGTCTCCATTATATTGTAGAGGTTGAATCTGATGAGTTAACCAGGAATGGATTAAGTCGGATCTCTTTAGACTGAAGGAAATATGCCCTAGAGGCAATCATAGAGATGATTGCATTTCATATATATCCATGAGTTATTATAATGTTCCTTGAATATCCATATATCAGACAACTTGTACTGATTGGCAATTATGTGAATTGTTTGTGAAACTCTTTACTTGTATGGTTATATAATAGTTGTCCCTAGTCAGAGTTCATGTGAGGACACACGTGAATATTAGACTAGCACATCGATTGGTTGATGACTATGTTTCGCAAGTCATAGACATGGAGATGTCAAACCAATGATGTGGACATATGTTATGAACATGGGGTTAGACTGACCCAACTTGAGATTGGCAATACGTCGTCAGATTGACGATAGGTACGCCATGAGGTGGTCCTCGAGGTGTGTGGTAGAGAGGGGTGTGAGACATACGGTGTTCTGGGACGGTGAGCACACAAGTTTACCCAGGTTTGAATCCGCCGGCTTTGGACGGATCCTACTCCTGCTAGCAATCCAGTAATACGGTAGAGCCGGAATATGGGTTACAAGGGTTTCTCCTGTGCGAGTTGAGATTGTAGACTATTGTGAGGGTGCCCTAAAGGCTCTCCCTAGGAAGGCTTATATAAATATCCGGCCTAGGGTTTACAGGAGAGACCTATCCGGCTACGACTAAGAGTCGGTTATAGAGTATATCTTGAACTACAAGTAACACTATGGGCCTATGTCGGTAAGTCATCGGGGCCTTCCAGTAGCCGGACTGGACTCCGTCTCTTCTCCCTGACTGGGCTGCCCGTGAAGCAAAGCTCTAACCCAAAATGGGCCACCCTGGTCAGTGAGGCACAGTGAGGATACCCAGAAAGTATATCCCCAACAACAACCCCCAGAAGCCTCCAAGATCCGAAGTCATTGTCTAGCTTGATCTTTGGCTTGCTGAATCTTGAAGGGTTCCTGAAACTTCAAAAGAAAGGATAGGACCGGGTCTCAAATGAGTCGGACCTATGAATACGTTATTCGGGTTTCCAGCTCGAAATTCAAACTAAGCCGGGACTTGGTCTCTGACGTAATATGACACTAGTCATGGTTAGGTCACATCACTGACAGACATTCCTGTCAGCACGATCGTTGGTGGGTCCGACTTTTGGAATCGAGGCGTTGTTTTAATGTGTGCATGGAGATCGAGGCGACGTAATCATCGCGTGGGGGTTACCCAGTTCGTTCCGCGACATGTGTCACGGTTACTGTACACCTTTGCACGAATCTTGGTGCAGCTGAAGGATATAAGTGGCTAGGATTCTCCTATCCATCTTCTTCACCAGCACTTACGCCGTCCTTCCTCCCAACGCCTCCCACGAACACAGAGCTCCACTGCTCCCTAGAATCCTCCAGCGTTGCCCATCCTAGGTCACCGGCCCACAAGAAAATGGCTTCAGCATCATCTTCCAGCGTGGCGGCAACGACAGCGACTGCTTCGGTGGCGGAGAAGGAGAGCAACCGCGAGGTCTGGATCCCATGCATCCTCGATGATGCCAAGCTCCACGTCATGGAGAGCGAAGGGCTCCTCCGTGTCAGTGACTGGCAGAGCAGCTATAGCAAAACCATCCCCACTCCTCGCGCTAGCAAGCGGGTACACTTTGGCACCCACCTCGACAGAGGTTTGAGTTTCCCTCCCCTAGACTTCTTTTCTAAGGTTATTGATCACTATAGAGTTCAACGCCATCATCTTCCCCTGAACTCTCTCTTAGAGATGAGCGCCTACGCTTCTTTGTGCGAGGGGTACCTCGGCATTATGCCGAGTCTCACTCTTTTCTGGTTTTACTTTCATGTCCAGAGAAATTCTATCACCGCCGGTAATCCATATATTACCAGAACTATTAGTTTTTCTGTTAGGAGAGAGCGCGTCTATCCTCGGATTAGGGCCAGTAAGTTGGTGAAACAGTGACCGTCCACTTTCTTTTATCACAAGGATATTCCTGCTCCCGGTAAAGCTACTGCTTTGTCGGCTTTTGTCGACGGTGCCGCCACACAACAAGAGTCCTGGGACGCAAATGCGCTGGCTCTCAATGACGATCTGCTTCTTGTCAAGAGGCGGATCGAATATTTGATGAAGCACAAGGGCCTTAAGGGGTCCGACTTAGTTCACTACTGGGTGGAACGCCGGATCCAGCATCTTCAACATCATGGAGACCGGCTTATGCACTCCATTACAGCGTCCAAGAAAGATTCCCTCCGAATCTGCTCCCAGCCTTACACGGATAGAGAATACGAGTCTCAAATCAAGTGGCTGATAAGGGAGCGGATTGAGAGGAAAACCCCGGAGCTATCTTTGGACATGCATACGGCTGAGGATCATGTAGTACCGGTAAGTTTCTAGCAATAACTCGATTATGTGTTCATCTTAACATTGTTTTGTAATACTGAGGTATCTCTTCTTTTTAGCTTGATGACCTCCCTGAGTTGGAGCTTGCTCCTCTCGAGGGATATCCTCCTGAGATTTCTCAGGATGACGGAGAATTGATTCCACTGTCGGAGACCTTTACTCGAAAGCGTAAGGCTCCGACTGTGGCTATTGGCACGAAGGAGGTTCCCATTATGAAGAGGTAACTTTCCTCACAAAGTTTTTGTATCTTGTTCGTAATTCTTTCCGAGATGTAATGTTCTTTATTCTGTTACTTCATCAGAGCTAAATAGCTCACCAAGGGCAAGGGGAAAGGAGGCTCGTCGAAGCTCCTGCACCAGTCAAAGCTTAAATTGACTTCTCCTGCCGCGGCGCCTCCGACTCCTTCCCCTTTGCCTTCTATGGTGCCGGAGATTATTCCATCTTCGATCGTCGTAGAAGATCCGGCTCAATCAGCAGAGCAGTGATCCTTGGATCGCAAACTGATGTCACCATGGGTGACTTAGGTTTTGATAAGGGTGAACCCTCTTCGGGTAATGATCCCTCGGCATAAGTCTTCGCTGAAAACCTCCTCAACAATCCGAGTCTTGCCAAGCTTGGGATTATTTGGAAGTCTTTGGAGGAGATCCAACGGCTAGCCCAACAATGCTTGGAAAGCCGGAATATTACTACCGACGAAGAAGCACAAGAAGCGGAGGACATCAAGTACTCCGAACTTCTCAAGCAAGTCTATATTTGCGAGAGGGGCTGAGAACCGGTGTGCTTCCGACACCCTCAGTAATCCCGTTAACCCTTGCCGAGAAGGTTAGCACCGAGGTGTCCATGAGCTTCAGCACGCTCACCCATGAACATCATGTAAGTCGAATTCCAACTTATCTTTTTTACTTTATTCCATATCATATCCTCTAGGCCCCAAGCATGAAGTTGGATAGACAATCCGGATTTATGCTTCCTTAGGATGCCAAAGAATGAACTAGTGTAGCCCCCAAGGCTCGTGCTGATATTAGTAAAAATATTAGCCCGAGTCTTTAGTAGACTTCTGACTCTGGGTATTCTGAGTTACAAAAAGTTAATTCATATAACTAGGAATTGTTGAAGAATATCTGCAACAAGCGGAGAGAGATCAAAGCTCTCCGACTTGAAAATGCTCAACTGAAAGTGTCCAGGGATGAGGCTGAAGGTAAACATTTCAGTACTCAAACCTTGCTTTTTTATTTCATAGTCGAATTTTTATTCAACTGTTCTACTTTTTTACTACAGCACTGTTAAAGCAATCCTGCGCTATGATTGAAGAAGCCGAAAATCTGAAAACCCTGGCGGTGGACAACACTGATTTACGCCAGGAGCTGGACAAACTGAAGGCGGATCATGAATGGAGCATTGCTCAGATTCTTGAATCCTCTTCAATGGCCACCGATGAACGTGATCGAAGGATCACTGCCCAGGATCAGATAATCTTGGATATCAATGATGAACTTTTCAGAGAGAAGGACATTACCGAGGCACTCCGGGCTGAATTCCAGAGTCTTCGTGAAGAGAAGATCAAAGTTGACAATGTCATCTTTGGTATGTTTCCCCCTTTCTGAATTTCTACCTTTTATGACGTATACAATTTGGATATATTTGCTAACCTTTTGCATTATATGTGCAGGTCCTCTGAATTTACTGGATTCAGCCTCCGCCGAGTCTCGGACTAGCCGGCTTACCCAAGTCAGCGATTTACTTCATGATTTCCGCTAATCCCTTGAGGATATTGGCGAAGTTCTCAAGGTTCCGGACATGCATAGAATGTCCGGCTTTGAAGTGCGAGACAAGTCCAAGGAGATGCCCCAGCTAGTCCAGGACTGGAACATGTCCTACGCGCGGACCGCAGCATAGAACGCTCTCACCATGGTCATGAGCCACCATGGAAGCATGGAAATCTGGCAAGTGACTAGAGGGTATTCTACCGTGGATGAAGACGGACAAGAGCAGGACATCAAAGCAATCATGGACTCCTGTGCCGGATATGGGTGCCATGTAGTTGACTTGACCAGCTACGACACTCCCTTATTCACTCGTGTAGAGACGCCGGCTCCGCCCGCCAAAGAAACTGGTGACGTTTACTGGTGACGTTTCTGACGACGAACAAACCATCTTGGATTTGAACGTCTCGGAAAGATATCGAGGCGAGGCTGATGTATCTAGTGAGCCGACTGCTCCTTCTTCTCCCCCTGCATTGTAGAGCATCAGAACAAACAATGTATTATTCTGAAAACAATTCAGGTTGTAAATAAGTAGTATGATACTTTTGTTGGTGCTAAGTTTTAATATATCTATTTAGCACTTTTGGCTTTATAATTTTCGTCCCTGAAATGTTTACATAAGCACATATGTTTTTTGTCTATACATATTGTTTATCTGGCTTTCCGCCTCGTTCCTTTCATGAGCCGGCCAACCTTAGCACAAAAACTTTGCCGAGCAACGGAGCTCAATTGATAAACCAGTTTAAACTCAGAAACAAAGCCGGCTTCTAGTACCAACAATTCACTACTCGGAAAATGCCCCATCCGGCAATCAGATAAATAACCAAAGTATAGACTAGAAAATTTAGATTTATACTCGAAGGTATCAAATTTAGAATCGGAAATCTAAACCAGAACAAACATGAGCATAAAGTACTTTCAAGTATTCTAGGATTTTCGATTGTGACATGATCATTCAGAAATAAGATGGTAAAAAACTTCTTAGAAAAAATGAGGCAACCAATACTTTGTTTCTTTTTGAACATGTACACATATATGATTACAAAGAAAGATAAACTAAGAAAAAAGGGACGTAGGTGAGCAATATTCCATGGTCTGTCTAATTCTTCTGGGTCTGTACTGCCTCCAACTCTCTTTCTTTTCTTAGTAGCAGGTCTTTCTTTGACTGGCCGCATATCAGTTAGATAGTAAGAACCATTGTGCATTACTCGGCTAACTAAAAAGGGCCCTTCCCATATTGGGGAAAGTTTGTGCTTTCTTTTCTGCACAAGCCGAGAACCAAATTGCCCTTATTGAAAGACCGGTTTCTGACTCTCTGGCTATGATACTTGCGTAACTTTTGCTGATAGGCTATTGATCTCATCTCAGCAAAGACGCGAACTTCTTCGACCAAGTTGAGATCATTTTGTCGAGAAATTTCGGCATCCTCTTCAATATACGCATCAACTCTAGGAGAAGTGTGAATCAAATCACTAGGAAGAACTGCTTCTATGCCATAGACCAAGAAGAAAGGTGTGTATCCGGTTGACATGTTCGGAGTTGTTCGTAAGCTCCATATTACAGAAGGTAATTCCTCTTCCCAAGCCCCCACATCATGTCGTAGTGGTGCTTCGAGTCTTGGTTTTAGGCCTTGTAGGATTAAACCATTTACTCTTTCTACTTGTCCATTAGCTTGCGGATGTGCGACTGACGCAATGTCAAGCCGAATATTTTGTTCATTGCAGAATTCGGCAAGCTCTCCCATAGAAAAGTTACTCCCGTTGTCTGTTATAATGCTATGCGGATAACCGTATTGAATTATGACATCCTCGACAAATCTTCTGGTTGTTGCTCCATCACAACTAGTGACGGGTTTAGCCTCAATCCATTTTGTGAGTTTATCCACCATCACTAAGAGATGAGTAAATCCACTTGGAGCCCGTTTAAACGGTCTTACCATATCAAGCCCCCAGACCGCGAAAGGGCATGTTATAGGTATTGTTCGCAGCTGATCAGCCGAAATATGAGCTTGCTTGGCGTACTTTTGGCAGCCTTTGCATGTCTTGACCAGCCGTTTGGCATCTGCCTTGGCTATAAGCCAGAAAAAACCATGTCGGAAAGCTTTTGCCACTAGAGATTTGGTTTGAGCATGGTGACCACACACGCCTTCATGGATTTCTCGTAAGATTTCCACTCCTTCTTCCGGAGATACACAGCGCTGAAAACCCCCAGACGCGCTCCGCTTATAGAGCTCACCACTAATTATAGTATAGGCTTTTGCTCGTCGGACGATCTGCCAGCTCAGAACTTCGTCTTCGGGTAATTTTCCATCTACCAAGTAATTAAGGTAGGGTTGAGTCCAGCTGGGAATTACAGCCAGAACTACTACTAGAGGTGAGTCAGATTTGGTCGGATATTCCTCGTCTACTCCTTTTATAGAGGGAACTTTGTGGTGCTCTAAAAAAAGCGCCATCCGGGACCTTTTTCCGTGCAGAGCCTATACGAGATAGTGCATCTGCTTCCTCATTTTTTGTTTGAGGGATGTGTTGAACTTGAAACCCTTCGAACGATTTAGATAGCTCATCCACGACAACTCTATATGCTGCCATGTGTTTATTCGCATTACAAATATCCGACACTTGTTGGGCAACAAGATCCGAATCTCCATAACACATCAAACGTCGGATGCCGATATCCTTAGCAATCTGGATTCCATGCAGTAGTGCTTCATACTCGGCAATGTTATTCGTTGCTGTGAAGTGGATCTGCAACACATAGAACATTTTGTCTCCTTGGGGTGATTTGAGCACCATGCCAGCCCCCGAACGCCTTAGACCCGTCAAAATGCAGGGTTCAGTATTCCGACTCTGGTAGGGTCATATTTTCCGTTGTCTCTGTCCAATCAGCGACAAAGTCAGCGAGGATTTGGGATTTGATTGTTGTACGAGGCTTGTACTCAATGTCGAAAGCTGAAAGTTCTATGCCCCATTTTGCGACGCGTCCTGTAGCATCGCTGTTGTTCATTATATCTCTCATGGGATCTATGATCACCATGATAATTGGATGTTCCTGAAAATAATGCCGTAACTTACGAGATGCGAAAAACACTCCATAAGCGAGCTTTTGATAGTGCGGATTCCGCTTCTTTGATTAAGTTAGGACCACACCGAGGTAATAAGTCGGATGCTGCACCAGGTGTTCCTGATTTTCCTCTGGTCTCTCCACCACCATGATGACACTGATGACCCTATTTGTCATAGAGAGATAGAGCAACATCGGTTCCCGTGGTTCCGATGCTGCAAGGATGGGAGCAGATGAGAGTACTGCTTTCAGGTCTTGTAGTGCAGCTTCAGCTTCATCAGTCCAAACGAACTTTTTGGTCTTTTTCAGGATCTTGTATAGTGGTGTGGCTCTTTCACCGAGCCGGCTTACAAACCGACTGATTGCCACAATGCAACCACTTAGTCTTTGAGCGTCCTTTAGGCGAGTTGGCCTGGAAATATTGAGTATAGCCTTAATCTTGTCTTGGTTTACCTCTATGCCTGTTTGAGACACGCTAAAACCTAACAATTTTCTGGCTGGTATCCCAAAGAAGCATTCCTTCGGGTTAAGCATTATGTTGTATTTTCATAGATTGGCAAATGTTTCCTCCAAGTCGGAGATTAGAGTTTCCTTCTTTTTGGACATCACCGCAATGTAGTCCACATATGCATGTACATTGCGTCCGATTTGGTCATGGAGGCAACGCTGCATAGTGCACTGGTATGTAGCTCCTGCGTTCTTGAGCCCAAAGGGCATCGTAACAAAACAGAAGGTTCCGAAGGGGGTTATGAATGAAGTTTTGACTTTGTCTGATTCCTTCATCCGGATTTGGTGATAACCGGAATATGCGTCGAGAAAACATAGGAGTTTCGAGCCTGCCGTAGAATCGATAACTTGATCAATTCTAGGCAGAGCAAATGGATCTTTGGGACAAGCCTTGTTCAAGGAAGTATAATCAACACACATCCTTAAATCAGTGGTGTCCTTTTTAGGGACCATTACAGGATTGTCCGACCACTCAGTGTGGATGACCTCTTCTATGAATCCAGATAACTCGAGCCGTGCTAGTTCCTTAGCAATTGCCTTAGGTATTTCATCTCAGAATCGTCGTAGGGACTGTTTGACGGGTTTAGCATTCAGGTGTACATTTAGAGAGTGCTCGGCAAGTTCCCTAGGTACTCCGGTCATGTCAGATGGCTGCCATGCAAAGATATCTTGATTTGCTTGGAGGAACTTAACAAGCATGCTTTCCTATGCGCTATCTAGGCCTACACCTATCTGGATCACCTTGGAGGGGTCATCATACTTCAACAGTGTCTTCTTCGTCTCTTCCAATGCCTTGAACTCCGGATTCAGCTTTGTCACCTCCTTCTTCGTTGCAGGCATCTCGGACAGATCAATGGTTTTCTTGATCTTCTGGTACTCCTGGGCATGCAGCACGGCTTCAGCAAAGGCGGCATTTCCGTCCTCGCACTCACGTGCCTTCTTCAGGTCTCCCCTAATTGTGATCACACCTTTGGGACCTAGAATTTTCATGATATTGTAAATGTAACACAAACAAACCATAAAATCCCAGTAAGCCGGACATCCGAATATAGCATGGTATGCACTCTTGAACGGGACCACTTCGAAGGAAAGTGCCTTTGTCCGATAGTTCTTTGGAGTTCCAAAGGTAACATCCAAAGTGATCTCTACTAGGGAATTTGCTTGTCTTCCTGGGACAACTCCATGAAAGATCACAGAGCTGTAATTTAGCTGGGTCTCCGAGATCCACATTGATGGGTTCGTAGCATGGAAAACAAAAAAATTTCTACCGCAATAACGAACAAAACCCAGATCTAATCTAGACAAAAGCCAAGATCTAATCTATTAGACATGAGCAACGAGATAGATCGGTACTAACCCTCGTAGAACCGAAAGCGTTACGAGATTAGATCTCGTGGATGATGTAGTCGATCACTTGCTGATCTCAAGATCGTGTGGACGATCCTTCCGGCAGCAGCTCACAGACGGTCACACGTGCAGTAGTCGAAGCACCTTCCTCTCCCGTTCCAGCAGCAGAGGTAGTAGATCTTCTCCACGGAATCCCAGCAGCACGACGGCGTGGTGGTGGTGGAGATGAGAATTCTGCAGGGCTTCGCCTATGCCTGTGCAGAAGAAAGGTGGAGGAGAGAGGCGGCTGAGATTGGTTGTTATGAGAGGAGGTACAAGAGGGGGCGCCCCCTCCCTTCTATTTAAAGGAGGGAGGCGCGCCTGGGGAGGGGGAGTCCTAGTAGGACTCCCCTCCTTGGGCCGGCGGTGGGAAGGGGGGAGGAATCCTCCTCCCCCACGAATCCGTGTCTTGCCCCACTTGGTCTCCTTGATCCCTTTCTTGGTTTTCAAGTAAACTCCAAGAAATCCTCTAGAACCTTCCAGAACATTCTGAAACCTTCTAGAATCTCCATACAAACACTCCGGAACATTTCCTAACTTAGAAAATGATCCCCAATATATGAATCTTATTCTCCGGACCATTCCGGATCTCCTCGTGATGTCCCGGATCTATTCCGAGACTCCGAACATCATTCGGTTTCCAACGCATATTCCATATCTACTTAAAACAACTTCGAACCTTAAGTGTGTCACCCTACGGTTCGTGAATATGCAGACATGATGAAGACACCTCTCCGATCAATAACCATCAGCGGGATCTGGAGATCCATAACGGCTCCCACATACTCAATGATTACTTCGTGATCGATAGAACCATTTAACATACGAAACCAATTCCCTTTGTCACACGATATTCTACTTATCCGAGGTTTGATCATCAGTATCTGCATACCTAGTTCTTCCTCGTTACTGATAAGTACTCTTTACTCGTTCCATGTTATGTCATCCCTTGTGACCCAGTCACATGCTTGCAAGCTATCTAGATGACATTCCACCGAGAGGGCCCAGAGTATATCTATCCGTCATATGGATGGACAAATCCCAATCTTGGTCTATGCGCTTCAACACATACTTTTAGAATACCTAATGACACCTTTATAACCGCCCAGTTACGAAGTGGCGTTTGATGTCATCAAAGTACCCATCCGGTGATGGTGATTAACATAACCTCATGGTCGAAGGATTAGGTTACTATGTATTTGAAAGCTTACAACAATACGAACTTAATGACTTGATCTTATGCTACGCTTACTATGGGTGTGTGTCCATCACATCATTCTCCTAATGATATGATCTTGTTATTAACGACATCCAATGCCCATGATCAGGAAACCATGATCATCCATTAATCAACAAGCTAGTTTAACAAGAGGCTTACTAGGGACTCTTTTATGTTTACAAAACACACAAGTATTAATGTTTCTGGTTAATACAATTATAGCATGGGATGTAAACATTTATCATAAACATAAAGATATAATAATAACCACTTTATTATTGCCTCTTGGGCATATCTCCAACAGTCTCCCACTTGCACTAGAGTCAATAATCTAGTTAAAAACTTGTGCATTCAACACCTATGGCTTTCTGGTGTTGTATAGACACTATTGCTAGTGGTAAACATAATCTTCAGATCTGACACTTCCAGGTCCGTGTGTATTTGCATGTCCTTACGTCTCTACGCATTACTCATTCTCCAATGAGATGGCATTGTATAAATTTGGTCCTTTGGTGAGACCTTTAGTTCCTCGGGATTAAATCATGTTGATACAATTGTCATACAATGTATCTTCATAGTATTATCCCGCTATGAACCACACCTAGTTTGATAACAAACTACTTGACGCAAATGCCCTCATTTGCTACTACAATAGTAGTCATATACTTAGCCTTTTGTTGTAGTATCTGTCACAATGTTTTAACTTTGGTACTCAACCAAATCCGTTATGGAACTTCCTTTTCATTACATTGTGCCACCCATAGTTTAAATTGAGATAAACTTAATTTTGTGACAAAACTAGTATCAATGTAACAATTTACAATGAACTATTTGTCACCACTATATAAGTAATATATTCTTAGTTCTTCCAAAGATCATAGAAATATCCCTACTATTGTCCAATGATCATCTTATGAGTCATTTTGGTATATGCTCATAACATTTAGAGCATAGGACATATCTGGATGTGTACATCTCAAAGAATGATTGATCAAAATATTCTTGTGATTTCACCAAGTGTCAAAAACACTTGAATCTTGTGTCAACACACTTGAATCTTGATTCAGTCCTTTCCGCAAGGCCAAGAACCTTTCTTGTTGTTTCCATATTGAACTCATTCAATATCTTATCTATGTACATTTGGCAAAACCATATTAGCGCCTCAATCTATCCATATAGACATTGATGCCTAATTCTTGGGTTATGCCTAAGTCTTTCATCGAAATGAAATTCTTAACCTGTGTCAATAAAAATACATAATTTCTAATCAACAATATGTCTTTCACATAATGTATTAGAAATATGTCTTAGCGCTCCCACTTAATTTCTTGCAAAATGCAAACATCTTCATCGTCTCTGATGAAATTAAACCTTTTAATGTTTTCATCACGGTGAAGATTCCAACTCCACGATGCTCACTTCAACCATTGAAGTTTTGCATACTCTTTTAGCATCCTTTTGAATTAACAAAACCCTTTGGATCGTGTCATGTACACGTCCTAGGTAACCATTCTAATAGAAGAACTTGTTTTGTTTGTTCAACTACCATATACCAAAATATATGTAGTGGTTGCTACATTAATCCGTCTAGACTAAATATCGCTATGAAAGATCAAATCTTATCATAGTCAATTCCTTGAACATTGTCGTAAACTCTTTCCGACATGTCGACTATTTCATAGATGTGAAACATCCATGTCTATTTCTTTATAGATCCATATACGACTGTAAGGTCTTGCACCTTTCCAGAGGGTCTTTCAAATTCAAAGCTTGATTTCTCATGTATGGAATTATCACAGATTTTATGGCTTCAAGCCACTTAACGAAGTCAGGGCCCATCATTGCTTCTTTGCATGTAGTCGGTTCATCATTGTCAAACAACAATGATTTAACTCTCAAATCTTGGCATTTGATTACTTACCCGACCTACTTGGTTCAATAGGAACTTAGATCTCCGTGACCACAACCTTTGAGGCACGTGAGCCATGAGCAATGTTGCTGCCTTCGGGACACTTACCGATGCTGCGCAACTCAGCACATATTAGCCAAGGTTCAATAACCTTATCAAAGTTCTATTGTCCTCCCACTTAACTTTTCACGGAAAATTCCTTCTCAAGAAACTTGACGTTCTAAGCGACAAACAATTTTGTCTTCGGTGTTATGGAGGAATACCCAATGGTTATTCGAAATAACCTACAAAAACATTCTCATCCGTCTTTGGTTGTAAACACTTTACTTATGCCTAGCATACCAAAAATTTAAGAAAGGACAACCTAGGTTTTATCCCAAACCATGACTTATATGGTGTCATTTCAGCGGATCACGATGGAGCTCTTTTTCAGTGTAAAAGCGGTAGTCACAAAAGCTTTAATCTTTAAAATATAATTGCAGTTTTGTAAATGACACCTTTGATCTTACCATGTCAAACAAGGTTTCATTACATATCTTGAACACTTCATACTCCTATGGTGTTTTGGGAAATGCAAATCCATGGAACGATTCCTCAAATCTTAGGTGTTTTGCTAAACTTGTAACTCAAACATCTTTCTTTATGATACAATCATAAACTCTTTTATTTTCTTGTTACAATGATTTTCCACATCATCTTGAAAGTCTTTGAACATTTTCAAATGTTTCATACTTCTTCTTTATTGAGTAAGTATATACATATACTCACTCAAATCTTCGTAGAAAGCATATGAAGTTGAAATCCATCGCCCACGACTACACATAATGGACTATATACATCAATATGTACAAATTCCAATCAGTTAGTCGTCCGTTCCTCTTTTGGCCTACGAACGGAGTTTTAATTATCTCCAGGAAAGTATCACAAGCGTCATTTGATCAAAATCAAAGACTCCAAAAAATCCATCAACATGGAGTTTCTTCATGTATCCCTTTCAATATAATTTGAATGGCGATGTCACTTCGCAAGTGATCTTTCAATCATTTGTCTTGCGACATTTTAGCATTAGTTTTATGGTCGTTATTTCTCCAACCAGACTTGTATATCATCCATCTATTATGGAATACGGTAATTATTTGAACAACCTTTTGTCGTCATAATACCTGATCAAAATAACAATTATTGAAACAAATCTTGAAGGCAAGCTTTGATGTTAACAAGCAACACAACAACCCTTTTGTTTGTTTTCGATGAACATCATCACATATTCTCTTGCTAGTTACTTAGGCCATTGTAGTTCATGAATTGTGTTGTCCTGTATGACACTTCATACCAACCAATTCGGTATCCAATACCGTAGAACCACATTGTTTAACAACCAAGGAATACCGCCATAACATGTATCTTCTATATACCTAAGTTGGACATCTCCAATCTCTTCTTTTCTGCCAAATATTTTATAGACTCTCTTTCAACAATTCCTTTTCTTTTAAAAGAATCTATCAACATCAATAGTGGTGTCATTCACATGACACATAGTACAAAGTGTGTATAGTCAAATACTAATACCTTTGAACTTGCACTTTGAAGTGGATCACCTTCATCAAATGTTTGACATTCTTTCAAAATTCCATTCTTTAGTAATCTTTTAGTGTAGTAAACATTTTACTTACATCTTCTATTCATCCTTATCATGACAACTTTCATGATCAAGTTGCTATAGCTTATAAAGGTGAATTGCGAGTATAATGTTTCTTTTCCAAAACCTTTTGGAGGATTAGGACGACTAGCGTCTCCAACCTTCACAAATTCTCATCAAATATGAGGACATATACTCTATCATGTTGTAACCAATACATTGTTTTAGATATCGCAATACCTTTCACATATGATGGTTTCTGAAACATTGCTTTCAGCTCTTAGATAAACTTGATATTAAAAACAATCTTTTGAGTATCAAGAATCATGGAGGCAAACATGATACATTAGATACTAACATTGGATTTGTTACTCTTGATTTAATACTATTTATTAAACTTCACAGAGTAAACGGAGTTTGCTGAAAGTTTGCAATATGACTTTTAAACTTTAGATTGACACTCAAAACAATACGATACCAGTTCGTAAAGCAAATATCCAGAATTTCTATAGTTCTACTATCTCAACTATAACTAAGCGTAAGGTGGTGAACGGATGCCAATGACTACAACAAACTATGCAAATTCACTTTGATTGTGTTTATGATAAATTGAGTTTGACTAATCCAAATTACAAATGAACTCCCACTCAAAACAACATCCCTCGAGTTGTTTTAGTGATTACACGAACCAAATCCACTACACCAAGTCCGATCATCATGTGAGATGATGTAGTTTTATCGGTGAACAATCTTCATGCTCATCATATCAATCATATGACTCATGCTCTACCTTTCGGTATTCCGTGTTCCGAGACCATGTCTGTACATGCTAGGATCGTCAAGATTAACCTTAGTTTCCACATGTGCAAATCTGGCTTGCACCCGTTGTATGCACACGTAGAGTCTATCACACCCGATCATCACGAGATGCTTCGAAACGACGAGTCTTAGCAACGGTGCCAACTAAGGACAAACACTTTATTACTTGATATTTAGTGAGAGGGATCATCTTATAATGCTACCGTCGTGATCTAAGAAATACAAGATGCATAAAGGATTAACATCACAGGCAATTCATAATTAGTGTGATATGATATGGCCCTTTCTTCTTATGCCTTCGATCTCCATCTCCAAAGCACGGACATGATCTCCATCATCACCAGCATTGCGTCAAGGTCCGTGGCGCCGCTTCATGGTTGTCCATCATCACTAGCAACTATCACAACTACTTGGAACAAAGCTATTACAAGATGAATAGACACGCAGGTCTTAACAGAATTAAAGACAACCATTAGGCTCCTGCCGGTTGCCATATTACAACAAGGATCATTGCATACATCAAATACAATCACAATCACATGTAGTCCATATCACATCACAAAACCCCTGCAAAAACAAGTTAGACGCCTCTAATTTTCTTTGCAAGTTTTACGTGGCTTGGGGCTTTCGACTAAGAACGGATCTTACCTACGAAACTGAACCACAACGTTGATACAAGTGCTATCAAGTGCAAAGTGTAGATTTGATCTATACTATGATGGGAGAGACAGACACCCGAAAAGCCACTTGTGCAAAGCAAGTTGCACGTCAAGCGTGGAGCAAGTCTCATGTACGATGACATGTAATGTTATCCCGAGCCGCTTCATCCCACCATACCGCAAGATGCAAAGTACACACAGCAAAAGACGGCACGAGCACCAACGCCCACAACATCATTGTGTTCTACTCGTGCAACAGATCTACGCATAGACAAGGCTCTGATACCACTGATGGGTTCGTAGCATGGAAAACAAAAAATTTCTACCGCAATCACGAACAAAACCCAGATCTAATCTAGACAAAAGCCAAGATCTAATCTATTAGACATGAGCAACAAGATAGATCGGTACTAACCCTCGTAGAACCAAAAGCGTTACGAGATTAGATCTCGTGGATGATGTAGTCGATCACTTGCCGATCTCAAGATCGTGTGGACGATCCTTCCGGCGTTCAAGTAGCGCTTCCACAGACGGTCACACATGCGGAGTCGAAGCAGACCTTCCTCTCCCTGTTCCAGCGAGCAGCGGAGGTAGTAGATCTTCTCCACGGAATCCCAGCAGCACGACGGCGTGGAAGTGGTGGTGGAGATGAGAATTCTGCAGGGCTTCGCCTATGCCTATGCAGAAGAAAGGTGGAGGAGAGAGGCGGCTGAGATTGGTTGTTATGAGAGGAGGTACAAGAGGGGGCGCCCCCTCCCTTCTATTTAAAGGAGGGAGGCGCTACCGGGAGGGGGATTCTAGTAGGACTCCTCCTTGGGTCGGTGGGAAGGGGGGAGGAATCCTCCTCCCCCACGAATCCGTGTCTTGCCCCACTTGGTCTCCTTGATCCCTTTCTTGGTTTTCAAGTAAACTCCAAGAAATCCTCTAGAACCTTCGAACATTCAAACCTTCTAGAATCTCCATACAAACACTCCTAACATTTCCTAACTTAGAAAATGATCCCCAATATATGAATCTTATTCTCGGACCATTCGGATCTCCTCGTGATGTCCCGGATCTATTCCGAGACCAACATCATTCGGTCTCCAACGCATATTCCATATCTACTTAAAACAACTTCAACCTTAAGTGTGTCACCCTACGGTTCGTGAATATGAACATGATGAAGACACCTCCGAACAATAACCATCAGCGGGATCTGGAGATCCATAACGGCTCCCACATACTCAATGATTACTTCGTGATCGATAGAACCATTTAACATACGAAACCAATTCCCTTTGTCACACGATATTCTACTTATCCGAGGTTTGATCGTCGGTATCTTCATACCTAGTTCTTCCTTGTTACTGATAAGTACTCTTTACTCGTTCCATGTTATGTCATCCCTTGTGACCCAGTCACATGCTTGCAAGCTATCTAGATGACATTCCACCGAGAGGGCCCAGAGTATATCTATCCATCATATGGATGGACAAATCCCAATCTTGGTCTATGCGCTTCAACACATACTTTCAGAATACCCAATGACACCTTTATAACCGCCCAGTTACGAAGCGGCGTTTGATGTCATCAAAGTACCCATCCGGTGATGGTGATTAACATAACCTCATGGTCGAAGGATTAGGTTACTATGTATTTGAAAGCTTACAGCAATATGAACTTAATGACTTGATCTTATGCTACGCTTACTATGGGTGTGTGTCCATCACATCATTCTCCTAATGATATGATCTTGTTATTAACGACATCCAATGCCCATGATCAGGAAACCATGATCATCCATTAATCAACAAGCTAGTTTAACAAGAGGCTTACTAGGGAATCTTTTATGTTTACAAAACACACAAGTATTAATGTTTCCGGTTAATACAATTATAGCATGGGATGTAAACATTTATCATAAACATAAAGATATAATAATAACCACTTTATTATTGCCTCTTGGGCATATCTCCAACACGCATCCGGCGTAGCATTTCGACAAACAGGATGTTGATGCTGTTGCCGCCATGCATGAGAGTCTTGGAGAAACCATAGCCATCAATAAGTGGGTTGACGGCTAAGGCGTATTTTCCTCGCCTGTGCAATTTAGGCGGATGATCAGCACGGTCAAAAGTGATTGCCACTTCCGACCAGTCCAGGAATTGTGGGACAGCCGGAATAGTTGCGTTGAGCTCATGCAGAACTGCTTTTTTGACCTTAGCTAGTTGAGATCCGAGAAAGGTGACGTAAGTGTCTTTCTTTGTTAGGAAGTTTTTTCTTTCCCTCCGGCTTGGGATTTGAAGGATCAGCTTCCTCCATGTCAGAATCTTCCTTGGTCTCTTTATCTTTCTCGGGATTCTTCTTTCCCTTCTTCTGCTTAGCCCTGTAGCCAGCGGTATCGTCTTTCTTGATGTCGTCATTAAAATGACACTCAGTGTTTGTGTGAGACGAGCCCACACTAGCATCTAAGTGATGCACACATGGGTTATTGGCAATGTCGGCCCAAGAGTAGGTTTTGCCAGTTTGCTGGTCTCCTCTACCTTGGACTCTTGATGTCCCACGACCACGTCCGCGGCCACCGCCATGTGCTCCTCTTCCTCCTGACTCGAAAGTAGCAGTGACCACTACCGTTTCCGTGTTGGGTTTTTTCCGAGGTGTTCTTGCATTTCTGATCTTGCTGCTTTGGTTGTTTTGCCGACTGTGGCACAACTAGGGCATTCAGTAATCCCTCTGCATTGTCGTCAGCATCTGCATACTTGCTCGCTATTTCTATCATCTCTCCCAGATCAATGACCTTGTCACACTTCAAGCGATGATGTAGTAAACCAATTAGGAGTCCTGCAATGAAAGCTTCAATCGCAGTTTAGTCATTTACTCCTTCACAGGAGTTCTTGGTGTCGATCCATCGTCCGAGGTAATCTCGGCAAGTTTCTCCAGTTTTATGGGTGCAACGCTGTAGGTCTCCTACCATACAGGGCCTCCGATATGTGCCTTCAAAATTTTGAAAGAACGCACTTTGCATGTCATACCAGTTGTGGATGGTGTTTTCCGGAAGTTCATTGAGCCATGACCACGCCATCTTCCGCAACATAAGTGGGAGATATCGGGTTGCGACCAAGCTGTTTCCGCCTTTGGCGATGCAGCAAGCTTGGAAAAAATCCTGTAGCCAAGTATCTGGCTGAGCTACACCGTCATAGGGCTGGATGTTCCTTGAGATAGCAAATCCTTCCGGGAATCGTGTTGCTCTTATGCGTGGTCCGAAGCATTTTGGACCCACATAGATTTGTTCATTCTCGTAGCACCGTGCCTCTATGTTGGAGTTGATCCGATGTCTCATGTCACTTGGTGATAGAGATCGTCGTCCTGATTGGCGGCTATGGCTGCGGTGCCTTGGAGCCGGACTTCGGCTTCTGCCACCACCTCCTCCGCCATGATGCCCTCCTTGGCCTCCTTGGGAACCGTTGTGGTAGCTACTTGGTGGAGAAGGTGGATTGTTTCCGGCTGATCGCCGGTCTCCGTCCGGAGCATCATTATTCCGGTTCCGGGGAGGGTCTTCATTTCGACAATCCCCTTGCCGGCTTGACTCGGCATGGTGTCCGTTGTTCCTTCATCCATCACTCCCACCGCGGTGGGGTTCAGCCGGACGGCTTGTATGTCTAGGAGGTGGCATCCTTTGATGGTCCTCCTCCTGACGTTTCTCTTTGTCTTCTTCCGTGCGATCGTTCGATTCTTGACGGGGAGGATTTCTCGGATACAGTGCAACAATTGCCTCTTGCTCGGCGGCTCGAGCAATGTTGCGCCAGTCACGTGCAGTTCTGTGGTGCTTCCCTAAAGATCCGGTTCTTGAGTGATTGTCTTCCCGACGGTCGAAATGGTGATGCTGTTCCGGAACCCATTGGGGTCTTACGTTGTTCCAGGCCAGATCCGTGCGACATTGGTATGATTGAGAGACCAGTTTTCCGCTCCCGGACTTCGCGACCTTCTGCTGCTCTAGACCATTGGTGAGTAGCTTAATGCCCAATCGAACCTGTTCTAGGCCTGGATTATTTGCCAGGATATCTCGAGCATCGGCAGTGTTTTGCACAAGTGTTGGGTACACCAGATCTCCATTACTGTCGAGCCGAGGCATCCCCGGATCTCCCTCAAAGAGAACCTTGCGTACTACCAGAAATTTGTCAGCCCGTACGTGGCCTTTCTGGTTCTTCTGATGTTGCAGAGAGATGAGCTTCTCCGCAGTAGCCATGCGCTTCTTCTATTCCTCGATGTTTTTTGCTTCATCCAGGAGTACTTGGCGACGTGCTTATAGGGCTTGGGCCCTTTCTTCCAATTCCACGGCAGTGAGTTCTGCCGCAGTAGGGATAGGTGTGGCTAACGCAGCGTCGATGAGTTTACGGGCACCTGCAATGACCATGTGTCCATCCACCAACTCTTCTTTGGGCTCATCTGGGATAAATGCTCCATCCGAGTCTTCCTCATATTCCTCGACAATCACCTCCTCTGCTGGAAGTTCTTTTGCCGGGGTCTTGTTCTTCTTGTTCTTCTTCTTTGCCTTCTTGGCAGTCTTGGGTCTGTTTCCCAGGGTCAAGCTTTGATCGGTACTTTTGGACATCTGGACCTCGGGATTATCTTCGAGATCCATGTCATCCTGCGCTTTGGGAGAGTTTTCTCCGGATCCTTCGTCCATGGCTTCTCCTTCTTCTGCAGCTTTGGAGTTGAACTCCTCTTCATATTCCACGGAGAATTTTCGGAAATCCGCCGATGTCATCGAGTCATCCGAGGATGCGGGTAAGTCGGTGTTTGTTCTGATCGCCTCTAGCACCGAGTCTTTGTTGTCTCCACCTTCGGTAGAGCCGGATCCGGATCCAACATATCCGACAAAGTGCGACGTGTGGGTCCTGAGGTAGTTGCGGCTTTCCTCGTGGGCTTCCTCGAAAATCCTGATGGTTTCGAGAACCTCATCCACGTTTGCGCCTTGCAGCATCATGCGCCTCAGCGTATGCCTCAGGAAGGGTTGGTCTATTCCGGTGTTGGCAGAGCCGGAACCAAGGTTATTGTTCTGCCTCTCCTAGATTTCGACCTCAGCGGGCAGATCAATCTGGGATTCGACCTTGCTAGGGAGATCCACTCTAGATTCGACTTGAACCGCAATATCTGCTTCAGGTTTGGCTTTCTCCACTATCTCCGCAACGGGTGCGGACTGGGTGGGATTAGGGTTTTCTGAGATCCGGAACTCTGCCGCCTCCGTGGACAAAGGGGACACAGAAATTTCTTCCGCCTCTATCATCACCGCTGGGGTGGGTGGGGCAGGTTCAGCGAATCCGATGTACACATCGATATCGCTAAAGGACATGATGGCGTAAACAGTCACGGCCTCCCTAGCCGGAATCCAGGTCTCATCGAGAACAATGAGAGGGACATCACTGGTGTAGAGGATGCGACCTTCGGTGATAGTCTCACCGATTTCGGTTCTTGCAGATTCCACTCGGAACACAGATCTGAAGCTCACTTGCCCCATGGTGGACGCCAACTGTCATCAGATTGACGATAGGTACGCCATGAGGGGGTCCTCGAGGCGTGTGGTAGAGAGGGGTGTGAGACGTATGGTGTTCTGGGACGGTGAGCACACAAGTTTACCCAGGTTTGAATCCGCCAGCTTTGGATGGATCCTACTCCTGCTAGCAATCCAGTAATACGGCAGAGCCAGAATATAGGTTACAAGGGTTTTGCCTGTGTGAGTTGAGATTGTAGACTATTGTGAGGGTGCCCTAAAGGCTCGCCCTAGGACGGCTTATATAGATATCTGGCCTAGGGTTTACAGGAGAGACCTATCCGACTACGACTAAGAGTCGGTTACAAAGTACATCTTGAACTACAAGTAACACTATGGGCCTATGTCGGTAAGTCATCGGGGCCTTCCCGTAGCCAGACTGGACTCCGTCTCTTCTCCATGACTAGGCCACCCGTGAAGCAAATCTCTAACCTGAAATGGGCCACCCTGGTCAGTGAGGCACAGTGAGGATACCTGAAAAGTATATCCCCAACACAATAATACTTGCAGTTCTGTCTACACATCATGTACGTTTTGTCCTTAGACCTGAGATTTTCACATGTACTTGAGATGTGGATCGACCTACCTTGGGGCTATCAAACACTACTCCGTAACTGGGTAGTTATAAAGGTAGCTTTCAGGTTTGTTCTGATACATGTTGCAATGCATTGGTCCATCAGGATGGGATTTGCCCCTCTCTACTTGAGAGAGATATCTCTAGGCCCCTCGAGTGACCGGATCCATAAATGCATGGCCGTGCTACATACGGTTACGAGTTAACCTAGTAAAGGGATTCCAAATCACAGTATCGAGAAAGAGAGGTTAGCTTGGAGCTAGACCAAATATCGTGAGGCAAAGGGAAAGACATGTACTCAACCTTGTGATGGTTCATCCGAATGATCTGTATATGCGTTTAGGTGTTGGCACATCTTGCTAGAGGCCGCTACTAACTATTCATGGAGTAAGTGTACTCGTGTCATGTCTATACGTGTATGAACCTATAGGGTCACACACTTTAGGGGCTGAAAGCCTAATGACGATTGGATCTGAATTAGACCAGACTTAGGCTGCTAATGGGCTGCTAATGTAGAAGCCCACCAGAGATGCCTATATAAGAGAGAGTGACGCGAGCTGAATAGGGTTGAGCATTCCACCCAGCCGCCACTCCTCTCACGCATGTCTTGCACGTGCAGACCTAGCAGTCTGCCATGTGACCTTCCACTCCGGATGTGTGGATACCTCGGAGGTGCCGCGACTGTAGTACTTGGACGAGCCGCGCAAAGGGGAGTTGCTCGTGGGACGAGGATGAGGAGGATATGTAGAACATCTACACTGCCCCGACATGCTTCATCGAGTTCCGCAACTACACATCTAGTGGTAATCCTATGATCTATGACAATAGTATTCCTGGTTGACGCGGTAGATTTTTTTTGATTTTACGCTAGTGTAGCCTACCCGTCACCCTACAGTGGTATTAGAGCCGATGTTGTTTAGTCATAGGTTCGGGAGGTTTGCATATGGTGATATGTGGATTGATATGAATGATGTGATCATTTGTATGGCGGTGGTTCTGGATTGATCTATGATCTTATTTTCCGTGATCGTGATTCTATGGTCGTCGAACGACTTACCCCTACCGGTCGGTTTTCGCCATCGGGGTAGACAGTGACACATAAATCTAGTTGAATCACGCGAAGATCAATATGATTGATCGAATCGGGAACTAGATCTGAAACGACGTACCATGATCAAAGGAGTTTGGTCGAATCGGAACAATAGTCGGTTTATGGTAAATTTGATTTGCCGATCAAAATCCTTATAGAAAATTGTATATATTCAATCTCTCTTTTTTCACAAATTTCCGAACACCCGGAGATACCGCGAGGGGTGCTGCCCCTTCGAACCCCGTAAGGCGAGACCCCCTACACCCCCTTAGTCGTAGCCCCTTTTGTATCACGTTAAGGTTCATAGGTGTTGCGATTTCACATGATCCAGTAGAATGTGATTATATGCACAACTTGTTTTTGCAGGATATATGTGATCAGTATGGCCCAAAATGTATGTGATGCATGTATGTATTTTTTATGACCTGCGTGTCGTGAGTAGGGCAACACGGCTGGAGCCATATGTGTTGTCAAATATTGTAATGGCCTGCGTGCCAACTTGTGATGATCCCAGTACCATGTAATTTTTATTACTAGTTGTTAGGAGTAATAGCTTGTATTAGTTTTTGGAGAACTCATCACTTGGTGGATGGATCGCATAGAGCATGAAGATGGAGGTCATCATGGTGGACAGGTTCTATGACGATGGAGATTACCATGAGAAAATGGGCCACACTGTATCACATCTATGTGAATGCTATTCTTATACATTTTACTACTATGCATGCTTAGATGATAGAAGTAGAATGATCCCTCACAAAGTTTAAGTTTAACCATGCCCTCCCAACCAAACCTTGCACCATCCTATGCCCTGTACAATCGTTGGTGGGTCTATGAAATTAGGGTGCCGCGGTTTTCCTTGGCTGGATGGGTTTGTATCGGATACCTACACGCATAAGGGTTGGTGAGCTTAACAAGGTCATCTTAACAGTTAAGGACCTTGGGGCATAAAGGTTGGGCGCTAGTTTTGACATAGAGATGTCACCCAACAACAAGAGTCATATGTGATATGATTAGCAAAAGTTTCTTACCAATTTACCTTGTCTTCTAGCAGTGATGCTAATGCTCACTAGTCGACTTGTTAATTGTGGATCTTGAATCACTTAATATCATTGGAGGGATGTTGATTTAAGTGTTGTTTAATATGTTTTACTCTTTCATGGTTACATGGCTTAGTATTTTGCATGTTTTTATGTTGTAGATCAATGGCACCGAACACTTCATCACCTTTTGCTTTGCATTCGATTCTTGAAAAAGATAAACTAAATGGAACAAACTTTTCGGACTGGGTCCATAACCTGAGAATTGTTCTCAGGTTTGATAAAAAGGAAACTGTTCTGGATACCCCAATTCCAGATGAACCTGCTAATAATGCAACTGCTACCCTTAAGAATGCCTACAAGAGAGCATGTGATGAATCTCTTGAGGTTAGTTGTCTTATGCTTGCATGCATGGAACCTGATCTTCAAAAGCAGTTTGAGGATCAGGAATCGTACGATATGATCGTCGCGCTTAAGGACATGTTCTAGACTCAGGCTAGGACTCAGAGGTACAATGTTGCTAAGTCCTTTGTGGAATGCAAGCTGGCAGAGGGAGCAACTGTAGGCCCCCATGTGATCAAAATGGTTGGTTACAGTCAGACTTTGGAAAAGCTTGGTTTTCCATTAGGCCAAGAGTTGGCTACTGATTTCATTTTGGCGTCTCTTCCATTTAGCTATGGGCATTTCATTTCGAACTACCATATGCATGGGGTGGAGAAGGGCCTTAATGAGTTATGTGGGATGCTGAAAACAGCAATGTGACATTAAGAAGAGTGCAGGGCATAGCCATGTGATGGATGTGCAGAACAAGCCTAGCTTCAAGAAAAAGGGCACTTCTTGGCAGAAGAAGAAGGGCAAGGCTAAGGATATGATCCCTAAGCCAAACCCTGCACCCAAGCAAAAGGATGGACCTACTGGAGACACTGAGTGTTTCTTTTGTCATGAATATGGCCACTGGAAGAGAAACTGCAGCAAGTACCAGGCTTCTTTGAAGAAGAGTGGAAGTAAGAGTACTTCCCACTCAGGTACGCTTATTGTAAATGTTGTGGACATTTTTCTCACAGATTCTTATGTTAGCTCTTGGGTATTTGATATTGGATCGGTTGCTCATATTTGCAATTTGATGCAGGGGCTAAAAAGGACTAGAGAAGTGCAAAAAGGCGAAGTGGACTTTCGCGTCGGAAATAAAGCAAGGGTTGGTGCATTATCGTCATGGAGATTCACCTTCCGTCGGGATTTATTACGGAGTTAAATAATTGTTATTACATTGCTAGTATGGGTTGAAACATTTTATCAACTTCATGTTTGATGAGGGATGGCTATTAATTCGTGAGTACAAACAATGGTTGTGTAATCACTAAGAATGCTATGTTTGTGGCTGATGCACCCTGATACATTGCAAATGTATCTTTATTTTTGATGTTCCATGCTTGGTTTTATCTACGTTCTTGTGTTTTGTCCACACTTTGGAGTACTTTTCATATGATTTCTTGGACTAACCTATCAACAAGAGCCACAGTGCTAGCTACCTGTTTTCTGCTGTTTTTGGTTCCAGGAAAGTCAGAAAATCAATATTCTCGGAATTGGACCGGACAAAAGCCAAATTTGATATTTTCCTGGTAGACTCACAGAGCTAGAAGGAGAGCCGGAGAGGGGCCACAGGGTGGCCACACCACCCCTAGGCGTGGGTCCCCCTTGGCCGCGCTAGGGCATGGTGTGGGCCCCCTGGCCGACCACCGACCTCGCCCCTCCGCCTACAAGATCCCTCCGATGCAGAAACCCTAAGTAGTCAATCATAAATCCACGAAAAGTTCGCAGCACTGCCACCAACGAAGGGGAGATTCGAGGGACAGAAAGTCTCTGTTCTGGCACCCTGCCAGGACGGGGAAGTGTCCCCGGAGCCATCTCCATCGATCTCCACCTCCATCTCCATCACCATTGGTGATTCCCATGATGAGGAGGGAGTAGTTCTCTCTCGAGGCTAAGGGTTCTACCGGTAGGTATGTGTTCATCTCTCTCTATATGCATGATCATATTGTGATCATGAGCTTGTAATATATAGATCTACCTTGCTACTCAAGTGCATTAATAGATCTATGCTCTCCCCATGTGTGTGAAAGTGACAGCGTGCACACCATGGTGGCACTTAGGCTAGAGATTTCAAATACTTGTTATGAGTTATATTTGGAGTTGGATGTCTTTATGAAATTGCGGTGTTTGTTTGAACCATCTAGTGCTCAAGGTGACAGTGTGGGGTTTTCTAGATGGGAAAGATGGACTTTGAGGCGTGCTGTTATAGCCCTACCATGGATTAGAGTGTCCAACCGGAGAGTAGTTAAGAGTAGTATCATAAAGAGAAGATATTTATATGAGAGTGTTCACTAGTGAAAGTATGATCCCTAGGCCTTGTTTCTAAGCATTGATACACCGTTTGCAATTAGATCTGTTACATGTTTGCTTGCTTACATCTTTATTTCGGTTTGCCTTTAGTCTTTTCCCACGTCAACCACACGCCAGCAAGCTATTTTCTGGCACCGCTCCCACTTATAATTATCCGTACTACTTCAATTTCACTATCTCTTCGCCGAACTAGTGCACCTATACACCTGACAAGTGCATTGGGTGTGTTGGGGACACAAGAGACTTCTTGTATCTTGATTGCAGGGTTGCTTGAGAGGGGATACCTTTGACCACTTCCTCCCTGAGTTCAGTAAACCTTGGGTGATCCACTTAACGGAAAACTTGCTGTTGTTCTACAAACCTCTGCACTTGGAGGCCCAACAACTGTCTACAAGAATAGAAGTGCGTAGATATCAAGCTATTTTCTGGCGCCGTTGCCGGGGAGGTAAGGTAAAAGGTACTCACATCCTTCGGTGTGAGCGCTCGAAGTGATTTCCTTTAGATTCTGCAATTTTGTCTTTTTGTTTCTTGTTTTCACAAGTTAGGCTTAATACAAAACAAAAAAAAATTAGAGAGCTTTATAGTATTTATCTTGAGTTAGGACATGAAGTGTTTGAAGAGAAAATTAAAAAACCTATGGAAATTTATTTGCATGCTAATAGCAATGTTGTTAGTATGAATTCTTTGGACACCATTATTGCTAATGCTATGGAAAAGTCTAAGCTTGGGGAAGTTAGTTTTTATGAAAATGATCTTTTTATTTCCCCAGCTTTGGAAGATAGCTATTCTATTGCTTATGATGATACCAAACCTCCAATTTATGATGATTACAATGATGAATATGATATTTTTAGTCCACCTACTATTGAGGAGGAAATTAATTATGACTACAATATGCCTCCTATATTTGATGATTATGGTGATGAGAATAATAATGATAGCTATTTTGTTGAATTTGCTCCCACTACAATTAATAGGAATGACTATGTTTATGTGGAGAGTATTAATTCTTTTATGCATGTGGCTCATGATAAGAATGTTTCATGTGATAGTTATATTGTTAATTTTATTCATGATGCTACTGAAAGTTATTATGAGAGAGGGAAACATGGTTTTATGCATCTCAATAATATTAAGTTTCCCCTCTTTATGTTGAAAATTTTGAAGTTGCACTTGTTTTGCTTTCCTATGCTTGTTGTTTTGTGCTTTCATGACTTGTTTCTTTACAAGATTCCTAGGAATAGGAAGTGGGTTAGACTTAAATGTGCTTTGAATTTGCTTTTTGATGCTCTCTTTTACTTAAATTCATATTTCTTATGTGAGCATCATCTCAAACTATCATGCTTAACTTAAAGGCATTAAAGAAAAGTACTTATTGGGAGATAACCCAAAAGTTTTAGATGAGTCTTGGAAGTTATTACGTCAGTAATAACCGCTCCTTATCCATTTTATTTGCTTTTAGTTCCAAGAGTAACCTCTAATGAGAGAGAAGTAATGATTGGGAAAGTTGCTGTCCCGAAACAGATTTCTGCGCTTCACTGTACAAATTCGTGTAAAATCTCTGAATGTCGTTTTGAGGCGTGAATTTTTGTGCTTATGACCCAGGTTGTTATCTAACTTTCGTTAGTTCAACACTTTTTTATTTGAGCAACAGAAGGTCTTCGAAAAAATTCGTCTTTACCTGCTGGTCTGTTTTGACAGATTTCTGCTATTTTCTGCATTTGCTTCTTGTTGATTCCTTTTTGAGTTCTTTTGGGGAATTGAGCTTTTTGAGGGAAGTTCTTAAGTATCTAGTATTATAATGGAAGTTTATTTGGTGTTAGAACTGAACCTTAAGACTTATTATCTTGAGTGCACTAATGTTGCTAATAAAGATTGTGTGAAGTTTTGTATGAAGGAAAAATTTCAGGTGTATGGAAGGATGAGTAATTAGATGAAGGATGGACTAAATCTCAAGCTTGTGGATGCCACGTGTGTCACCCCAAGAAATATCCAAGAAGTACAAGCATCAAAGCTTGGGGATGCCCAAGGCATCCCCCTCTTCATCAATAAAAATCCCAGGTTTCTTCCAAACGCTTTATTTTTATTGTTTCTTGCAAAGTTGTGTTGTTCTTGGAGAGTCTTCTTTTTCGTTTTCGTTTTGGTTTTTCGTTTGCTTGGTTTTCTTAGTTTGCTGAATAAATTGGTTGGACCCCCTCTTTCATACATTGGTTTTCAAATAGTTTGGTTTGGATTGGAAAAGAGTAGGAAAGTTCATGCTTAAGTGTTAAAGAGAGCTTGTTTTTGACTGTGGCCTATGCTTTGTCATGCCATGCTTGATATTGTTTTGGCTTTATGCTTAGTATTCTTTGCTGTAGCATGACTTGTTATAAACAATTGAGATTTCTTAATGTGCCTTGGAAGAATCATGCGTTGTTTTAGCATATTAAAGCATAGTATTGTGGTATTCTCCTTTGATGCTTTATTTGGGTTGACTTGGCGCATGGTCACACCATGTTATGACTATCCCAAGTCATCATAAGCCTTTATGATCCATTAGTTTTCAATGTGTAGTATCACTTTATTCTTTGATCAATGATGTTTTGTCGCTCTACATGATTATGGCCATTATTGCTCTCTTAGTTGGTTGCTCCCAGTCTTTTGCTAGCCTCCGCAACCAAGTATGAGTTCCACTCATGCATCCTACTCCCAAAACCAAGTTATTCCAAAGAGTCCACCATACCTACCTATTAGCATATGCTATTCCAAGTATATTCATGTTTTTGTCTACCTTCCGAATTAAACTTGTTATGAGAAAACTAGTGATTAAAGCTCTCACAAACTTGATGGCACACTTTACTTTCTTGCATTTAATAAACTTGAACCATTGTGTCGTCTATGTTGTATATGCTTACACTTATTTGTTGGGAATTAGCAGAACCATGCTGTCATGGGGAACGCTTTCAACATTGCACGGGTACTTTGTACCTAGTTGATATCATGCTCTTTTGTCTATGGATGTCGTCGGTGTGAAATGAAAGGGGAGCTTGTAAGTCCATGGAGTTATGTATATGTGTTAGAGAAACGCCTGGGCCACTGGTCTAATCCATGCTGACATGGTGGAAACCTGCAACGTAACCATAATGAGCTGTCTATGAAGCATTCTTCTTATAAAAACAGAGTCCTATATTGAGAAAAAAAAGAGAAAAAGAAAAAAGAGGGATTATGAAAAGAGGAAAGAGAGAAAAAAGCACCGTATTCCCATGGTAAATAAGAAGATTACTGAGATGCTCGTTGTCTGCTTGCCTTGTCATTTTGATATGGGGATTCTTCCGTATCATCGGGCAAGGGGTACCCCGTTGGCGGTTCTCTATGATGCACATGTACTTACTATGACAAGAACTTCCCGGTAACTAAACTTGAGTAGCATGAGGAGCGGCCCTCATATTCAAGGGACATGAGATTTCCAACTTATACTTTGTCAAGCATATATTCCATAGTTTGTTCACTTTAACCTCAATCACTTCAAGATGCTTATGATAGGGGCATTGAGAGCTGAAAGCTATAAGTACCATAATTTTTGGAAGCTCTTTATGAGACTTGAATCCCTGCCTCCTTCTATGAAGGCCTTTCTTCCACCATTATATTGAGTCTCCACTGTCTATCTTTATGCACCTACTTTGAGAGCATAGTGGCCATTCTTAGTTCTATGTGCATTGTCCCAAGACTTGTTGATTGATGCATAGCTTTGATATTGCTTCTTTTAAACTATTTGTATCTAGTCACTCTTATGAACTTTGAAGGTGTCCCATGCATTTATGTTTGCTACTCTATGAGGGACAGCTGAATGCCACTATGATATGTTTTCTTTATGTGAAACAAACAAACGTCTTGCAACGCATTGTTATTCATGAATCTTTTGTTTGTGCATTTTTATGTTGCAACATAGTTGCTATGTCTTATTGTTAGAACTTTGTCTTTCATGTTATGATTGAAGTACTATGATGCCAGCTTTGAATGTTTTACAAGTACTTTGATCAAGTTTATGATGGTGCATGTCACCTCAAAAATTATTCTTTCTTTTTTATCACTTACCTACTCGAGGACGAGCAGGAGTTAAGCTTGGAGGTGTTGATACATTGCAAATGTATCTTTAATTTTTGATGTTCCATGCTTGGTTTTATCTACTTTCTTGTGTTTTGTCCACACTTTGGAGTACTTTTCATATGATTTCTTGGACTAACCTATTAACAAGAGCCACAGTGCCAGCTGCCTGTTTTCTGCTGTTTTTGGTTCCAGGAAAGTCAGAAAATCAATATTCTCGGAATTGGACCGGACAAAAGCCAAAGTTGTTATTTTCCCAGAAGACTCACGGAGCCAGAAGGAGAGCCGGAGAGGGGCCACAGGGTGGCCACACCACCCCTAGGCGTGGGCCCCCCTTAGCCGCGTTAGGGCATGGTGTGGGCTCCCTGGCTGGCCATCGACCTCGCCCCTTCGCCTATAAGATCCCTCCGATGCAGAAACCCTAAGTAGTCAATCAGAAATCCACAAAAAGTTCCGCAGCGCCGCCGCCACCGAAGGGGAGATTCGGGGGACAGAAAGTCTCTGTTCTGGCACACTGCCAGGACGGGGAAGTGCCCCCGGAGCCATCTCCATCGATCTCCACCGCCATCTCCATCACCATTGCTGATTCCCATGATGAGGAGGGAGTAGTTCTCTCTCGAGGCTAGGGGTTCTACCGGTAGCTATGTGTTCATCTCTCTCTCTCTATGCATGATCATATTGTGATCATGAGCTTGTAATCTATAGATCTACCTTGCTACTCAAGTGCTTTAATAGATCTCTGCTCTCCCCATGTGTGTGAAAGTGATAGCGTGCACACCATGGTGGCACTTACGCTAGAGATTTCAAATACTTGTTATGAGTTATATTTGGAGTTGGATGTCTTTATGAAATTGCTGTGTTTGTTTGAACTATCTAGTGCTCAAGGTGACAGTGTGGGGTTTTCTAGATGGGAAAGATGGACTTTGAGGTGTGCTGTTATAGCCCTACCATGGATTAGAGTGTCCAACCGGAGAGTAGTTAAGAGTAGTATCATAAAGAGAAGATATTTATATGAGAGTGTTCACTAGTGAAAGTATGATACCTAGGCCTTGTTTCTAAGCATTGATACACCGTTTGCAATTAGATCTGTTACATGTTTGCTTGCTTCCATCTTTATTTCAGTTTCCTTTAGTCTTTTCCCACGTCAACCACACGCCAGCAAGCTATTTTCTTGCACCATTCCCACTTATAATTATCCATACCACTTCTATTTCACTATCTCTTCGCCGAACTAGTGCACCTATACACCTGACAAGTGTATTGGGTGTGTTGGGGACACAAGAGACTTCTTGTATCTTGATTGCAGGGTTGCTTGAGAGGGGATACCTTTGACCACTTCCTACCTGAGTTCAATAAACCTTGGGTGATCCACTTAAGGGAAAACTTGCTGCTGTTCTACAAACCTCTGCACTTGGAGGCCCAACAACTGTCTACAAGAATAGAAGTGCGTAGACATCACTCCCATTGTGAATGGGTTATTTATTTTAAATCTTGATGATGCATCTCCTTACAATGTTAGTGCTAAAAGGCTACGGCCTAATGATTTGAGTCCTACCTATTTATGGCATTGTCGTTTGGGGCATATAAGTGAAAAGCGCACGAAGAAGCTCCATGGTGATGTTCTTCTAACTTCGTTTGATTTTGAATCATATGAGACATGTCAGGCTTGTTTACTTGGAATGATGACCAAGACGCCTTTTACGGGTTTTCTCGAGAGAGAGATAGACTTGTCGGAACTCATACATACTAATGTATGTGGACCAATGAGCACGACATCTAGAGGAGGATATCACTACTTCATTACTTTCACTGATGATTTCAGTACATATGGCTATGTCTACCTAATGAAGCATAAGTCTGAAACTTTTGAAAAGTTCAAAGAGTTTTAGAGTGAGGTAGAGAATCAATGTGGCAAGAAAATAAAGGCCTTACGATCTTATTGTGGAGGTGAATATTTGAGTCATGAATTTAGCAATCATCTTAAGAGTTGTAGAATTGTTCCACAGCTCACGCCGCCCGGAACGCCTCAAAGAAACGGGGTCTCCGAACGGCGTAATCGAACTTTGTTGGACATGGTTCGTTCGATGATGAACCAGTCGGATTTACAATTATCATTTTGGGGTTACGCTCTAGAAACAACGACTTTCACACTAAATAGGGTACCATCTAAATCCGTAGTTAAGACACCATACGAGATGTGGACTAGAAAGAATCCCAGATTGTCTTTTCTAAAGATTTGGGGTTGCGATGCATTTGTCAAGCGACTTCAGTCGGACAAGCTAACACCCAAATAGGATAAATGCATTTTCGTGGGATATCCAAGGGAAACCTTAGGGTATTACTTCTACAACCGAGAAGAGGGCAAAGTGTTTGTCGCTCATAGCGGTGTTTTCCTAGAGAAAGAGTTTCTCACAAAGGGAACGAGTGGAAGGTAGGTGAGACTTGAAGAAGTTCAATATGAGCCAGTCGGGGATGCTTCTACAAGTGATTCTATTGTAGCAGAACAAGTTGAGGAACCCGTGGCAATAGAAGCACCACAACCATGAAGGTTGGCGAGGCTCCGCGAAGCACGGGAATTATTATTGATAGACAATCATGAGCCTGCAACCTATGCAGAAGTGATGGTAGACCAGGACTCTAAGAAATGGCTGATTGCCATGAGATCTGAGATAGAGTCCATGGGAGACAATCAAGTTTGGAACTTGGTTGACCTGCCTGATGGTTTTAAAGCCATCGAGTGCAAATGGATCTATAAGAAGAAGATTGATATGGATGGAAATGTTCACATCCATAAATCTCAACTTGTTGCAAAAGGTTTTCGACAAGTTCAAGGAGTTGACTACGACGAGACTTTCTCGCCTGTAGCGATGCTTAAATCTATATGGATCATTCTAGCCATTGCTACATATTTTGACTATGAGATATGGCAAATGGACGTCAAGACGGCTTTCTTAAATGGAATCCTTACTGAGGACATGTACATGATGTAACCCGAAGGTTTTGTTGATCCAAACAATGCTGGAAAAGTATGCAAACTTCAAAAGTCTATTTATGGGATGAAGCAAGCATCTCGGAGTTGGAATATTCAATTTATGAAGTTGTAAAGGAGTTTGGCTTCATCAAAAACGAACAAGAACCTTGTGTGTATAAAAAAGAAAGTGGGAAATCGCTTGTATTTCTAATCTTGTATGTAGATGACATATTACTGATTGGAAATGGCATTCCTATGCTCGAGTCTGTTAAGACCTCATTGAAAAATAGTTTTTCTATGAAGGACTTAGGAGAAGCGGCATATATTCTATGCATCAAGATCTATAGAGATAGATCAAGGAGGCTAATTGGATTAAGCCAGAGTACATACATTGGCAAAGTGTTGAAACAGTTCAGCATGGAAGAGGCTAAGAAGGGGTTATTGCCCATGTCTCACGACATTAAACTCAGCAGGACTCAGTGTCCTTCGACCACTAATGAGTGAGAGCACATGAGTAGGGTTCCATATGCTTCGTCTATTGGATCCATCATGTATGCAATGACATGTACTCGCCCAGATGTTTCCTATGCTCTAAGTGTTACGAGCAGATACCTGGCTGATCTAGGTGAAAGCCACTATACAACGGTAAAGAATATCCTTAAGTAATTAAGAAGGACTAAGGATATGTTCCTAGTTTATGGAGGTGAGATTGAACTCAGTGTAAAGGGTTACACAGATGCGAGTTACCTTAATGACTCAGATGACTCCAAATCACAATCAGGTTTTGTGTTTGTCATGAATAGTAGTGTTGTGAGCTGGAAAAGTTCCAAGCGAGATACAGTGGCCTCCTGTTCAACAGAAGCTGAATATATTGCCGCCTCGGAGGCTGCAAAGGAAGCTGTTTGGATTAGGAATTTCCTGATTGCTCTTGGTGTGGTTCAGGGCGCGTCCAATCCCTTGGACATTTATTATGACAACAATGGTGCTATTGCACAAGCCAAGGAACCTAGACAGCACCAGAAGAACAAACATATTCGCATGCGTTACCATCTGATTCGTGAGTTCATTGATGATGGTAGTGTCATAGTTGGGGATATACCTTCTGGGTATCCTCACTGTACCTCACTGGCCAGAGTGGCCCACTTCGGATTAGAGCTTTGCTTCACGGGCGGCCTAGTTAGGAAGAAGAGACAGAGTCCAGTCCGGCTACGGGAAGGCCCAGAAGCTTACTGACATAGGCCCATAGTGTTACTTGTAGTTCAAGATATACTCTGTAACCGACTCTTAGTCGTAGCCGGATAGATCTCTACTATAAACCAAAGGCCGGATAACTATATAAGCCGACCTAGGGAGAGCCTTTAGGGCACTCTCACAATAGTCTACAATCTCAACTCGCACAGGCGAAACCCTTGTAACCCATATTCCTACACTGCCGTATTATTGGATTGCTAGCAGGAGTAGGATCCGTCCAGAGCCGGCAGATTCGAACCTGGGTAAACTTGTGTGCTCACCGTCCCGGAACACCATATGTCTCACACCCCTCTCTTCGACACGCCCCGAGGACCCCCTCATGGCGTACTTGTCATCAATTCGACAATAGTTGGCGCCCACCATGGGGCAAGTGAGCTTCAGATCTGCGTTCCGAGCGGAATCTGCAAGAATAGGAATCGGCGAGACTATCGTTGTTGGTCGCATCCTCTACGCCGACGACGTCCCTCTCATCGTTCTCGACGAGACCTGGATTTCAGCTAGGGAGGTCGTGACCGCTTACACCATTATGTCTTTCGGCGAGATCGATGTGTACATCAGATTCGTTGAACCTGTCCCATCCACCCCAGCGGTGATGATAGAGGCAGAAGAAATTTCTAGGTCCCCTTTGTCCATGGAGGTGGTGGAGTTCCGGATCCCAGAAAACCCTAATCCCATCCAGCCCGCACCCATTGCGGAGATAGTGGAGAAATCTGAGCCTGAAGCAGACCTTGCGGTTCAAGTCGAGTCTGGAGTGGATCTCCCTAGCAAGGCCGAATCCCAGATTGATCTACCTGCTGAAGTCAAAATCCAGGAGGATCACAACAACAACCTTGGTTCCGGAGCTGCCAATGCCGGAACAGATCAACCGTTCCTGAGGCACATGTTGAGGCGCATGATGATGCAAGACGCAAGCATGGATGAGGTTCTCGAAACCATCAAGATCTTCGAGGAAGCCCACGAGGAAAGCCGCAACTACCTCAGGACCCACACATTGCACTTTGTTGGATACGTTGGATCCGGATCCGGCTCTGCCGATGCTGGAGACAACACTGACTCAGTGCTGGACGCGATCGGAACAAACACCGACTTACCCGCATCCTCGGATGACGTCGGCGGATTTCCAAAAGTTCTCCGTGGAATATGAAGAGGAGTACAACTCCAAAGCCATAGAAGAAGGAGAAACCATGGATGAAGGATCCGGGGAAAACTCTCCCAAAGCGCAGGATGGCATGGATATTGGAGATAATCCCGAGGTCCAGATGTCCGAAAGTAGCGATCAGAGCTTGACTCCGGGAAATGGACCTAAAGCCGTGTTTTCTACCAGCGCTGCCAAGAAGGCAAAGAAGAAGAACAAGAAGAACAAGATCCCGGCAAAAGATCTTCCGCCAGAGGAAGTGATTGCCGAGGAATATGAGGAAGACTCGGATGGAGCACTTATCCCAGATGAGCCCAAAGAAGAATTGGTGGATGGACATGTGGTCACCGCAGGTGCGCGTAAACTCATCGATGCTGCGTTAACTACACCTATTCCTACAGCTGCAGAACTTACTGCTGAAGAACTATATGAAAGGGCCCAAGCCCTAGAAGCGCGTCGCCAAGTACTCCTAGATGAAGCTAAAAACATCGAGGAAGAAAAGAAACGCATGTCCAAGGCGAAGAAGCTTATCTCTCTGCAACATCAGAAGAACCGGAAACGACATACACATGACAATCAATTTCCGGAAACGCGTAAGGTTCTCTTTAAGGGAGATCCGGGGATGCCTCGGCATGACAGCAAGGGAGATCTGGTGTACCCAACACCAGTGCAAAACACTGCCGCTGCTCGAGACATCCTGGCAAATAATCCAGGCCCAGAACAGGTTCGATTGGGCATTAAGCTACTCACCAAGGGTCTAGAGTAGCAGAAGGCCGCGAAATCTAGAAGCGGAAAACTGGTCTCCCAATCCAACCAATGTCGCACGGATCCGACCTAGAATGACGTAAGACCCCAACGTGTTCCGGAACAGCATCACCGTTCCGACCGTCGGGAAGACAACTACTCAAGAACCGGATCTTCAGGATAGCATCACAGAACTGCACGTGACTGGCGCAATGTTGCTCCAGCTGCTGAGCAAGAGGCAATTGCTGCACTGTATCCGAAGAATCCTCCCCGGTGAGAGTCAAACGATCGCAGGGAAGAAGACAAAGAGAAACGTCGGGATGAGGATCGTCAAAGAATGCCACCTCCTAGACATACAAGCCGTCAGCCCGAGCTGCCGTGGTGGTGGTGGACGAAGGACGGCGAACGAGACACCATGCTGAGTCAAGCCGGCAGGGGGCTCGTTGCAATGAAGACCCTCCCCGGAACCAGAATAATGACGCTCCGAACGGAGGCTGGCGATCAGCCGAAAACAATCCAGTTGCTCTCCACCAAGCAGCCATCACAACGGCTCCCAAGGAGGGCAAGGAAGGCGTCGTGGCGGAGGAGGTGGTGGCAGAAGCCGAAGTCCGGCTCCAAGGCACTGCAGCCATAGCCGTTAATCAGGGCGATCTCTGTCCCCAAGTGACGCGAGGCAAAGGATTAATTCCAACATAGAGGCGCGACGCTACAAAAATGACGATATATACGTGGTCCCAAAATGCTTCGGACCATGCATAAGAGCAACAAAATTCCCGGAAGGATTTGCTATCTCAAGACACATCCAAGCCTACGACGGTATAGCTCGGCCAGATACTTGGCTCCAGGATTTCTTCCAGGCTTGCTGTATCGCCAAAGGCGGAAACAGCCTGGTCGCGACCCGATATCTCCCACTCATGTTGCGGAAGACGGCACGATCATGGCTCAATGAACTTCTGGAGAACACCATACACAACTGGTATGACATGCAAAGTGCGTTCTTTTGGAATTTTGAAGGCACATATCGGAGGACCTGTATGGTAGGAGACCTACAGCGTTGCACCCAGAAAGCCAGAGAAACTTGTCAAGATTATTTCGGACGTTGGATTGACACCAAGAACTCCTATGAGGGAGTAAATGACCAAACTGCGATTGAAGCTTTCATTGCAGGACTTCCAATTGGTTTACTACGTCATCGCTTGAAGTGTGACAAGGTCACTGATTTGGGAGAGATGATAGAAACAACGAGCAAGTATGCAGATGATGACGACGATGCAGAGGGATTACTTAATGCCCTAGTTGTGCCACAGTCAGCAAAACAACCAAAGAAGCAAGCTCAGAAGCGCAAGAACACCTCGGAAGAAAAGGCCAACGCGGAAACGGCAGTGGTCACTGCTACTTTTGGGTCTGGAGGATGAGGAGGGCGCGGTGGAGGCCGTGGACGCGGTTGTGGGACATCAAGAGTCCAGGTAGAGGAGACCAGCAACCTAGCAAAACCTACTCATGGGCTGACATTGCCAATAACCCGTGTGTGCATCACTTAGATGCCAATGGGGGCTCTTCCCACACAAACGTCGAGTGTCGTTTTAATGACGACATCAAGAAAGATGATACCGTTGGCTACATGGCTAAACGGAAGAAGGAAAAGAATAATCCCGAAAAAGATAAAGAGACCAAGGAAGATTCTGACATGGAGGAAGCCGATGCTTCAAATCCCAAGCCGGAGGGAAAGAAAAACTTCCCTACAAAGAAGGACACTTATGTCACCTTCCTCGGATCTCAACCAGCTAAGGTCAAGAAAATAGTTCTACATGAGCTCAACGTGACTGTTCTGGCTGTCCCCCAATTCTTGGACTGGTTGGAAGTGGAAATAACCTTTGATCATGCTGATCATCCGCCTAAGTTGCACAGGCGAGGAAAATACGCCTTAGTCATCAATCCACTTATTGATGGCTATGGTTTCTCCAAGACTCTCATGGACGGCGGCAGCAACATTAAAATCCTATATGTCGAAACGCTACGCCAGACGAAGATCTCGGAGACCCAGCTGAATTACAGCTCTGTGATCTTTCACGGAGCTGTCCCTAGAAGACAAGCAAATTCCCTAGGAGAAATCACTTTGGATGTGACCTTTGAAACTCCAAAGAACTATCGGACAGAAGCACTTTCCTTCGAAGTGGTCCCGTTCAAGAGCGTGTACCATGATATATTCAGATGTCTGGCTTACTGGGCTTTTATGGCTCGTCCGTGTTACATTTACAATATGGTGAAAATTCCAGGTCCCAACGGCGTGATCACCATCAGGGGAGACCCGAAGAAAGCACGAGAGTGCGAGGACGGAAATGCCGCCTTTGCTAAAGCCGTGCTGCACGCCCAGGAGTACCAGGAGATCAAGAAGACCATAGATCCATCCGAGATGCCCGCGACAAAGAAGGAGGTGACTATTTAGTCTAAGCATAAATTATTTCAGCATCTAAAATTTGCCAGGAACAATTACATGCATAACAAAGTCAAGAAAAATAATAATATCTTTAGTCTAAACATAAATTATTTGAGCATCTAAAATTTGTCCAGGAACAATTACATGCATAACAAAGTCAAGAATAGGACCAATCCATGACATAAAAAAATAGTCACACAGTTACACTATCACAGTCTCATCGATATAAGGCACATACCCATAAACATATCAAGAATAGAGAACTATATAGTTTTAAGGAAGTCTAACAACAACATAGCATGAAGTATTATTCAGAATCAGATGAATAATGCATGTGGAAGCAACTAAGATGGCTTATAAGGGGCCAAACACTAACTTTGGGGCGTACTTGGGCTTATAAGGGCGGCTGGGTCAGCCATAAACCGAAAGTAAGATGCGTACGACTCAAACTGATACAACCGACTCGGACCAGATTTCAGTCGACGGGCGGACAATCCGGTTGATATCGACTGAACAGTCTGGTCCGATGGACACTCCGGGTGGATTCGGTCGGATAGTCCGGTCCGGCCGAAAACTTTGAAGTTTCTGGTTAGTGTCTGATGCGGGCTACTGATTGTCTGCACCACTTCTCCTTGCAGGTAGGCCAGATAGTCTGGGTGGACTCAACCGGACACTCCGGTCATCGCAGGCATTCTTGCGCCTTCCTCCTTGATGATCTCCTCCTTGCTCCGTGCGCCTGCCTCCCGCTCCTCCCTTGCGCATCCTTGGATGATCATTACGTCGGACTCCTTGCCTTCCTCCCTCTCCTCCCCACTAGCACTAGTCCAAAGGATATTAAATCTAGTCAAACAATAACACCATGATTTAGGTAGTATAAAGTTCTTATAAATCAAAGTATCTTGTCCAACTAGGAATGAAGTCACCTGATAGTCATCATTGATTTGACTCAATATTTCTTTCCAGTTCAAGCAGTTAGAATCATCATAATGCCTGTATATATCCTCATCATCCTCCCTTTCTTCAGGAAAAGCCGTCCACGGCTTTGGGTTAGCTGAAAGTGGAAGAAACAAAAAGAACAACATGTACGCAAAGTATATGTATATATAACATGTTGTATTATTGTTGTTCACATGAAAAACATGTCCAATATACATCAAGCAACTTAAATTGCAGGTATACGTAAAGTACAAAGAATCATGATCATGGTGAAAACAACTAAATAGATAGTCTTGTTCTTCATTATTAAATTCAGTTTTCTCAAAGAAGATCTAGGTCAAATTTGTGAACAAGATCAAACCAATTCAATATGTGTGAAAAATAAATTTATTCATGCCATTCTTCAATTGTGCTACTGTGATTATTATGAACATGATCATGTTGTCCAGTATGTAAGATGCAACTCAATTTGCAAATATCAGTGAAGTCTAAAGTAGTAGCATAACTAGACAAAGACTTTTGGGACAAACACAACGAATATGAAAATTCGGATTCTATTCGAGCAAGATTAGAACAATCCAACATAGGTAAAATTACTTGTGTTGGTTGCAATATATCAACTAGACCAGAATGTATTTCCATAGTATCTCGAACATGAACTATTGTCTCATAGCAAACATTTTGTGACACATTGCATATATGGTTGAAAACAGCTTGTTTCAGTTCGGCGATTCTATCACAAGTAATGCATATGTGATCCACAAGAAAATTTCCATCCATGCTATATTCACCAATTAGATTGAAAGTGAAGCAAGGAGAATATGTGCTAGAATTTAGACATGAAATTTGAAATCTTATCCATAGCACAACTCATACTCATAGGTTCATTTAGCATGATGAAATACACAATATGAGCAGGTGGTATTCGAGCAAGTATTTCCTTATGTGTAATCAGTACCACATGATCAAAATTCGAATTTGAGAAACTATCACATGGTGCTGTAACATAGGTACACGGCAAATCACAAGGAGGCAGAAACAAAGGAATAGACTCACAATATGTTGCGCTTGTGGGCTGTAGCTCCAAATCAGTACCTATATCAATAGTGTTCTCCTCACATGTAGTAGGCACTAGGATATCCTCCTCAAGTGACAATGCACAGTCCAACGATATAGGTTGTAAAATAGATGGCTCCCTTTCTTCAAAAGCAACCTAGATATCACAAGAAATAACACTAGGAGTAGAGATGATTACATTAGTAGAAACCTCATTTGTCTTATCAACTCTCACTCTTGGTTCTTCTATGATAGGATCAACATGTGGTTCTATGTTGGTGGTTATAGGTGAACATAGGTTTTGATGCCTAATCTCCTGAAATTTCTTAATACGTGTATGTGTTAACCACGTGTGCTTACCATTCCAAAAGATAGAAGGATCAAAACACTCACTACCAAAGGTAACCTGGAATTTATTACACCACTTTGTTCCCAACATGATATGGCAGGAGTTAAACGCTCTAGGAACAACATAACAAGAAATATATGTTTCAGGGCCATAAATGGTGAGAGGAACACATGCGATCTGAGTAATTGGTAGTGCATGACTAGAAGTTTCTAACATGAATGGCGATATTGTTGCACGTGAGTATAATTGTAGCTTTTCAACAATCTCAACACTAACCAAATCAATAGAAGAACAAGTATCAATGGTAGTAGCAGCTTTTCTACCATTAATTTCTGTGATAAAGTGGAACAAACCCAAATTAGGTACCACTCCTGACTCCTCTTCCCAAAATGTGTTGCTATAGTAGGAGCGTAATGGAAAGGGATAATCATCTGCATCATTTTTCTGTATCACATCATCACTACTAGAAGACATGATTAGTACATTAGTGCACAAAACAAAATCTGGTGGTGGAGCTCTCACAACTCACTCAAAGTTGATAAGAAAGTAGATCTCACCGTTCCAAAGTGAATAGTGATGCTTACCAATTTGAATCAACAACTTATGCACAGATGTGATGAAGTGAATATCAAGGGTATGGAGAATGATCACAGGGCGTGCAGGTTATTTATGGTGGAGCTATAGGTATGGTATCCTAAGTACACCGCCAACAAGTCCTAGTGAAGATCGTATGACAAACACCTGAGGAAACACATGGTGGAGATAAACGTGGAAAAGCAACTTATGAAAAAGGAATATTGCAATGCACACGAGAGACGCTAGTAAAAGCTAAAATTAAACAGGCACAAGATTGCTCAATCTACAAGTGCTACGATCAACTAGGCCTCCAATAATGCACACTTTGATATCTCTTTTTGTCACACTTGTAGCTCTTTTCTCCCTTTTTTATACTAATTCTCTTTTATTTTCTCCTTTTTTTAATTTTTCAACTATATGAGTCAATGCAAACACGAGTGCAACAACTTATAACAAAACTAGACCAGATAGTCCGGAAGAGTCGCGCTGGAGACTACGGTCGAGCCGGATAGTCCGGTGTATGTACGCCGAATAGTCCGATTTGCCTGTCGAAAATTTCTACACTTCAAAAACCTAATGAGCAGCCTTTCGGAGCAAAGCAACTAGTCTCGTGGGTACATTTCTAGACACGGATGCTATAGATAGGCTGTATCTATGGTATGCAAACAAAAGTATGCTATATGGACTTGGACAAACGATGAAAAACTTGCGGAAAACGGTGATGGTGGACTCGGCGGAAAACAAGATCAAACCCTAAACCTAGACACAAACAAAAACTAGACTTCTACGAGAAAGACATGCAGATCGGATATATGAGAAGACACGATCAGCAACTAAAACTCGAAAGCGATGCAATCTAGTCTATGTCAAATCTTTTTGTAAGGCTTCTTCTGTATAGGACGGAAAATAAACTAATCTATGGATGGATTTGTGGTTGCTCGCCGAGTAAACGAGGAAATCTGATACCAAGATGATATGGGGTGGCCCAATCTTCTCAGCAAGCACTTGTTGATGCTGATAATGGTGGATAGATAACTAGTTTGTAGCTATGAACTCTCCCGCTCGAACCCTGATGCTAATGCAACAGCTCTCCAACCCTGTGGGATATTCACAACACCACGCTCTTGCGCACGCACGTTGACCACGAACAGTAGTTTGCAATCTACTAATTCCCAATGGAACAACAGATCACACTCAATTGCAGTAGATAATTCGATCACAGGGTAATTCTAGAGGTTCTAAAAAAAGAAACCACTCCAAAATAGTTTTAACTGGTCTAAACCCTAACTTTGGGGCGTCCTAGGGCTTATAAGGGCGGCTAGGGTGGCCAAAAATCAAAACTAAGATGCGTACGACTCAAACTTCTACAACCGACTCGAACCATATTTCGATCAGCGGGCGGAGAGTCCGGTTGATATCGACTGGACAGTCCGGTCGGGCGGACACTCCGGTTGGATTCGGCCGGATAGTCCAGTCCGGCCGGAAACTTCGAAGTTTCCGGGTAGTGTCCGATGCGGGCTACTGATTGTCCGCACCACTTCTCCTTGTAGGTAGGCCGAACAGTCCAGGTGGACCCAACCGGACACTCTAGTCGTCGCAGGCATTCTTGCACCTTCCTTCTTGATGATCTCCTCCTTGCTCCATGCTCCTGCCTCCCGCTCCTCCCTCGCGCATCCTTGGATGATCATCACGTCGGACTCCTCGCCTTCCTCGCTCTCCTAGTCCAAAGGATATTAAATCTAGTCAAACAATAACACCATGATTTAGGTAGTATAAAGTTCTTATAAATCAAAGTATCTTGTCCAACTAGGAATGAAGTCACCTGATAGTCATCATTGATTTGACTCAATATTTCTTTCTAGTTCAAGCAGTCAGAATCATCATAATCCCTGTATATATCCTCATCAGCAAGGGTGACACACTTTACCATTGAGGTACGAATAACCTCACTTTTGACCAACATGGACCTTTTGGTTCAACGAATACTTCCTTGTTGAAGCGTTGAGTTGAAACAACCAAGTGACTTGTGCAAGTATTTACATGGTTGGCACAAACCATGCACGTCAACACGCAAGATTCAAATCCCTGTGAAAATAATAAATGAAGTAAAAGCAAACGATTCAGTGTACGAATGGAGTCCTTTCACCCAACTGTGAAAATAAAAATAAAACAAATATGAAACACTATAGAGAATTATAGGCTAGGGAGTTCTGTAGGTAGGTAAAATAAAATGAAGTACAATGGAACATATAGAAGGTAACCCACTAACCTGTGATTGTCAAAATAAAAAGATTATTGGGGTTATAGCCTTTTTGTACTTGTTCTTGCCCTTGCTGCGCGGTGCTTCTTCTTGGTACGAGCATGTGATACGGATGGGCTCCACCTGTAATACATCGCGTCTTCTTTTGGGCTCCCATCGTTGTTGGTACGACCAGGTGGTACAGGCGGTATGCGCCCGTAAGGGTGGTCGTTACACCCTTTGGGCCATCTTCATGTTTCTTTCGCCTGGTAATGAGGTCGGTACGGGCAGACGGTACAGACACATCCCACCGTACCGGTGCTCGTTAAGCCTGTAGTCATTTTTCTAGAAAATTTTCTACCTCTTCCAATGTATCACATGAGCAGTACGAGCGCGTGGTATGGACGGGTCCGCCCGTACGACTCGTTAAGCTCACTGTGAGCTCCGCAACAAGTTATTTGCTCCAATTTTTTTATTATTAACCTGAAACGTTAGTCGAGCAGCAAAGCAAACATATATTTTTGTTGAGAAGATTTAACCAAGATATGAAACACATGATTAGAGCAACAAGCAATTTTACCTTTTGAAAATAGTCCCAAGCCAACTCTAATAGGAAATCCTGCATATATACAAGTGCCAGTGCAACATGAATGCAACTAGACTCAAGACACAAAATTAAGAAGGACACCTAAAAACTTTCGGGTTACCTCCTGGGAAGCGATTTCTTTGAAGCCATAAAGCCAGGCTTAGATGCACCACTAAATTACCCACCTGGATCCTAGGGGATATCAGTTTGAGGTGTACTTGTACTTACCTCCAGCAAAGGATTAGAGCATTTCAAAGTAGAGTACGGTCGAAGTAGTACTCTCTTGCGGTGCATCGGCATCATATAGATGAATAAGTTCTCGCTTCCAAGCGAGTGTTGATGCACCCAGATTTGTAAGCATGCCTCCTTATGTAGTTGTAATGAGAGGATTTTATCTTGGTTACCTGTAGGAAAACACTTTATAGAATTCTTCCTTTGCAATAGGAAGTGGTTCCTACACATTAGCTTTGAAAGATTCATAGCAAGTGCCTATCTCTAGTTCATCATTAATAATGCTCTCCTCATGAGTGTCTAGGCACAAGGCCTCCACAGATAAATTACAATCAATTTTAGCATTATAGGAATCATTACTAGAGAGAAAGGCATCATTATCAAACAAAGTATTTGTAGTGTGCCAATCTTTGTCAACCTCACCTTTGTGCTCCTCATTTTCATCTTGTGATTCTTGCAAATAATTATCTTTGGGCACTACGGCTTTACACCGTGCCTTACTCTCCAACACAAGTGCATTCTCACTAAGATGTCTTTGACAATACTCAACAATATATTGCAAGGTTTCATATGTCATTTGTAAAAATTCATTATCACTACTCATCATAAGTAGAATTATTTTTCGTAGTAGTTCATGAGCACCTTCATAAAGAACATACTCAATAATTTTCCTATTAGCATCACTACTATTGTAAGACACCACAGATTCATCATAGGTATGAGAATATTAAAAGCAAAAATGCCCGACACACATACAGTGAAGACATATTATTTGATATGAAGAACATTATGTGTGAGCACAACAAATTACCTAATAATACATATCGTATACCTGCATATCATTAGTAGTTATGAGTTCTTCATTGTACGCACCGTCTTCTTCTTTGGCAACCATGTACAAATATTCTTTTAGTCTCTTCTCCTTCTTTGAAAGTTGAATATGTTCTAAAATAGAAATCTCAAAAGACATGATTAGTAGCAAATGATTTTATGTAATTTTGGTTTTATATTGTTCTTTTCAAATAAGTAAAAATAGTAAATAGCAACAAACAGAAATAAAGTATGTGCGCATGAGTAGGTAATAACCAAACGCTATGCTCCCGGAAAACGATGACAAATTGATGACTGGTTTCCTGTGTCCAACAATAGGGTTATTGCAGTACTCGTAGCGGCAACTATTTATTAGAAAGATCGATCCTAAAGGAGCTTTGCAGGATGGAAACCACACAACCCCGCAATTGCATTTTCAATGCAGCCACGTTCGCACCCAAAATGGTGATTGGAAATAGTGTATACTATAAGTTTCTTTTTTAGGGCTAAAGAGCTTCATTCATATGTCAAGAAATGTTCGGTTACAATCACTCACCAAAGCCTTAGCAACTCGATCTGGGAAGACATTGTTCCAGATTGACCCGACACCTACCAGCCGCACGTAGGCAGCGCACTCATGAGCAGCACAATTTTGGGCTCTTTTAGCAGAAACACATTTCCAGTTCTGGAGTAGCAAAGCAAAGTAAGTGAAGTCTGAATAGATGCTCCTTACGTGAGACAACGTAGCATTTTCCAGTTGCAAATCTTGGACGAGCAAGGCACAATCAGACTCGAAAATTATGGGAGCATATGTCCATTCTCTGGCTAACCTGGGGCCATCTATTAAAGCAAGAGCTTCCGATTCTTCAACACTGCTGCAGCGTGGCAAAATATTTCTAGCTGCAACAATTACTTGGCCGAGGTGGTCACGTATGACAACGCCCGTCGTGCTATCACCAGTGTCAGCAATGAAAGAGCCATCTACATTTGCTTTTAGCCAGCCCACTAGAGGTGGTTCCCACTGCCTGCAAGTTTGAGTATTATCTTTTGTCTTCACATCTCCAGCGCCATGAACATCCAGAATATGTTTCTTGCCTTTCCTATCTGTCTAGTCAGTTACGACACACGATGATGAGTTAGCATTCAGAGAATAAGAGAGATTTAAAGGAACTAGTAACAAGATAAATAAAGTACTAAAAGTAAACTAGCCAAAGAACTAAACTAAAGAGAGTTGTAGCTGTAGTATTGAATGGAATGAGAGAGGGTTTCTAGGCTTCAATCTCACTAGTACTAGATGGGCGAATATATGTGCGATCCACTGTCTACAAGAGATTCCTTCAACAAATAAACATTCCCCACTTGATTACCGGGCTATCACATTGTGTGTAGTATGCATGATTCTCGCGTGTCACTCGCAAGGCAAACGTAAACTTCCAGACCAAGGGATCACGTGAACTCATCTCGTAACTCATGTAATTGAATACTTGGATCACAAACATATTCTAAGCACACTAGATCAAACCTCAACCTAGAACCTAGTCAATCACTCACACATGGATGGACAACAAAACATAGATGATTATATTAGTGAAGTCACAACCAGGTTCAATCTTACAATTACAAGATCTAAAATAAGGGAGAGAGAGATGGAGACGTCGTTGGAGATGATGATGATGATGATGAACAGTGCATGCGGTGAAGGTGGGGGCGCCTCCTTATCCTCCTCTTGCTTGATGGTGTGGAGATGTGGATCTCGTGTGCGGCGGCTATGGAGGCGAAGGAGCGCAAGGCTCCGCCGCTTACGTGTGGATGGATTATCACCCTTGATCTAGGGTTCTCCCCTCTTTAAATAGGCATCTAGAGTTCGGTTTTGCAAACCGCCGGAGCTAGGGGACAAATCTGCCCATTGGGACTTCACAAATGTTATTCCATTTGAGGAAACGAAGCCGTCGAAGGGAGGTACAGCCGTATGGTATGAGCGGGCTCCGCCCATATCAGTGGTCGTAATACCTTCGGTACCCCGCCGTATTTTGGCCACCATTTCTTCGTACGGACTCCAATTGAGGTGTTCTTTGGCTCGTTGGATTCATATGGACGAGATCTACAAAACCATGGCCTTGGATCGTGATTTGGAGGTGATGGGAAAGTCTACTTTTCCTCCCCTCAAATGGCTAAGTCTAGTGCATGCAATTCCTCCATATTGAATCCTCTTGACTCCTTTTATCCATGATTATCCATAGCACCTACACACAAATCAAATACAATAAAAAGGTAATAAAATCCAAATAAAACTACTAATGTGCAAAGTCCATGTGGAAATGCATGAGAACTAGGAATCAATACATAATAGGCATAGTTGTAGATAGATGTGGCATGTAATGAGTGACAATATGAATAATTTATATACTTAGATATGCCTCAATTTTGGACTCATCACCCCTATCATAAGAATCTTGAGTGGTTAAGGTTAGTGTGATGGAAGTATAAGCTATATGCTTGACAAAGTATAAGTTGAATGCCTCATCATGCCCCTTCAATACAAGTACCTACACCACATGATACTCAACTTAGGACCCTAAGCAAGTTCTTGTCATTGTAAGCATACATGTATCATCGAGAACGCCAAACGGGGTACCTCTTGCCTCATGGTATGGGAGGTTTCCCATACCAAAATGACAAGACAAACAGACAATGGGCATCTTAGCAATTCTTTTTATTTACTATTGGAATAGCTTTTTATTGAAGATGCTTCATATAATGCCCATTATGGGATGCTGTAAATTTCTACCATGAATGATGCGTGGCTTGGGATACACAAACTCCATGAGCTCACAAAGTTTCCAACTTATTTCACAATGATAGGCATCCATAACAAAAGAACATGATATCAACTAAATGTGAGTAAGTGCAATGTTGAAAACGTGTCCCCTGAAAGCATGGTCATGATAACTCTAAACTCATAATTTTTTAAGCACACAACTTCATAAGATAGTCCCAATGGTTCAAGTTTATTATGTGCAAGAAATAAAAGTGTGCCATCAAGTTTGTGAGAGCTTTACTAACCAATTTTCTCATAACAAACATAACCATAATCATCTTAATTTGGAAGCTAGATAAATCAATAAACATGAGAAACATACTTGGAATAGAAATTATGCCAATAGGTAGGTATGGTGGACACTCTGGAAAACTTGGTTCAAAGGAGTTGGATAACAAGTTTTAACTTGTTGGTTTTATTTTTGGGCTAGCAAGAGGGAGAAAGTTGACCGCCTACATGCATGCATAAGAGTCCATGGTTATAATAAATCCATGTAAAACCATGTAAACGAATAGCAAGCTTCAAAACGTGAGTAAAAGATAACTCTACACAATGAATTTATACTCATTCAAAGCATATGAACCATGCAACTACGTGTAATCTTTTTAATATCAACTTCAACATCCCAATCCCAACTCTTTAAGAGCATCCAACTTTACTTAAACCAAACCTCCAGTAGATCTCCCATAATAGAAATCAAATTGGTTGTCTTACTCAAATAGAAATAAAATAAAACAAATAAAAGATGCTCCAAGTTTATGCGATAGTAATGTGTTGCTCAAAAAACAGAAAGTAGATGTGTGCAAACCGAGAGAGTGGTTGGTCTAGTAGGGTGCCTTGGGTATCCCCAAGCTTATGGTTTTCATCATACTTAGATTGCTCTTGTTTCAGCTCCTCTAATACCTGTGAAAAAACATCAACACAAAATTTTCTCTCATCTCTTTTCTTTGGGGTGATATTAGTGGGTACAAAAGACACATTGGTTGCTGCAAGAAATCCTTAAATATATATATATATATATGAAATTTCCAGTAGGTATATAACATTGTATGATTTCTCATGAACTCAAATCAATCAAAAAAGATTCAACTTAAAAGCTCAAAGAATGCATAAAACAAAATGGGACAGAATCTGCCTAGAATTTTAGCAGCAGCAAAACGTGATTAATTACCCTACTTAGACATGTCCTAAAATCACGACATTACATGATTATACAGAGGATGAAAATTTGTTACCGCAGTTCCAATATAACCTCAATCGGAGTTAGAAAAAATATATGAAAAATCATACGATACAGAGACTCGTGCAGGAATTTGCAACTCCATATATATGTTCAACCTTTTCAATCCAAAATGGGTAAAACTTGGTATTTATTGAAAACTACAGAACAAAAACAAAAACTAAAGTATCTTGCTACATCAAGAGGACACAAATAAAATCAAAACAAAAACATTCGGGTTGCCTCCCGCAAAGCGCTTTCTTTAAAGCCATATAGCTAGGCTTACTTACTTGAATTTCAAGTGGGGTGAAGCTCATGAGGGAGCTTGAATTTTGGAGTGTCCCTCTTCCTTGGAATGTGTTCCATAAACTTCTTATGTGGAAACTGAAACTTTACATTACCTTCCTTTGAATCAATAATAGCACTTGTAGTATGAACGAAAGGTTTTCCCAAAATAATTGGACTAGAGATTTTACTCCCCATGTCCATGATAATAAAATCAACGAGAATGAAAGTCATGTGAGGATCTACCATTAAATTACTAAATTTTCCTACAATATGTTTAATGGTATCATCAGCTAGTATTCCATGGAGCATTTTTCTATATTTTGCAATTTTAGCAATTCATATAGATCTTTAGATAAAATGGAAAAACTAGAACCTAGATCAAGTATAGCATGGTGTGTTTCTTCTCCAATAGAAATTAATACCTTGGGGATCCATACATCCCCAAGCTTAGGTGGTATCATAGCATATTGATTGTACCTAGCAATCTTTTCTTTAAGGACATGGTTAGCTATATAAGAACCAAAACCCGCTTGGCGAGAATTTATGGAAGGATCACTAGCAAAATTTTGTAGCACATTAATGAGTTCATGAAAGCTACATTTATCTAAATCAAGTTGTGGATCCTTAAACTCACTAAGCATCTTTACTTATTCCAACTTTTTCTTTCTATTATATAAATTGTAAATCTCATTGTCATGGTGTGGAACAAGGTAGTGCAATCGGGGATGGCATGAAGGGGACGACCAAGGTGCTATCGGTGGCTACTCGCAACGGGTTGGGCAGAGATACTGCAAACACAACGATGTACCCAGGTTTGGAGCCCTCTAGATGAGGTAACACTCCTACTCCTGCAAGGATCTATTATATGGGGAGCGAATTCTCAGTACAAGTGCTCCTTGAGTTGTTTCCCTAGCTGCTATGGAGAGCTAGAGGAAGATGAACTACTGAACTGATGGAATCTAGAGAACTTGGAGCTTGTAACCTCTACTTAGAACCCTCCCTTATATACTGGTTGGGAGTGGTAGGTTACATTGTGGGCTCTAGGGTTTACTGTTTGGGCTTTGGGTTTACAAAGCGGGCCGACTGGCCAGGCCTAGCCGGTGGGCCAAGACCTGGCCAAGCCTTTAGTATAGGGGGACAGAGCTACAGCATACCAACGCCATTGCTTTGGGCGTCACCTGGCGCTTTACTCATCAGATTGTCGCTTTACTCATCAGCTGACGCTTTACTCATTAGCCAGTGCTTTACTCGTCAGCCTCCAGCCTTGACGCTTTGGCACCATCATCTTGTAGCACCGTCAGGGCGATGCGCCAGCCTGTCCAATTAGGGGTGTGCTCAGCAAGGAACGTCACCTCCTCCATATCTTTGGTCAACGGATCCAAGGTGGCCGGGTAGAGGTGGCCACCCAGCCGGGTCTTCTGGTCACCCGGCTAGACGGGCCAGCCAGGGAATCTTGAGGGTGGACCGAATGGAGTGGTCCACTCGGTTGTGGTTCTTTGTCTTGCAGCCATCTAGCCAGTCATCCCTGGAGCCGGCCAGTTGAGCCTAGCTTGGCCTACCCGAGGGTCACCCCCCCAACACTAGTCCCCGAGCGCGTTGGGACTTTGCCTTATGGAGAAGTTCTTGCCTGCTGATTGGCTGAGCTGAAATGATTGCTGATGAAGATCTGGTCGCAAGTTTGTCCTGTAGTGCTTCTCTAGTAGTGTTTGTCATTTTCTGGCTCGAGATGCTTGTTGTTGTTCCCCCGCTGGAGTTTACCGGCTACGAGACCGGTGGCCCACCCATAGGGTGTGAGCGGCGATTGAATCTATCGACTATCACAATTGGCAGGGGAGATGAATCGCTTGGACGATGACATCAGTGCTTACATTGACCATGTCTGCCACTTCTAGCGCACGTCATGTTAGTTTGACCCCTTGGTCTCCTGTGGCAATTTTTTGGTAACCGCGCACACATATTCAACATTGCAGTTTCTTGGGGATCGAGTGCGCGACTTGTCTCCTATAGCAACGCCTTTTGGATCCTTTGCGGGAGCTATTCCAGCACACGCGATCCACAACCGAAATGTTGTGGGGGTAGTGGGGCGGTTGCCGGCCACGTGGCGGAGGGGAGTGCAGGGGCGTGCTCGCTTTGCTTTGATAAATAGGGGCGCAAGGGAGGCGGCCTTCCCCACTCCATCCTCTTCCCGTGCCCGCTTCTTCTACCCCTTGCATTCTGCCTCCTCTCTGCTTCTTTGTGCCTCCGCTTCTCGGTCACTGGTGCCGCCTCTTCTTCGTGATGACGGAACCTCGATTTTCCAACACGGCCGTCGCACCCAAAGAGATGTTGCCTGAACAGGATGGGGGCTGGTGTGGCTCGTACGTGACTGAAGATCTTGTCCAGAAGTACCGGCGGGGGAAATTCCTCCGACGGAGCGCTTGGTGAAGCATTGCCTTGCGCCGGAAGGGGAGCGGGTCCCTAACCCCTAACCCGGCAAGGCTGTCGTCTTACTCGCCCACTTTGCCCATGGATTTGGCCTGCCGTTTAGCAGGTTCGTCCTCAAGGTCCTCACGATGTTCGACCTTCAGCTCCACCACATGGGAGCCAACACCCTTGCGCAGCTGTTGTATCATGCGTCCTGCTGCGACGACTTCCTAGGGGTTCGCCCGGATGCGGTGAACTTGTTGAAGTTTTTCAACTTCAAGGTCCAGGTGGTGGGGAAGAGTGGCTATCATCGGATTGATGACAAGTATGCCATGAAGGGGTCCTCGAGGCGTGCGGAAGAGAGGGGTGTAAGATGTACGGTGAGCACACAAGTTTACCCAGGTTCAAATCCGCCAGCTTTAGACAGGTCCTACTCCTGCGAGCAATCAAGTAATACGGCAAAGCCGGATATGGGTTACAAGGGTTTCGCCTGTGCAAGTTGAGATTGTAGACTATTGTGGGGTGCCCTAAAGGTTGGTCCCTAGGACGGCTTATATAGATATCTGGCCTAGGGTTTATAGGAGAGACTTATATGGCTACGGAAAGTCGGTTACAGAGTACATATTGAACTAAAACTAACACTACAAGCCTATGTCGGTAAGTCTTTTGGGCCTTCCCGTAGCCGGACTGGACTCCGTCTCTTCTCCCTGACTAGGCCGCCCGTGAAGCAAAGCTCTAACCCAAAATGGGCCACCCTGGTCAGTGAGGCATAGTGAGGATACCCGTAAAGTATATCCCCAACAATAGCCCCCGGAAGCCTCCAAGATCCAGAGTCGGATTTCATCATCGTCTAGCTTGATCCATCTTCGCCTTGTAGAATCTTGAAGGGTTCCTGAAACTTCAAAAGAAAGGATAGGATCCGGGTCTTAAAAATAAGTCGGACCTATGAGTACATTATTCACGTTTCCAGCTCGAAAAACTAAGCCGGAACTTGGTCTCTGACATAACCTGACATCAGTCAAGATCAAGTCACGTCACTGACAGACATTCATGTCAGCACGGCCGTTGGCGAGTCCGCCTTTTGCGGAACCGAGGTGCCGTTTTAATGCATGAGCGGAGATCGAGGCGGCGTAATCCTCGCAAGGAGGTTACCCTGCTCCTTCCAGGATGCGTGGCATGGTTACTGTTTATCTTGCATGAATTTTAGCGCAGGTGAGGGATATAAGGGGTCAAGATCTCCTTTTTCTTCCTTACCATCGTCGGTGTCTTCTCCTTCCCCTCGATGCCTCTACGCAAAGCTCTTCTGCCTCCCCCCAAGCGCATAGAGCCTCCCATCCTAGGTCACCACCACCCATGAAAATGGCTGAAGCTTCATCCTCCGGCATGGCGGCGACAGCGGCGACGACCCCTATGGCGGAGAAGGAGAAGTTCCGCGGGGTCTGGATCCCCTGTGTCCTTAACAACAACAAGCTCCGCGTCTCGAGAAAGAAGGCCTCCTCCGTGCCGGCGACTGGCGGAGTGGGTTTGGTCAAACCATCCCCACCCCCAACGCCGATGAGCGAGTGCACTTCGTCAACCACCTCGACAGAGGTTTGAGTTTTCCTCCCTCAGATTTGTTTACTAAGGTCATAGATCACTACGGAGTGCAACTCCACAATCTCCCCCAAACTCAATTTTAGAAATGAGCTCTTACGCATCTTTGTGTGAGGTGTATCTCGGAATTATACCGAGTCTTCTTTTATTCTGGTACTATTTTGGTACCCGGAGAAATTCCATCACTTCCGATAATCCCTACATTACCGAACTATTAGCTTTTCTGTTAGGAGAGAACGAGTCTATCTTAGGATTAAAGCTAGTGAGTCTGTGAAGAAATGGTTATCCACGTTCTTTTACCACAAGGACATACCGGCTCCCGGTAAAGCAACTGCTTTGCCGGTTTTCGTTGATGGTGCCACCACGCCCCAAGAATCCTAGGACACAGAAGCTCTGGCTCTCACTGATGATCTGCTTCTTGCCAAGAGGTGGATCGAATATTTGATGAAGCACAAGGGTCTGAAAGGATCCGACTTGATCCACTGATGGCTGGCGCACCGGATCCATCCTCTCCAACACCATGGTGACCGGCTCATGCACACAGTCACCAAGAGCAAGACGGATTCTCTCCGGATCTGCTCTTGATCTTATTCGGACAAGGGCTATGAGTCCACGATCAAATGGTTGATCAAGGAGCAGATCAAGAGGAAGATTCCGGATCTTTCCTTGGATATGCATACGGTTGACAATTCTATGATACTAGTAAGTTTCAAGTAGTTACTCGAATATGTGCTCATCCATACTTTGTTATATCTTTTCATAGTACTAAGGTAATTCTTCTTTCAGCTTGCTGACCTCCCCGAGTTGGAGCTTGCTTCTCTTGAGGGATATCCTCCTGAGATCTCTTAGGAGGATGGAAAACCTGTACCAATGCCAGAGACACTTACCCGAAAGCGTAAGGCTCCGACTGTTTGTATTGTCACAAAGGAAGTGCCCGTTGTGAAGAGGTAACTTTCCTCACAAGGTCTTTGTATTTTATCTCTTATTCTTTCTGAAGCGTGACGATATTGTATTGTCAGTTCTTCAGAGCTAAACATCTCATTAGGGGCAAGGGGAAGGGAATCCCGGAAAAGCCTATGCGTCAGTCAAAGTTAAATTTGACATCGTCTGCTGCTCCACCTTCGACTCCTACCCCGAAGCCTTCTACAACACTGGAGGTTATTTCATCTCCTCGTGCTGTAGAAGATCCGGCTCAAAACTCTGAGCCAACGAACCTTGGTTCGCAGACCGACGTCACCATGAGTGACTCGGCAATTGATAAGGGTGAACCCTCAAAGGGTAATGATCCCTCGGCAGAGGTTTTTGTGGACAATCTTCTCAGCAATCCGGGTATCACCAAGCCTAGCATTACTCGGAAAACTGTAGAAGAGATCTAAAAGCTGGCTCAACAATGCTTGGAGAGCCGGAACATCACCATCGAGGAAGAGGCGCAAGAAGCCGAGGATGTCAAGTTCTCCGAGCTTCTTGACCAAGTTCGTCTTCGTGACAAAAATCTGAAGGCTGGCAGGGCTCTGCCACCACCAGTGATCCCGCTAACTCTCCCCGAGAAGGTTACTTCTAAGGTGAGCATGAGTCTAAATAAGCTGACCCATGAACAATATGTAAGTCGGAATTTGACTTTCTCTTTTACTTTATTTCATATCATATGCTCTAGCCCCAAGCATGAAGTTGGATAGAAAATCCGAATTTATGCTTTAATAGGATGCCAAAGAATGAACTAGTGTAGCCACCAAGGTGTAGCATCCCAATTGTCTAACAATTGCAATGCTACTAGCCTAGTCTATATAAATGCTACTTCCTATATATAATTGTTGCATCATAATTATATCATGCTCATGTCATCATGCCACCTTGCATTTGAGCATCATATAAAACCCTTTTCAATTTGGATCTCCTCTCACGTGCATTACTAATTGTATTTGCCTCTTGATATTGTATTTGGTTATTGATATATTGTTTAAATGCCCAAGTTGAGTTGGGGGCATATATTTTATTCCACTCCACTACCCTTTCTTTCACCACCTTATAATTCCACCATTCCACCATATGTGAGCATTGCATTTTATTTGGGTTTATCTCTAGCTCATGTTGTTTGGAATGGACTCTTTTCCACTCTACCTGCTTCCATATGGAATGATATGGGAAGGTTGTTCATGTTGGAATATTTTGAGGATAATATGCACATAGTGGAATTTACACACTAGCATGTCCAAAATATTTCAAATATGGTCATCTCCATTCACTCCACATGGAACATTCCTTCAATCATTAGCTTGGCCCTTACTCCATCTTTTGAGGATGCACATAATAAATGCCATGAGATTTTATTTTGTTTTCACAAGATTAACACATGGCATTAAATACTTGCATGGGCCATGCAACCTTCTCCATCTTTTGTCCTCCTTTGTTTTATTTGGTTTTTGAGTGAATCATCCTCTACCCTCTTCATGCTTGATCTTGTTTGGTTCTTGTTAAAACCCTACAACCTTTCCCCCATCCATGCAAGCCATGTGTGGGCATATTCAACTCTTATCTTTATAACCCTAAGCCATCACCCTCTCCTCTCTCTAACCTAGCTAACCCAAACCCTAAACCTAGTTTCCTCTCTAATCTAACCCTAGTTACACCCTCTCTCTTTTCCCTCCTCTCTAAACCACACCCCCACCCTAACCACTCCATGCCGAGGTGTCCTCTCTCCCTGGCCACCTGGTCACCCTCTCTTCCTGGCCCACACCCCAGCCATCCCTCTCTCTAACCCTAACCAAAAACCCTAACCCGAGCCTGTCTCCTAACCGAGATCCACCCTCTCTCCCTCTCTTCTCTTTCCCTGCCATGAGGACCCCTCCAGCCCGAGCCTCCCTCCCCCTCTTCCTGGCCCACCTGCAGCCCCTCTCCACGCCCTAGCTACCCTAGCCCGAGCCAGCACGTGAGAGGAGAAGAGGAAAAAGGTGGCACCGAAGCCACCCTTACCTAACCCTGCCACGGCTCCTCCTCCCTCCCTCCTTTTCCTCCTTCCACATGGATCCTCTGCCTCTCCTAGATCCGGCCCCTTGCCCTCCTCCCTTCTTCAGACCGACGCCACCCACCGACGCCGCGCCGCCCTTGACACCTCGTCGCCCTCGTCGTTCCGGACGTCAAGCTCGTCGTGGAAGAGGCCGAGGGGATCGAGGACATCCCTCTGCTTCACCCTGGACACGCCGACGTGAAGGAGGAGCCCCAGAATCGCCGGTACCGCCGCCACCCGACGCCAAACCCTAGAACTCCGGCCGCCAGCCTCGTCGACGATCCTCTGCGCCTCTCCCCGATCTGACCACGCCAACCAACCCGCGGTGAGCCCCTCGTTCTCGCTGACATCCTCACTCTCGCTGTCGCCGTCTAGATCCTCCGTTTGTTTCGTCGAGCACGCTGCTGTGGCCTTCTGTTGGCTCGCTCGCGTCGCAGAACCACATATAGCCCCCATCCACCTTGCTGTCACCAACCCTCAGCCAGCCGCACTGGTTCCGCCCCTAAGCGCGCACGCCAGGTCCCGGGTTCGAGTCCCGCATGCAGCGTGTTTTAGAAACCCCCCCTAGCTTTTTATCTTAACCCGCGCTCCATCTCGGTCCCACCGTCAGCCTCCGCGTCCGTTTTGCAGTTAAACCCCCTAGTTCTTCCAGCCTCAGCCCGCGGTCCCCCGGATCCACCACGTCGCCATCGGCTGGCACGCAGCGTGTGGACCTCTACCCCACTGCCCATCTCACACACCCTCTGTGGCTAGGAAGCCCCATGTAAAAGGGTTTTCCACGCATGTCGCCAGTCTGCTGGGCCCACTTGTCACCGTCCTGTGGCTAGGTGCAGGCTAAGTAGAAAAAGGTTTTACATTTTACGATTTAATTTAAACTTTTCAAATTTGTTTTAAATTCAAATTCAAATCTGTTTTCAAATATCTTTTAAAATATAATTCCAAATTAAACATATAATATATGTTTTGAAATCAGAAAAATGTGAGGATTTCATATATGCCATTCAAAATATATTTTGAACACTTTAAAATTTCGAGTTGATCAAAATTACAATAAAATGCCCTTTTCCTTAATTAATTAATAACTTTTGTTTTATAACTCCAAATTTGACAAATAATATGTCTAAATTGATCAGCTCGACGAGCCCGTTCTATCTATGCATTCCATGTTCTGAATTGCAGCATGCATCATATAAATATAAAGTATACAGCAACTTATTTGAGGATAAAAGGTGACTAAAACTCCATAAAATGCTTTATTCTGGTATTCCACACCTCACCCATGCCATGCTACTTTATTGCCATGCAAATTATGCATCATTCATCATGTCATGATTGTTTGCTTGTCGCATCTTATTCATATGCTTGTGCACTTTATTTATGTTGGCCCTTATTTGTTTGGTTCTTCTTCGAATAGACGCTGAGCAGGGGATATATCAAGAAACCCAGGAGCACTACCCAGATCCATCCCTCGCTTCAACTGAGCTGCCAGGCAAGCACTACCACATGCTTGCATACATATAGTACCTATTGCCTCTATCTTATTCTTGCATCATTGAGTCGCGATTGCATTAAACTGAATCCCAAGTACTGCATAGCCTTTACTTTTAAACCCCACCGAAGCTTGTTCCTCCGTCCCATGAGCCATTACTACAGGAGTTGATTGAGCCATACGGGTCGTAGAACAGCATGTGTAGGGTATGTGAGTGTCTGATGGATAACGATATACCTAAACAACTTAACCTGAGTAGTAATGGGAAAACTAATGAAAGTGGCACCGGTGAGCAATATCTGCTATTTGGTTTTTCCTGCTCACTTGTGTCCGTGGGACCCAGTACTTGATTCTGTTCCTTGAATATTCGCTATCCACATCCGGAGGCTTATGAACCCCCGAGGCAGCTTGATTCATTCTTATTTCTTGGGGCCACAAAGTAGTTTGGGACTTTATTACTATCTGTACTTATGCAATGCTTTCTTGCTTTATTTAAGATTGTGCGTGAGCACTGTACTATTTAGGATCGTGACACATTTATTTTATGTCGACAAGCCCAGTCACACTTTCGGGTTCCTAGTCGTTTCTGACCGTCCACAAACCTTGAGTCCGTCTTGGAGCCGCCAACCGTTGCGGGTAGCTTAATGGGGTGGCCCCCTGAAATATTTCTGAATCCTGTGATCGCTTTGTCGTGAATGCCTCGTTGGGTTTTGATTTGGTTTTTCCGAGGTTGATCGAGTGTGTGTTGCTATTTGTGCACCCCTAGGTAAAACTTTCAAAGCCGTGTCATGGTTATGGACGACTTGGAGCACAGTTTCTCGATCATAGACAAGTATAACTAAAGTACCGCTTTTAATTTGACTAAGTACCTGACTAGTAAATAGTGCAATACTCAGGGAATGGATAATAAAACTGCCAACGGATGGGGGGGTTGTTCGTCCGCTTCCTCATTGGTAAGAGAGGAGGAGGATGGATCTGTTAACATTACCGTTATAACTGCTGTTATTATTTCACGGACATCCGTCTATCTATGGTTAGGCGGATGGTTAGCGAGTATCTATAGAATTGTTAGGTATTATCTTTTGCTGCAATTGCGTCACCCCAGGTTATGTCCCCTTTAGAGGCATAAAGACTTGCTGAGTACCCCTAGGGTCTCACCCGATAAATTGTTTGATTCAGATGAACAGGTACACTCACAAGATGGATACTGGGTGGAGGAGACAGACGATGTTGGCAACGATCACTCGGTGTAGAGATTCCGGGAACGGGGATCCGTGAGATCTGTGGGCGGGATGTGTTTACTTATGGGGCATCTTATGCCGATTTGCTTCTTATCCGTACTCGGATCTTGTTTTCCGCTTCCGCCTGATACTCTGATGTTTGATGTATGAGGAGATATCCTAAACTATTATATCTATCTAGGATATTTGGATCTTGCCGTATGGCGTTGCAATATTTCTATTTCTTTTAGATGGAATGGCTCTGAGGACTGTTGTATGGTGGCTTGCATACATACTCATTTGTGTATGTAGTTGATCCCTTCGCCTGCCGATTACGCCGCTCGTTCTTGTCCTGATGTTTTGGAAATGGTTAGGGGCGAAAGGTCTACTGTGAGTGGCATTTGGCCCCACCGTACTATTTTAACCATTTCCGCTCATCCAGGCTTGTAACTAGGCGTAATTCACCGAGGTAGTTACAATTGGTATCGAGCCATCCGCCCTTGTGGTCTCAGCCAAATGGTCGTTGTCAGTCTAGCAAATATTTTGGTAGCTATGTATACTAGGGAAAAACAAAACGTGAGAGTAGGACTGCTTCCACTTTTCTTCTTACCCACCCACCCAACCTTTTCTGGTAAGGACGTGTAACGTTTTCAATCCTCTTCTTAAAATTCAAACTAGGACTCACGTGTTCTGGGTTTTCCGTAGTACCATAGAAAGTGTGTGTGTGTGTGTGTAATTCCTTGTCTATCTGTTGCATCCATTTTGTTATCACAATCTGCCTTTGGTTATTAACTGTTGGTACATTCCATACTGACAGGCTTTTGAAAACCGGCACGATCTATCTGACTCCTTGTTAACCGGTGCCATCTTCTTAAGGGTGTTCTTCCTTCCAGCATGCTTTCCCAGAATGTGGAGTTGCTAATCTCTACCTGATAAGTGATTTTGCGCGTCTATTGGTATTTTAATGCCGAAAAATGCGGACAAATTTTCTTTGATACATCTGTGTTTCCACACTCTTTTTCAGTCGTGCGTGAAACATTATCTATCTTCCTTTTATCAGCATGTCCATACTAACTCATTCTTTTGTCACCGGCGCTTAATCCTGAAGTTTTACTTCATCTTCAAATTCTCTTGGGCTAATTACATAACATGTGTCGATCCGATGCTGGTGATTGTAATTTGGTTCTCGGCATAGCTATAGGACACTTATCATGAGTGGAATATGGAAAATGCAATCACCACTATCCTCCAACGGTGACGGTTATCTCCTGTGATTTTGAGTACACCGTGATCATATCTATGCATATTCAAGCATCTTTGGCAATCCGGAGTTTCTCAAGGCACTACGGCGGTCTATCATCTGTCCATCATGCTGCACATCTTTTTGAACTCCATATCTGCAAAATTCTCTTTGAGACGAGGGAATTGCATCTTTTCGTCTCTAATAGCTTTGCTTAAGGTATGATCTATCATCGGTTCTTATCCAAGATCTCTTTATCTTTGTAACCGGTGACCCAATCGACAATGTGAACCAGGTGACATCTCTTTTTCTTCCGAAGGACCAGATGATCTATTCTTCCAGTGCATCTTCTTCAACACGAACCCGTGCTCTTAATATTGATCTTTCTAAGAGCGTTGAGCTCAGGAAGTGTTCGAGCATTTGTTCGTTTCTCTCGCCTTTTGAACTTGGTATTCTAGGAATATCTTGTTAATCCATGGTGGTATATGTTGATAATATGCTTGCCTATTCGATATCAATGGAAGGACATGGAAGATCATCTGTGTCTCTTTCTCTCGAGCTTCGAGAGCAATGCCTGTGTGCAAAGTCTCAAAGTGAGAACTCTGACTTTTTGAAGTCACCTATCTCGGCCACGTCCTTCTGCTAAATAGGTCGCTGCAATTCTGGAATCAGCAAGTCCATTGTTAATTCCATCCTCCATCTTCAACCAACCTAGAGTTTTTCCTTGTTGGCGAGTTATCATCGTCGTTCCACCGTAGATTTCCTCAAGACCGCTAAATCTCTCTCAATCATTTCAAGAACAACATGGAGTTCTTTTCACCTCAGTCTCGTCAAGTAATCTCTTGAAACCCTCTCGCTCTATCGTCTATGCTCAATCCACCGGAGGCCATGGAGACCTTCTAGATCTTGTATTCCTTCTGTTCAAGTTGGTGCTATCTTTTCTGTAGCTGTTGAATCTTGCAGTTCTTATCCGTAATCTTCCTTCATATCTTTCTGGTGGCTTGGTACTTCAGACATGTCGACAACATCATCATCTTTATCTATCTATGAATCCGGCAAATTGTTTGCATCTATCCTTGTTTTCTAACGAAGTTCCATGAGTTTTTGTTAATACCTTCAGTCTGTTTCGGTAGTTGGGTTGCATGGTTTTCTTATTCATGTGCGGAGTAATGCTTTGAGTGCGGGATGGAGTAGCTACCATACCACTACTCTTATCATTCGCTCTTGTACATTGAATTGGTGAATTAATGTGATTTCACTCATTCCACGGAAGTTAGAAGTGGCCTTTATCCCTCGATACTTTTACTTCCGTCTTTGTTTTTCCGGAGTGCTCTCTCGAAGAAAGTAATCAATAATCTCTTGTTGGTGGTCTGTCTATTCTAGATGGAGCAAAATCTTCAATTATCTGGTGGAAACAAACACAAACTCTTTTCTGTCCTTGTCATTCTACCGATGCTCGACATCCCCAAACAAGATGAAAGGAAACTATCTCTCTTTTTGTTTCATCAATTCTTTTTCTGTGGTAAAGCCAATTATGGTTGATGCCATCAGCCGCAAATCTATTGCGTTAGCCTCAAGGCTAAAGAAAGCAATAAGTATCTCTACAATAAACTCCAGATCCTCCATATTCTTTGCTTCTCGGGATTCCACCATGATCTGGCTTCACAGCCGTCTCTAGAAGTTATATCCGCGCACCTCAATTGCGTGATCCTTTGGGGTCTTACCGGCGCAACAAGAATCTAATCCGACGATGTCTAACTAAATCTTTCTGTTGATATCAAGGGACTCTATTGTTTGAAGGCAATATTGTTTCCGTATTTCATTTCTTAAATCCGAGAGAAGTTACGATGCTATTGGCATAGTGGTTCAAAACCTCTCCAATCTAGCTCTTTTTCTTCCGGCGAGACAAAGATTTCATCATCTCTAGTATCGGTAAATCTTTAATCTTAACGGTGTGCCTTTCTGTATCCATGATACATCATCTTGTCCTTTCTTTCACAAGTGGTTCATTTCTCTTATCATGTTTCTTGAGAAAACCGGAGCTATGTCCATCCTATCCTTCTTGTCTCACGACAATCCTTCAACTCTTCTAACCGTTGTTTCTCAAGCAAAACGCAAAACCGCAGCAAGTCTAGCAAGTTTTTCTGTTGTTCATCAACTTGGGAACGTGAGGGTCACCTTCGTTCGAACACCCGCCTCTCCTTGTGTTGTTTTCTTTTTCCTAGGAATCTCGGGGCGAGATTCTTGTTTAGTGGGGGAGAGTTGTAGCATCCCAATTGTCTAACAATTGCAATGCTAGTAGCCTAGTCTATATAAATGCTACTTCCTATATATAATTGTTTCATCATAATTATATCATGCTCATATCATCATGCCACCTTGAATTTGAGCATCATATAAAACCCTTTTCAATTTGGATCTCCTCTCACGTGCATTACTAATTGTATTTGCCTCTTGATATTGTATTTGGTTATTGATATATTGTTTAAATGCCCAAGTTGAGTTGGGGGCATATCTTTTATTCCACTCCATTACCCTTTCTTTCACCACCTTATAATTCCACCATTCCACCATATGTGAGCATTGCATTTTATTTGGGTTTATCTCTAGCTCATGTTGTTTGGAATGGACTCTTTTCCACTCTACCTGCTTCCATATGGAATGATATGGGAAGGTTGTTCATGTTGGAATATTTTGAGGATAATATGCACATAGTGGAATTTACACACTAGCATGTCCAAAATATTTCAAATATGGTCATCTCCATTCACTCCACATGGAACATTCCTTCAATCATTAGCTTGGCCCTTACTCCATCTTTTGAGGATGCACATAATAAATGCCATGAGATTTTATTTTGTTTTCACAAGATTAACACATGGCATTAAATACTTGCATGGGCCATGCAACCTTCTCCATCTTTTGTCCTCCTTTGTTTTATTTGGTTTTTGAGTGAATCATCCTCTACCCTCTTCATGCTTGATCTTGTTTGGTTCTTGTTAAAACCCTACAACCTTTCCCCCATCCATGCAAGCCATGTGTGGGCATATTCAACTCTTATCTCTATAACCCTAAGCCATCACCCTCTCCTCTCTCTAACCTAGCTAACCCAAACCCTAAACCTAGTTTCCTCTCTAATCTAACCCTAGTTACACCCTCTCTCTTTTCCCTCCTCTCTAAACCACACCCCCACCCTAACCACTCCATGCCGAGGTGTCCTCTCTCCCTGGCCAACTGGTCACCCTCTCTTCCTGGCCCACACCCCAGCCACCCCTCTCTCTAACCCTAACCAAAAACCCTAACCCGAGCCTAGATCCTAACCGAGCTCCACCCTCTCTCCCTCTCTTCTCTTTCCCTGCCATGAGGACCCCTCCAGCCCGAGCCTCCCTTCGCCTCTTCCTGGCCCACCTGCAGCCCCTCTCCACGCCCTAGCTACCCCAGCCCGAGCCAGCACGTGAGAGGAGAAGAGGAAAAAGGTGGCACCGAAGCCACCCTTACCTACCCCTGCCACGGCTCCTCCTCCCTCCCTCCTTTTCCTCCTTCCACACGGCTCCTCTGCCTCTCCTAGATCCGCGGCCTTTGCCCTCCTCCCTTCTTGGCGCCCGACAGCCTTGCCACCTCGTCACCCTCGTCGTTCCGGACGTCAAGCTCGTCGTGGAAGAGGCCGAGGGGATCGAGGACATCCCTCTGCTTCACCCTGGACACGCCGACGTGAAGGAGGAGCCCCAGAACCGCCGGTACCGCCGCCACCCGACGCCAAACCCTAGAACTCCGGCCGCCAGCCTCGTCGATGATCCTCTGCGCCTCTCCCCAATCTGACCACGCCAACCAACCCGTGGTGAGCCCCTCGTTCTTGCTGACATCCTCACTCTCGCTGTCGCCGTCTAGATCCGCTGTTTGTTTCGTCGAAACACAGCTGCTTGCCGTCATCTGGCTCGCTCCGTCGTCAGAACCACATATAGCCCCATCCACCTTCTTTGTCACCAACCTCACCACCAGACTGGTTCCCCTAAGCGCACGCCAGGTCCTGGGTTCGAGTCCCTGCTCCGTGCCGCGCGCAGACCTGCCGCCAGACGGTGGAGAAGAAGCACAGTCCCGCCACGCGTTTTGCAGAAACCCCCCCTAGCTTTTTATCTTAACCCGCGCTCCATCTCGGTCCCACCGTCAGCCTCCGCGTCCGTTTTGCAGTTAAACCCCCTAGTTCTTCCAGCCTCAGCCCGCGGTCCCCCGGATCCACCACGTGTCGCCTACCGGCTGGCCGCACGCGTCGTGGACCCTCTACCCCACCGGCCCCATCTGTCACCCTCTGTGGCTAGGAAGCCCCGCGGTGTAAAAGGGTTTTTCCGCGCGCTGTGTCGCCCAGTCAGCCTGGCCCCACTTGTCACCGTCTGTGGCTAGGTCTGGGCTAAGTAGAAAAAGGTTTTCTGTTTTTCTGATTTAATTTAAACTTTTCAAATTTGTTTTAAATTCAAATTCAAATCTGTTTTCAAATATCTTTTAAAATATAATTCCAAATTAAACATATAATATATGTTTTGAAATCAGAAAAATGTGAGGATTTCATATATGCCATTCAAAATATATTTTGAACACTTTAAAATTTCGAGTTGATCAAAATTACAATAAAATGCCCTTTTCCTTAATTAATTAATAACTTTTGTTTTATAACTCCAAATTTGACAAATAATATGTCTAAATTGATCAGCTCGACGAGCCCGTTCTATCTATGCATTCCATGTTCTGAATTGCAGCATGCATCATATAAATATAAAGTATACAGCAACTTATTTGAGGATAAAAGGTGACTAAAACTCCATAAAATGCTTTATTCTGGTATTCCACACCTCACCCATGCCATGCTACTTTATTGCCATGCAAATTATGCATCATTCATCATGTCATGATTGTTTGCTTGTCGCATCTTATTCATATGCTTGTGCACTTTATTTATGTTGGCCCTTATTTGTTTGGTTCTTCTTCGAATAGACGCTGAGCAGGGGATATATCAAGAAACCCAGGAGCACTACCCAGATCCATCCCTCGCTTCAACTGAGCTGCCAGGCAAGCACTACCACATGCTTGCATACATATAGTACCTATTGCCTCTATCTTATTCTTGCATCATTGAGTCGCGATTGCATTAAACTGAATCCCAAGTACTGCATAGCCTTTACTTTTAAACCCCACCGAAGCTTGTTCCTCCGTCCCATGAGCCATTACTACAGGAGTTGATTGAGCCATACGGGTCGTAGAACAGCATGTGTAGGGTATGTGAGTGTTTGATGGATAACGATATACCTAAACAACTTAACCTGAGTAGTAATGGGAAAACTAATGAAAGTGGCACCGGTGAGCAATATCTGCTATTTGGTTTTTCCTGCTCACTTGTGTCCCGTAGGACCCCGAGTACTTGATTCCTGTTCCTTGAATATTCGCGCTATCCACATCCGGGAGGCTTATGAACCCCCCTGAGCCAGAGCTTGATTCATTCTTATTTCTTGGGGCCACAAAGTAGTTTGGGACTTTATTACTATCCTGTACTTATGCAATGCTTTACTGCTTTATTTAAGATTGTGCGTGGAGCACCTGTACTATTTAGGATCGTGACACATTTTCGCTGTATCGACAAGCCCAGTCACACTTTCGGGTTCCCGATCGTTTCTGCCCACACAAACCTTGAGTCCGTCTCGAGCCGCCAACCGTTGCGGGTAGCTTAATGGGGTGGCCCCCTGAAATATTTCTGAATCCTATGATCGCTTTGTCGTGAATGCCTCGTTGGGTTTTGATTTGGTTTTTCTGAGGTTGATCGAGTGTGTGTTGCTATTTGTGCACCCTAGGTAAACTTTAAAGCCGTGTCATGATTATGGACGACTTGGAGCACAGTTTCTCGATCATAGACAAGTATAACTAAAGTACCGCTTTTAATTTGACTAAGTACCTGACTAGTAAATAGTGCAACACTCAGGGAATGGATAATAAAACTGCCAACGGATGGGGGGGGTTGTTCGTCCGCTTCCTCGTTGGTAAGAGAGGAGGAGGATGGATCTGTTAACATTACCGTTATAACTGCTGTTATTATTTCACGGACATTCGTCTATCTATGGTTAGGTGGATGGTTAGCGAGTATCTATAGAATTGTTAGGTATTATCTTTTGCTGCAATTGCGTCACCCCAGGTTGTGTCCCCTTTAGAGTCATAAAGACTTGCTGAGTACCCCTAGGGTCTCACCCGATAAATTGTTTGATTTAGATGAACAGGTACACTCACAAGATGGATACTGGGTGGAGGACACGGACGATGTTGGCAACGATCACTCGGTGTAGAGATTCCGGGAACGGGGATCCGTGAGATCTGTGGGCGGGATGTGTTTACTTATGGGGCATCTTATGCCGATTTGCTTCTTATCCGTACTCGGATCTTGTTTTCCGCTTCCGCCTGATACTCTGATGTTTGATGTATGAGGAGATATCCTAAACTATTATATCTATCTAGGATATTTGGATCTTGCCGTATGGCTTTGCAATATTTCTATTTCTTTTAGATGGAATGGCTCTGAGGACTGTTGTATGGTGGCTTGCATACATACTCATTTGTGTATGTAGTTGATCCCTTCGCCTGCCGATTACGCCGCTCGTTCTTGTCCCGATGTTTTGGAAATGGTTAGGACGGCCGAAAGGTCTACCTGTGAGTGGCATTTGGCCCCACCGTACTATTTTAACCATTTCCGCTCATCCAGGCTTGTAACTAAGAGCGTAATTCACCGAGGTAGTTACACAAGGCTCGTGCTGATATTTAACTTAGTTAAAATATTAGCCCGAGTCTTCACTAGACTTCTGACTCTGGGTATTATTCCGACTTACAGAAAGTTAATGCTTATAACCAGGAATTATTAAAGAATATTTCCAATAAGCGGAGAGATATCGGAGCTCTCCGTCTTGAAAATGCTCAACTGAAGATTCCAAAGATGAAGCCGAAGGTAATCATTTCAGTCCTTATCCTTGATATTTTTGCTTGTCATAGTCGAATTATTCTTCGACTGTTTTCTTTTGCTTATAGAACTAGTTAAACAATCATGTAAAATGATTGAAGAGGCCAAGAATTTCAAAATCCTGGAGGTGGAAAACGCTGATTTACGGCGGGAGCTGAATGAACTTAAGATGGATCATGAGCGCAGCATTGCCAGCATTCTTGAGTCATCCAACATGGCCACCGAAGAACGTGATTGAAAGATCGCAATCCATGATAAGAAAATCTCGGATCTTAGTGATCAGTTGGCCAGGGAGAAGGACATCACCCAAGCTCTCTGGGATGAATGATGTCTACGCACTTCTATTCTTGTAGATAGTTGTTGGGCCTCCAATTGCAGAGGTTTGTAGAACAACAGCAAGTTTCCCTTAAGTGGATCACCAAAGGTTTATCAAACTCAGGGAGGAAGTGGTCAAAGGTATCCCTCTCAAGCAACCCTGCAATCAAGATACAAGAAGTCTCTTGTGTCCCCAACACACCCAATACACTTGTCAGGTGTATAGGTATGCTAGTTTGGCGAAGAGATAGTAAAATACAAGTGGTATGGATATAAGACAACGGTGCCAGAAAATAGCTTGATGGCGTGGAAGAGACTAAAGGCAAACTGAAATAAAGATGGCAGCAAGAAAACATGTAACAGATCTAGTTGCAAACTAAGTTTCAATGCTTAGAAACAAGGCCTAGGGATCATACTTTCACTAGGGAACACTCTCATATAAATATCTTCTCTTTATGATACTACTCTGAACTACTCTCCGGTTGGACACTCTAATCCATGGTAGGGCTATAACAGCACACCTCAAAGTTCGCTTTCCCCATCTAGATAACCCCACATTGTCACCTTGAGCTCTAGATGGTTCCGACAAACACCACAATTTCATAGAGACATCCAACTCCAAATATAACTCATAACAAGTATTTGTAATCTCTAGCCTAAGTGCCACCATGGTGTGCATGCTATCACTTTCACACACATGGGGAGAGAAGAGATCTATTAAAGCACTTGAGTAGCAAGCTAGATCTACTTGATTACAAAGCTCATGATCACAATATGATCATGCATAGAGAGAGAGAGATGAACACATAGCTACGGGTAGAACCCTTAGCCTCGAGGAAGAACTACTCCCTCATCATCATGGGAATTAGCAACAACGATGGAGATGGTGTTGGAGATTGATGGAGATGGCTCCAGGGGCAATTCCCTGTCCCGGCAGGGTGCCCGAACAGAGCCTTTCTGTCCCCCGAATCTCCCCTTTGATGGTGGCGGTGCTGCGGAACTTTTCGTGGCTGGAGGCTTCCCGATTTAGGGTTTTCGTACCAGGGGCTTCTTATAGGCGAAGGGGTGAGATCGGTGGCCGGCCAGGGGGCCGACACCATGCCCTGGCGCGGCCCAGGGCTACCCGCGCCAAGGGATGGTGTGGCCGCCCTGTGGCCCCCCTTCGTCTCTCCTTCGGACTCCATGTGTCTTCCAGTAAAATATTGACTTTGGCTTTTGTCCTATCCAATTCCGAGAATATTGATTTTCTGACTTTCCTGGAACCAAAAACAGCAGAAAACAGGCAACTGGCACTGTGGCATCTTGTTAATAGGTTAGTTCCAGAAAATGTGTAGAAATACTCCAAAGTGTGGACAAAACATAAGAAAGTAAATATAAAACAAGCATGGAACATCAAAAATTATAGATATGTTTGCAACGTATCAACATCCCCAAGCTTAACTCCTGCTCGTCCTCGAGTAGGTAAGTGATAAAAAGAAAGAATAATTTTTGAGGTGACATGCACCATCATAAACTTGATCAAAGTATTTGTAAAACATTGATAGCTGGGATCATAGTACTTCAACATAGCATGAAAGATATAGTTCTAACAATAAGACATAGCAACTATGTTGTAACATGAAAAGGCACAAACAACAGATTCATGAATAACAATGCTTTGCAAGATGTTTGTTTGTTTCACATAAAGAAAACATAATGAGAATGGTATTCAGCTTGTCCCTCATAGTGTAGTAAGCATAAATGCATAGGACACCTTCAAAGTTCATAAGGGTGACTAGATACAAATAGTTCAAGAACAAGCAATATCAAAGTTATGAATCAATCAACAAGTCTTGGGACAATGCACATTAAACTAAGAATGGCCACTATGCTCTCTCAATAGGTGCATAAAGATAGAGGGTGGAGACTCGACATAAAAGTAAAAGAAAGGCCTTCATAGAAGGAAGCAGGGATTCAAGTCTCATAAAGAGCTTCCAAAAATTATGGTACTTGTTAGCTTTCAGCTCTCATTGCCCCTATCATAAGAATCTTGAAGTGATTAAGGTTAAAGTGACACAACTAAGAGGATATGCTTGACAATTTATAAGTTGAAATCTCATGCCCCTTACTTACGAGTACCGAACCTCATGCTACTCAACTTCAGTCACAAGTAAGCTCTTGTCATTGTAAGTACATATGTATCATAGAGAACCGCCAACGAGGTACCCCTTGCACATGATACAGGAGCTATCCCATAATCAAAATGATAAGGCAAGCAGACAATGAGCATCTCAGTGATCTTTTTATTTGCTATTTGCATAGGTTTTTATTAAGGATGCTTCATAGAGTGCTCATTATGGTTATGCTACAAGTTTCCACCATGATTAGGCATGGCTTAGGCTAGCAGCCCAGGCGTTTCTCTAACACACATACAAACTCCATGATCTTTCCCCTTTTGTTTCACACCGCCGGGATCCATAAGCAAAAGAATCATGATATCAACGGAATAATAAGTGCAATGTTGAAAGCGTTCCCCATGATACATGGTTCTCCTAACTTCAACTTATAAAGCGCAAGAATATACACACCAAAGATGGACGCGATGGTTCAAGATTATTAAGTGCAAGAAAGTAAAGTGTGCCATCAAGTTCGTGAGAGCTTTAATCACTAGTTTTCTCATAACAAGTTTAATTCAGAAGGTAGATAAAAACATGAATATACTTGGAATAGCAAATGCTAATAGGTAGGTATGGTGGACTCTTTGGAATAACTTGGTTTTATTTGGAGTTGGATGCATGAGTTGAACTCATACTTGGTATGGAGGCTAGCAAAAGACTGGGAGCGACCAACCTAAGAGAGCAATAATGGTCATAATCATGCAAAGTGACAAAACATCATTAATTAAAGCATAAAGTGATATTACAAGTCAAAAACTAAATGATCATAGAGGATATGGTGACTTGGTATAGTCTTAACATGGTGTGAGCATGCAGCAAGTCAACCCAAATAAAGCATTAAAGGAGAATACCACAATACTATGCTTTAATATGCTAAAACAACGCATGATTCTTTCAAGGCACATTAAGCAATCTCAATTGCTTATAACATGTCATGCTACAACAAAAATCACTAAGAATAAAGACAAAACAATATCAACCATGACATGACAAAGCATAGGCCACAGTTAAAAACAAGCTCCCCTTTACCACTTAATCATGAACTTTTCCTACTCTTTTCCAATCCAAACCAACTTATTTGAAAACTAATGCATGAATGAGGGGGTCCAACCAATTTATTCAAGAAAACTAAGCAAACCAAGCAAACGAAAACCAAAAACAAAAACAAAGACACTCCAAGAACAACACAACTGTGCATGAAACAATAAAAATGAAGTGTTTAGAAGAAACCTGAGATTTTTATTGATGAAGAAGGGGATGCCTTGGGCATCCCCAAGCTTTGACGCTTGTACTTCTTGGATATTTCTTGGGGTGATACGGGTGGCATCTCCAAGCTTGATATTTTGTCCATACTTCGCCTTATCACATTACTCTTCCCTTACACCTGAAATTTTTCCTTCATACACAACTTCACACAATCCTCATTAGCAATGTTAGTGTACTCAAGATAATATGTATTTTGGTTCAGTTACAACACAAATAAAACTTACATTAAAACAAAAGCTACTGTATCACTTCCTTTAAAAACTTCAAATGATCAAAGAGAACTCAAAGAGAAAAAGTTTAAGAGGCAAATGCAAATAATGGCAGAAATCTGTCAAAACAGACCAGCAGGTAAAAACAATTTTTTCGAAGACCTTCTATTACTAAAATCTAAAAGTGTCGAACTAAAGAAAGTTGGATAACAACCTGGGATAGAAGCACAAAAAAATACATCTCAAACCGACGTACAAATATTTTTCACGAATTTTTACAGCAAAGCACAAAAATCTGTTTTGGGACAGCAACTTTCCCAATCATTACTTCTCTCTCATTAGAGGTTACTCTTGGCACGAAAACCACACAAAAATGATAAGAAGATGTTATTACTGAAGTAATAACTTCCAAGACTCAACTAAAACTTTTGGGTTATCTCCCAATAAGTACTTTTCTTTAACGCCTTTAAGTTAGGCTTGATAGTTTGAGAAGATGCTCACATAAGAAATATGAATTAAAGTAAAAGAGAGCATCAAGAAGCAAATTCAAAGCACATTTAAGTCTAACCCATTTCCTATGCATAGGAATCTTGTAAAGAAACAAGTCATGAAAGCACAAAGCAACAAGCATAGGAAAGCAAAACAAGTGCATCTTCAAAATTTTCAACATAAAGAGGGGAAACTTAATATTATTGAGATGCATAAAACCATGTTTCCCTCTCTCATAATAACTTTCAGTAGCATCATGAATAAAATTAACAATATAACTATCATATAAAACATTCTTATCATGAGCCACATGCATATAAGAATTATTACTCTCCACATAAACATAGTCATTCTTATTAATTATAGTGGGAGCAAATTCAACAAAATAGCTATCATTATTATTCTCATCACCATAATCATCAAATATAGGAGGCATATTGTAATCATAATTAATTTTCTCCTCAATAGTAGGTGGACTGAAAATATCATATTCATCATTGTAATCATCATATATTGGAGGTTTGGTATCATCATAAGCAATAGAATAGCTATCTTCCAAAGCTAGGGAACTAAAAAGATCATTTTGATAAAAACTAGCTTCCCCAAGCTTAGGCTTTTCCTTAGCATTAGCAATAATGGTGTCCAAAGAATTCATACTAACAACATTGCTATTAGCATGCAAATAAAGTTTCATAGGTTTTTTAATTTTCTCTTCAAACACTTCATGTCCTAACTCAAGAAAAATACTATAAAGCTCTCTAATTTTGTTGTTGTTTTCCATTAAGCCTAACTAGTGAAAACAAGAAACGAAAAGACAAAATTGCAGAATCTAAAGGAAATAACTTTGAGCACTCACACCGGAGGATGTGAGTACCTTTTACCTTACCTCCCCGGGAATGGCACCAGAAAATAGCTTGATGTCTATGCACTTCTATTCTTGTAGATAGTTGTTGGGCCTCCAATTGCAGAGGTTTGTAGAACAACAGCAAGTTTCCCTTAAGTGGATCACCAAAGGTTTATCGAACTCAGGGAGGAAGTGGTCAAAGGTATCCCTCTCAAGCAACCCTGCAATCAAGATACAAGAAGTCTCTTGTGTCCCCAACACACCCAATACACTTGTCAGGTGTATAGGTATGCTAGTTCGGCGAAGAGATAGTAAAATACAAGTGGTATGGATATAAGACAACGGTGCCAGAAAATAGCTTGATGGCGTGGAAGAGACTAAAGGCAAACTGAAATAAAGATGGCAGCAAGAAAACATGTAACAGATCTAGTTGCAAACTAAGTTTCAATGCTTAGAAACAAGGCCTAGGGATCATACTTTCACTAGGGAACACTCTCATATAAATATCTTCTCTTTATGATACTACTATGAACTACTCTCCGGTTGGACACTCTAATCCATGGTAGGGCTATAACAGCACACCTCAAAGTTCGCTTTCCCCCTAGATAACCCCACATTGTCACCTTGAGCTCTAGATGGTTCCGACAAACACCACAATTTCATAGAGACATCCAACTCCAAATATAACTCATAACAAGTATTTGTAATCTCTATCCTAAGTGCCACCATGGTGTGCACGCTGTCACTTTCACACACATGGGGAGAGAAGAGATCTATTAAAGCACTTGAGTAGCAAGCTAGATCTACTTGATTACAAAGCTCATGATCACAATATGATCATGCATAGAGAGAGAGATGAACACATAGCTACGGGTAGAACCCTTAGCCTCGAGGAAGAACTACTCCCTCATCATCATGGGAATTAGCAACAGCGATGGAGATGGTGTTGGAGATTGATGGAGATGGCTCCAGGGGCAATTCCCTGTCCCGGCAGGGTGCCCGAACAGAGCCTTTCTGTCCCCCGAATCTCCCCTTTGATGGTGGCGGTGCTGCGGAACTTTTCGTGGCTGGAGGCTTCCCGATTTAGGGTTTTCGTACCAGGGGCTTCTTATAGGCGAAGGGGTGAGATCGGTGGCCGGCCAGGGGGCCGACACCATGCCCTGGCGCGGCCCAGGGCTACCCGCGCCAAGGGATGGTGTGGCCGCCCTGTGTCCCCCCTTCGTCTCTCCTTCGGACTCCATGTGTCTTCCAGTAAAATATTGACTTTGGCTTTTGTCCTGTCCAATTCCGAGAATATTGATTTTCTGACTTTCCTGGAACCAAAAACAGCAGAAAACAGGCAACTGGCACTGTGGCATCTTGTTAATAGGTTAGTTCCAGAAAATGTGTAGAAATACTCCAAAGTGTGGACAAAACATAAGAAAGTAAATATAAAACAAGCATGGAACATCAAAAATTATAGATATGTTTGCAACGTATCAACATCCCCAAGCTTAACTCCTGCTCGTCCTCGAGTAGGTAAGTGATAAAAAGAAAGAATAATTTTTGAGGTGACATGCACCATCATAAACTTGATCAAAGTAATTGTAAAACATTGATAGCTGGGATCATAGTACTTCAACATAGCATGAAAGATATAGTTCTAACAATAAGACATAGCAACTATGTTGTAACATGAAAAGGCACAAACAACAGATTCATGAATAACAATGCTTTGCAAGATGTTTGTTTGTTTCACATAAAGAAAACATAATGAGAATGGTATTCAGCTTGTCCCTCATAGTGTAGTAAGCATAAATGCATAGGACACCTTCAAAGTTCATAAGGGTGACTAGATACAAATAGTTCAAGAACAAGCAATATCAAAGTTATGAATCAATCAACAAGTCTTGGGACAATGCACATTAAACTAAGAATGGCCACTATGCTCTCTCAATAGGTGCATAAAGATAGAGGGTGGAGACTCGACATAAAAGTAAAAGAAAGGCCTTCATAGAAGGAAGCAGGGATTCAAGTCTCATAAAGAGCTTCCAAAAATTATGGTACTTGTTAGCTTTCAGCTCTCATTGCCCCTATCATAAGAATCTTGAAGTGATTAAGGTTAAAGTGACACAACTAAGAGGATATGCTTGACAATTTATAAGTTGAAATCTCATGCCCCTTACTTACGAGTACCGAACCTCATGCTACTCAACTTCAGTCACAAGTAAGCTCTTGTCATTGTAAGTACATATGTATCATAGAGAACCGCCAACGAGGTACCCCTTGCACATGATACAGGAGCTATCCCATAATCAAAATGATAAGGCAAGCAGACAATGAGCATCTCAGTGATCTTTTTATTTGCTATTTGCATAGGTTTTTATTAAGGATGCTTCATAGAGTGCTCATTATGGTTATGCTACAAGTTTCCACCATGATTAGGCATGGCTTAGGCTAGCAGCCCAGGCGTTTCTCTAACACACATACAAACTCCATGATCTTTCCCCTTTTGTTTCACACCGCCGGGATCCATAAGCAAAAGAATCATGATATCAACGGAATAATAAGTGCAATGTTGAAAGCGTTCCCCATGATACATGGTTCTCCTAACTTCAACTTATAAAGCGCAAGAATATACACACCAAAGATGGACGCGATGGTTCAAGATTATTAAGTGCAAGAAAGTAAAGTGTGCCATCAAGTTCGTGAGAGCTTTAATCACTAGTTTTCTCATAACAAGTTTAATTCAGAAGGTAGATAAAAACATGAATATACTTGGAATAGCAAATGCTAATAGGTAGGTATGGTGGACTCTTTGGAATAACTTGGTTTTATTTGGAGTTGGATGCATGAGTTGAACTCATACTTGGTATGGAGGCTAGCAAAGGCGGGAGACCAACCTAAGAGAGCAATAATGGTCATAATCATGCAAAGTGACAAAACATCATTAATTAAAGCATAAAGTGATATTACAAGTCAAAAACTAAATGATCATAGAGGCTATGGTGACTTGGTATAGTCTTAACATGGTGTGAGCATGCAGCAAGTCAACCCAAATAAAGCATTAAAGGAGAATACCACAATACTATGCTTTAATATGCTAAAACAACGCATGATTCTTTCAAGGCACATTAAGCAATCTCAATTGCTTATAACATGTCATGCTACAACAAAAATCACTAAGAATAAAGACAAAACAATATCAACCATGACATGACAAAGCATAGGCCACAGTTAAAAACAAGCTCCCCTTTACCACTTAATCATGAACTTTTCCTACTCTTTTCCAATCCAAACCAACTTATTTGAAAACTAATGCATGAATGAGGGGGTCCAACCAATTTATTCAAGAAAACTAAGCAAACCAAGCAAACGAAAACCAAAAACAAAAACAAAAACAAAGACACTCCAAGAACAACACAACTGTGCATGAAACAATAAAAATGAAGTGTTTAGAAGAAACCTGAGATTTTTATTGATGAAGAAGGGGATGCCTTGGGCATCCCCAAGCTTTGACGCTTGTACTTCTTGGATATTTCTTGGGGTGATACGGGTGGCATCTCCAAGCTTGATATTTTGTCCATACTTCGCCTTATCACATTACTCTTCCCTTACACCTGAAATTTTTCCTTCATACACAACTTCACACAATCCTCATTAGCAATGTTAGTGTACTCAAGATAATATGTATTTTGGTTCAGTTACAACACAAATAAAACTTACATTAAAACAAAAGCTACTGTATCACTTCCTTTAAAAACTTCAAATGATCAAAGAGAACTCAAAGAGAAAAAGTTTAAGAGGCAAATGCAAATAATGGCAGAAATCTGTCAAAACAGACCAGCAGGTAAAAACAATTTTTTCGAAGACCTTCTATTACTAAAATCTAAAAGTGTCGAACTAAAGAAAGTTGGATAACAACCTGGGATAGAAGCACAAAAAAATACATCTCAAACCGACGTACAAATATTTTTCACGAATTTTTACAGCAAAGCACAAAAATCTGTTTTGGGACAGCAACTTTCCCAATCATTACTTCTCTCTCATTAGAGGTTACTCTTGGCATGAAAACCACACAAAAATGATAAGGAGAGGTTATTACTGAAGTAATAACTTCCAAGACTCAACTAAAACTTTTGGGTTATCTCCCAATAAGTACTTTTCTTTAACGCCTTTAAGTTAGGCTTGATAGTTTGAGAAGATGCTCACATAAGAAATATGAATTAAAGTAAAAGAGAGCATCAAGAAGCAAATTCAAAGCACATTTAAGTCTAACCCGTTTCCTATGCATAGGAATTTTGTAAAGAAACAAGTCATGAAAGCACAAAGCAACAAGCATAGGAAAGCAAAACAAGTGCATCTTCAAAATTTTCAACATAAAGAGGGGAAACTTAATATTATTGAGATGCATAAAACCATGTTTCCCTCTCTCATAATAACTTTCAGTAGCATCATGAATAAAATTAACAATATAAATATCATATAAAACATTCTTATCATGAGCCACATGCATATAAGAATTATTACTCTCCACATAAACATAGTCATTCTTATTAATTGTAGTGGGAGCAAATTCAACAAAATAGCTATCATTATTATTCTCATCACCATAATCATCAAATATAGGAGGCATATTGTAATCATAATTAATTTTCTCCTCAATAGTAGGTGGACTGAAAATATCATATTCATCATTGTAATCATCATATATTGGAGGTTTGGTATCATCATAAGCAATAGAATAGCTATCTTCCAAAGCTAGGGAACTAAAAAGATCATTTTGATAAAAACTAGCTTCCCCAAGCTTAGGCTTTTCCTTAGCATTAGCAATAATGGTGTCCAAAGAATTCATACTAACAACATTGCTATTAGCATGCAAATAAAGTTCCATAGGTTTTTTAATTTTCTCTTCAAACACTTCATGTCCTAACTCAAGATAAATACTATAAAGCTCTCTAATTTTGTTGTTGTTTTCCATTAAGCCTAACTAGTGAAAACAAGAAACGAAAAGACAAAATTGCAGAATCTAAAGGAAATAACTTTGAGCACTCACACCGGAGGATGTGAGTACCTTTTACCTTACCTCCCCGGGAATGGCGCCAGAAAATAGCTTGATGTCTATGCACTTCTATTCTTGTAGACAGTTGTTGGGCCTCTAAGTGCAGAGGTTTGTAGAACAGCAGCAAGTTTCCCTTAAGTGGATCACCGAAGGTTTATTGAACTCAGGGAGGAAGTGTTCAAAGGTATCCCTCTCAAGCAACCCTGCAATCAAGATACAAGAAGTCTCTTGTGTCCCCAACACACCCAATACACTTGTCAGGTGTATAGGTGCACTAGTTCAATGAAGAGATAGTAAAATACAAGTGGTATGGATATAAGACAATGGTGCCAGAAAATAGCTTGATGGCGTGGAAGATACTAAAGGCAAACTGAAATAAAGATGACAGCAAGCAAACATGTAATAGATCTAGTTGCAAACAGAGTTTCCATGCTTAGAAACAAGGCCTAGGGATCATACTTTCACTAGTGAACACTCTCACATAAATATCTTCTCTTTATGATACTACTCTGAACTACTCTCCGGTTGGACACTCTAATCCATGGTAGGGCTATAACAGCACACCTCAAAGTTTGCTTTCCCCATCTAGATAACTCCACACTATCACCTTGAGCTCTAGATGGTTCCAACAAACACCACAATTTCATAGAGACATCCAACTCCAAATATAACTCATAACAAGTATTTGTAATCTCTAGCCTAAGTGCCACCATGGTGTGCACGCTGTCACTTTCACACACATGGGGAGAGAAGAGATCTATTAAAGCACTTGAGTAGCAAGGTATATCTACTTGATTACAAAGCTCATGATCACAATATGACCATGCATAGAGAGAGATATGAACACATAGCTACCGGTAGAACCCTTAGCCTCAAGGAAGAACTACTCCCTCATCATCATGGGAATCGGCAATGGCGATGGAGATGGTGGTGGAGATTGATGGAGATGGCTCCGGGGGCATTTCCCCTTCCCGGCAGGGTGCCGGAATAGAGACTTTCTGTCCCCCGAATCTCCCCTTCGGTGGCGGTGGTGCTGTGGAACTTTTCGTTGCTAGAGGCTTCCCGATTTAGGGTTTTCATCCCAGGGGCTTCTTATTGGCGAAGGGGCGAGGTCGGTGGCCAGCCAGGGGGCCTACACCATGCCCTGGTGTGGCCTAGGGCTGCCTGTGCCAAGGGGTGGTGTGGCCGCCCTGTGGCCCCCCTTCGTCTCTCCTTCGGAATCGATGTGTCTTTCGGTAAAATATTGACTTTGGCTTTTGTCCCATCCAATTCCGAGAATATTGATTTTCTGACTTTCCTGGAACCAAAAACAGCAGAAAACAGGGAACTGGCACTGTGGCATCTTGTTAATAGGTTAGTTCCAGAAAATGTGTAGAAATACTCCAAAGTGTGGACAAAACATAAGAAAGTAAATATAAAACAAGCATGGAACATCAAAAATTATAGATACGTTTGCAACGTATCAATAAACTCCAGAGTCTTTGAGCGGAGAGGACCAAAGTTAATGATGCCATCTTCGGTAATTTTCCTATCTCTGACCTTTATTTCTTGCTGATTCCTAGGAATCCGGATATATGTCTGACTTTGCTTTTATATATGTAGCTCCTTTGAACTTACTGGATTCTTCCTCCACCGAGTCCCACACCAGCCGGCTTACCAGAGTCGGTGACTTGCTTCACGATTTCCATCAATTAGTGGAGGATATTGGCGAAGCTCTGAAAGTTCCGGACATGAATAAAATGTCCACCTTTGAGGTGCGAGATAAGGCCAAGGAGATTCCCCAGCTCATCCAGGACTTGAACATGTCCTATGCGTGAACCGCGGCACAGAATGCCCTGACAATGGTTATGAGCCACCATGGAAGCATGGAGATCTAGCAAGTAACCAGGGGTTATTCAACTGTGGATGAAGAGGGCGAGGAGCAAAACATCAAGGACATCATGGACTCCTGCGCCGACTATGGGTGCCACATAGCTGATCTGACCAGCTACGACACTCCATTCTTCACTCGCGTGGAAACGCCTCCTCCGCCTCCCGAGGAAACAGCCGAGAATTCTGACGACGAGCAAACCGAATCCGGTTTTCCTGTCTCGGAAAGGTATCAAGGCGAAGGCAATGTTTCCAGTCAGCCGGTAGCTCCTACCTCTCCTCCTGCATTGTAGAGTATCAGAAAAAACAATGTGTTATTCTGAAACAATCGGATTGTAATAAGTAGTGTAATATTTTTGCTAGTGCTAAGGGTTGCAAGAACTAATGCTTTTTGCTTCTTTTCAGCACTTGTTGCTTTATTTTGTTGTGCCTGAAATTTTTAATAAGCACTTTTGTTTTGTCTATACTTATCGCTTTTTCTATCTTTCCGCCTTGTCCCTTTTGTGAGCTGGCAAACCTTCAACACAGAAACTTTGCCAAGCAACGGAGCTCAATTGCTAAACCAGTTTAAACTCGGAAACAAAGCCAGTTTCTAGTACCAACAATTCACTACTCAGAAAATGCCCGCATCTGGCAATCAGAAAAAGAAACAAAGTATAAACTAGATTTTTTTAGCTTTATACCTGAAGGTAGCAACTTTAGAATCAGAAATCTAACAAGAACAAACATGAGCATAAAGTACTTTCAAGTATTCTGGGATTTTTGACTATGACATGATCATTCGGAAATAAGATGGTAATATAAAACTTCTCAGAAAATATTGAGGCAACAAACACTTTATTTCTCATTGATACACATATATGATTACACAGAAAGAAATTTTAAGAATAAAAGGGACCTTGCTGAGCATTATTCCATGGTCTGTCTAATCCTTCCGGGTTTGTACTGCCTCCAGCTCTCTTTCTCTTCTAAGTAGCAAGTCTTTCTTTGACTAGCCACATATCAGTTAGATAGTAAGAACCATTGTGAAATACTCGGCTAACTAAAAATGGCCCTTCCCATACTGGGGAAAGTTTGTGCTTTATTTTTTGCACAAGCTGGAGAACCAAATCGCCCTTATTGAAAGACCTGTTTCTAACTCTCTATCTATGATACTTGCGGAACTTCTGCTGATAGGCTGTTGATCTCTGCTCAACAACGACGCGAACTTCTTCAATTAAATTGAGATCATCTTGTTGAGAAATGCCGGCATCCTATTTGATATACATAGTAACTCAGGGAGATGTATGAATTAAATCTCTAGGAATAACTGCTTCTTCGCCATAGACCAAGAAGAAAGGTGTGTATCTAGTTGACCTATTCAGAGTTGTTCTTAAGCTCCATATAATAGACAACAACTCGTCTTCCCAAGCCCCCGCAGCAGGACGAAGTGGTGCTTCGAGTCTTGGTTTGATGCCTTGAAGGATTAAACCATTTGCTCTTTCGACTTGTCTGTTGGCTTGTGGATGCGTGACTGACACAATGTCAAGCCCGATTTTTTGATCGTCGTAGAATTCAGCAAGTTCTCTCATAGAAAAATTACTCCTGTTGTCCGTGATGATACTATGCGGATAACCGTATCGGATTATAACATCCTTGACAAATCTTTTGGTTGTTGCTCCATCATAACTTGTGACGGGTTTAGCCTCAATCCATTTCATAAATTTATCCACCATCACTAAGAGGTGAGTAAATCCACTTGGAGCCCGTTTAAACGGTCCTACCATGTCAATCCCCTAGACCGCGAAGGGCCATGTTATTGGAATTATTCGCAGCTGATCAGCCAGAACATGAGCTTCTTTGGCATATTTTTGGCAGCCTTTGCACGTCTTGACCAGCCGTTCAGCATCTGCCTTAGCTGTAAGCCAAAAAATCCATGTCTAAAAGCTTTTGCCACTAAAGACTTGGTTGCAGCATGGTGGCTGCATTCGCCTTCGTGGATCTCCCTTAAGATTTCCACTCCTTCTTCCGGAGATACGCAGCACTGAAAAACCCCAGATACACTCCGCCTATAGAGCTCACCATTCATTATTGTATAGGTTTTTGCTCATCAAACAATCTGCCGGCTCAGAACCACGTCTTCGGGTAATTTTCCGTCTACCAGGAAATCCAGGTATGGTTTTGTCCAGCTGAGAATTACAGCTAGAACTGCTACTAAAGGTGAGTCGTACTTGGTCGGATACTCCTCATCAATTCCTGTAATAGAGGGAACTTTGAGGTGCTCTAAAAAAGCGCCATCTGGGACCTTCTTCCGTGTAGAGCCTATTCGAGATAATGCATCTGCTTCCTCATTTTCTGTTCGAGGGATGTGTTGAACCTCAAAGCCTTCAAACGATTTAGATAGTTCATCCACGATAGCCCTATATGCTGCCATGTGTTTATTTGCATTACAGTGATTCGACACTTTTTGAGCAACAAGATCCGAGTCCCCATAACACATAAGTCGTCGGATGCTGATATCTTTAGCAATCCAGATTCCATGTAGCAATGCTTCATACTCAGAAATGTTGTTTGTTGCCGTGAAGTGGATCTGCAAGACATAGAAAATCTTATCTCCTTGGGGTGATTTGAGCACCACGCCAGGCCCCGAGCCCCCGAGCGCCTTAGACCCATCAAAATTCAAGGTCCAGTACTCCGACTGTGGGAGCACCGTATTTTCCATTGTCTCTGTCCAATCGGCGACAAAGTCAGCAAGGATTTGGGATCTGATTGCTATACGAGGTTTGTACTCAATTGTTAATTATGTCTCTCATGGGAGTTGTGCTCACCACGGTAATTTGATGCTCTTCAAAATAATGTCATAGCTTCCGAGATGCAAAAAACACACCATAAGCTAGCTTTTGATAATGCGGATACCGCTGCATTAATTCAGTTAAGACTTTGCTGAGGTAATAATCCAGACGCTGCACCAGGTGCTCCTATTTTTCCTCTGGTCTTTCCACCACCATGACGACGCTGACGACTCTGTTTGTCGCAGCCAGATAGAGCAACATCGGTTCGCGAGGTTTCAGCGCTACAAGGATAGGAGCGGATGAGAGTACTGCTTTCAGGTCTTGTAGTGCAGTTTCAGCTTCATCAGTCCAAACGAACTTTTTGGTCTTTTCAGGAGCTTGTAGAGTGGTGCGACTCTTTCATCGAGTCGGCTTACAAATCGACTGACTACAACAATGCAACCAGTTAGTCTTTGAACATCCTACAGGCGAGTCGGCCTGGAAATATTGAGTATAGCCTTAATTTTGTCTCAATTCACCTCTATGCCTCTTTGATAGAGGATGAAACTTAACAATTTTCTGGCTGGTATTCCAAATAAACACTTCTTCAGATTAAGCATTATACTATATTTGCGTAGATTGGCGAATGTTTCCTCCAAGTCAGAAATTAAGGTTTCCTTATTTTTGGAGATCACCACTATGTCGTCCACATATGCATGTACATTGCGTACAATTTGATCGTGGATGCAACACTGCATAGTGCGTTGGTACGTAGCTCCTGCATTTTTGAGCCCAATGGGCATCGTAACGAAATAGAAGGTTCCAAAGGGGGTTATGAACGAAGTTTTGATTTTATCTGATTCCTTCATCCGGATTTGGTGATAACCGGAATATGTGTCGAGAAAACATAGGAGTTCTGAGCCTGCCGAAGAGTCGATAACTTGATCAATTCTAGTCAGAGCAAATGGATCTTTGGGACAAGCCTTGTTCAAGGCGGTATAATCAACACACATCCTTAATTCAGTGGTGTCCTTTTTTGGGACCATTACAGGATTGGCCGACCACTCAGTGTGGATGACCTCTTCTATGAATCCGGCTAATTCGATTCGGGCTAGTTCCTTAGCTATTGCTTTTTGCTTTTCATCGCCGAAACGTCGTAAGGACTGTTTGATGGGTTTAGAGTTTGGCTGTACATTTAGAGAGTGCTCGGCAAGTTCCCTAGGTACTCCGGTCATGTCAGATGGATGCCATGCGAAGATATCTTGATTGGCTTGGAGGAACTTCATGAGCACGCTTTCCTATGCGCTATCTAAATCTACACCTATTTGAGTCACCTTGGAGGGGTCATCATCCTTCAATGGTGTCTTCTTCGTCTCTTCTGATGCCTTGAACTCCGGAGTCAGCTTTGTAACCTCCTTCTTCATTGCGGGCATCTCAGATGGGTCGATGGTCATCTTGATCTCCTGGTACTCTTGGGCGTGCAACCTTATTCTTGAGTAGTTGTCTTCCCGACGGTCGGGACGGTGATGTTGTTTGGGGTCCCGTCGGGGCCTTATGTCATTCCAAGCTAGATCCGTGCGACATTGGTCGGATTTAGAGACTAGTTTTCTGCTCCCGGATTTTGCGGCCTTCTATTGCTCCAAACCCTTGGTAAGTAGCTTTATGCCCAACCGAACTTGATTTGGGTTTGGATTGTTTGCCAGGATATCTCGAGCTGCAGTAGTGTTTTCCACTGGTGTTCTATACACCAGATCTCCTTTGCTATCGAGACGAGGTTCTCCTTTGACGGCATCATCTCCCTCAAAGAGGGTCTTGTGGACGTACGGATTTTTGTTAGCCCGCACAGGGTCATTCCGGGTCTTCTGGTGCTGCAGGGAGTTGAACTGCCCCGCGGACACAATGCATTTCTTCTCCTCCATAAGGCTCTTAGCCTCATCCAGGAGTACTTGACAACGCGCTTCTAGGGCTTGGGCCCTATCTTCCAATTCTGCAGGGGTAAGCTCTCCAGCAGTAGGGATTAGTGTAGTTAACGCATCTCCGATGAGTTTACGGGCACCAGAGGTAACCATGTGTCCATCCACCAGAGTTTCCTTTGGCTCGTCTGGGATTAGGGATCCATCCGAGTCTTCTTCATATTCTTCGGCAACTACTTCCTCAGTCAGAAGGTCTTTTGCCGGGGTTTTCTTCTTGTTCTTCTTCCTTGCTTTCTTGGTAGCACCGGTAGCAAATAAGGCTTTGGGTCTGTTTCCTAGAGTCAAGCTCTGATCAGTACTTTCAGACATATGGACGTCGGGATTATCTCCGAGATCCATATCATCCTGCGCTTTGGGAGAGTTTTCTCTAGATCCTTCGTCCATGGCTTCTCCTTCTTCCGTAGCTTTGGAGTTGTACTCCTATTCATATTCCGCGGAGAACTTTTGGGAGTCCGCCAACGTCATTTAATCATCTGAAGATGCCAGTAAGTCGGTCTTTGTTCCGATCGCCTCCAGCATCGAGTCTTCGTTGTCTCCAGCATCGGCAAAGCCGGACCCGTATCCAATATACTCGATGATGTGTGACACATGCATCCTGAGGTAGTTGTGGCTTTCTTCGTGGGCTTCCTCGAAACGTCTAATGGTCTCGAGAATTTCATCCACGCTGGCGTCACGCAGCATCATACGCCTCAATGTGTGCCTCGGGAAAGGTTGATCCTTTCTGGCGTTGGCAGAGCCGGAAACAGAGTTGTTGTCTTGCTCCTCCTGGATTTCGACCTTGCTAGGAAGATCGATCTGGGATTCGGCCTCCCTTGGGAGATCCATCCCAGCTTCGATGTTCACAGTAAGATCTGCTTTAGGCTCAGCTTTCTCCACTATCTCCTTGCTAGGTGCGGGTTGGGTGTGATTAGAGCTTTTCAGGATCCGAAACTCTGCTGCCTCCACGGACAAAGTGGACCTAGAAGCTTCTTCTACCTCTATCATCACCGCTAGGGTGGGTGGGGCAGGTTCAGCAAAACCGATATAAACATCAATCTCACCAAAAGACATGATGGTGTAGAGAATGATAAGAGGGACATCGCTAGCCGAAATCCAGGTCTCATCGAGAACGATGAGAGAGACATCGCTGGAATAGAGGACGCGGCCGACACTGATGGTCTAGAAGATTCCGATTCTTGCAGATTCTGCTCAGAACGTGATCTGAAGCTCACTTGCCCCACGGTGGGCGCCAACTGTCATCAGATTGATGATAATTATGCCATGAGAGGGTCCTCGAGGTGTGCAAAAGAGAAGGGTGTGGTACGTACGGTGTTCCGGGCCGGTGAGCACACAAGTTTACCCAGGTTTGAATCCGCCAGCTTTGGACGGATCCTACTCCTGCTAGCAATCCAGTAATATGGCATAGCCAGATATGGGTTACAAGGGTTTTTCCTGTGCGAGTTGAGATTGTAGACTATTGTGGGGTGCCCTAAAGGCTGGTCCCTAGGACGACTTATATAGATATCTGACCTAGGGTTTACAGGAGAGACCTATTCGGCTATGACTAAGAGTCGGTTACAAAGTACATCTTGAACTACAAGTAACACTACAGGCCTATGTCGGTAAGTCTTCTGGGCCTTCCCGTAGCTGGACTGAACTCCTTCTCTTCTCCCTGACTGGGCTGCTGTGGCATCCCGCAAAACCACTACTAGAAAATCGCGTTGTTTTTGTGCATTGCATCATCATAACCGCATGCTCATGTCATCATGCCACATTGCATTTGAGCATCGTCATCATCTTGCATTTGCTTGCATAAAACTATTTGCGGAAAAACCTATTTTTGTTTTCTAAAACGCCCCGTCTTTGTTCAAACACAAAACCCGGGTCTCCGGATTATTTCGTTTTGTCTAGCAACGGTTTGCAAAAGCCCGGTTTTAATTGAATAAAATATTTAATTATTTTTAGGGGGCAGCCGAACCGGGCCGATCCGACCCAGTTGGCCACCCCCAGTACAAAACAACCTGTCTAATTCCTATTCCTACCCAAACCTAGTCTACCCACCAACCACAGCTTGCCACCTCACCGTCCCTCCACCTCAGCACCCACCCATCCACCTCACCAATCCCAGCAGTTGTTGCCTCTCTCCCTGGGCCCCACCCCAACTCCACACACCACACACACCTAGCCCCACCCCGGCCACCTGCCTCCCCACTCCCTCCACCCTGGACCCACACACCCAGCACACACACGCCACTCCCCAACCCTCTCTCTGCCACCCGGTCCCACCGACCCAGCCGGCCCCACCTGCCCACGCCACACCCCCCCAGGCCCCACTCCCCGCGTGGCCGCTCCCCACCAACCGCGCCCTCTCTCCTCCTTCCCTCTCCCTAGCCGACCGCCCCTTTCTTCCTTCCCTCCCTCCCCTCCCCTGCCTGGCGCCTGCTCGCCCTTCTCCCCGACCTCGCGCCTTCTCCCGACCTTCGCCATCAGCTTCGCCCCTCCTGCTCCCCAAGCGGGCCCGCTCTGCTTGCCAGGCGCCTTCCGTCGCGGGCTCCTCCGCTCTTCCAGGCGCCGCCGCCCCGCCCTCTACCTTCCCCGACGCCCCTCCTCGCCTCTCCGCTCTTCGCCGCCTCTCCTGTGGCCGGCCTCGCCACACGCGAGCACGCCACGAGCGAGCGCCGCCTCCGGCCGTCCTCGCCTCCGCGCTCGCCAGCACCTCCGGAGCCCCCCTCTCCGTGCCCGTAGCCACCGTCGACCTCACCGCCAAGATCCTCGCCGGCCTGCCTCCCCTCTCCGGCCGTCGCCCTCGTGTCGCCGCCTCTGTCGCTGCCAAGCTGTTGCGTCACCACGGCACGCCCACCGTCCCGTCGACCTCCGCCTCGCATGCGCGCCACTAGCGCCCTGGTTGTTGGTTGGCCCGAGGACACAGGACGAGATGGGGTGCTGCTGCCAGTTTCTGTTCAAGTTCCGCACGTGGACCACGACTAGAAATCGGTCAAGAATTTCCGTGGTGCGATTTAGACTTGGGCACCGATGTCCGTGTTGGTCTCTGATGCCAAGATTGCCGAGGCCATGGGTGTTTTGTCGCAAGCCGAGAACCTATGCGATCTGTCAAGATCGACCTCCAAGAAACACAAGACCTTCTTCATGGAACATCGAGACCCCGAACCCGAAATATTGCCGACAAGGACCGTCCCTACACCAAGATCTGCTTCCGAACACTTCGACCGAAGCCGAATCAAGATCTCCCCATATACGCCAAGTTCGCCTACCCGGACACCGTGCGACAAGATCTTCCCGGACCCGAGGACCATCAAGACTTCCGCTCGGCAACGCCAAGTACTCCTTCCTGGCTTCGAAGTCCGACCCCGTGGGACCCGACAAGATCTATAGCGACAAGATCGACACCGACCACGGCGAATCTGATGCGCCCCTGACGCCGAACCAAGTCCTGCTTCCCGGATGAGACAAGACCTACCTCCGTTATCCGAGACCGAGCCCGTCGAACCCTGAACCCTGAGACCGGACCCCAAACCACATCGAACCCCAAGATCGCCGAACCCTAATGTGATTCCCTTCCCGAGTCCTATTTTATAAAATGAAATATAAAACTTGTTGCATATTAAATTGTCATACTCGCATGCATATTGTCGTGTGGTTGGGGGCCTTATGCCGATTCACCATATAATTAAATATGGGGCCCATATGCGGGCAAATCTAGTCTTATATTGGCCTCATTTAAATTTGTGTAGCGAACCGGTAACTTATTTTGCCTTGTTAAAACAACATTTAAAATGCAGGGTACCTAAACAACTCGAACCTAATACTTAATTGTCGGGACCCTGGTTCCACTTAATATTGCCTAATTGCATCGCATCTTTGCCATGTCATGCATCATACATGCATCATGCCCGATCTTTTGCCGTAGTATTAAATATTGCACCCGGTGTTTATTCTAGTGTTTTGCTTCTTTGCGGATAAGGCCGTTGAGTTGATGTGAGCTTCGCCCCGATCTTCGGATGAACCTTCGGCGTTGTTTTCAGGCGAGCATCTCCCCCTTTCTACCTATCTTACTTTTATAGTATTTATTCCCTCTTGTTGATCTATTGCTATACGTGTTTGCGATGCTATAGTTTTCGTGCGGATATCCTTGCAGCCTTATATTGCCTTGGACACATCCTACTACCTGTTGTTTGGTAGATAGTTGGACTAGCGTCGTAGTCGCTTGCTCAAGTGCTGTGCGGTCGTCAAGTACCACAGTTGTTGGAGTATTGCCACTGTTTCGATGTTGGAGATGATCTTGGCTTTATTTATCGTTAACTTTAATTACTGTTTAATAACTAAAATTGAAGTAGGTAAGCAGAGGCACAGGTGGGCAATAGATGTTATTTGGTTGTTAACCGTCCACTTGTGTCCCGTAGGACCCCGAGTACTTGATACCTGTTCCTTGAATATTCGCTATCCACATCCGGAGGTATATGGGACCCCCGAGCGAGCTTGATTCATTCTTATTTCTTGGGGCCACAAACTAGTTTGAGGTTTTATTTACTATCCTGTACTTATGCCATGCTTACTGCTTTAATTAAATTGTGCGACAGATAGCACCTGTACTGTTTAGGATCGGGACACGATTCCGCGGTGTCGACAAGCCCAGTTTTGGGTTCCCAGTCGTTCACAGCCGTCTACCCAAACCTTGAGTCTGTTTTGGAGTCAGCTAACTTCGTTGCGGGTAGCTTAATGGGGTGGCCCCCTGAAATATTTCTGAATCCTGTGATTGCTTTGTCGTGAAGGCCTCGTTGGGTTTTGATTTGGTTTTTCCGAGGTTGAACGAGTGTGTGTTGCTATTTGTGCACCCCGGCCGGGTTAAAACTTTCTGAAAGCCGTGTCCGCGGTTATGGACGACTTGGAGCACAGTATCTCGATCATAGACAACTATAACTAAAGTAGTGCTATAAATTTGACTTTATAATGACTAGTAATCAGCTTCACTATAATGGAATGGCTAAATAAAACTGCCAACAATTGCTTGCTTGGTTTGTCGCTTGCGACCATTGTATCTGACTAGTAAGTATTGCAACTACAACGGAATGGCTAAATAAAAGTACCAACAACTGCTAGGTTTTGGGTTATCTCATGCTAATTGTATTTGACTAGTAAGTGTCGCAACTACAACGGAATGGTTAACTAAAACTGCCCACTGTTTATTATATCAGGATGACTCATGCTATCTATACCTGACTAGTAATTGGTGCAACGATAACTGAATAAATAAAACTGCCAACAGTGTGAGTTCCTCGGTTGACTTCCTCGTCTGGTCTCGAGGGGGAAACACCAGGATGGGTATGTTTGGTGGTAGTATCAGGTTGGTTCCGAATAGGACTTTCTTATCCCTCTCTGATAACCGACAGTTGCATCGAGTCTCTATAGGTTGTCTAGTGCATGCTGCCGCTGCCGCTTCAGTCCACCATACCTATGTAGGCGAGGACCGCCGAATTCTAGCCTCGCCGTGTACTGGCCTCAGTACTGACCGCTCTCTCTTTTTCCTTTGCCCTTTGTCGGCACCCCTTTTGTTTAAGCAGGTTTTGAGATCGCCGTCGTTAGCAGGGTTACCCTTCCGGCTTGGCCTGGGCAGGGTTATGGACGCCATTGGTTATTCTTCAGGGCTCTTAGCCCCATTTGCATCTTGTCCGTAGTCGGACGCTCTATCATTTTCAAGGTGATTGGAATCTTTGTTCTGTATATCTGTATTCTTGACTCATTGAGTCGCTGTTATATACATCTGTTCTGTGGGTCCCATCGAGGACTGTTGTGTAATGTTATTACTTCGTTTTCCACCCGCACGAAAGTGCCTGGTGGGCACCTTTGAATCGTTTCTATGCGGGTTTGGCGGGTTTCGCTAAAACTTGCATAGGTCCGATTCTGAGGGTGTTACAGCTGCCCATGAAGCAAAGCTCTAACCTGAAGTGGGCCACCTTGGTCAGTGAGGCACAGTGAGGATACCCGGAAAGTATATCCCCAACATTGGCCCCCTGATGGAGATCGGCTGTTGTGCCATCTATCAGTGGCCGTCGTTGGTGATGCCACAGTTGGAGATCCTTGACGTCGTGAAGTTGTGGTAGCGCTCATACTTCTACGTGCGCAACGCCTCCGAGGTTAACTGCATCAAGGTGCCGGGCATCACCAACGTCCCCTCCTCCTGGAAGGCATGGACTGTCCAGAACCTGGGCACCCAAGCCAACATGGACCAGATGGCCGCCCGCATGGCGGTGCTGCTGGAGAAGGAGCGGCTCACTGCATGAGACATCATGTTGTCCTGGATGACGAGCCATGTGCTTCCTCTATAGCAGTGGTCGCACAAGATGTGCCACCTATCTGGATCTCTAGATCCCACTCGGGTGTCCCGGCTAGAGGTGTCATACGGGGCCCTTCAAGAGTGTCTTGTCATTATCTCGAAGGAGACGCTGGTGGAGGACTGGACCTTCTCCAACGGCCATACCCCTGTGGTTGGCTGCCGCCAAAGGTTAGATTTTTTCTCCTTCTTCGAGTGAACTTTTCCCGAGGGATCTATTCTTGTTTCTTATTTCCCCCTGTTGAGTAGCTCTTTACGGCACAGCTAGCGAAGGACACCATGAGGGACGATGAGCTTCCCCTCCTCTTGGCTGATGTCAAGCGACAGAAGTACCCTCCATAGGAGCCGGAGCGCTTCCCCATATGGGACGACGAGGGTTGCGAGTACCCACCTGGTGAGTATGTTCTCCTTGTCTTTATCTGTCTTGCCATTCTCTAGCCATACACTTGATGTTCTGCTCGTGCACTAGAGCAGCCGTGCATGGCGTGGATGCGGACCCGACTAAGGTCACGACATCACGGACTAGGGGGAAGCGGGCCACCTCGGCCGGTGCCACCCCAGCCGGTGGAGGCTTTAAGAGGGCCCACCGACTAAGGGATGCGGTTTCCATCCCAAGCGTCACTGGGTACGTGCCTTTGCTCCTTTTCTGCTTGTGACCACTAGCTTTCCCTTTGCTTAACATGCCCTTGCCTTTTGCGTGTAGTGAGGTGATGTCCTTGGCAGGCTCCGCGACCATCACGACCGTGTCTACCCCTCTCCCGGCTGGGGCTGAAGGATCTGCTACACCGGCTATGGCCTCTACTACCGCGATGGCTGAGGCTGCTGCGGGTGCGGTGGGTTTGGTGCCATCAGCTATGCTCGTGACCCTGCATTGGGCTTCCGCCATCTCCAAGCTCGCTGAGGTGCTCTTGGCCAGGCACGGTGCCTCGAATTCTCCTCCCCTCCAGTTAACAGAAGGAACGAAGCTGGTCCTGAGCGAGGCTTAGACGGGTTCCACTGCCTACCGGGTGGAGGAGCCTATGGAGGTGGCGCCGTAAGCTTCTACCCAGCTGGCCGTGGGAGACGGCGGGAGGGACATGGTTCCCGGCTCTGGTGGTGCGGGTGCTCGGGCTCCAGAGGCATCGCGTGCGGCTACCGACAGCGACGACGACCTCCAGGTTACTAGCTAGGGGTAACCCGGGTCGTACCACCACCAGACCCTGTCCTAGCGCAGCTCTCTAAGTCAGCACCCGTTGCCCTCGGCCAGGCCCGCCACCTGGTTGAGGTGATGGAGTAGGGGCTTGGCCAGGCCAAGGCGCTGGGGGCTTCCCTTGAGGTAATCATCTCCTTGTTGTTTTTGTCATTTTTAACTTTAGCCGGTTCCCCTGTTTTTACTTCTTTTGTTCCGCAGAAAGCTTTTGCTGACGCTACCAAGACCACGCAGGACCTAGGCCATAAGATTGCTCACTCTACCATGTCCTCCTGATTGCACGAATTTTCGTGTTTCTTTTTGACTATTGGGTACCCTCCTATAGCTCTGTTAGTGGACAGGGACTGGGAGGTGGAGAGGCTGAAGGCAGAGGTTCTCTTGCTAGAGGACTGCAATAAAGCTTGCCAGGCTCAGATCAGTCAGTTGGCTGAGCATCAGCAAAGGATGGAGGTCAAATCCGGCCAAGCCAAGAAGGTCGCCGATACCCGGACTAAGGCGCTCAAGAATCTTGAGAAGCTCTATGCTTAGCAGGCAGAGACTCTAAAGGTTGCTCAGGCCCGAGAGAAGGCAGCGCTAGCAGAGCTGTGCCAGATTGATGAAATCGTCGCTAGTAAGTGACTCCTTGTTAGGTAAACTTGTCATTTACTGCAGCCGGTATATAATAGTTGCTTCTTTCTCGATGCAGCTCAGTATCCTGAGGTGACTGATCAGGCTCTAGCACGCGTCCCCGAGGCGGACGCCGGACGCGACCTCCATCCCGAGGAGTTGGTGGTAGTCCCAAGCGAGGAGGCCAAGTGGGTATGTGATGCCTGCCTTGATGTCTACGCTTACGTCTGGCCCGACACCACTCTGCCAGCTACGATGGATGTCTTGGCTGAGAAGCTCTTCTTTGCTCCTGACATCATGGATGTTGCACAGGACTAGGCAGCACACGGCAGCGTGGAGATGGTGCTTGCACTGTTGAAGTCCTGGTACCCTGACGTGGACCTTCAGAGTCTCTCTAGAGGGTTTTGTCAAGGGACCAGCTATGACCAGCTTCGCACCGAAGTTCCTGACATCCGTTCCTGTGGTGTCAAGATCGGGAGTTTCGTCCAGCTGGACTAGGACTTCAGCGACCTGTCTGGCATGGAGCCGTACACTTTTGACCCACTCCCGGCTCCAGCGGATGGCAACACCCCGGTTGCACCAGTCTTTGCCTCTATCGATGTTGCCTCCAGCATCCATGCCCGGCGGATGACTCTAGTCCTTCTGCTAATCCTCAAGCTTGATCCCTGGAATGCCAGGCGTATTTGTATCGGTTGGGAACTTGTCCTTTGTAAAAAAATTGTTTTCGTTCTGTATTGAACTCTGGTGGGAGCTTTGCCTCCCTTTGTGATACTGTCTTGTGCTTTTTGCTTGCACTTTGTGACTTCTTGTGATGTAAGCTTGTTTCTATGTGGGGGCGTGCAAGTGCACCCATAGGGTGTAGTCCCCGAGGTTTGGGCCTGCTGGAGCATCCAGCCAGGTTGAAGCTCCTTTTGTTGTTGCATTTGCTGCTTTTTGTGTGGGGGCACGCGAGCTCTCCCACGGGGTGTAGTCCCCGAGGTTCTGGCTCGCTGGAGCATCCAACCGGGTTGAAGCTCCTTTTTGCCTTCTACTGTCTCGGGGCGGTTAGCATCCAACCTTGGTATTTTGCTTGAATTTGATCTCGTGCAAAAAATGAAAATACAAGTAATGGTTTATGCGTTTGATATGCATAGGAAGAATATAGCCTGTATTTTGTTTGTTGGGTTGGAAACTTTGCTGCTTCGCGCTAAGCTGACAACTTTTTCCTTTTATTAGTGAGAATTGGACGTTCAAGCCGTGCCCTTGCTGGCCACTAGCCGGGTTGTGGTCTGCAGCCAGGGTCAAATGTTAGCTAGTTAGCATACTACACAATACTTCTGATTTCAGCCATCAGCGTCGATCTGGAAGGCACAACCGGAACGTCCAGACGTTTTTATTTTCCTTATGACTTTTTGTGTATAGGTCTTCAAGCTTTCTGCTCTTGCCGTGTCTATCAGCCGTCATGCGGTCTGCAGCCGGAATCAAAGAGGAAGCCCTTAGAGCCGCATACATTACTTCATCTTCTAGAATGCGTGGTCGTCTGGGCCATCTAGCAAGTCCTCGGGGGAGACTGCCGGATCCGGGGTTAGAAATAATGCAGCCGGAAAACACCAAATTATGCAGTAGAAAATGCCAAATGATTATGGAGTCCTTGAGACTGTGTCGAGGCTCCTCAACTTGTTCATTACATAAAAGTAAGATACATGCGCCTCTTATTGAGGTGTAGAATGGGCAAAGCAGGTTCGTGTTCCACGGGCGCTCAGTTTCTTCGCTAGAGCGGTCCATCTTGTTCTTTGCCAGCTGGCGGGCATCGATGAGGTAGTATGAGTTGTTCTGCAGTGCCCTGCTGATTATGAATGGCCCCTTCCAAAGTGGAGATAGCTTGTGCATCCCCTTGGTGTCTTGTACCAGCTGCAGAACTAGGTCACCCTCTCGAAATGAGATATTGCAGATCCGGCTAGCATGGTAGCGGCGCAGGTTCTATTGGTAGATGGAAGATCTAGACAAGGCCAGTTCTCGCGCTTTTCGAGGAGATCGACGCTATCCTCACTTGCTTCCTTGGGCTACTTCTCTATGTATAGTAGCTTGCAGGGTGCGTCGAACTCAATGTTAGTTGGCAGGACCGCCGCTGCTCCGTAGACGAGGAAGAATGGCGTGTAGCCGGTAGAGCGGTTTGGCATGGTGTGTATGAAGGAGTTATTCCCTAGAGGCAAATAATAAAGTATATTATTTGATATATCTCCTGTGTGTTCATAATACATTTTATACTGTGCTATAACTGTGTTAATACGAAACGTTAATACACGTGTGGTATGTAAACAAACCATGTCTTTAGTTACCTCTAGTGAACTAGTTCATTGGTCATGAGGATGGTCTATGTTTCAAGACCATGGGCATTTATGCCAACTGACAATGAGGTCATGTTATTAGTTGAATAACATGATAGACAAACATCCGACCGTTATATCTTCATGAGATCTAGTTACAAAGTTCACCATTGATGATAAAACACAGAGAACCTCGTAACCCGATCCTTTGATTGTGAGGTAATGCAAATCACCATTCCAGAAGAAGCTTAGATGGTTATCTAGAGTCATCTCGTAACAGGGTGACCAAAAGGTGCCACTCAGGTTTTCTGAAGGGATGCGTAGAGGAGTACATATCAAGACCAGGATTTGTCTAGTCTGTGTAACAGACAGATACATGTGGCCATCTCGGTGACATTGCATTAATGAAGCTTGCAAGCATGTGACTGGGTCACGGAATGCAATGACATGAGAACAAGAAAACAAGTTCATCAGTAACGAGATCGAACTAAGGTATGCAGATACCAAAGATCAAGTCTCAGATGAATTAGGTATCGAGTGACAAAGGGAATGGGGAACGACTATCTCACGGTTCGAGCGATTGTATTCGTGAAATGCACGGGGGTCACATGGCCATCCAGGTACCTCTATTGATCATTGATATGAGAGTAGTCTCTATCATGTCCGGAGTGTTTTCGAACCGAAGGATGTCACGCCTAAGGGTAGGGACGCTTAGGGTAGATGAGGCATCGTATGAGAAATAGAGAGAGAGACCAGAATAGTTTCGGTAACATCTGATGGAGATCGGAAAGGGGTTCAGAATTTGTTCCGAAGTGAAGAGATAATATAATATGTATATTTGAATGTTAATTGGAGAATTAATATTAAATATATATTCTATTTTATTTTTTTAAAGGCACTATATTGCTAATGGGCCTCACCCGAAGGGAGGCGCAAGTGGGCAAGGCGCCTAGGGAGTGGGCCGCCCTAGTGGGGCCCACCTAGGGCCGGCAGCTGCCCCAAGGTGGCCGGCGGGTGTGGGGATTAGTCCCACCCTGCCTAGCCCCTGGGTGGTGCGCCCCCCTCCTACTATACAAAGGGGTCCCCCCTCCCCCTTGGAGACACCCATTCCTCTTATTCTCTCTCTCTCATCTGCTGAGGACTTCCCCGTAATATTGGGGAGGACCTCGTGGTTGAGTTCTCCACCTTCACACTACCGTCGTGTGATCGGCGATCCGGCATCTACTTCTTCCGCTGCTTGGCTGGATTGGAGCCCGGTTGACGTCCCCTACACCGGACGTGTGACGAACTTCGGAGGCACCACACTTGGGGTGCTGCTCGTCTTCATCAATATATGCCTTCCTGCCTAAGGCGTGCCTCTCTCTGAAAAGGTATGAATATTGTATTCCTTCTCCGTTACTTATGTCTACATAGTATAGATCCTGGTATTAGTGTTCGAGTAGATAGAATTTTTTTGTTTTCTGCTACGGAACCCTTAAGTGGTATCAGAGCGGGTCTATGGGTAGACATGACGTACGGATAGAACACATAGCAATATGTGGGCATTGATTCTCTAGTTGATACCCTCTTTAAGTGTTATTGTTCATATCGCGGCACTGTTTGATGAAGCGGCCCCCAACCAACCTCACGTGGTGATTCACGAGACTGGTCCACAAATCAAAGTGGCTTAGGGGGGTGTATGTCTCTCTACAGTAGTTGATATGGCATTAACACTGGAGGGCCCTGAAAAAGGGAAGAAGAATGGCAATCATTGAATCCATGTTGTGGCTCTATGTTCGTAGGTGGGAAGGGGTTCTACTGCGAAAGCCCTAAAGCCGCGTAAAACATGCAATAGTTAATATAGAAGCGTCTATTTTTATTATTGCATAGGGGCAAGTATTATAACATGGCAATGACAAGTTTGTGAAACTCTCATTGAAGCTATTGATGATGATCATAAAGCTATAACCATGTCATAACACTTTTCTTTATAAGTATTACTTATTGTGCTAGTATACTTACTAGACGGTAGCATAATAAGATAATCCCTCATAGTATTCCAGTTATCGTATTCCCCTTGTGTGTGCACCACCAAGAAAGTTCTTCAGTATGAGGCGATCCAGGGTTATAGGCCTGGGTGTCAAACATATCTACGTTCGCATACAGTGGGTGTAAGCCATGTTGCACTGCAAATACACACGAGTAAGGACTGGCGAGCCTAGCACGCTAGAGAAGCGTGTCCTCGGAATACAAGAGACCGAAAGGTCGAGCATGAATCCCATGGTTGATGTGATCGACATTAGGGAATGTCCACCTTTGATACTGCACTAATGGCCGTGACGATCAGGGGAGGTGCAGAGGATAGGGATCATGTGATCCCTGAACGAGTAGAGGGATGTTCGTTTAAGTGGGAGTTATTTTAGTTAAAACTCGAACTCATTATTATGAACATAGTCTAAACACTTTGTAAATCCTTTGTAGATGTCTCGCCCACCCACCTTCAACCTTAGCACTTTCCTCGAGAAGGACAAGCTGAAAACTGATGGAACCAACTTCACCGCATGGTTCCGCAATCTTAGGATCCTCCTAGTCCCCTACAAGTTGATTTATGTCATCGAGGCTGAGCTTCTGGCTAAGCCTGCAGATTCCGCCTCTGAGGACGAAAAGAATGTCTGGCAGTCCAAGGCGGATGATTTCTCCCTCATCCAGAGTGGAATGCTCTATGCCATGGAGCCGGAGCTTCAAAAGCGTTTTGAGAAGATGAATGCTTTTGAGATCATTGAGGATCTCAAGGCTGTCTTTGCTCCACAGGCTCGTGTAGAGAGTTATGATGCTTCCGATCTCTTCTTCTCTGCTAAAATGGAAGAGCACAACAGTATTAGTGAGCACGTGGTCAAAATGTCTGGCTACGTTAAACGCTTAAACGCCCTGGATTGCAAAATCCTGGAGGATCTCGCTATAGATAGGGTGTTGCATTCGTTGCCCCCTAGCTATAAGGGTTTTTTGATGAACTACAACATGCAAGGGATGACTAAGACCCTTGCTGAGGTGTTCGCCATGCTCAAAACTGCTGAGGTAGAAATCAAGAAGGAGCACACGGTGCTGATGGTCAACAAGACCACCAACTTTAAGAAACCGGGGCAAAAGGGAAAAGGCAAGAGCAAGAAGCCTAAGAGGGATGGCAAGTTTGTTCCCACCACCTCAAAGGCTGCCAAGCCTGGCCCTAAGCCCGTCACTTCGTGCTTCTACTCCAAAGGGGATGGGCACTGGAAACGCAACTGCCCCAAGTACCTTGAAGACAAGCGAGCTGGCCCTAAGCCCTGCATCTACGTCTACCATCAGAATTATTGTTGGTTTTGAATAAATGCTATTATGTACCCGCACTGAGTATGGATATTGTGAGTGGGTCTTGCTTGTTGCAAGACCGTTATTCGTTTAAATCAGGAACAAATGGTTGTTCAATTTATATGAATGATGTTTTCTATGTTCATGCACCTGTACGTGGTGGTTTATTCTTACTTGATCTTGATTGTGATAATTCCATGTACATATGGCATTGCCGTCTTGGTCATATTGGCGTAAAGCGCATGAAGAAGCTTCATTCAGAAGGGCTTCTTGGATCATTGGATTTTGGATCCCTTGATACATGTGAGCCATGTCTCACGGGAAAGATGACCAGGACACCATTCTCCAGTATAATGGAGAGAGCCGTAGACCTACTTGGGATCATACACACGGATGTATGTGGACCAATGAGTGTCTCAACCCGCAATGGTTATTGTTACTTTGTTACCTTTACTGACGACTTAAGCAGATATGGATATATCTACTTGATGAAGCACAAGTCTGAAACCTTTGAAAAGTTCAAGGAATTTCAGAAAGAGGTAGAGAATCAACTTAACAAGAAAATCAAGCACCTTCGATCAGATAGAGGAGGTGAGTATTTGAGTTATGAGTTTAACATGCACTTGAAGGACTGTGGGATTATCCCACAGCTTACGCCAGCCGGAACACCACAGCGTAATGGTGTGTCAGAACGTCGTAACCGAACCCTATTGGATAGTGTACAGTCCATGATGTCTTTAACTGATTTGTCTGTGTCTTTTTGGGGATACGCGTTAGAAACCGCCGCTTTTATTTTAAACCGCGCACCATCCAAATCCATGGAGACAACCCCATATGAGATATGGCATGGCAAGAAGCCATTGTTGTCATTTCTGAAAGTTTGGGGTTGTGAGGCTTACGTTAAGAAACTGCAGCCTGACAAACTCAAAACCAAATCGGAAAAATGTATCTTTGTAGGATACCCAAGGGAAACCGTTGGGTACACCTCTACAACCAAGCCGAAGGCAAAACGTTTGTCGCAAAAACTGGCACCTTTCTCGAAAAGGAGTTTCTTGCAAAAGGAGTGAGTGGAAGGAAAATAGAGTTAGATGAAATTGTTGACCCTTCTCTCCGTATTCTGAGTAGCGCAACAGAAGCTGTTCCGAAACCGCTCTCCAACATGGAGGAAGAGCCCGTTGATGCTGATCAAAACAATGACATCGAGACTCCTGAGGTTTGCAGGTCTACAAGGGTTCGTGCCACTCCAGATTGGTACAGTAGCCTTGTAATGTCTGTCATCTTAGATGATCAGGAAGAACCTGCAAACTACAAAGAGGCTATGGATAGTGCTGACTCTGAGAAATGGCTAGAAGCCATGAAATCCAAAATAGGATCCATGCATGAAAACCAAGTTTGGACCTTGGTGGATCTTCCAGAAGGCCGCAAGGCCGTGGAAAATAAATGGATCTTTAAGAAAAAGACAGATACGAATGGTAATGTGACCATTCACAAAGCTCGACTTGTCGCAAAGGGCTTTTGACAAATTCAAGGAGTTGATTACGGCGAGACTTATTCTCCCGTAGTAATGCTTAAGGCTGTCAGGATTTTAATAGCAATTGTTGAACATTTCGACTATGAAATTTGGCAGATGGATGTCAAGACCGCATTCCTCAATGATCACATTGATGAAGAGTTGTATATGATGCAACCAGAAGGTTTTGTCAATCCTTAGGATGCTAGAAAGGTATGCAAACTTCAACGGTCCATTTATGGATTGAAGCAAGCATCTCGGAGCTGGAACCAACGTTTTGATCAAGTGATCAAGAGTTTTGGATTTGTCCAAAACCAACAAGAGTTCTGTGTTTACAAGAAAGTGAGTGGGAGCTCGGTTGTTTTTTTAGTAGTATATGTGGATGACATATTACTCATGGGAAACGATGTGGATCTTATGAATAGCGTGAAAGCATATTTAAGTAACCAATTTTCCATGAAGGATCTAGGTGAAGCTGCATATATATTAGGAATCAAGATCTATAGAGATAGATCGAGACACCTAATAGCATTAAGTCAGAGTACTTACATAGATAAGATTTTGAAGAGGTTCAAAATGGAAAACACCAAGAGGGGTTTTACACCTATGATGAAGAATTGCAACTTGAGTATGACTCAATGTTCTGTAATGGACAATGATAGAGAAAAGATGTATTACATCCCCTATGCTTCAGCAATAGGATCTATCATGTATGCAATGCTTAGTACCCGACCTGATGTGGCATTGGCTCTTAGTTTGACGAGCCGATATCAGAGTAATCCAGGACCGGATCACTGGAGAGCTGTGAAAAATATCCTAAAGTATCTAAGGAGAACAAAGGATATGTTCCTGATCTATGGAGGAAATGATGAAGCTCTAAACGTAACAGGTTACATAGATGCGAGCTGGAATTCAGATCATGATGACTCCAAGTCTCAAACAGGATTTGTTTTCTTGGTGAATGGTGGGGCCGTAAGCTGGAAGAGCAAGAAGCAACCGGTGGTGGCACAATCTTCAATGGAATCTGAATACATTGTTGCGGCTAATGCAGCAAATGAAGTTGTTTGGCTAAGGAATTTTGTCATCAAACTGGGAGTTTTTTGTTGGGTCCGCAGCATAGAAAACAAAAATTTTCCTATGATGAGAACTATACTCCAAGATCTATCTACTAGATACAGAGCAACCGGTGGACATACATCCATGGAGAACTTACCCTCAAAGACAGCGAGTTTTGTTAACGAGTAGGAACTCATGGTTGATGTAGTCGTACGCTTGCCGATCTCAAGATCATGTGGAAGTTCGAGCGCCGCAAATCAGCAGCGCATCCATCCTCGCACACACATTCAAGCCACCGAAAAACCTCCACCTCCTCGCTCCAGCAAATCAGCGGAAGCAGCAACTCCTTCCAGACGCAAGGCCACCAACATGTATCTCGCTAATCCGAGACCATGGGGAATATCTAGAGGGGGAGAGAGATCCTTCACGAGGAGGTGTGGTTTGTGAGAGGGGAGAGGGGGGCTTTATATAGGAGGGAGGGAGACCCCTCCCCTCCCATAGCCAGCGCATGAGGGGGGGACTCCTCCCCTCCTTCATTCATGTGGTGAACCTCCACTCACATAAACATGGCCTCCACCCAAAATCCCACTCACATGTATTTAATTTCCACCAAATTAAATGCAACTCTCAATTAATAAAACTCTTTTATTTATTTTATTCAGAATTTTGTTAATTACTTTAATTAACAAACATTCACATAAAACCCCTTGCAACATTTCAATATCACATGCAGAACCACTTTCTGCAATTTCACCCGAAACAATTCTGGTTTCTATCGAAACAATTCCTATTTCTATCGAAACATTTCCTGCGCTTTGCAAACCTTTTGTCTGGAACATATGTGATCCTAAATGGTGTCCGGAAACCCTTCAGTGTGTCACCCTATGGTTCGCGAATAATGCATACATGATTGAGACTCCTCTCAGATCAATAATCAGAAGCGGGACCTGGAGATCCATACTGACTCCTGCATATTCAACGATGACTTCTGTGATCGTGAGAACCTTTAACATCCGCAATTTAATCCCTTTGTCTCATGATATAATACATGTCCGAGATTCGATCATCGGTATCCAAATACCTAGTTTGATCTCGTTACCGACATGCACTCTTTTCTCGTTCCCGTGATATAAAATTCTAGTGATCACATCACTTGCTTGCAAGCTATCTTAATGTGATATCACCGAGAGGGCCCAGAGTATATCTATCTGTCATCGGGATTGACAAATTCCACTCTTGATCCATGAGCCTCAACATAACACCTTCATAGCACTAAACCCACCTTTATGGTCACCCTGTTACGGTGTGACGTTTGATGTTATCAAGATACTCTTCCGGTGTTAGCAATTAACATGATCTCATGGTCTAAGGACTAAGACTACTTTGTATGATGTTATAGCAATATAAACATAATGACTTGATTGTAATGCTATACTTCGGATGAATGTTCATCACATCATTTCACAAATGTTGTGACCTTGTTATTAACAACATCCAATGTCCATGATCAGGAAACCTTGATCATCTTGTTAATCAACAAGCTAGTCTATAAGAGAGGCATAACTAGGAACCCTTTTGTTTATTAAACACACATGTATTGATGTTTCCTATCAATACAATTATAGCATGCAAAATAAACATCTATCATATACAAGGAATACATAATAACAACTTTATTATTGCCTCTCAGGGCATATTTCCTTCAGTCTCCCACTTGCACTAGAGACAATAATCTAGTTTATATAGTGATAAATCTAACACCCATGGAGTTCTGGTGTTGATCATGCTTTTCCCTAGGGAGTACTTTAGTCAACAGATCTTCTACATTCAGGTCCGTGTGCACTTTACAAATCTTTATATCTCCATCCTTGACATGCTTGCGGATGGAGTGAAATCGGCGCTTAATATGCTTGGAATTCTTGTGAGACCTTGTTTCCTTGGTGTTGGCTATGGCTCCATTATTGTCACAATAGATCACCATTGGGTCCAACGCACTAGGAACCACACCTAGTTCCGTTATGAACTCCTTCATCCAAACCGCTTCCTGTGCCGCTTACGCTCAAGCAAAGAACATATTCATTCCGTCGTTGATCCAGCCACCACAGGTTGTTTGGAGCTCCTCCAACTAACTGCTGCTCCGTTCAAGAGAAATACGAATCCGGATTGAGACTTAGAGTCATCCGGATCAGTGTCAAAGCTAGCATAAACATAACACTTAGCGACTAGCTCTTCTTCACCTCCGTATACAAGAAACATATCCTTAGTTCTTCTCAAGTACTTAAGAATATTTTTGACCGCTATCCAGTGTTCTGAACCTGGATCAGATTGGTACCTACTAGTCAAACTAATAGCATGTGCCACATCCGGTCTTGTACATACCATGGCATACATTATAGAGCCTATGGCTGAGGCATAGGGGATCTTATCCATTATCTCTCTTTCTTCCGCCATAGCCGGACTTTGAGTCTTACTCAATGTCTTGCCTTGCAACATAGGTAAGTACCCCTTCTTACTTCCGTCCATATTAAACTTCTTTAATATCTTATCAAGGTATGTACTCTGCGATAGCCCAATGAGGCGTCTTGATCTATCTCTATAGATTTTAATGCCTAATATATATGAAGCTTCACCAAGGTCCTTCATCGAAAATTTGCTGTTTAGATAACTTTTAACACTTTTTAAAAGATCTATATCATTTCCAATCAATAATATGTCATCCACATATAATATCAGAAATGCCACATTGCTCCCACTCACTTTCTTGTAAATACAAGCCTCTCCATAAGTTTGGACAAATCCAAACTCTTTGATCACCTCATCAAAGCGGAGATTCCAACTCCGGGATGCTTGCTTCAGTCCATAGATGGATCGCTGAAGTTTGCACACCTTATCAGCATCCTTAGGATCGACAAAACCCTTAGGTTTTATCATATACAACTCTTCTTCAATATTACCATTGAGGAACGCAGTTTTGACATCCATTTGCCATATTTCATAATCGAAATATGCAGCAATTGCTAACATAATCCTAACCGACTTAAGCATCGCTACGGGAGAGAATGTCTCATCATAGTCAACTCTTTGAATTTGTCGAAACCCCTTTGCGACAAGTCGAGCCTTATAGATGGTTACATTACCATCAGCATCAGTTTTTCTTTTGAAAATCCATTTATTCTCAACGGCCTTTCGATCGTGAGGTAAGTCCACCAAGGTCCAAACCTGGTTTTCGTACATGGATTCCATCTCGGATTTCATGGCTTCTAGCCATTTGTTGGAATCAGGGCTCATCATCGCTTTTTCATACATCGCAGGGTCATCTATTTCATCAATCATGAAATTCATAACAGGATTGCCGTACAATTCAGGAGCTGCACGTGTCCTGCTTGACATGCGAGATTCGGTAGTGTCCTCTTTCGGAGTTTCATGATCAATATCATTAGCTCTCTCTTCATTAGGTGAAGTCAACTCCGAAACAACTTCCGGTGCTGCACTACTCGCCATTTCATGAAGAGAAGGTTCAATAACCTCTTCGAGTTCTACCTTCCGACTACTCACACCTTTCGCAAGAAACTCCTTCTCAAGAAAGGATCCATTCTTGGCAACAAAAACCTTGCCCTCAGATCTGTGATAGAAGGTATACCCAATTGTTTCCTTAGGGTATCCTTGAAGACGCATTTTTCCGCTTTGGGTTCGAGTTTATCCAGTTGAAGTTTCTTCACATAAACATCACATCCCCAAACTTTAAGAAATGACAGCTTAGGTTTGTTTCCAAACCATAATTCATACGGTGTCTTCTCAACGGATTTAGATGGTGCCCTATTTAAAGTGAATGCAGCGGTTTCCAGTGCATAACCCCAAAATGACAGTGGCAAGTCAGTCAGAGACATCATAGATCGAACCATATCCAATAAAGTACGATTATGACGTTCTGACACACCATTACGTTGTGGTGTTCCGGCAGGCGTGAGTTGTGAAACTATTCCACAGTCTTTCATATGTGTGTTAAACTCGTAACTAAGATACTCTCCTCCATGGTCGGACCGTAGAAATTTGATCTTTCTGTTACGATGATTTTCCACTTCATTCTGAAATTCTTTGAACTTTTCAAAGGTTTCAGACTTATGTTTCATCAAATAGATATACCCGTATCTACTCAAATCATCCGTGAAAGTAACAAAATAACGATATCCACCTCGCGCCAACACACTCATTGGTCCACACACATCAGTATGTATGATTTCCAATAAATTTGTCGCCCGTTCCATTGAACCGGAAAACAGCGTTCTAGTCATCTTGCCCATAAGGCATGGTTCACATGTATCAAATGATTCAAAATCAAGTGATTCCAAAAGTCCATCAGAATGGAGTTTCTTCATGCGTTTAACGCCAATATGACCTAGACGGTAGTGCCACATATATGCAGATATATCATTATCAAGTTTAATCCTTTTAGCATCAACATTATGAATATGCGTAATACTACTATCGAGATCCAACAGAAATAAACCATTCAACACAGGTGCATGACCATAAAAGATATTATTCATATAAATCGAACAACCATTGTTTTCAGACTTAAATGAATAACCAATTTGCATCAAACACGATCCGGATACAATGTTCATGCTCAGTGCAGGCACCAAATAACAATTATTCAGGTTTATAACTAATCCTGACGGCATATGGAGAGGCAGCGTTCCGACGGCGATCACATCAACTCTTGATCCATTGCCGACCCGCATCATGACCTCATGCCTTGCTAGTTGTTGCTTGTTCCGCAGCCCCTGAACCGAGTTACATATATTAGCAACCGATCCCGTATCAAATACCCAGGTGCTACTACGAGTACTAGTCAAGTACACATCAATAACATGTATATCACATATACCTTTATTTGCCTTGCCTTCTTATCGCCAAATACTTGGGGCTTATGCCCAATGGCCAGTCCCCTTGCAATAGTAGCACTCGGTGTCAGACTTAGGGCCATCTCAGGGTTTCTTTTTAGGAGCGGCAACAGATTTTCCGCCCTTCTTTCCCTTCTGCTTGCCTTTCTTGTCCTTCTTGAAACCGGTGGTATTATTGATCATCAACACTTGATGTTCTTCCCAATCTCCACTTCTGCAGTCTTAAGCATTGACAGAAGCTCGGGAAAAGACTTCTTCATGCCCTGCATATTATAGTTCATCACGAAGCTCTTGTAGCTAGGTGGCAGAGATTGGAGAACATGATGTATGCCTAAGTCAATGGGAATCGTTATTCCCAAGGACACAAGCTTATCGGCGTAACCAGACATTTTGAGTACGTGCTCACTAACGGAGCTGTTCTCTTCCATCATGCAGCTAAAGAACTTTTCAGAAGCATTATAACTCTCTACGGCAGCATGGGTATCGAAAATCATTTTCAATTCTGCCATGGTATCAAAGGCATTGCCATTTTCGAAACGTTTTCGAAGTTCTGGCTCTAGCCCATATAGTATGCCGCAATGAACTAAGTTGTGGTCCTCCTGACGAGTTATATAGACGTTCTTTTCCTCGTCAGGCATCAGAGCTGGTGGGGGCCTAGCGCCTCTAGCACATATTGCTTTTGTGCAGCAGTGAGGAGAATCCTCAAATTCATAGCCCAGTTGGTGAAGTTGCTACCATTCGCAACAAGCTTCTCTTTCTCCATGAACACATTGAAATTAAAAGCAGGTGGTGCCATCTACAACAGAATTTGTAAAATCTATTTAGACTAAGTTTATGATAGATTGAGTTCAACTAATCCAAATTACTAATGAACTCCCACTCAAAAACGACATCCCTCGTGTCCTTTTGGTGATTACATGAACCAAATCCACTACACCAAGTCCGATCATCACGTGAGTCGGTGTAGCTTCAAAGGCGAGCATCTATATGGGTATCATATAAACTATATGACTCATGCTTAACCTTTCGGTCCGTGTTCCGAGGCCATGTCTGTACATGCTAGGCTCGTCAAGTAAGAACCTTAGTATTCGCGTGTGTAAAACTGTCTTACACCCGTTGTATGAAAGCGTAGAGTCGAGAACACCCGATCATCACGTGATGCCTCAAAACACGATCCACAAAACGGTGCATACTTAAGGAAGAACACATTTTATCTTGATATCTAAATGAGGGACCATCTTATAATGCAACCAAAAGTGCCAAACTAGCAATATAAGATGCTAACATCTAATGTGTGAAGTGAGGTGATATGGTCCATGCATTTGATCTCTATCATTTGCATCGTGGTATGATCTCTATCATTCCTTTGTGTGTAAGGCCAAGGTCTATGGAACTTACACGTTAAGTGAGTTGTAAGATTATCTATCATACATCTACTTACAACAATACCATATCAAGACACTAGCCCAGCAACGATCTAAACTAGACGCCTCTAATTTATCAATTACAAGTTTTGCGTGGCTTAGGGCTTTCGAAGATAGAACCAGTCTTACCTACGAACATGAACCACAATGAGGATAACCAAGTTATTAGCAACTCGTTGTAAATTATATATTGACTATAGTAGGAGAGACAGACACCCGCCAGCCACTTATGCAAAACTAGTTGAATGTCAGTCGTGGAACCGGTCTCATGTACGATGACATGTAAGGTTGGTCCGGGCCGCTTCATCCCACTATGCCACCAATATCCAAAGTACATAGAAGATGCAATAACATGATCATCATCGCCCACATATAAACATATGTGTACTACCCGTGCAAAGCACCTACGCATAGATCAGGCTCTGATACCACTGTTGGGTCCGCAGCATAGAAAACAAAAAAATTCCTACGATGAGAACTATACGCCAAGATCTATCTACTAGATATAAAGCAACGGGTGGGCATACATCCATGGAGAACTTACCCTCGAAGACAACGAGTTTTGTTAACGAGTGGGAACTCGTGGTTGATGTAGTCGTACGCTTGCCGCTCTCAAGATCGTGTGGAAGTCCGAGCGCCGCAAATCAGCAGCGCATCCGTCCTCGCACACACGTTCAAGCCACCGGACAACCTCCACCTCCTCGCTCCAGCGAATCAGCGGAAGCAACAACTCCTTCCAGACGCAAGGCCACCGGGAACATGTATCTCGCTAATCCGAGACCATGGGGAATATCTAGAGGGGGAGAGAGATCCTTCACGAGGAGGTGTGGTTTGTGATAGGGGAGAGGGGGGCTTTATATAGGAGGGAGGAGACCTCCCTCCATAGCCGGCGCATGAGGGGGACTCTCCTCCTTCATTCATGTGGTGAACCTCCACTCACATAAACATGGCCTCCACCCAAAATCCCACTCACATGTATTTAATTTCCACCAAATTAAATGCAACTCTCAATTAATAAAAATCTTTTATTTATTTTATTCAGAATTTTGTTAATTACTTTCATTAACAAACATTCACATAAAACCCCTTGCAACATTTCAATATCACATGCAGAACCACTTTCTGCAATTTCACCCGAAACAATTCCGGTTTCTATCGAAACAATTCCTATTTCTATCGAAACATTTCCTGCGCTTTGCAAACCTTTTGTCTGGAACATATGTGATCCTAAATGGTGTCCGGCAACCCTTAAGTGTGTCACCCTACGGTTCGTGAATAATGCAGACATGATTGAGACTCCTCTCAGATCAATAATCAGAAGCAGGACCTGGAGATCCATACTGACTCCTGCATATTCAACGATGACTTCTGTGATCGTGAGAACCTTTAACGTCAGCAATTTAATCCCTTTGTTTCATGATATAATACATGTCCGAGATTCGATCATCGGTATCCAAATACCTAGTTTGATCTCGTTACCGACATGCACTCTTTTATCGTTCCCGTGATATAACATTCTAGTGATCACATCACTTGCTTGCAAGCTATCTTAATGTGATATCACCGAGAGGGCCCAGAGTATATCTATCCATCATCGGGATTGAAAAATTCCACTCTTGATACATGAGCCTCAACATAACACCTTCATAGCACTGAACCCACCTTTATGGTCACCCTGTTACGGTGTGACGTTTGATGTTATTAAGATACTCTTCCGGTGTTAGCAATTAACATGATCTCATGGTCTAAGGACTAAGACTACTTTGTATGATGTTATAGCAATATAAACATAATGACTTGATCGAATGCTATACTTCGGATGAATTTTCATCACATCATTTCACAAATGTTGTGACCTTGTTATTAACAACATCCAATGTCCATGATCAGGAAACCTTGATCATCTTGTTAATCAACAAGCTAGTCTATAAGAGAGGCATAACTAGGAACCCTTTTGTTTATTAAACACACATGTATTGATGTTTCCTATCAATTTCGAGCCGGTGAAGTCATCCGGCAAAACATTGACGAAGGTGAAGTCCAGATTTGCAAAGTAGATACAGAACTGAATGTAGCTCTCATCTTTGACAATCATGAACAACACCGAGATTCCATTGGTGTTAGGTTCCTGCCTATTGTAAACTAGTTTGGTATACTCTAGTGCAAGTGGGAGACTGAAGGAGTTATGCCCTAGAGGCAAATAATAAAGTATATTATTTGATATATCTCCTGTGTGTTCATAATACGTTTCATACTGTGCTATAACTGTGTTAATACGAAACGTTAATACACATGTGGTATGTAAACAAACCATGTCTCTAGTTACCTCTAGTGAACTAGTTCATTGGTCATGAGGATGGTCTATGTTTCAAGACCATGGGCATTTATGCCAACTGACAATGAGGTCATGTTATTAGTTGAATAACATGATAGACAAACATCCGACCGTTATATCTTCATGAGATCTAGTTACAAAGTTCACCATTGATGATAAAACACAGAGAACCTCGTAACCCGATCCTTTGACTGTGAGGTAATGCAAATCACCATTCCGAAAGAAGCTTAGATGGTTATCTAGAGTCATCTCGTAACAGGGTGACCAAAAGGTGTCACTCAGGTTTTTCGAAGGGATGCGTGTACATATCAAGACCAGGATTTGTCTAGTCTGTGTAACGGACAGATACATGTGGCCATCTCGGTGACATTGCATTAATGAAGCTTGCAAGCATGTGACTGGGTCACGGAATGCAATGACATGAGAACGAGAAAACAAGTTCATCAGTAACGAGATCGAACTAAGGTATGCAGATACCAAAGATCAAGTCTCGGATGAATTAGGTATCGAGTGACAAAGGGAATGGGGAACGACTATCTCACGGTTCGAGCGATTGTATTCGTGAAATGCACGGGGGTCACATGGCCATCTAGGTCCCTCTATTGATCATTGATATGAGAGTAGTCTCTATCATGTCCGGAGTGTTTCCGAACCGAAGGATGTCACGCTTAAGGGTAGGGACGCTTAGGGTAGATGAGGCATCGTATGAGAAATAGAGAGAGAGACCGAAATAGTTTCGGTAACATCTGATGGAGATCGGAAAGGGGTTCGGAAGTTGTTCCGAAGTGAAGAGATAATATAATATGTATATTTGAATGTTAATTGGAGAATTAATATTAAATATATATTCTCTTTTTCTTAAAGGCACTATATTGCTAATGGGCCTCACCCGAAGGGAGGCCCGAGTGGGCAAGGCGCCTAGGGAGTGGGGGCCAGCCGGCCTAGGGCTAGTGGGCCGCCCTAGTGGGGCCCACCTAGGGCCGGCAGCTTCCCCAAGGTGGCCGGCGGGTGTGGGGATTAGTCCCACCTCGCCTGGCCCCTAGGTGGTGCGCCCCCCTCCCACTATATAAAGGGGTCCCCCCTCCCCCTTGGAGACACCCATTCCTCTTATTCTCTCTCTCTCATCTGCTGAGGACTTCCCCGTAATATTGGGGAGGACCTCGTGGTTGAGTTCTCCACCTTCACACTACCATCGTGTGATCGCGATCCGGCATCTACTTCTTCTGCTGCTTGGCTAGACCGGAGCCCGGTTCGACGTCCCCTACACCGGACGTGTGACGAACTTCCTAGGCACCACACTTGGGGTGCTGCTCGTATTCATCAATATACGCCTTCCTGCGTAAGGCATGCCTCTCTCTGCAAAGGTATGAATACTGTATTCCTTCTCCGTTACTTACGTCTACATAGTATAGATCCTGGTATTAGTGTTCGAGTAGATAGAATTTTTTTGTTTTCTGCTATGGAACCCTTCAGTGTAGGCTCCATAGCATAGCCGGCAACTCTTGTATCTAGCATCTAGGGGATCTCATCAGCGGCTCGATCATCCGTGGCTTGATTTCGGCTAGGACTAGACCGTTTCCTCGCTCGCACTGTCCATTGGACTGGGGGTGTGCAAGGGAGGCTAGGTCCAGGTGGATACCCTTGTCTTCGTAGAAGCGCGCGAAGGCCCCTTTCGCGAAGTTCATGCCGTTGTCGGTGATGATGTTGTTGGGGTAGACAAAGCATGTGATGATGTCGGTGAAGAACTTGACCACTGTTGGGCCATCCACCTTCTTGATTGGCCTTGCCTCAATCCACTTGGTGAACTTGTCTACTGCCACCAGCAGGTGCATCATGCCAGATCGTGCCGTTTTGAAGGGGCCTACCATGTCCAAACCCCGGACGGTGAATGGCCAGGTGATGGGAATCATCTTGAGTGTCACCGATGGAGTGTGCTTTTGCTAGCTAAATCGCTGGCAACCATTACATGCCTTTACCAGCGGCTCGGTGTCTTCCATCGCCGTGGGCCAATAGAACACATGGAGGAATGCCTTTGCCACTATGGCTCGTGATGATGCGTGGTGACCGCACTCACCTTGGTGAATGTCTACCAGCAGCCAGATCCCCTCTTCTTGGCTTACGCAGCACTAGTAGATCCCACCAACACTGCGCTTGTACAGCTCGTTGTTGATAATAGTGTATGCACTTGCTCTACACTTCACTTGCCATGCCTCTACTTCCTCGTCGGGCAGCTCTCCTTTGCCTAGGAAGTTCATGAACGGCTTGGCCCATGGGGGTTTCCTGGATGGTGTACACGGTCTCCATGATGAGCTTGACTTCCTCGCCCACGGCTGGCTCAGTCTCATTGGGCGGCCTACCGGGTGGAAGAACGGAGCCAGCAGTCCACAAGGTGCTGGAGCCGGCTGGGAGTGTCGCGGCCTTCGACCCGGTAGTCCCTGGGATGGAGGCGACAGTTCCCGCGTGTGGCGCGGTAGTCCCCGGGGCCTTAGCTACAGCTTCAGGTTGCTTGGAGCCGGCAGTCCCCGCGTCCGCATCTAGCCTGATGGAGTCGGATTCCGGAGAGGGCATGATGGAGGGCTTGCGCAGGTGTTCGAGGGCGACCCCAGGCAGAATTGCTGGTTTTGTTGACCCGACACGGGCAAGTGCATCTGCAGCTTCGTTGTTTGCCTGAGGCACATGGTGAAACTCGCATCCTTCGAAGCAGGCGCATAGTTGCTGCATGAAGAAACGGTATAGTGCCATATTTGCGTCCTTGGCGTCCCAATCGCTCGATACTTGCTGCACCACCAGGTCCGAGTCCCCAAATCATAGGATGCGCCTGATGTCTTTTTGTTTTGCCATCTTGAGGCCGTGGACGAGCGCTTCATATTCAGCGATGTTATTGGATGTGCGAAAGTGGATCTACAACATGTACACCAGCCGGTATCCTTTTGGAGAGGTGATGACGACCCCGGCTCCGAGTCCCCCATTCATCTTGGAGCCGTCGAAGTGTAGCTTCGAGTGCGTGGAGTCAGGGCATGGAGGCAGGTACAACGTCTTTGCCCAGTCAACAAGGAAATCCGCTAGTTCCTGAGACTTGTTCGCCATTCTTGGGTCATACCAGATGTAGTGTGCGGCGAGCTCTATCGCGCACTTCGCCACCCGGCCAGTGGCGTCCCTGTTGTCGATGATCTCCGAAAGGGGGCTAGAGCCATGATGTCTACGCACGCTTCTATTCTTGTTGTGGGAGCAAATTCAACAAAATAGCTATCATTATTATTCTCATCACCATAATCATCAAATATAGGAGGCATATTGTAATAATAATTATTTTTCTCCTCAATAGTAGGTGGACTGAAAATATCATATTCATCATTGTAATCATCATATATTGGATGCATAGTATCATCAAAGTAAATTTTCTCCTCCATGCTTGGGGGACTAAAAATATCATGCTCATCAAAACCAGCTTCCCCAAGCTTAGAATTTTCAATAGCATTAGCAATAATGGTGTTCAAAGAATTCATACTAATAACATTGCTATTAGCATGCAGATAAAGTTCTAGGTTTTTTAATTTTCTCTTCAAACACTTCATGTCCTAACTCAAGATAAATACTATAAAGCTCTCTAATTTTGTTGTTGTTTTCCATTAAGCCTAACTAGTGAAAATAAAAACAAGAAACAAAAAGATATAATTGCAAAATCTAAAGGAAATAACTTTGAGCACTCACACACCAGCAACAGTACTAGAAGATAGCTTAGTAGCTAGAGGATGTGAGTACCTTTTACCTTACCTCCCCGGCAACGGCACCAGAAAATACCTTGATGTCTACGCACGCTTCTATTCTTGTAGACAGTGTTGGGTCTCCAAGTGCAGAGGTTTGTAGAACATCAGCAATTTTTCCCTTAAGTGGATCACCCAAGGTTTATCAAACTCAGGGAGAAGTGGTCAAAGGTATCCCTCTCAAGCAACCCTGCAATCAAGATACAAGAAGTCCCTTGTGTCCCCAACACACCCAATACACTTGTCAGGTGTATAGGTGCACTAGTTCGGCGAAGAGATACTGAAATACAAGTAATATGGATGATTATAAGTGGTAATTACAATCTAAAATAAGAGTGGAAGCAAGCAAACATGTAACAAGACTGATTGTAAACGGTGTTTCAATGCTTAGAAACAAGGCCTAGGGATCATACTTTCACTAGTGGACACTCTCATATAAATATCTTCTCTTCATGATGCTACCCTGAACTACTCTCCGGTTGGACGATGTAGGCCTATAACAGCACACCTTAAAGTTCGCATTCCCCATCTAGATAACCCCTCACTGTCACCTTGAGCGCTAGATGGTTCCAACAAACACCACAATCTCATAGAGACATCCAACTCAAATTATACTCATGATAAGTATTTATGTAACCTTAGCCAAAGTGCCACACGGAATGCACACTATCAACTTCACACACGTGGGGATAAGCAAAGATTAGTTAAAGCACTTGAGTAGCAGAATAGATCTAAGATTACAAAGCTCATGATCTCATAAGATCACGCATAGAGAGAGAGATGGACACATAGCTACCGGTAGAATCCTTAGCCTCGAGAGAGAAATACTCCCTCCTCATCATGGGAGTCAGCAACGGCGATGGATATGGCGGTGGAGTCGATGGAGATGGATCTGGGGGCACTTCCCTATCCCGGCAGGGTGCCGGAACAGAGACTCCTGTCCCCCGAATCTCCTCTTTGGTGGCGGCGGCGCTGCGGAACTTTTCGTGGAATTCTGATCTCGTGTTTAGGGTTTTCATCCCGGGGGGCTTTTATAGGAGAAAGGCAAGGTCGGTGGAGGCCCGAGGGGCCCACACCAACTGGTGGCACAGCCAGGGGGTACCCGCACCACCATAGGGTGTGGCCAGCCCTTGGCCCTCCTTCGGCTGCCCTCCGGACTCCGTGCTCCTTCTAGTAAAATATTGACTTTGGATTTTGTCCTGTCCAATTCTGAGAATATTTCCTTACTAGATTTAATAAAACCAAAAATAGCTGAAAAGAGGCAACTGGCACTGTGGCATCTTGTTAATAGGTTACTTCTAGAAAATGTATAAAAATACCTCAAAGTGTGGACAAAACATAAGAAAGTAGATATAAAACAAGCATGGAACATCAAAAATTATAGATACGTTTATGACGTATCATGCCACTAACCAGATGGAGTGCTCTTGGAAGTAGTGCTTCAGTTTCTTGGCGTCCATGTATACGCCATACACTAGCTTCTGATAGTAAGGGTACTTCTGCTTTGATAGCAAGAGTACCTCAGTCAGGTAGTACACTGGGAGCTGGACCGGCTTGGCCTTTCCTTCTTCTGGCCTTTCAACCACTAGCACGACGCTGATGGCCCGGTTGGTAGCTGCAATGTACATCAGCATTGGATCTTTTGCACCGAGGGCCGCCAGTATTGGCATAGAGGATAGCATGCGCTTGAGGTCGCGGAAGGCCTCATCCGCCTGCACCGTCTAGATGAACTTGTCTATTTTCTTCATGATTGCTACAGGGGGAGTGCTTTATCACCCAGCCGGCTGAGGGAGGCTATGAACCTGGTGAACTTCTACACGTCGTGTGGATTCTGTGGCAGCTGCATGCACTCGATTGCGCCGGTCTTCTCCGGGTTGGCCTCGATTCCATGTTCTGAGATGAGGAAACCGAGGAGCTGGCCGGCTAGGACGCTGAACACGCACTTCTCCGGGTTTAGCTTCATCTGGAACAGATGGAGGTTGGCGAATGTTTCCTTCAGGTCTTCGAGGAGTGTCCGCTGCTCCTTTGTCTTGACCACCACGTCATTGACATAGGCGTGCACGTTTCTACCGATCTGCGATTGGAGGCACTTCTGCATGCAGCGTTGGTATGTGGCACCTGAATTTGTCAGTCCAAATGGCATGGTTGTGTAGTAGTAAGCCCCATAAAAGGTGATGAATGCTATCTTTATTTAATCAGGGGGTTTATCCGGATCTGGTGGTATCCGAAATACGCGTCCAGAAACAACAACAACTCGCAACCGGTCATGGAGTCCATCACTTGATCTATCCTTGGCAGGGCGAATGGATCTTGGGGGCATGCCTTGTTGAGGCTGGTGTAGTCAAAACACATGCGCCAAGTTTTGTTATTTTTCAGCACCAGCACTGGGTTTTCCAACCATTCCGGCTGGAAAACCTCCATGATGAATCCGGCTACGATCAGCCAGGTGATTTCTTCACCAATGGTTCTTCTCTTCTCCTCAGCGAAGCGGCATAATGATTGTTTGACCGGCTTTGCATCCGGCCTAACTTGTAAAGAGTGCTCGGCGAGCTCCCTCGGAACACCAGGCATGTCCTTGGGGGACCATGCGAAGATATCCCGATTCTCACAGAGGAAGTCGACGAGCGCGCTTTCCCATTTGCTGGCAAGGCCATCTCTGACCAGGACGAACTTGTCCGGCTCGGCCTCATTGAGCAGGATCTTCTTGGTTCCCTTTGATGGCTTGAACTATGCCTCTCCGGCTAGCTTTGGCTCGCTAGCCAGCATGTCCGCCTACAGGGGCCACCACATTCTGCATGATGATGTGCTTCTCCTCTGCGATGATCATGGCTTTGGCTATCTGATACGTCCATTTTGCATCACTATTCTATGTCATAATTCACTGTTATTCATTGATATATTTCATATTAAGAGATGATACTTATGTTATTTCATTTGTTTTTGCATGGTTGATGACTTTTGGAGCATGGACCGCTGCAGTCAGGATTCTGATGGAAAAGGTGATGTTTGGAGGCAAAATTCGTGAAGATCAGAAAATCCGGGAAAATATACGGAAAATCCTATTTTTCTAGAAGACGAAGGAAGCCAGAAGGAGGAGTGGAGATGGGCCACAGGGGGGCCACACCACCCCGTGGCACGGGCCACCCTAGGCTGCGCCACCAAGTGGTGTGACCTCCCTGGCCCACCTCTGGCTCTCCCCTCTGGCGTATATATTTCCCCTGAAACCCTAAGACTCGGGGAGCGACCACAGAATGATTCTGCTGCCTCTGCGGGGCAGAAAACACCGAGAGAGAAAGATCTCTCCGGCAGACAGATTTCTGCCGGGGAATTCCTTCCCGGGGAGGGGAGATCGTCGCCATCAACACCACCATCAAGCTAGACTTCATCGGGATCATCATCATCACCACCATCAGCACCATCAGCACCCTCATCACCATCTCCATATTGCTGTAACGATTGCGTTGAATCTTGCATAGTTCTTAGGGGAAACTTTCCCGGTGTTGATTACTCTTTGTAGTTGATTTTATTGAGTGAACCATTGAATTATTGTTTATGTTCAGATTGTTATACATCATTATTCCATCTCTTGAGGACATGGGAGAAGTCATGTTGTTAGTAGTGGAGTTGTGTTGAGAAAGATTCAATAGTTTGATATTTAAGTTGTGGTGTACTTCTTCTAGTGGTGTCATGTGAACGTCAACTACATGACACTTCACCTATATGGGCCTAGGGGAATGCATTGTGTATTTGGCTACTAATCGTAGGGGTTGCCGGAGTGACAGAAACCTGAACCCCTGTTAGGAAACCATTGCACAAGGGACGTAAGGGTCTTAGAGTTTAAAGTTGTGGTTAGGTTTCTATCTTAATTACTTTCTTGTACTTACGGATGTTTGCAAGGGGTATAATCACAAGTATGTATTAGTCCTAGGAAGGTCGGTACATTAGCACAGGTTCGCCCACACAACACTTAGCAAGCTAAAGAAGATTAATCAACTATATGAAGCGAAAGCACTTGACAGTCTTCCCATGTGTCCTCGAGAATGTTTGGTCATCTTAAGTAATACAACCAGCTTGTCATTTGTTGCATAAAGGATTGGGCCACTTGCTGCATTTATTCTTATTGTCTTTTGTTTACTCGTACTTTATTTACTTGCTTTATCAAAAAACCGTAAAATCTGTTTGTTAAGTATTTGCAGAGAATTCCTGATCCATACCACTAGCCAGCACCTTCTGCTCCTCGTTGGGTTCGACACTCTTACTTATCGAAAATACTTCGATACACCCCCTATACTTGTGGGTCATCAAGACTATTTTCTGGCGCCGTTGCCGGGGAGTGAAGCGCTATTGGAGAGTGGAACTGGTAAAGGAAACTTCTACTGTGAGTATTGTTTACTTCTGTTAGTTGCTTTATTTTCATTATGGATAATTCGCTGAGTTTCTTATTTGGTAATGCTACTACCACTTCTAAGGTAGTAGATAAACAACCACCTGCTGATAATGATGTTTTTAAAATACCTACAAGGATTATTGATCGCGTTATGGATAACTACTATGTTGGGGATGGAACTATCCATCCCGGTGATCATTTACTCTTTATACACGAATTATGCGGGTTGTTCAAGTGTGCAGGTATTACTATAGATCAAGTTAAGAAGAAGTTATTCTCATTATCGCTGAAAGGAAGAGTTGAGGAATGGTATAAGCTGCTGAAGAATGGTCAAGCTCTGGAATGGGAGGAAATAGTACCTCTCTTTTATTCAAAGTTTTATCCTCCTAGTGAGATTCATAAAGATCGGAATCAAATATACAACTTTTGGCCTCTTGATGGAGAGAGTACAGCTCAAGCTTGGGGGAGATTGAAGTTACTAATGCTCAAATGTCCCATTCATGAGCTCCCCAACAATATTATTATCAACAACTTTTATGCAAGGCTCCCTCTACATGACAAGGATTTATTGGATGCTTCATGTGCTGGATCATTCACTCGCATGGAAGAAGAAGCTAAATGGGATCTTCTAGACCGTATTCAAGATAATGCTGAAGCATGGGAGAATGATAAATGTAGAAAGTCAGGTATAAATTACGATTATGAATGCATTGAATCTTTTATGGGAACTGGTGACTTCGAAAATATTAAAAATGCTTATGGTCTAGACTCTCAAGCTATTGCTTCTTATTTTAAGGCTTTTGCTTCCTACATTGAAGTGCCTAAAAAGAAGTGGAATAAGTATCATGAACCTTATAAATATATTGCTAAGAGTGTTCCTGCAAGAAATACTGAAGTTTATACTGCTAATCATGTTTTACCTGAACCTTACATTGAGAAAATGCCTTTCCCAGTTAAGATAAAGGAACATTCTATGATAGCTAGTATGTTTAATGAAAGTACGAATGAAGCTTTTGAACCTGATAAACAAATGGTTAATGAACCTATAATAGCTAATGTGAAAGACTTTGTTACTAAATATGAAGAAGAGGGACACCCTATCCTTTGTAAGGATACCTCTGATATTGTCTCACAAAGTAGTGTTAGGAGAGCTAGTATTTCTATGTTTTCTGTTAGAATAAGTGATCATTGCTATGATGGTTCTTGTGATAGTTATATTGTTAAGTTTATGCATGATACTGAAAGTTACTATGAGATAGGGAAAAGTGTTCTTATGCATCTCAATAATATCAAGTTTCCTCGTTTTATGCTGAAAGTTTTTATGTTGCACTTGTTTTGCCTTCCTATGCTACTAGCCTCTGGTTTAAACAACTTGTTTGTTTACAAAATTCCCTTGCATAGGAAGTGGGTTAGACTTAAATGTGTGTATTTTTTCTTTTTAATGCTCTCTTTCACTTCAATTCATATTCCTAAGTGAGCAGCATCAAAATCATCATGCCCATCTTAATGGCTATAAAGAAAGAGCTTTTTGGGAGACAACCCAATTTGTTTTTTGCTTTCATTTTGTTTTTGTTTCTTTGAGTCTTGGAAGTTATTACTTCGGTAATAACCTCTCCTTATCCGTTTTTTTTGGTTTTTGTGTCAAGATCAACCTCTAATGAGATAGAAGTAATATTTGGGGAAGTTGCTGTCCCGAAACAGATTTTTGTGCTTCACCGTAAAAATTCGTGAGAGATCTCTGTATGTCGGATTGAGCTGTAATTTTTTGTGCTTTTGCCCCAGGTTGTTATTTAATGTTCGTTAGTTCTGCACTTTTTGATTTGAGCAACAGAAGATTTTCGAAAAAAATGAGCTTTACCTGCTGGTCTGTTTTGACAGATTTTGCCACTTTTGCATTTGCTTCTTTATTCGACTTCCTTTTTGAATTATTTTTGGGTTTTCAGAAGGAGTTACTACGGTAGCTTATGTTTTGATGTTTTTAGTTGAAGTTGGACTCAAAAAGGTTTTATCACTTCATATATACTAATGTTGCTAATGAGAACTGTGTGGAGTTTTGTGTGAAAGAAATTTCCAGGAAGTGGAGATAATGGTGTAATAAGGAAGAGAAAGGTTTTATGACTCAAGTAATAAGAGTATAAAGATGAAGATATTGATGTTATTCAAGTAATGACTCTAGAAGAATATACTAGATACCAAATTCAGAGACCTGCAGAGCCCGCTTTCAAATAGGTAACAGTTCTGGTAAGAAAAGTTCCGCAAAAATACTATCCAACTATATTTTTGCAGTTTTTAGTCAATAAGGAAACCTACGAAGTGAAAAAGGGACGGAAATGGAGCCAGGGTGGCTCACACCACCCTGTGGCGCGGGCCCACCCCTAGCCGCGCCACCAGGTAGTGATTCCACCCCGGACTCCGCCTCTGACTCGCTTTCTCCCAGTACCTTCCTTTTAATATGAAACTTCGTAATATATAATCCCCCGGATCCCCCGAGGTTCGTATATCGTGTTTTCGTCGTGTTTTCGTTTCGATCTGTTTCTGCCAGGAACTATTCTTGAAAGCTTAAGAAGCATAATGGTGTCCGCCAAGGATAAGAGAAAGGAGCCTATGGAGGAAGATCTCCAAGACCCCAAGCAGGGGTTGGTACCTTTAGTCTCTTGCCCTGCATCAACGGAAGCCCTACGAGTCACTAAGGAGTTCTGCGATAAGTACCAAGACTTGAGGAGGAAGGTGGACATGCTTCAATGGGAGAATAATAGGCTTCACAAGATGCTGGAAGATTTCCTCACGTCAACTAAGAAAATATTACCACCACCATCGAAGGAGTAATTCGTCATCAGGTTTGGCATCCCCTTGGTTTGTTCCAAGCTTGGGGGAGTGCCACGGTATCTCATCACTATCTTCTATCTTTTTGCCTTATTAGTAGAGTCATATCATGAATAGAGAAGTTATTATGTAGGATGGTTTACATTTTGGAAGTGTCCCCTCTCACATTAGGTATGTATCCCTTGGTGTGAGTTGTCGTTATGGAATATTAATGAGAAGTTATATCATTCACTCTTTTGCATATCTTATATTAGTTTTCAATTCATGGTTATATGATTGATCTTCTGGTTAGTATTGGTAGCACTTTGGGATCATTGAGTTAATTTAGTTGGTTTTGGCAAACCTGGCTCGGTCAGTAGCAACACTATTTTTGAGAGTTGAAAGAAAAGATAAAAATACTCTAAAGAAAAATTATTTCATCATCTTTCTTTCTTGATTTGCTCATAAGTCTAGTATTCTCTAGTTAAGATCTTTTGTGCTTCCAAGGAAGATTGCATGTTTGTCTTTATCACTTGTATGTTTGTTTGTTTCCTTCAACTCTTGTACTTGCTACCCAGCCTTGCTAGCCAAAAACCTGTACTGAGAGGGAATTCTTCTCGTGCATCCACTCCTTTAAACCAAAACCCATTCCATTTGTGTCCACCATACCTACCTATTAGCATTATTGCTATTCCAAGTAAATTTTTGTTTTATCTACCTCCCAAATTAAACTTGTTATGTGAAAATTAGTGATTAAAGCTCTCACGAACTTGATGGCACACTTTACTTTCTTGCACTTAATAAACTTGAACCATTGTGCTCACCTATGTTGCGTATATGCTTGCACCTTGTAAGTTGTGAATTAGCAGAACCATGCTGTCATGGGAAACGCTTTCAACATTGCACTGGTACTTTGTACCTAGTTGATATCATGTCCTTTTGTCTATGGATGTCGTCGGTGTGAAATGAAAGAGGAGCTTGTAAGTCCATGGAGTTATGAATGTGTGTTAGAGAAACGCCTGGGCCGCTGGTCTAATCCATGCTGACATGGTGGAAACCTGCAGCGTAACCATAACGAGTATCTATGAAGCATTCTTCTTATAAAAAAAGAGATAGATATTGAGAAAAAGAGAAAAGAAAAAAAGATATTATGAAAAGAGGAAAGAGAGAAAAAAGCACCATATTCCCATGGTAAATAAGAAGATTGCTAAGATGCTTATTGTCTGCTTACCTTGTCATTTTGATATGGGGATTCTTCCGTATCATCGGGCAAGGGGTACCCCGTTGGCGGTTCTCTATGATACACATATGCTTACAATGATAAGAACTTACCGGTGACTAAACTTGAGTAGCATGAGGAGAGGCCCTCGTATTCAAGGGACATGAGATTCTCAATTTACAACTTGTCAATGCATATCCTCATATTTGATCACTTTAACCTTAATCACCTAAAGATGCCTATGATAGGGGCAATGAGAGCTAAAAGCTAGTAAGTATCATAATTTTTGGGAGCTCTTTATGAGACTTGCAATCCCTGCTTCCCTCTGCGAAGGGCCTTTCTTTTCCTTTTTTTAGATGAGTCAGTAAACCTATTCCCTTCTATCTCAGCAAGTATTTTGAGTTGTTGTGTTTCATTCATTCATATGATGATTTATTCAATCATGTTTGCTTATGTTCCTTGCTTTGCACATTGTTCTTATCTTGGTGATTACTACTTTGAAAGCTATCATTGAAAACCAGTTATTTGTGAAACCCCAGCAAATTACCAACTATTCTTCGACCAAGAGCTAAGTTTGCCATTACCAATTATGATTTACTTTATGTATCTTTATTGTGTTTCCTTTACTCATTGCAAGTTAAGTTATATAATAGTGAGTTGTCTTCTGTTATGATCTATGTATTGATGAATGTGATGCTTCTTGTCCGTATTCTTTTATCGACTCTTCACTCCATAAACCTGAGGCCATGTTTATTGAGCTCAGTTTCGCTTCGGGACAAGCGAAGTCTAAGCTTGGGGGGAGTTGATACGTCCATTTTGCATCACTATTCTATGTCATAATTCACTTTTATTCATTGATATATTTCATATTAAGAGATGATACTTATGTTATTTCATCTGTTTTTGCATGGTTGATGACTTTTGGAGCATGGACCGCTGCAGTCAGGATTCTGATGGAAAAGGTGCTGTTTGGAGGCAAAATTCGCGAAGATCAGAAAATCCGGGAAAATATACGGAAAATCCTATTTTTATAGAAGACGAAGCAAGCCAGAAGGAGGAGTGGAGATGGGCCACAGGGGGCCCGCACGACCGCCTGGAGTGGGCCACCCTAGGCCACGCCACCAGGTGATGTGGCCGCCCTGGCCCACCTCTGGGTCTCCCCTCTGTCGTATATGTTTCCCCCGAAACCCTAAGACTCGGGGAACGACCATAGAAAGATTCCGCCGCCTCTGCGGGGCGGAAAACACCAAGAGAGAAAGATCTCTCCGGCAGACAGATTTCTGCCGGGGGAATTCCTTCCCGGAGAGGGGAGATTGTCGCCATCAACACCACCATCAAGCTAGACTTCATCGGGATCATCATCATCATCACCACCATCATCACCATCAGCACCCTCATCACCATCTCCATATTGCTGTAACGATTGTGTTGAATCTTGCATAGTTCTTAGGGGAAACTTTCCCGGTGTTGATTACTCTTTGTAGTTGATGCTATTGAGTGAACCTTAAATTATTGTTTATGTTCAGATTGTTATACATCATTATTCCATCTCTGATCATGATCCATATGATGTCTTGTGAGTAGTTCATTTTGTTCTTGAGGACATGGGAGAAGTCATGTTGTTAGTAGTGGAGTTGTGTTGAGAAAGATTCAATAGTTTGATATTTAAGTTGTGGTGTACTTCTTCTAGTGGTGTCATGTGAACATCGACTACATGACACTTCACCTATATGGGCCTAGGGGAATGCATTGTGTATTTGGCTACTAATCGTAGGGGTTGCCGGAGTGATAGAAACCTGAACCCCCGTTAGGAAACCATTGCACAAGGGACGTAAGGGTCTTAGAGTTTAAAGCTGTGGTTAGGTTTCTACCTTAATTACTTTCCTGTACTTACGGATGTTTGCAAGGGGTATAATCACAAGTATGTATTAGTCCTAGGAAGGTCGGTACATTAGCACAGGTTCACCCACACAACAGTTAGCAAGCTAAAGAATATTAATCAACTATATGAAGCGAAAGCACTTGACAGTCTTCCCATGTGTCCTCGAGAACGTTTGGTCATCTTAAGTAATACAAACGACTTGTCCTTTGCTGCATAAAGGATTGGGCCACTTACTGCACTTATTCTTATTGTCTTTTGTTTACTCGTACTTTATTTACTTACTTTATCAAAAACCCCTAAAAATTTGTTTGCTAAGTATTTGCAGAGAATTCCTGATCCATACCACTAGCCAGCACCTTCTGCTCCTCGTTGGGTTCGACACTCTTACTTATCGAAAATACTACGATACACCCCCTATACTTGTGGGTCATCACTATCTTAGAGACTTCAGTGGTGCATTCCACCGACCGCTTGTAGTTACATGTGATGGTGATTACTCCCTTTGTGCCATGGAGGTTCATCTTGAGGTATGCGTAGTGCTGCACCGCCATGAACTTGGTTATCACTAGGCATCCAAGGATGGCGTGGTATCCGCTGTAGAGGTTGACCACCTCGAACCAGATGGGCTTGCAGCAGAAGTTGTCTTCTGTGCCAAAGATGATATCCAGTCGGATCCCGCCAATGGGCGAATGCAATGGACTCGGAACAGCTCTGTGGAAGGAGGTACTAGATGGCTCAAGCTAGGATTCGCTGATGCCGAGCCGGTCCAGAGAGCTGCGGTACAGGAGGTTGATTTATGTTGCTGCCTCCATCAACAAAGACGCGGGAGAACCTACACGAGTGCTTCTTGGAGACGAAGATGGGATCCAGGACCATTCCGTATGTGCTCGGGTGTGGCAACATGTTTGGCTGGTCCTTCCGGCTCCACATAATCTCTTGCTCATACCAGTTTAGGTATTGAGGGACGGGAGGGACGATTGCGTTCACCTCTGCCTTGTGGCGCCTCTTGCTATGCTTGGTCTCCGGATGGTGATGAAGATGTGGTAGTTTCCTACCAGGCGAGGGTACTCTCCGCCGTCCTCGTCCTGGCGGTTCTGGCATTCGCGGTTGTCCTGCTTGCCACCGGCTAGAGGAGGCGGGGGCGGTGGTGGCAACCCAAATACCTTGGCCATCTCCTTTGTCCAGGTGCACTAGCAAGTTATATGTGTAGCCATCTTGTTGCCGCCACTATGGAAGTTGCACAGGCCATCAAGCATCAATTCGGTGGTGTACTTGCACCGAGGTGGCCGGTCATCGGGCTTCTGCCTCCGATTGCCGCCTACAGCTAGGTCCTCTTGAACGGCTGCTACCTACTGATACATTGCAAATGTATCTATAATTTTTGATGTTCCATGCTTGGTTTTATCCACTTTCTTGTGTTTTATCCACACTTTGGAGTACTTTTCATATGATTTCTTGGACTAACCTATTAACAAGAGCCACGATGCCGCCTGTTTTCTGCTGTTTTTGGTTCCAGGAAAGTCAGAAAATGAATATTCTCGGAATTGGACGGGACAAAAGCCAAAGTGCCTATTTTTCCGAAAGTCGTCAGATGCCAGAATACGAGACGGAGAAAGGCTGGGGGCCGGCCACACCACCTGGCCGCACGGCCAGGCCTGGCCCACGCAGGGGTGGTTTGGCCGACCCCAGCACCCCCTCGGCCTCTCCTTCCGCCTATATATTGCCCTCGGGATGAAAACCCTAAGTACCCGATCAAAAATCCACGAAAGAGTATGTAGCCACCGTCATCTGCATCCATAGATCGGGAGGGATCTGAAGCTCTTCCCGACACCCTGCCGGAGAGGGGAATTCACCCTGGAGGCCTTCTTCATCACCATGCAAGCCTCCGGTGTGATGCGTGAGTAGTTCATCTCTGGACTATGGATCCATGTAGTAGCTAGATGGCTAGTTCTCCTCCTTTGTGCTTTCATGTCTAGATCTTGTGAGCTCCGTTCATGATCAAGATCATCTATTTGTAATTCTGCATGTTGTGTTTGTGGGGATCCAATGGATATTGAGATGCTATTTCAGATTGATTATTGATTCTATCATGTCTTTGTTATTTGTGATCTTGCATGCTTTACGTTGTTAGTAGCTATCTTGGCCAAGTAGATACTAGCAACTCCAAGAGTTAGTATTTATGCTCGATAGTGGGTTCATGCCTCTAGTAATCCGGGGAAGTGACAGAAATCTCTAAGGTACTAGATGTGCTGTTGCTACTAGGGAGAAAACAACAATCCTTTGTTCATAGAACAATCATATGGTTTACATTACACACAATTTGTAAAGCAATAAGCTGTTGCTTGCAACTTAATACTAGAGGGGGTTCGGATGATAACTTGAAGGTGGATTATTAGTCATAGATGCAGTTGGATGGCGGTCTATGTATAATGTTGTAATGCCCAATCAAGTTCCAAAGGAGTCAAGATGATTAGTATATGCATGTATTTCTTTCTCGATGTTTGTCAATTGCCCCACTGTAATTTGTTCACCCAGCATGTTATCTATCTTAAGGAGAGACACCTCTAGTGAACTATGGATCCCGGTCCTTTTCTTTACATACAATCTATAAACTATTTACTGCTTTGTGTTTAGTTTCTGCAAACTATTACTTCCTTCCATTCGATACGTTTAATCCTTTGTTTTCAGCAAAACCGGTGAGATTGACAACCTCATCGCAAGTTGGGGACAAAGTTCTGTGGTTGTATTGTGCAGGTCTCCACATTGCTACTAGCACCGGTAGTGCACCCTGCCAAGGCTTAGCTAGCAACACCTTTGGGGTGTTTCCTTGCTCCTACTGGTTCAATTAAGCCTTGGTTTCATAACTGAGGGAAACTTGCCGTTGTGCTCATCATACCTTCCTCTTGGGGTTCCCCAACGAGCTTGTTAATACACGAGCCATCAAGCACTTTTCTGGCACCATTGCCGGGGAGTCAAGGACATCTTCACAAGGGGAGTCCCTCATAACCAATCTCTTTACTTTGTTATTTTTGTTTTGCTTAGTTTCTTTTTGCTTTGTTTGCTTGTTTTGTTATCAAAAATACACAAAAATTAGTTTTACAAGTTTTCTTTCTTATTTTAAAACACAAAAAATGACTACTCTTGAAAACACTAAGTTGTGTGACTTCACTAGCACCAACAACAATGATTTTATGAGCACACCTATTACACCACCTGTGCCTGAAGATACTTTCTTTGAGATAAAACCTGCTTTGCTCAATCTTGTTATGAGAGAACAATTTTCTGCTATTGGTAATGAAGATGCTGCTGCCCATCTAAATAACTTTGTTGAACTTTGTGAGATGGAAAAGCATAGGGATGTAGATGGTGATATTATTAAGCTGAAATTATTTCCTTTCTCTTTGAGAGGAAAAGCTAAAGAATGGTTGAATTCCTTAACTAGGAATAGTATTGATTCTTGGACTAAGTGCAAAGATGCTTTCATTGGAAAATACTATCCTCCTGCTAAGATTATATCTATGAGAAGTGAAATAAGAAGTTTAAACAATATGATAATGAGCATGTTGCTCAAGCTTGGGAAAGAATGAAATCTTTGGTAAAGAATTGTCCCACTCATGGACTGACTGCTTGGATGATCATCCAAACTTTTTATGCAGGATTGAACTATTCTTCAAGGAACCTATTGGACTCTGCTGCTGGAGGTACCTTTATGACCATCACTTTGGGTGCTGCAACAAACCTTTTGGACAATATGATGGTTAATTATTCTGAATGGCATACTCAGAGAGCTCCACAAGGTAGGAAGGTAAATTCTGTTGAGGAAACTTCCTCCTTGAGTGATAAGATTGATATTATTATGTCTATGCTTGTTAATGGGAAAGCCCATATTGATACAAATAATGTTCCTTTAGCCTATCTGGTTACTCAAGAAGAGAAAGTTGATGTGAACTTCATAAAAAATAACAATTTTGGCAACAATGCTTATGGTGTAATAACAATTATAGGCCCTACCCTCCTAATAATACTTATGGCTATAATGGTAAACCTGGATTACCTAGTGAAGGAAGAATTTTAGAAGTTCAAAGAGCCACTAAAAACTTCATGCAAATGCAATATGAGCAAAATAAACTATTCACTAAAACTATGGAGGAACAATCTACCATTTTTAAGAACATTAGCCATCAAATTGAGAGTCTAAATAGGGAAATTCCTAGTTTACAATTGAAACTCTCTAATGCTAAAAGAAATATATCATCTTTGTCTCAAGCTCAATCCTCTTTGATCAATAAAATGGCTGCTAAACCTAAAACTAATGATAATCCCTTTGCAGCTACTAATGCTATACAAGTAAGAATTGATGAAAATGTTAGACTATTAGCTGAATTACATGCTAAGTGGGAAAGAGAAGATGAAATTGCTAGAAACATTAGTGTTTCTACTATCACCACCACTAGTGTTGAGGCTAGTAATAGTTCTACTACTCTAGATGATAAATTTGATTTTGATCTTGATGGGTGTAATATCTCTAAAGTTATTAAGTTCCTACAAAAGCTTACTAAAAGTCCTAATGCTAGTGCTATGAACATGGCCTTTACAAAACACATTACTGATGCTCTCATAAAGATTAAAGAAGAAAAGATAAAACATAAAACATAAAGCTTCTATTCCTATAAAACAAGAAGATGGTTGGGAACCCATCATTAATATGAAAGTAAATGACTTTGATTTCAAAGCTTTATGTGATCTTGATAGCAGTGTTTCTATTATGCCTAGAAGGATTTATGATATGCTTGATTTGCCACCACTTGAAGATTGTTATTTGAATGTCCCACTTGATGATAGTGCTAAAAAGAAACTCATGGGGAGTCTTAATGATGTTCTTATTATGGTTAACAATGCCTATGTCCCTGTTGATTTCTATGTTTTGGATGTTGAATGCAATGCTTCTTGTCCTATTACTTTGGGAAGACCTTTTCTTAGAACTGTTGGTGCCATTATTGATATGAAAGAAGGCACCATTAAATATCAACTCCCACTCAGAAAGGTATAGAACACTTCCCAAAGAAGAGAGAGAAGATTACTTTTGCATCTCCTATGAAAACAAAATTTGGTCTTAATGCTTCTTCATTGAGAACACTTGATTCTTTTTCTTGCTTCTTATGCCTAACTTAAAGGCGTTAAAGAAAAGTACTTATTGGGAGATAACCCAAAAGTTTTAGATGAGTCTTGGAAGTTATTACTTCAGTAATAACCGCTCTTTATCCTTTTTATTTGCTTTTTGTGCCAAGAGTAACCTCTAATGAGAGAGAAGTAATGATTGGGAAAGTTGCTGTCCCGAAACAGATTTCTGTGCTTCACCGTAAAAATTCGTGTAAAATCTCTTAACGTCTTTTTGAGGCGTGAATTTTTGTGCTTCTGCCCCAGGTTGTTATATAACTTTTGTTAGTTCAACACTTTTTGATTTTAGCAACAGAAGGTCTTCAAAAAAATCCGTCTTTACCTGCTGGTCTGTTTTGATAGATTTCTGCCATTTTCTGCATTTGCTTTTTGTTGGTTTCTTTTTTAGTTCTTTTGGGGAATTGAGCTTTTTGAGGGAAGTGATTCAGTAGCTAGTGTTCTAATGGAAGTTTATTTGGTGTTGGAACTGAACCTTAAGACTTATTTATCTTGAGTGCACTAATGTTGCTAATAAAGATTGTGTGAAGTTTTGTATGAAGGAAAAATTTCAGGTGTATGGAAGGAATGAGTAATGAGATGAAGGATGGACTAAAGCTCAAGCTTGGGGATGCCACGTGTGACACCCCAAGAAATATCCAAGAATTGCAAGCGTCAAAGCTTGGGGATGCCCAAGGCATCCCCTTCTTCATCAATAAAAATCCCAGGTTTCTTCCAAACGCTTCATTTTTATTGTTTCATGCACAGTTGTGTTGTTCTTGGAGCGTCTTGTTTTTCGTTTTTGTTTTGGTTTTTCGTTTGCTTGGTTTTCTTAGTTTGCTGAATAAATTGGTTGGACCCCCTCTTTCATACATTGGTTTTCAAATAGTTTGGTTTGGTTTGGAAAAGAGTAGGAAATCTCATGCTTATGTGGTAAAAAGAGCTTGTTTTTGACTGTGGCCTATGCTTTGTCATGCCATGCTTGATATTGTTTTGGCTTTATGCTTAGTATTCTTTGTTGTAGCATGAATTGTTATAAATAATTGAGATTGCTTAATGTGCCTTGGATGAACATGCGTTGTTTTAGCATATTAAAGCATAGTATAGTGGTATTCTCCTTTGATGCTTTATTTGGGTTGACTTGGCACATGCTCACACCATGTTATGACTATCTCAAGTCACCATAGCCTTTATGATCCTTTAGTTTTCAACTTGTAGTATCACTTTATGCTTTGATCAATGATGTTTTGTCGCTCTGCATGATTATGTCCATTATTGCTCTCTTAGTTTGTCGCTCTCAGTCTTTTCCTAGCCTCCACAACCAAGTATGAGTTCCACTCATGCATCCAACTCCCTAAACCAAGTTATTATAAAGAGTCCACCATACTTACCTACTAGCTTATGCTATTCCAAGTATATTCATGCTTTTGTTTACCTTCCAAATTAAACTTGTTATGAGAAAACTAGTGATTAAAGCTCTCACGAACTTTATGGCACACTTTACTTTTCTTGCACTTAATAAACTTGAACCATTGTGTCGTCTATGTTGTATATGCTTGCACTTATTTGTTGGGAATTAGCAAAACTATGCTGTCATGGGGAACGCTTTCAACATTGCACTTGGTACTTGTACCTAGTTGATATCATGCTCTTTTGTATATGGATGTCGTCGGTGTGAAATGAAAGGGGAGCTTGTAAGTCCATGGAGTTATGTATATGTGTTAGAGAAACGCCTAGGCCGCTGGTCTAATCCATGCTGACATGGTGGAAACCAGCAGCGTAACCATAATGAGCTGTCTATGAAGCATTCTTCTTATAAAAAAAGAGAGTCCTATATTGAGAAAAAAGAGAAAAAGAGGAAAAAATGAGATTATGAGAAGAGGAAAGAGAGAAAAAAGCACCATATTCCCATGGTAAATAAGAAGATTGTTGAGATGCTCGTTGTCTGCTTGCCTTGTCATTTTGATATGGGGATTTTTCCGTATCATCAGGCAAGGGGTACCCCGTTGGCGATTCTCTATGATACACATGTACTTACGATGACAAGAACTTACCGGTGACTAAACTTGAGTAGCATGAGGAGCGGCCCTCGTATACAAGGGACATGAGATTTCTAACTTATACTTCGTCAATCATGTACACCATAGTTTGTTCACTTTAACCTTAATCACTTCAAGATGCTTATGATAGGGGCAATGAGAGCTGAAAGCTATAAGTACCATAATTTTTGGAAGCTCTTTATGAGACTTGAATCCCTGCTTCCTTCTATGAAGGCCTTTCTTCCACCTTTATATTGAGTCTCCACCTTCTACCTTTATGCACCTACTTTGAGAGCATAGTGGCCATTCTTAGTTCTATGTGCATTGTCCCAAGACTAGTTGATTGATGCATAACTTGATATTGCTTGTTTTAAACTATTTGTATCTAGTCACTCTTATGAACTTTGAAGGTGTCCTATGCATTTATATTTGCTACACTATGAGGGACAAGCTGAATACTATTATGCTATGTTTTCTTTATGTGAAACAAAAAAACGTCTTGCAAAGCATTGTTATTCATGAATCTTTTGTTTGTGCCTTTTCATGTTGCATCATAGTTTCTTTGTCTTATGCTAGAACTTTGTCTTTCATGTTATGATTGAAGTACTATGATCCCAGCTTTGAATGTTTTACAAATACTTTGATCAAGTCTTTGATGGTGCATGTCACCTCAAAAATTATTCTTTCTTTTTATCACTTACCTACTCGAGGATGAGCAGGAGTTAAGCTTGGGGATGTTGATACATTGCAAATGTATCTATAATTTTTGATGTTCCATGCTTGGTTTTATCCACTTTCTTGTGTTTTGTCCACACTTTGGAGTACTTTTCATATGATTTCTTGGACTAACCTATTAACAAGAGCCATAGTGCCAGCTGCCTGTTTTCTGCTGTTTTTGGTTCCAGGAAAGTTAGAAAATGAATATTCTCGGAATTGGACAGGACAAAAGCCAAAGTGCCTATTTTTTCGAAAGTCATCAGATGCCAGAATACGAGACGGAGAAGGGCTGGGGGCCGGCCACACCACTTGGCCACGCGGCCAGGCCTGGCCCGCGCCAGGGGTGGTCTGGCCGACCCCAGCACCCCCTCGGCCTCTCCTTCCGCCTATATATTGCCCTCGGGACGAAAACCCTAAATACCCGATCAAAAATCCACAAAAGAGTATGTAGCCGCTGTCATCTCCATCCCTAGATCGGGAGGGGTCTGAAGCTCTTCCTGGCACCCTGCTGGAGAGGGGAATTCACCCTAGAGGCCTTCTTCATCACCATGCAAGCCTGTGGTGTGATGCGTGAGTAGTTCATCTCTGGACTACGGATCCATGTAGTAGCTAGATGGCTGGTTCTCCTCCTTTGTGCTTTCATGTCTAGATCTTGTGAGTCTGGCTCATGATCAAGATCATCTATTTGTAATTCTGCATGTTGTGTTTGCGGGGATCCGATGGATATTGAGATGCTATTTCAGATTGATTATTGATTCTATCATGTCTTTGTTATTTGTGATCTTGCATGCTTTCCGTTGTTAGTAGCTATCTTGGCCAAGTAGATGCTAGCAACTCCAAGAGTTAGTATTTATGCTCGATAGTGGGTTCATGCCTCGTAACTGGGAAGTGACAGAAATCTCTAAGGTACTAGATGTGCTGTTGCTACTAGGGAGAAAACAACAATCCTTTGTTCATAGAACAATCGTATTGTTTACATTACACGCAATTCGTAAAGCAATAATCTGTTGCTTGCAAATTAATACCGGAGGGGGTTTGGATGATAACCTGAAGGTGGATTATTAGTCATAGATGCAGTTGGATGGCGGTCTATGTATAATGTTGTAATGCCCAATCAAGTTCCAAAGGAGTCAATATGATTAGTATATGCATGTATTGCTTTCTCGATGTTTGTCAATTGCCCCGCTGTAATTTGTTCACCCAGCATGTTATCTATCTTAAGGAGAGCCACCTCTAGTGAACTATGGATCCCGGTCCTTTTCTTTACATACAATCTATAAACTGTTTACTGCTTTGTGTTTACTTTCTACAAACTATTACTTCCTTCCGTTCGATACGTTTAATCCTTTGTTTTCAGCAAAACCGGTGAGATTGACAACCTCATCGCAAGTTGGGGACAAAGTTCTGTGGTTGTGTTGTGCAGGTCTCCATGTTGCTACTAGCACTGGTAGTGCGCCCTGCCAAGGCTCAGCTAGCAACACCTTTGGGGTGTTTCCGTGCTCCTACTGGTTCGATTAAACCTTGGTTTCATAACTGAGGGAAACTTGTTGTTGTGCTCATCATACCTTCCTCTTGGGGTTCCTCAACGAGCTTGTTAATACACGAGCCATCACCTACTTGGACCCGTAACGGTTGTCCAGCTGGTCATCCTTTCTCTTGTCATGGCGGTTGTCGTGCCGCCTGGAGTTGTTGTGGTTCCTATCCAGCTAGCACCGGTCCATGGAATTATCCAGGATGATCTGCCCCTGGTCGTCCACCATGATGGCCTTCTTCAGTGCCGCGTCGGTGGTGGCGTACTTGTCCGCGATGGCCATGGCCTAAGCCATGCTGGTGGGCTCGACCTGCCTGAGCTTATGCTTGAGCATTGTGCCGTCTCTGAGGCCGTTGATGAAGAAGTCAATCGTTTGGTGCTCGCGTAACCCTTCGCATGAGTTGTGCATGCTTGTCCACCAGATAAGGTAGGAGCGGTCGGACTCGTCCTTTCCCTGAATGCACAGGGCAAGCTCGTGAGGCTGTCCCGGCCGCCTGTAAGTGCTGGTGAAGTTGTAGATGAATGCTTTCTCAAAGTCGACCGAGGCATTAATGTTGTTGTCAAGGAGACTGTTCAACCAGGTTCTGGCTAAATCGAGGAGCATGAGGGGGACATAGCGTACGGACACCCACCGGTTGCCGGTAGCTATGCCCACAGCGGTGACATAGTCTATGAGCCAGTCCTCCGGCTTTACCGAGCCGTCGTACTTTGGCGTGTCTCTTGGGAGCGAAAATCCCTTTGGAGACGGTTCGCTCCGGATCCAAGTTCCAAAACATCCTTGGCCGGCTGGGCTTTCTTCCTCCAGCACGCGTGACTGCATCAGGAGGTCGATGCATGAGCGTGCGTCGCACGTTTCTGGCTCGCGCGGGCCCAATCGCCTCATCAGGCGGGACTTTGCCGGCGCATGGCTTCTCTCGACTTCTTCAGTCGGTTGATGGCGTTGCCCTTGCCTGGCTCCGTTAGCCGAAGCGCGGTTTCTGCTGGTGACGGCGGCAGTGTCGAGTTGATGATGTCCATGGCTAGCCGATCCGCCACATGGACGGCTATTTTTCTTTGTCCCGTTTGGAGAGGAGGCCTTGCTACCTCCAGCTGTCGGGTCCGCCACCCAACGAGGCTATGTTGGGGATATACTTTCTGGGTATCCTCACTGTGCCTCACTGACCAGGGTGGCCCACTTTGGGTTAGTGCTTTTCTTCACGAGCGGCCCAGTCAGGGAGAAGAGACGGAGTCCGGTCCAGCTATGGGAAGGCCCAGAAGACTTACCGACATAGGCCTATAGTGTTACTTGTAGTTCAAGATGTACTCTGTAACCGAATATTAGTCGTAGCCGGATAGGTCTCTCCTATAAAGCCTAGGCCGGATATTTATATAAGCCGTCCTAGGGACCAGCCTTTAGGGCACCCCACAATAGTCTACAATCTCAACTCGCACAGGAGAAACCCTTGTATCCCATATTTCGGCTCTGCCGTATTACTAGATTGCTAGCAGGAGTAGGATCCGTCCAAAGCCGGCTGATTCGATCCTAGGTAACCTTGTGTGCTCACCGTCCCAGATTACCGTACGTCTCACGCCCTTCTCTTCTACACGCCTCGAGGACCCCCTCATGGCGTACTTCTCATCAATTCGACGACAGTTGGCGCCCATCGTGGGGCAAGTGAGATTTGGATCTGTGTTCCGAGCAAAATCAGCAAGAATCAGAATCGGCGAGACAATCGCCATCGGCCGCGTCCTCTACACCAGTGATGTCCCTGTCTTCATTCTCGATGAGACCTGGATTCCGACCAGGGAGGCCGTGGCTGCCTACACCATTATGTCTTTTGGTGAGATCAATGTTTACATCGGTTTCGCTGAACCTGCCCCACCCACCCCAGCGGTGATGATAGAGGCATAAGAAGTTTCTAGGTCCACTTTGTCCGTGGAGGCGGCAGAGTTCTGGATCCCATAAAACCCTAATCCCACCCATCCTGCACCCATCGCGGAGATAGTGGAGAACGAGCCTGAAGCAGATCTTGCGGTGCAAGTCGAATCTGGAGTGGATCTCCCTAGGGAGGCTGAATCCAGATCGTCTGACCGTCGAGATCAAAATCAAGGAGGAGCAAGACAACAACTCTGGTTCCAGCGCTGCCAACGCCAGAATGGATCAACCTTTCCTGAGGTATACGTTGAGGCATATGATGCTACAAGACGCCAGCATGGATGAAATCCTCGAGACCATCAGGCGTTTCGAATAAGCCCACGAGGAAAGTCACAACTACCCCAGGATGGACGCGTCGCACTTCGTCGGATATGTTGGATCTGGATCCTACTCTACCGATGCTGGAGACAATGAAGACTCAGTGCTGGAGGCGATCGGAACAAACACCACCTTACCAGCATCTTCGGATGATTCAATGATGTCGGTGGAATATGAAGAGGAGTATAACTCCAAAGCTAAAGAGGAAGGAGAATCCATGGATAAAGGATCCAGAGAAAATTCTCCCAAAGCGCAGGATGACATGGATCTCGAAGATAATACCGACGTCCAGATGCCCGAAAGTACCGATCAGAGCTTGACTTTGGGAAATGGACCCAAAGCCGTCTTTGCTACCGGCGCAGCCAAGAAGGCAAAGCAGAGGAACAAGAAGAAGACTCCGACAAAATACCCTCCTGCTGAGGAAGTAGTTGCCAAAGAATACGAAGAAGACTCGGATGGAGCCCTAATCCCAGACGAGCCAAAGGAAACTCTGGTGGATGGATACGTGGTTACCGTTGGTGCTCGTAAACTCATCGACGTTGCGTTAACTACGCCAATCCCTACTCAATTTCGAGATGATCGTTTTGATAGGTTAAAGATTTTTTTCCGACATCGTATGCAAAAGTTATAGCCGTTTTTACCCTGCCATGACCTATTTTTGCAAAATACATCGAAATTCATGTTTTTCAATTTTGTCTAGATCTATACCCTAAAATCTAATTACAACTCAAAGGGATTTTTTTTTGAAGTTTCTATCATTTTTGTTTATTTTTAACAAAACTGAAAACGCGATCCACGGGGGGGGGGGTCTTGTTTTCCATATTCTGTGGCACATATGTCCATATGCGCCACAGAAACATCACTTTATGTGGCGCATATGGACATATGCGCCACAGAAGTGTCTCGCCCCTTTTTTTGGTGCTCGGTCCCATCAACTTTCTGTGGCGCATACATCTATATGCGCCACAAAATCATCACTTTCTATGGCGCACACGAAAATATGCGCCACAGAAATGTGGACTTATGTGGCACATATCGGTTTCGTGCACCACTGAACTACAAAACTTCAGTGGCGCATTTTTCCTAGTGCGCCACTGATACTTATTTGTGGCGCATGGTTTTACATATGCGCCACAGGATATCTTGTCTACCTATAGCTGTTTTCCTAGTAGTGCTATGCTCTCTCAATAGGTGCATAAAGATAGAAGATGGAGACTCAACATAAAGGTAAAAGAAAGGCCCTTCATAGAAGGAAGCAAGGATTCAAGTCTCATAAAGAGCTTCCAAAAATTATGGTACTTATTACCTTTCAGCTCTCATTGCCCCTATCATAAGCATCTTTAGGTGATTAAGGTTAAAGTGAACAAATATGAGGATATGCTTGACAAGTTATAAGCTGAAAATCTCACGCCCCTTACTTACGAGTACCGTTCCTCATGCTACTCAACTTTAGTCACAAGTAAGTTCTTGTCATTGTAAGTACATGTGTATCATAGAGAACCGCCAACGAGGTACCCCTTGCCCGATGATACGGAAGATTCCCCATATCAAAATGACAAGGCAAGCAGACAATGAGCATCTCAGCAATCTTTTTGTATGCTATTTGCATAGGGTTTTCCCCTTTTTTTTCTTCTTTTTCTCTTTTTGTCTGTTTTTTTAATGCTTCATAGATTGCTCACTATGGTTATGCTGCAGGTTTCCACCATGATTAGGCATGGCTTAGACCAGCCGCCCAGGCGTTTCTCTAACACATATAGGAACTCCATGAGCCTTACAAGCTCCCCTTTCATTTCACACCGCCGGGATCCATAAGCAAAAGAACATGATATCAACTAAATAAAGTGCAATGTTGAAAGCGTTCCCCATGATACATGGTTCTGCTAATTCACAACTTACAAAGTGCAAGGATATACGCAACATAGATGGGCACAATGGTTCACATTTATTAAGTGCAAGAAAGTAAAGTGGGCCATCAAGTTCGTGAGAGCTTTAATCACTAATTTTCACATAACAAGTTTAATTTGGAAGGTAGATAAAAACATGAATATACTTGGAATAGCAATAATGCAGGTAGGTATGGTGGACTCTTTGGAATAACTTGGTTTTATTTGGAGTTGGATGCATGAGTGGAACTCATACTTGGTACATATGGAGGCTAGCAAAAGACTGGGAGCTTTCCCATATCAAAATGACAAGGCAACAAACAATGAGCATCTCAGCGATCTTTTTATTTGCTATTTGCATAGGTTTTTATTGAGGATGCTTCACAGAATGCTCACTATGGTTATGCTGCAAGTTTCCACCATGATTAGGCATGGCTTAGGCTAGCCGCCCAGGCATTTCTCTAACACACATACAAACTCCATGAGCTTACAAGCTCCCCTTTTATTTCACAACGTCGGGATCCATAAACAAAAGAACATGATATCAACTGAATAATAAGTGCAATGTTGAAAGCATTCCCCATGGGAGCATGGTTCTGCTAATTCACAACTCATAAAGTGCAAGCATATAAGCAACATAGATGGACACAATGGTTCAAGTTTATTAAGTGCAAGAAAATAAAGTGTGCCATCAAGTTTGTGAGAGCTTTAATCACTAATGTTCACATAACAAGTTGAATTTGGAAGGTAGATAAAAACATGAATATACTTGGAATGGTGTAACACACCATGCATAGGAATTTATAGTGGACTCTTTGGAATAACTTGGTTTCTTGGAGGTTGGATGCATGAGTGGAACTCATACGTGGTATAGGTGGAGGCTAGCAAAAGACTGGGAGCGACCAACTAAGAGAGAAATAATGGCCATAATCATGCAAAGCGACAAAACATTATTAATTAAAGCATAAAGTGATATTGCAAGTCAAAAACTAAATGATCATAGAGGCTATGGTGACTGGTTCATAGTCTTAACATGGTGTAAGAATGTGCCAAGTCAACCCAAATAAAGCATCAAAGGAGAATACAACAATATTATGCTTTTATATGCTAAAACGACACATGATTCTTTCAAGGCACATTAAGCAATCTCAATTGTTTGGAACAAGTCATGCTACAGCAATAATTACTAAGCATAAAGTCAAAGCAATATCAAACATGACATGATAAAGTCTAGGCCATAGTTAAAACAAGCTTCCTTTCGTACCACTATAAGCATGAAACTTCCTACTCTTTTCCAACACCAATCAAAAACTAAAGCTAAATGCAGTGCTAGGAAAGGAGAACACTCATAGAACAATAAGAGTGAAAACTAGAGTGTTCTAGGCAATGAATAACGGGGTGTGTCTCTCTCCAAAAGAAGTGTGTTGGGATCTAACCAACTTATTTAAGCAAACCAAACAAACTAAAACTAAAAACAAAAATGAAGATGCTGCAAGAACAACACAATTTGTGCATGAAACAATAAAAATGAAGTGTTTGAAAGAAAACCTGAGATTTTTATTGATGAAGAAGGGGATGCCTTGGGCATCCCCAAGCTTTGACGCTTGTACTTCTTGAATATTTCTTGGGGTGACACGGGTGGCATCCCCAAGCTTGAGATTTTGTCCATACTTCATCTTATCACATTATTCTTCCCTACACTTTAAAATTTCCTTCATACAAAACTGCACACAGTCTTCATTAGCAACATTAGTGTATTCAAGATAATAAGTCTTTGGGTTTAGTTTCAACACAAGTAAAACTTCCATTAAAAGACAAGCTACTATAGCAATTCCTTCTAAAATCTCAAATGATCAAAGAGAACTCAAAGAGAAAGAGATTAAGAGGCAAATGCAAATAATGGCAGAAATCTGTCAAAACAGACCAGCAGGTAAAAACCGATTTTTCTGAAGACCTTCTGTTGCTCAAATCAAAAAGTGATAAATTAAGGAAAGTTGCATAATAACCTGGGGCAGAAGCAAAAAAAATTACAGCTCAATCCTACGTACATATATTTTTCGCGAATTCTTACAGTGAAGCATAAAAATCTGTTTCGGGGCAGCAACTTTCCCAAGTCTTACTTCTCTCTCATTAGAGGTTATTCTTGGCACAAAAACCAAAAAAAGGATAAGGAGAAGTTATTAAATAGGCAATAACTTCCAAGACTCACCAAAACAAAAATAAACTGAAATTAAAAATATAATGGGTTGTCTCCCTAAAGCTCTTTCTTTATAGCCATTAAGATAAGCATGATAATTTCGATGATGCTCACATAAGAAATATGAATTGAAGTAAAAGAGAGCATCAAGAAGCAAATATAGAATAAATTTAAGTCTAACACTCTTTCTATGAAAAATAATCTTGTAAAGAAACAATTCATGAAAGCACAAAGTAACAAGCATAGGAAAGCAAAACAAGTGCAATTTTAAAATTTTCAACAAAAAGAGGGGAAACTTAATATTGTTGAGATACATAAAACCATGTTTCCCTCTCTCATAATAACTTTCAGTAGCATCATGAATAAAATTAACAATATAACTATCACATAAAACATTCTTATCATGAGCCACATGCATAAAAGAATTAATACTCCCCACATAAACATAGTCATTCTTATTAATTGTAGTGGGAGCAAATTCAACAAAATAGCTATCATTATTATTCTTATCACCATAATCATCAAATATAGGAGGCATATTGTAAACATAATTATTTTTCTCCTCAATAGTAGGTGGACTAAAAATATCATATTGATCATTGTAATCATCATATATTGGAGGCATAGTATCATCAAAGTAAATTTTCTCCTCCGTGCTCGGGGGACTAAAAATATCATGCTCATCAAAACCAGCTTCCCCAAGCTTAGACTTTTCCATAGCATTAGCAATAATGGTGTTTAAAGAATTCATACTAATAACATTGCTATTAGCATGCAGATAAAGTTCCATCGGTTTTTAAATTTTCTCTTCAAACACTTCATGTCCTAACTCAAGATAAATACTATAAAGCTCTCTAATTTTTTGTTGTTTTCCATTAAGCCTAACTAGTGAAAATAAAAACAAGAAACAAAAAGATATAATTGCAGAATCTAAAGGAAATAACTTTGAGAACTCACACACCAGCAACAGTACTAGAAGATAGCTTAGTAGCCAGAGGATGTGAGTACCTTTTACCTTACCTCCCCGGCAACGGCGCCAGAAAATAGCTTGATGTCTACGCACGCTTCTATTCTTGTAGACAGTGTTGGGCCTCCAAGTGCAGAGGTTTGTAGAACAGAAGCAAGTTTTCCCTTAAGTGGATCACCCAAGGTTTATCAAACTCGGGGAGGAAGTGGTCAAAGGTATCCTTCTCAAGCAACCCTGCAATCAAGATACAAGAAGTCTCTTGTGTCCCCAACACACCCAATACACTTGTCAGGTGTATAGGTGCACTAGTTCGGCGAAGAGATGGTGAAATACAAGTAATATGGATGATTATAAGTGGTAATTGCAATCTGAAATAAGAGTGGAAGCAAGCAAGCATGTAACAGGACTGATTGTAAACGGTGTTTCAATGCTTAGAAACAAGGCCTGGGGATCATACTTTCACTAGTGGACACTCTCATATAAATATCTTCTCTTCATGATGCTACCCTGAACTACTCTTCGGTTGGACGATGTAGGCCTATAACAGCACACCTTAAAGTTCGCATTCCCCATCTAGATAACCCCTTGCTGTCACCTTGAGCGCTAGATGGTTCCAACAAACACCACAATCTCATAGAGATATCGAACTCAAATTATACTCATGATAAGTATTTATGTAACCTTAGCCAAAGTTCCACACGGTGTGCACACTGTTAACTTCACACATGTGGGGATAAGCAGAGATTAATTAAAGCACTTGAGTAGCAAAATAGATCTAAGATTACAAAGCTTATGATCTCATAAGATCACGCATAGAGAGAGAGATGAACACATAGCTATCGGTAGAACCCTTAGCCTCGAGAGAGAACTACTCCCTCCTCATCATGGGAGTTAGCAACAGCGATGGAGATGGCTGTGGAGTCGATGGAGATGGATCCGGGGGCACTTCCCCGTCCCGGCAGGGTGCCAGAACAGAGACTCATGTCCCCCGAATCTCCTCTTTGGTGGCAGTGGCGCTGTGGAACTTTTCGTGGAATTCTGATCTCGTGTTTAGGGTTTTTGTCTCGGGGGGCTTTTATAGGCGAAAGGGAAAGGTTGGTGGAGGCCCGACGGGCCCACACCAACTGGTGGCGCGGCCAGGGGTACCCGCGCCACCATAGGGTGTGGCTAGCCCTTGGACCTCCTTCGGTTGCCCTCCGGACTCCGTGTTCCTTCTGGTAAAATATTGACTTTAGCTTTTGTCCTGTCCAATTCTGAGAATATTTCCTTACTAGCTTTTCTGAAACCAAAAACATTAGAAAACTGGCAACTGGCACTGTGGCATCTTGTTAATAGGTTAGTTCCAGAAAATGTATAAAAATACCTCAAAGTGTGGACAAAACATTAGAAAGTAGATATAAAACAAGCATGGAACATCAAAAATTATAGATACGTTTATGACGTATCACGCCACTAACTAGATGGAGTGCTCTTGGAAGTAGTGCTTCAGTTTCTTGGTGGCCATGTATACGCCATACACAAGCTTCTGGTAGTGAGGGTAGTTCTGCTTTGATAGCGAGAGTACCTCACTCAGGTAGTACACTGGGCGCTGGACCGGCTGCGCCTTTCCTTCTTCTGGCCTTTCAACCACTAGCACGACGCTGATGGCCCGGTTGGTAGCTGCAATGTACATCAGCATTGGATCTTTTTGCACCGAGGGCCGCTAGTATTGGCGGAGAGGATAGCATGCGCTTGAGGTCGCGGAAGGCCTCGTCCGCCTGCACCGTCTATTCAAACTTGTCTGTTTTCTTCATGATTGGTACAGGGGGAGTGCTTTCTCGCCCAGCCGGCTGATGAACCGGCTGAGGGAGACTATGCACCTGGTGAACTTCTACACGTCGCGCGGATTCTTTGGCAGGTGCATGCACTCGATTGCGCCGATCTTCTCTGGGTTGGCCTTGATTCCATGTTCTGAGACGAGGAAACTGAGGAGCTGGCCGGCTAGGACGCTGAACACGCACTTCTCCGGGTTCAGCTTCATCTGGAACAGATGGAGGTTGGCGAATGTTTCCTTCAGGTCTTCGAGGAGTGTCTGCTGCTCCTTTGTCTTGACCACCACGTCATTGACATGGGCGTGCATGTCAGTCCAAATGGCATGGTTGTGTAGCAGTAAGCCCCATACAAGCTAATGAATGTTGTCTTTATTTAATCAGTGGGGTTCAGCCGGATCTGGTGGTATCTGGAATACGCGTCCAGAAACGACATAAACTCGCAACCGGCCATGGAGTCGATCACTTGATCTATCCTTGGTAGGGCGAATGGATCTTGGGGGCATGCCTTGTTGAGGTTGGTGTAGTCAACACATATGCGCCAAGTTTTGTTCTTTTTCAGCACCAGCACTGGGTTTTCCAACCATTCCAGGTGGAAAACCTCCATGATGAATACGGCTATGATTAGCCGGGTGATTTCTTCACCAATGGTTCTTCTCTTCTCCTCAGCGAAGAGGCGTAATGATTGTTTGACCGTCTTTGCATCCGGTCTGACATGTAAAGAGTGCTCGGTGAGCTCCCTTGGAACACCAGGCATGTCCTTGGGGGACCATGCGAAGATATCCCGATTCTCACAGAAGAAGTCGATGAGCGAGCTTTCCCATTTGCTGTCAAGGCCATCTCTGACCAGGACAAACTTGTCCGGCTCGGCCTCATTGAGCAGGATCTTCTTGGTTCTCTTTAATGGCTTGAACTATGCCTCTCCGGCTAGCTTTGGCTCGCTAGCCGGCATGTCCGCCTACAGGGCCACCATGTTCTGCATGATGATGTGCTTCTCCTCCGTGATGATCATGGCTTTGGCTATCTTAGAGCCTTCAGTGGTGCATTCCACCGATCGCTTGTAGTTACATGTGATGGTGATTACTCCCTTTGGGCCAGGGAGGTTCATCTTGAGGTATGCATAGCGCGGCACCGCCATGAACTTGGTTAGCACTAGGCATCCAAGGATGGCGTGGTATCCGCTGTAGAGGTTGACCACCTCAAACTAGATGGGCTCACGGCAGAAGTTGTCTTCTGTGCCGAAGATGACATATAGCCGGATCCTACCGATGGGCGAATGCGATGGACCCGAAACAGCTCTGTGGAAGGAGGTACTAGATGGATCAAGCTAGGATTCGTTGATGTCGAGCCGGTCCAGAGAGCTGCGGTACAGGAGGTTGATTTATGATGTTGCCTCCATCAACAAGGACGCGGGAGAACCTACACGAATGCTTCTTGGAGACGATGATGGGATCTAGGACCATTCCGTATGTGCTCAGGTGCAGCAGCATGTTTGGCTGGTCCTTTCGGCTCCACATAATCTCTTGCTCAGACAAGTTTAGGTACTAAGGGACGGGAGGGACGATTGTGTTCACCTCTGCCTCACGGCGCCTCTTGCTTTACTTGGTCTCCGGATGGTGGTGAAGATGTGGTAGTTTCCTACCAGGCGAGGGTAGTCTCCGTTGTCCTTGTCCTGGCGGTTCTGGCGTTTGTGGTTGTCCTGCTGGCCACCGGCTAGAGGAGGCGGGGGCGGTGGTGACAACCCACACACCTTGGCCATCTTCTTTGTCCAGGTGCACTGGCAAGTTGTATGTGTAGACGGGCCATCAAGCATCAATTCGGTGGTGTACTTGGGCTGAGGCGGCCGGTCATCAGGCTTCTGCCTCCGATTGCCACCTGCAGCCAGGTCCTCTTGAACGGCTGCTACCTGCTTGGACCCGTAACGGTTGTCCAGCTGGTCATCCTTTCTCTTGTCGCGGTTGTTGTGCCGCCTGGAGTTGTTGTGGTGCCTATCCGGCTAGCACCGGTTTGTGGAATTATCCATGATGATCTGCCCCTGGTTGTCCACCATGATGGCCTTCTTCATTGCTGCATCGGTGGTGGCGTACTTGTCTGCGATGGCCATGGCCTGAGCCATGCTGGTGGGCTCGACCTGCCTGAGCGTATGCTTGAGCATTGTGCAGTCTTTGAGGCCGTTGATGAAGAAGTCAATCACCTAGTTCTCACGTACCCCTTCGCATGAGTTCTGCATGCTTATCCACCGGGTGAGGTAGGAGCGGTCGGACTCATCCTTGCCCTGAACGCACAGGGCAAGCTCGCGAGGCCGTCCCGGCCGCCTGTAAGTGCCGGTGAAGTTGCGGATGAATGCTTTCACGAAGTCGACCGAGGCGTTAATGCTATTGTCGGGGAGACTGTTCAACCAGGTTCTGGCTGAATCGAGGAGCATGAGGGGGACATAGCATACGGACACCCACCAGTTGCCGGTAGCTATGCCCACAGCGGTGACATAGTCTACGAGCCAGTCCTCCGGCTTTACCGAGCCGTTGTACTTTGGCGTGTCTCTTGGGAGCAAAAATCCCTTTGGAGACAGTTCGCTCCGGATGCAAGGTCCGAAACATCTTGGGCCGGCTGGGCTTTCTTCCTCCAGCGCGCGTGACTGCATCAGGAGGTCGATGCATGAGCGTGCGTCGCATGTTTCTGGCTTACGCGGGCCCAGTCGCCTCATCAGGCGGGACTTTGCTGGCGCATGGCTTCTCTCGGCTTCTTCAGTCGGTTGATGGCGTTGCCCTTGCCTTGCTCTGTTAGCCGGAGCGTGGTTTCTACTGGTGATGGCGGGAGCGTCGAGTTGATGATGTCCACGGCTAGACGATCCGCCACATGGACGATTGTTTTGCTTTCTCCCGTTTGGAGAGGAGGCCTTGCTGCATCCAGCTGCCGGGTCTGCCACCCAACAAGGTTTTGTTGGGGATATACTTTCCGGGTATTTTCACTGTGCCTCACTAACCAGGGTGGCCCACTTCAGGTTAGAGCTTTGCTTCACGTGTGGCCCTGTCAGGGAGAAGAGATGGTGTCCAGTCCGGCTACGGGAAGGCCCAGAAGACTTACCGACATAGGCTTGTACTGTTACTTGTAGTTCAAGATGTACTCTATAACCGACTCTTAGTCGTAGCCGGATAGGTCTCTCCTATAAAGCCTAGGCCGGATATCTATATAAGCCGTCCTAGGGACCAGCCTTTAGGGCACCCCACAATAGTCTACAATCTCAACTCGCACAGGCAAAACCCTTGTAACCCATATTCCGGCTCTACCGTATTACTGGATTGCTAGCAAGAGTAGGATCCGTCCAAATCCGGCTGATTCGATCCTAGGTAACCTTGTGTGCTCACCGTCCCGGATTACCATACGTCTCACACCCTTCTCTTCTGCACGCCTCGAGGACCCCCTCATGGCATACTTGTCATCAATTCGACGACAGTTGGCGCCCATCGTGGGGCAAGTGAGATTCGAATCTGCTTTCCGAGCGGAATCTGCAAGAATCAGAATCAGTAAGACAATCGCCATCGGCTGCGTCCTCTACGCCAGCGACGTCCATGTCTTCATTCTCGATGAGACCTGGATTCCGGCTAGGGAGGCTATGGCTTCCTACACCATTATGTCTTTTGGTGAGATCGATGTTTACATCGGTTTCGCTAAACCTTCCCCACCCACCCCAACGGTGATGATAGAGGCAGAAGAAGTTTTTGGGTCCACTTTGTCCGCGGAGGCGGTAGAGTTCTAGATCCCATAAAACCCTAATCCTACCCATCCCGCACCCATCGCGGAGATAGTGGAGAACGAGCCTGAAGCAAATCTTGCGGTGCAAGTCGAATCTAGAGTGGATCTCCCTAGGGAGGCCGAATCCAGATCGAACTGAACGTCGAGATCAAATCGAGGAGGAGCAAGACAACAACTCTGGTTCCGGCTCTGCCAACACCAGAATGGATCAACCTTTCCTTAGGTATATGTTGAGGCATATGATGCTACAAGACGCCAGCGTGGATGAAATCCTCGAGACCATCAGGCGTTTCGAGTAAGCCCACGAGGAAAGTCACAACTACCTCAGGATGCACGCGTCGCACTTTGTCGGATATGTTGGATCCGAATCCGGCTCTGCCCATGCTGGAGACAACAAAGACTCGGTGCTGGAGGCGATCAGAGCAAACACCAAATTACCGGCATCTTCGGATGATTCAATGACATCGGCGGATTTCCAAAAGTTCTCCGCGGAATATGAAGAGGAGTATAACTTCAAAGCTAAAGAGGAAGGAGAAGCCATGGATGAAGGATCTGGAGAAAATTCTCCCAAAGCGCAGGATGACATGGATCTCGGAGATAATACCGACGTCCAGATGTCCGAAAGTACCGATCAGAGCTTGACTTTGGGAAATGGACCCAAAGCCGTCTTTGCTACCGGCACTGCCAAGAAGACAAAGCAGAGGAACAAGAAGAACACTCCGACAAAAGACCCTCCTGCTGAGGAAGTAGTTGCCGAAGAATACGAAGAAGACTCGGATGGAGCCCTAATCCTAGACGAGCCAAAGGAAACTCCGGTGGATGGATACATGGTTACTTCTGGTGCTCGTAAACTCATCGACATTGTGTTAACTATGCCAATCCCTACTGCTGCAGAGCTTACACCTGCAGAAATGGAAGAAAGGGCCCAAGCCCTAGAAGTGCGTCGTCAAGTACTCCTGGATGAGGCTAATAACCTTATGGAAGAGAATAAGTGCATTGCATCTGTGGGGTAGTTCAACTCCCTGCAGCATCAGAAGACCTAGAACGGCCCCGTGCGGGTTAACAAAAATCTAGAAGTCTACAAGACCCTCTTTGAGGGTGATGACGCTGTCAAAGGAGAACCTCGTCTAGATAACAAGGGAGACCTGGTGTATGGAATGCCAGTAGAAAACACTGCGGCAGCTCGAGATATCATGGCGAACAAACCAAACCGAGATCAAGTCCAGTTGGGCGTAAAGCTACTTACCAAGGGTCTAGAGCAACAGAAGGCCGCGAAATCTGGAAGCGAAAAACTAGTCTCTAAATCTGACCAATGTCGCACGGATCCGGCTTGGGATGACATTAGGCCTCGATGGACCCAACACAGCATCACCGTCCCGACCATTGGGAAGACAACTACTCAAGAACCAGATCTTCAGGGCAATAGCATAGAGCTGTAGGTGACTGGAGTAATGTTGCCCCAGCCGTGGAGCGAGACGCAGTTGCAGCACTGGTTTCAAGACACCCTCCCCAGCGAGAGTCGAACAATCGCAGCAAAGACGAAAAAGAGCAACGTCGGGAGGACTGACAAAGGATGCCACCTCCTATACATACAAGCCGTCCGGCTAAACCTCACCACTATGGGGGAAACAACGGACAAAGGAATGATGGACACTATGCCGAGTCAAGCCGGTAGGGGTCTCGTCGTAATCAAGACCCTCCCCTGAACCGAAATAATGATGCTCCGGATGGAGGCCGGCACTCAGTCGGAAACAATCCACCTGCAACACCCTCTCCACTAAGTAGCCATCATACCGGCTCTCGAGGAGGCCAAGGAGGGCGTCGTGGCGGAGGAGGTGGTGGCAGAAGCTGAAGTCCGGCTCGAAGGCACCGTAGCCACAGTGAACTACCAAGACGACGTTCTCTGTCACCAAGTGACGCAAGGCACCGGATCAACTCTAACATAGAGGTGCGGCTCTACGAGAATGATGATATTTATGTGGGTCCAAAATGCTTCGGACAACGAATTCGACAAACACTCTTCCTAAAAGAATTTGCAATCTCAAGACACATCCAAGCCTACAATGGTGTGGGCCGGCCAGATACTTGGCGTCGGGATTTTTTCCAGGCTTGCTGCATCGCCAAAGGCGGAAATAGCTTGGTTGCGACCCGGTATCTCCCACTTATGTTGAGGAAGACAGCACGATCCTGGCTCTATGAACTTCCGGAAAACACCATCCACAACTGGTATGACATGTAGAGCGCGTTCTTTCGGAATTTCGAAGGCACATATCGGAGGCCCTATACGGTAGGAGACCTACAGCGTTGCACCCAGAAAGCTGGAGAAACTTGCCAAGACTATATTGGATGACGGATCGACACTAAGAACTCCTGTGAAGGAGTAAACGACCAAACTGCGATTGAAGCTTTCATTCCAGGACTCCCAATTGGTTTACTACGTCACCATTTAAAGTGCGACAAGGTCACTGATCTAGGAGAGATGATAGAGATGGCAAGCAAGTATGCAGATGCCGACAATGACGCAGAAGGACTACTGAACATCTTGGTTGTACCACAGTCAGCAAAATAGCCAAAGCAAAAAGCTCAGAAGTGCAAGAACACCTCGGAAGAAAATCCCAACGTGGAAACAGTAGTTGTCACTGCTACTTTCAGGTCTAGAGGACGAGGAGGGCATGGAGGCGGCCGCGGACGCGGTTGTGGGACGTCAAGAGTCCAAGGTAGAGGAGACCAGTAACCTGGCAAGACCTACTATTGGGCCGACATTGCCAACAATCTGTGTGTGCATCACTTAGATGCCAACGGGGGATCGTCCCACACAAACACCGAGTGTCATTTCAATGACGACATCAAGAAAGACGAATCCGCTAGCTACAGGGCCAAGCGAAAGAAGGGAAATAAGAATCCGAAAAAGAAAAGGAGACCAAGGACGATTTCGACATGGAGGAAGCAGAGCCTTCAAATCCCAAGTCGGATGGAAAGAAGAACTTCCCAACGAAGAAGGACACTTATGTCACTTTCCTTGGGTCTCAACCAGCTAAGGTCAAGAAGGCAGTTCTACATGAGCTCAATGCAACTGTTTCGGCTGTCCCTCAACTTTTGGACTGGTCGGAAGTGACAATCACCTTTAACCGTGCTGATCATCCACGTAAGTTGCACATGCAAGGAAAGTACGCATTAGTCGTCAATCCACTTATTGATGTCTATGGATTCTCCAAGACCCTCATGGACGGCGGCAGCAACATCAACATCCTCTATATCGAAACGCTGCGTCGGATGAGGATCTCGGAAACTTAGCTAAATCGCAGCTCTATGATCTTTCATAGAGTTTTCCCAGGAAGACAAGCAAATTTGCTAGGAGAAATCACTTTGGGTGTTACTTTTGGAACTCCAGAGAACTACCAGACGGAAGCACTTTCCTTCGAAGTGGTCCCATTCAAGAGCGCATACCATGCTATATTCGGACGGCCAGCTTATTGGGCTTTCATGGCTCGTCCATGTTACATTTATAATATGATGAAAATTCTAGGTCCAAAGTGTGTGATCACCATTAGGGGAGACCCGAAGAAAGCACGAGAGTGCGAGGACGGAAATGTCGCCTTTATTGAGGTTGTACTACACGCCTAGGAGTACTAGTAGATCAAGAAGACCATCGACCCGTCCGAGATGCCCGTGACAAAGAAGGAGGTGACAAAGCCAACTCCGGAGTTCAAGGCATTGGAAGAGACAAAGACAACGCCATTGAAGGATGATGACCCCTCCAAGGTGACCCAGATAGGTGTAGGTGTAGATAGCACATAGGAAAGCGCGCTCGTCAAGTTCCTCCAAGCAAATCAAGATATCTTCGCATGGCAGCCATCTGACATGACCGGAGTACCTAGGGAACTTGCCGAGCACTCTCTAAATGTACACCCAAACGCTAAACCCGTCAAACAGTCCTTACGACATTTTGGTGATGAAAAGCGAAAGGCAATAGCTAAGGAACTAGCGCGGCTCGATTTAGCCGGATTCATAGAAGAGGTCATCCACACTGAGTGGTCGGCCAATCCTGTAATGGTCCCTAAAAAGGACACTACTGAATTAAGGATGTGTGTTGATTATACCGCCTTGAACAACGCTGTCCCAAAGATCCATTCGTTCTGCCTAGAATTGATCAAGTTATCGATTCTACGGCGGGCTCAGAACTCCTATGTTTTCTCGACGCATATTCCGATTATCACCAAATCCGGATGAAGGAATCAGACAAAGTCAAAACTTCATTCATAACCCCCTTCGGAAGCTTCTGTTTCATTATGATGCCCTTTGGGCTCAAGAACGCAGGAGCTACGTATCAGCGCACTATGCATCGTTGCCTCCACGATCAAATTGGACGCAATGTACATGCATACGTGGATGATATAGCGGTGATGTCCAAAAAGAAGGAAACTCTAATTTCCAACTTGGAGGAAACGTTCGCCAATCTACACAAATACAACATAATGCTTAACCCGAAGAAATGTTTCTTTGGAATACCAGCCAGATTTTTTTAGGTTTGATCGTGTCTCGAAGAGGCATAGAGGTGAACTAGGACAAAATTAAGGCTATACTCAATATTTCTAGGCCGACTCGCCTGACGGACGTTCAAAGACTAACTAGTTGCATTGCTGCAGTTAGTCGGTTTGTAAGTCGGCTCAGGGAAAGAGCCGCACCACTCTACAAGCTCCTGAAAAAGACCAAAAGGTTCATTTGGATTGATGAAGCTGAAGCTGCAGTACAAGAACTGAAAATAGTACTCTCATCCGCTCCTATCCTTGCAGCACCAGAACCTCGCGAACCGATTTTGCTCTATCTCGCTGCGACAAACAAGGTCGTCAGTGTCGTCATGGTGGTGAAAAGACCAGAGGAAAACAGGAACACTTGGTGCAGCATCCGACTTATTACCTCAGTGAAGTCCTAACTGAATCAAAACAGCGGTATCCGCACTATCAAAAGCTGGCTTACAGTGTATTCTTGGCATCTCAGAAGTTACGACATTACTTTCAGGAGCATCAAATTACCATGGTGAGCACAACCCCCATGAGATACATAATTAACAACAGCAACGCTACTGGACGTGTCGCAAAATGGGGAATAGAGCTTTCAGCTTTCGACATTGAGTACAAACCTCGTACAGCAATTAAATCCCAAATCCTCGATGACTTTGTCACTGATTGGACAGAGAGAGCGGAAAATATGACCCTCCTATAGTCAGAATACTGGACCTTGCATTTTGACGGGTCTAAGGCGCTCGGGGGCTCAGGGGCTGGCGTGGTGCTCAAATCACCCCAAGGTGATAAGCCTTTCTATGTGTTGCAGATCCACTTCACGGCAACAAACAACATTGCCGAATATGAAGCATTGTTGCATGGAATCCGAATTGCTAACGATGTTGGCATCCAACGACTTATGTGTTATGGAGATTCAGATCTTGTTGCTCAACAAGTGTCGGATATCTATAATGCAGATAAACACATGGCGGCATATAGGGATGTGGTGGATGAACTATCTAAATCGTTCGAAGGGTTTGAAGTTCAACACATCCCTCGAACAGAAAATGAGGAAGCATATGCATTATCTCGAATAGGCTCTGCACGGAAAAAGATCCCGGATGGCGCTTTTTTAGAGCACCTCAAAGTTCCCTCTATAAAAGGAGTAGATGAGGAATATCCGAGCAAATCCGACTCACCTTTAGTGGCAGTTCTGGCTGTGATTCCCAGCTGGACTCAACCCTACCTTGATTTCTTGGTAGACGGAAAATTACCCGAAGACGAGGTTCTGAGCTGGCAGATCGTCCGAAGAGCAAAAACCTATACAATAATCAGTGGTGAGCTCTATAAACGGAGTGTATCTAGGGTTTTTCAACGCTGCGTATCTCCAGAAGAAGGAGTGGAAATCTTAAGAGAAATCCATGAAGGCAAATGCGGTCATCATGTTGCAGCCAAATCTTTAGTGGAAAAATCTTTCAGACACAGATTTTTCTGGCTCATAGCCAAGGCAAATGCCGAACGGCTGGTCAAGACATGTAAAGGCTGCCAAAAGTACGCCAAAGAATCGCATGTTCCGGCTGATCAGCTGCGAACAATTCCGATAACATGGCCTTTCGCGGTCTGTGGGCTTGACATGGTAGGACCGTTTAAACGGGCTCCAAGTGGATTGACTCACCTCTTAGTGATGGTGGATAAGTTCACAAAATGGATTGAGGCTAAACCAGTCACAAGTTGTGATGGAGCAACAGCCAGAAGATTTGACGAGGATGTTATAATCTGACACGGTTATCCGCATAGTATTATCACGGACATTGGGAGAAATTTTCTATGGGATAACTTGCCAAATTTTGCGACGAACAAAATATCCGGCTTGACATTGCATCAGTCACACATCCACAAGCTAATGGACAAGTTGAAAGAACAAATGGTTTAATCCTACAAGGCCTCAAACCAAGACTCGGAGCACCACTTCGTCGTGCTGCGGGGGCTTGGGCAGACGAATTGCCGTATGTGATATGGAGCTTAAGAACAACTCCGAATAGGTCAACCGGATACACACCTTTCTTCTTGGTCTATGGTGCAGAAGCAGTTCTTTCTAGTGATTTAATTCATACTTCTCCCCGAGTTGCTGCATATATCAAAGAGGATGCCGAAATTTCTCGACAAAATGATCTCGATTTAATTGAAGAAGTTTGCGTCATTGCTGAGCAGAGATCAACAGCCTATCAGCAGAAGTTACGCAAGTATCATAGCCAAAGAGTCAGAAACTGGTCTTTCAATAAAGGCGATTTGGTTCTCCGGCTTGTACAAAAAATAAAGCACAAACTTTCCCCAGTATGGGAAGGCCCCTTTTTTAGTTAGTCGAGTACTGCACAATGGTTCTTACTATCTAACTGATATGCGGCCCGTCAAAGAAAGACCTGCTACTAAGAAGAGAAAGAGAGCTGGAGGCAGTATAGATCCAGAAGAATTAGACAGACCGTGGAATATTGCTCAACTACTTCCCTTTTATTCTTAAAATTTCTTTCTTTGTAATCATATATGTGTACATGTTCAATGACAAATAAAGTGTTGGTTGCCTCAATATTTTTCTGAGAAGTTTTATATTACCATCTTATTTCCAAATGATCATGTCACAGTCGAAAATCCGAGAATACTTGAAAGTACTTTATGCTCATGTTTGTTCTGGTTAGATTTCCGATTCTAAAAAATATTACCTTCAGGTATAAGTCTAAATTTTCTAGTTTATACTTTGGTTCTTTATCTGATTGCCGGATGTAGGCATTTTTGAGTAGTGAATTGTTGGTACTGGAAGACGGCTTTGTTTCCGAGTTTAAACTGGTTTAGCAATTGAGCTCCATTGCTCGGCAAAGTTTCCATGTTGAAGGTTTGCCGGCTCACAAAAGGGACGAGGCAGAAAGCCAGAAAAAGCGATAAGTATAGACAAAGAACATAAAAGTGCTTATTTACAAATTCAGGCACAATAAAATAAAGCCAAAGTGCTAAAAAGAGGTCAAAAGTATTAGTCCTGGCAAACCATAGCACTACCAAAGGTATTACACTACTTATGTACAATCCAGTTGTTTCATATTAACACATTGTTTTTTTTGCTACTCTACGATGCAGGAGGAGAGGTAGGAGCTGCCGGCTCACTGGAGACATCTCCTTCAACTTGATATCTTTTCGAGACGTGCAAATCGGATTCAGTTTGGTTGTCGCCGAAAACTTCAGTTGTTCCTTCGGGAGGCGGAGGAGGTGTTTCCACGCGAGTGAAGAATGAAGTGTCATAGCTAGTCAGATCAGCCACGTGACATCCATAGCCGGCACAGGAGTCCATGATGGCCTTGATATCTTGCTCCTTGTCATCTTCGTCCATAGTCGAGTAACCCCTGGTTACTTGCCAGATCTCCATGCTTCCATGGTGGCTCATAACCATGGTGAGGGCATTTTGTGCTACCGTTCGCGCATAGGACATGTTCCAGTCCTGGATGAGCTGGGACATCTCCTTCACCTTATCTTGCACCTCAAAGGCATGCATTTTGTTCTTGTACAGAACTTTAAGAACTTCGCCAATATCCTCCAGTGACTGGCAGAAATCGTGAAGCAAGTCACCGACTTTGGTAAGCCGGCTGGTGCGAGACTCGGTGGAGGAGGAATCCAGTAAATTCAGCGGACCTGCGTATATAAAGCAAAGGTCTGAAAATATATCCGAACTCCTAGAGTCGGAAGAACGAAAAGTCAGAAGACAGGAAACATACCAAAGATGACATCATCAACTTTGCTCTTCTCCGCCCTAAGGCTCTGGAGTTCATCCCGGAGTGCTTGGGTGATGTCCTTCTCCCTAGACAATTCATCATTGAGCTCCGAGATTTTATGATCTTGGATTGCGATCTTTCGATCACGCTCTTCGGTGGCCATGCTAGAGGATTCAAGAACGCTAGCAATGTTGCGCTCGTGATCATCCTTAAGCTCATTCAGCTCCCGCCGTAATTCGGCGTTTTCCACCTCCAGGGCTTTGAAGTTCTCGGCCTCTTCAATCATTTTACATGACTGTTTGACCAGTTCTGTAAACCAAATATAACAATCGAATAAGAAATTCGGCTATGAAGACAAAAAGAACAAGGATAAGGACTGAAATGATTACCTTCGGCCTCACCCTTGGAAACTTTCGATTGAGCATTTTCAAGTCGGAGAGCTCTGATCTCTCTCTCTGCTGATTGCAAATATTCTTTAATAATTCCTGATTATAAGCATTAACTTTCTGTAAGTCAGAATAGTACCCAGAGTTAGAAGTCTACTAAAGACTCGGGCTAATATTTTAACTAATATCAACGGGAGCCTTGGGGGCTATAATAGTTCGTTCTTTGGCATCCTATGAAAGCATAAATCTGGATTGTCTATCCAACTTCTTGCTTGGGGGCTAGAGGATATGATATGAAATAAAGTAAAAAGAGTTAGTTGGAATTCCGACTTACATATTGTTCATGAGTAAGCTTGCTTAGACTCATGTTCACCTCAGTAGTAACTTTCTCGGCGAGAGTCAGCGGGATTATTGGTGGTGGCGGAGTCACGCTGGCCTTCAGCTTCTCGTCACGAAGATGAACTTGGTCAAGAAGATCTGAGAGTTTTACGTCTTCGTCTTCTTGCGCCTCTTCCTCGGTGGTGATGTTCCAGCTCTCCAAGCATTGCTGAGCTAGCTTCTGTATCTCTTCTGCAGTTTTCCGAGTAAGGCCAAGATTGGTGATACCCGGATTACTGAGAAGGTTATCGGCGAAAACCTCTACCGAGGGATCATTACCCTTTATAGGTTCACCATTATCAGTTGTCGGGTCACTCATGGTGACGTCGGTCTGTGAACCAAGGTTCTCTGGCTCAGAATGCTGAGCCAGATCTTTTGCAACACTTGGGGATGGAGTAACCTCCGATGCTGCAGAAGGCTATGGGGTAGGAGTCGGAGGTGCTATGGCAGGAGAAGTCAAATTTAACTTTGACTGATGCAAGGGATTTGACAAGGCGCCTTTCCCCTTGCCCTTAGTGAGTTGTTTAGCTCTGAAGAAAGTGACATAGCAAGATTGTTATGCTTCAGAAAGATTAAGAAATAAAATATAAAGACCTTGTGAAGAAACTTATCTCTTCACAACAGGCACTTCCTTTGTGCTGATAGAAACAATCGGAGTCTTATGCTTTCGGGTAAGAGTCTCTGGCATTGGAACCAGTTCTCCATCATCCTGGGAGATCTCAGGAGGATATCCTCAAGAGGAGCAAGCTCCAACTCGGGGAGGTCAGCAAGCTGAAAAAAAGATTAGTTCAGTATTGCAAAAAGATATAACAAAGTATGGATGAGCACATATTTGAGTAAACTACTGGAAACTTACTGGTGTCATAGGATCGTCAGCCATATGCATATCCAAGGAAAGTTCCAGAATCTTCCTCTCGATCCGCTCCCTAATCAACCATTTGATCTGGGACTCATAGTCCTTTTCCAAGTAAGGTATGGAGCAGATCCGGAGAGAGTCCGACTTACTCTTGGTGATTGAATGCATGAGCCGATCACCATGATGTTGGAGAGGCTAGATCCGGCGCGCCAGCCAGCAGTGGATCAAGTCAGATCCTTTCAGACCCTTCTGCTTCATCAAATATTCGATCCGCCTCTTAGCAAGAAGCGGATCGTCAGTGAGATCCGGAGCATCTGCATCCCAGGATTCTTGGGGCGTGGCGGCTCCATCAACGAAAACCGACAAAGCGGTTTCTTTGACGGGAGCCAGTCTGTCCTTATGGTAAAAGAACATGAATGGCCATTGTTTCACCGACTCGCTAGCTTTAATCCTAGGATAGACTCGCTCTCTCCTAACAGAAAAGATAAGGGTTCCGGTAATATAGGGATTACTGGCGGTGATGGAATTTCTCTGGGTATGGAAGTAATACAGGAAAAGAATAAGACTCGGCCTAATACCGAGATACCCCTCACACAAAGACGCATAAGTGCGCATTTATAAAAGAGAGTTTGGGGGGACATGGTGGAGTTGCACTCCGTAGTGATCTATAACCTCATAAAAGAAATACGAGGGAGTAAAACTCAAACCTCTGTCGAGGTGGGTGCCAAAGTGCACTCGCTCGTCCGTGTTGGGGGTGGGGATGGTTTGTCCAAAGCCACTCCGCCAGTCACCGGTGCGGAGGAGGCCTTCCTTCTCGATGATGAGGAGCTTGATATCATTGAGAATGCAGGGGATCCAGACCCCGTGAAACTTCTCTTTCTCTGCCGCAGGATTCATCTTCGCTGTCATCGCCATGGCAGAAGACGAAGCCTCAGCCATTTTCTAGGCGTTGGTGACCTAGGATGGGCGGCGCTGTGGGATTTGGGGGAGCCAGAAGAGCTTTTTCACAGGAAGCGTTGAGAGGAAGTGGAAAGCACTGGCGCTGCTGAGGAAGAAGGAAGAGATCTTGACTCCTTATATCCTTTGCATGCGCCAAGATTTGTGCAAGATAAATAGTAACCGTGCCATGCATCGTCGAAGGAGCTGGGTAACCTCCTCGAGAGGATTACGCCGCCTCGATCTCCGTGCATGCATTAAAACGACGCCTCAGTTCTGTGAAGGGCGGACCCACCAATGGTCATGCTGATAGGAATGTCTGTCAATGACGTGACTTGACCTTGACTGATGTCAGGTGACGTCAGAGGCCAAGTTTTGGCTTAGTTTGAATTTCAAGATGGAAACTCGAATAATGTACTCATAGGCCCGACTCGTTTTGAGACCCGGATCCTATCCTTTCTTCTGAAGTTTCAGGAACCCTTCAAGATTCTACAAGACGGAGATGGATCAAGCTAGACGATGATGAAATCCGACTCTAGATCTTGGAGGCTTCCCAGGGCTGTTGTTGGGGATATACTTTCCGGGTATCCTTATTGTGCCTCACTGACCAGGGTGGCCCACTTCGGGTTAGATCTTTGCTTCACAGGCGGCCTAGTCAGGGAGAAGAGATGGAGTCCGGTCCAGCTATGGGAAGGCCCAGAAGACTTACCGACATAGGCATGTAGTGTTTCTTGTAGTTCAATATGTACTTTGTAACCACCTCTTAGTTATATCCAGATAGGTCTCTCCTGTAAACCCTAGGCTGGATACCTATATAAGCCGTCCTAGGGACTAGCCTTTAGGGCACCCCACAATAGTCTACAATCTCAACTCGCACAGGCGAAACCCTTGTAATCCATATTCCGTCTTTGCCGTATTACTGGATTGCTAGCAGGAGTAGGATCCATCCAAAGATAGCGGATTCAAACCTGGGTAAACTTGTGTGCTCATCGTCCCAGAATACCATACGTCTCACACCCTTCTCTTCCGCACGCCTCTAGGACCCCCTCATGGTGTACTTGTCATCAATCCGATGACAGGTTGTTGGCTCTTGTTGTTTCCTCCGAGGAGACGAGGAGCTGAACGCATGCCTGCTAGCGATGCAACTCGTCACCCTCCAGGTGGCTTAGCTCAGCGGCGGCTGCTTCTACGGCCCTCATGGTCTTGGTCAGAGTACTGTGAATCAGTTGAGTCGCGTGGATGCGTGAGTTAGCAGCACGGTCCAGCTCTGAGCCCAAGTTACGGCACTGGGGCGGAATCTAGCGGTTGGCACCGGGTAAGTGGGTGAAGCCGTGCGCGGTGTTGTACTCACGCATGGTCGCGTCCAGGCGGCGTAGGAGGGCGGCGACCTTGCTGGCTTCCTTCAGGAGGTTCTGGCGTGTGGCTTCCAGCACAGCCGCGGCTATCGCTGGGTCCACCTCAGGGATGATGGGGTTGCGAACATTCTGGATGGAGGTGGCCAACGGATCTGGGTCTTGCTCACATAGAGTGGCGTTGTTGGAGCCTGCATTGCACTCCAGAGGTGGTTGGCGGCCTTCGCCTGAACCGGCCATCATGACCACGATGTTGCCGCTGGCGAGGCGCGGGGCGGAGAAGCCAGGCGGCACGCCCGAGATGGTGATGACTTTAAGAGGTGAATCCTCGGCGATGGTGGTGACGTAGACGCGGTGCTCGCTGAAGTGCATGACGGATCCGTCGCTTGGTAAGGTGTAGCTTCCCAATTGTCTAACAATTGCAATGCTACTTGCCTAGTCTATATATTGCTACTTCCTACATGTCATTTATTGCATCATTATTATATCATGCTCATGTCACCATGCCACATTGCATTTGAGCATCATGTAAAACCCTTTTATTTGGTTCCTCTTCATATGTATTTGTATTCATATTAATTTTGTCTCTTGATATATTGTATTTGTTTCATGATAAATTGCTTCATGCCCAAGTTGAGTTGGAGGCATATCTTTTCTTGACTCCACCATCTTTCTTTGTCACCACGTGATAATTCCATCATCCACCTCGCCACCTTCTCTTGGTTCCTTTCATCATCCTCACCATCTTGATTATATATGAGACCATGTTTTTCTTTTGGGTATTTAAATCTAGCTCACAAATAATTTCGGTGGATCCTATATTGTTCTCCTTACTCCATATATGATCTATATTGTTCTCATAATATTGATATGGGATTCTCATTGACTCATTCTTGGGTGCCATGGAGGTAAAAGCCACTCTAACCAATTCATGAGGTTTCTTCGAATAAGGGAGTTATTTGACTTGGTATGGCCATATTAAAACATAGTGTATATACACACTATATTGGTATATCATTCAAATAAAATTTTATTTAAATGAACTCATGCTAGGGCTTGATTGGCTCACCTCATAGCATAATTCACATGCTTGCAAGTGTAATGGTTGTATCCCTTCATCATGGATGGCCATGTCCCAAAACCACTCCACCTTCCTCTCATATATTTCTTGCTCTGTGATATTTTTCCCCTCTTCTTGGAAGTGCCATAAAATATGTCTTCTCATCCATCCTAGAGCTACACCTTCTAGTTGGTCAACTACCTGCTTCCCATCTTGGTTATGTTCTGATATTTTTCAAAATATTTTACAACAGCGGCTTGTTGAAAATTTGAAAAACAAACAATACAAAACAGAAAAAGAAATAAAAGTTAGAGGAAGAGGAGAGAGAGTAACAGCAGCCCGCCAGCCTGGCCCAACTCAAAGCCGAGCACAATCTCCACCTGGCTCCCCACTCCTTTCCGCTGGGCCAGCCCATTCCTTCTCACCCACCTGGCCCGTACCGCTTCACCAATGGCACCGTCCCCTGTTCGTCTTCTCGACTCGCCTCCCTCTCTGTGTGTTTCTGACGGAGGAGCAGGTGGCCGTCGAGCCCCGTCACCTCTCATGACGCCTGCGTGCCCTGTCCCCATTCTTATCCCCAAGCCACAGTTGGACCCAGGAACCCTAGTCGCCTCCCCCTGTCTTCCTCTTCCGCTGCCACCAGGTAGGTTTATTCCCTCTTCTTCCCTACGAGCCTCTGTGAAAGAGAGCGGTCGCGCGGTTTCTTCCGGCCATGGTGCCAGCGCCACGGACGCCTTCGGTCCAGGATAAACGCGGGAACGGGACCACAAAGTCTTACTCGTTCTCTGCCTCGAAGAAATGGGGCAAGGGCCGCACCCGATCGACGACACCAAGTCCTTCTTCCCGCCGCGCCGCCATGGGTCATCATCGCCGTCGTCGACATCTCCTTCCACCCCTGTCCCAATTCCTATGGGAATCGGTGGAGGTGAGCGTCCCCGTCCTTCCCTGTTAGGGACTCTTCCTATACAGCATCATGGGCCTGGGCTTGGTTGGCTCTGTCATGGGCTTGGGTTTCTATCGTCAATCGATGTCAGGAACTACAAGTACTGGACACACCACAACGAGGAAACTATCCAGAAGGATCAGAATGGCACGGCGGCGGCTCTCTCTCCCACCTCGGCTCTGATTCCCAATCTTCTTCTTGCTTGTTCTTGTATCTAGCTAAACAATTCGATGTATCTGTGTGACTGAGTGCATCTAAGTATTTGGATCCTAACATCTGGTATCAGAGCCAGTTTCCAACTTCCCCAAATTTCCCCAATTTTTTTTCACCCGCTTCATACATCACCATGGATTCTGAGCTCAAGGCATGCTTTGATAGGTGGGAAGCTAGCCTCGATGCTCTTCAACATTATATGCTCGGCACTGCCGCCAGCGTCACCACGCCCGCGATGGCTAGCCCTGCAGCAATCGGCTACATCACTGAGCCCGTGACGGCAAGCTACGGCATGACCGAGCTTGTCACAACGTTGGCAGGGTTTGCTAACCCCTTAGCTACGGCCCCTGCCATCGGGGAGCCACGAACGATCGCTCCTGATGCGCCCAGCACCACGGCGTCTGCAGGCTGTTTGATGGATTGTGAAGCCCAAGCCAACACCATGTCGACCACAACGGTTCTCCTGCTAGGGACATCTGGATCGTCCCCGTCATCTGCATCACCAGCAAGCGACGGAATCATCAACGGCGAGCTCATCCCCGGTGCTGCTACTATGACTATGACCCCTACCGCTGTGAGGTCACTGATGGTGTGCGCGTTCTGTTCAACGGATTGCCCTACCCAAGTCGTCTCCACGCCCTCACCTATGGCTGCAACCACGACGCCTTCCCTATTGTCTGACAACGACACCAATGTCCAGATGGTGCCTCAGTTCATGAAGTTGTTCTTGTATCCTGAGCTCGGTGTCTCGACACTCACAAGGGGTTCGACGGTCTGGCTACAAGACATAATGATATCTTCATTGGTGACAAGTGTGATCACACACGTCAGGTGCCATGGGCTGCTACTACGGCCTACACCATGGCCATCGTTTCTGGTCGGTCGGCATAAGGCTACAGAAAACCGACCCAAGCCATGGCCATATTTTACTTTCTCTCGTGGAGGCGGGCATCAGAATCAGTCTGGACTACCACCAGAAGCAAGATATCCATCATTGTTGCAATGGAATCCATATCCATCGGATATTTCTCAGGGGTGTTTGCTAGCTACTGCAAGTACGAAGCCAATTGACACATCTTTTACTACAGTGTGTTCATTTAGGCAATCAGTGTTATTTCCTGGTGATGGCGAATGGTTCTCGTATTGTTGCTTTCTCTATGCCATATTTGAGGTATGTAATTACCCGGAAGTACAGTGCCATGAACTAGGTGCCGCAACAACAGTACGTCAGGAATCGATTGGTTGTTCATGTCCATACTGGCATTTGCACTTTGGAGCTGTTGACTGTGGTGCTGGGGAAATTCTTTGGTTACATTCATGTGGCTATCCTAGTGTTGGCTATTGTTGGATGGTTTACGATCCGGTTGACGAGCGATCAAATTCAGAAATCGGTTCCGTCCATCATGATAGTGTACTAGCATGGTGGATTCATAGCTTTGCGGTTGCTAGGAACATATTGTGGCATATACTTGGTAAAGCCTTGCCCTTTCCTGGTTCCATCACTATTACTGATACAAGCATTAAGTGTACGTTGGTGCAATGGAAAAATCTGCAGACTAGTCTTGTATCTCGAAAGTTCTTGTTCATATACTGCAATTATGGTCTCGAATCTGCACAGGGTTGTGAGAGTTTTCAGTGGACAAATACATGGTCACAACAGTGGGAGTTCTCTGAAGGAAGTGAGATGCATCAGCTTCTTGCACAGCCTGGAAAGTACATGTCCTTGTGCCTACAGCCAAAGCCACCCTGGTTGCGTATGGTGAACAAATTTGACAGAAAAGTTGAGGAAGGAGGAGTGTATCCACATAGTGAATTGAGGACACTAAATTCAGAAACCAACTTGCTCGCTCTCGGATCACATGTGCGGCAACACATTAGTGGCTATTTAGCATAGACTTGTAATCAAGCAGAGTGGTACACTAGTTATAACTCGCTCCTGCCTGAATGCAAGTCACCTGAAACCACTTGTGTTCTTATTATGGATCATCGCAGTTGGTTTGGTTCTGTGATTCTTGGTGTTCAGGTAACATTGCCACAATTCTCAAGGGATATATCTTCCCAAGAAACATGCTTTCATTCTAATCCAGTGTCAAGTGTGAACAGAGTGTGGCTACAGAGATTGAGACAAGCAGAGGCGTATTCTCTTCTATATGACAGGAAGTATACGGAATCTCTTGAAACTCTGATTCTAACATTTCTAGAGCTCACTGCTGGAATCGGTTTTGAACTATGGAGTCAACTTGGCACAATGTGGATGCTGATATGCTCAAGGCAGTCAATGGCACTAAATGGTGGTGAACTATGCTCAGTGTTACATCCTGTGAAACACACACAGTTTTGGTGGGATCCTTTTATTAGAGAACCTCTTGGCGGCTTCTTCAGTGTCGATTGTGAACAAGTGCTACACCATCGTATGCACCATGACTCTGGTGAAATAAAGAGATATCGTGTGCTATGGATCCCTGATGATTCTACATCGTGTCAGGGGTTCCCCCCATGCAACCACCAAGCGCCATTCCAAGGAGGGAGGTATATTCCAGCTTTAGATCGATACAAGGAGCTTCGCTTTCCATGGGAACCCGGTGGCGCTGCTGCAGCTTGGGGACAAGCTGCATTTCAAGGAGGGAGGGATGTTAGGGACTCTTCCTATACAGCATCATGGGCCTGGGCTTGGTTGGCTCTGTCATGGGCTTGGGTTTCTATCGGCAATCGATGTCAGGAACTACAAGTACTGGACACACCACAACGAGGAAACTATCCAGAAGGATCAGAACGGCACGGCGGTGGCTCTCTCTCCCACCTCGGCTCTGATTCCCAATCTTCTTCTTGCTTGTTCTTGTATCTAGCTAAACAATTCGATGTATCTGTGTGACTGAGTGCATCTAAGTATTTGGATCCTAACATTCCCCTCCTCGTGTCTCCTCTTTTTGCCCTGTAACCGACGCCATCATCGCCGATGGTGGCCGCCACCGCGGTTCAGACGCGCGTGTCCGACGCCGTCAGACAGCTAGCAGCATCGCGACAATAGTGTGCCTCGGTTCCCTACTGTTTTTCTTCCTCCTTGGTTCCTCTCTGGTGCAGCTCGTCACATCTCTGTGAAGAGGGTGTTGCCCTCTTTCTAGCAAGACCAACCTAGATCTAAACCGACCACCACAACTCTGGGCATCGACTTCTGAAATTCGGCCGGAATCTCTGAATCGCGCAGTCCAAATTCAGTAACGAGCCACTCCCTTCAGTTCAGAGATCAGCTGTCGCCGTTTTGTAGATAGGGCCCTGCGCTTTTTGAAGCGTCGCCCGCAGTCCACCGCTAGCCCCACCAGTCAGCCACATCAGCAGTAGTGGGTATATCCCTCTGGGTGACAAAAGTGTGGCGCGCAGGTTATGAAGTCCTCAATGAGAAAAGTTTTGGCCATAGTACAAATTCAAATAAAAATAATTCCAGAAAATGTATAATACAAAATAAATCATATTTTTTATATATGTTGAATTTGATAAAATTTCCTAAATGAAAAGTGTTCCAAATTTAAACATGAAATCAAATACAAATTCAAATTTGAACTGAGTCAACCCTAACTAGTCAAATCTGTGACATTTGACCCCCTTTTGGATTATTTACAATAAATAATAATTTTAAGTTCATAAGTTGAAACTTTGCAAATGATATATGTTTTCAGACCAGAAAAATGCCAGGAATTCTAATGTGCCATCCAAAATAATTTTTGAGCAATTTAAAATTTTAAAATTATTTAAATGTTAATAAATGCCTTTTCCTAATAAATCTATAACTTTAATTCTGCAATTCTAAATTTGACAAATAATATGTCTAAATCGATCAGCGCGACGAGCTCGTTCCGATTATGCATTCCATGCTATGAATTGAATGATGCATCATATAAATACTTAAAAATCTGAATGGTTTATTTAAGTAAAACTTGACCAAATAATTAATAAATATGCTTATTTCTTGGTTCCACGCCTCACCCTTGCCATGCTATGTTATACCATGCAATTGTGCATCATTTCATCATGGCATACCTTGTTTTATTATTGCATATGATTTATATAATTGTGCAATGTATTTATTTCGGCTCTTATGTGTTTGGTTTTTATCCGAATAGACACTGAGCAAGGAGAATACCAGGAGCCTCAGGAGTATTACCTGGATCCTGCTTATTCCGCAGCAGAACTACTAGGCAACCAATTCCCCATGCTTTCATACCTATAGTACCTATGCTTCTATCTTACTCTTGCATCATTGAGTCGTGATTGCATTAAATTGAATAACAAGTACCTATGCTTCTATCTTACTTTTATCCTCAATCCCATGAGCAATTACTACATGAGTTGTTCGAGCCATGCGAGTCGTAGAATTGCATGTGTAGGGTTTATCCGTGTCTTTGTCTAACGAGGTACCTAAACAACTTAATATGAGTAGTAATGGGAGAACTAACGAAAGAGGCACTGGTGGGCATTATCTGCTATTTGGTTCTTTAAGCTCACGTGTGTCCTATAGGACCCCGAGTACTTGATTCTTGTTCCTTGACTACAGCACTATCCACATGTAGGACCATGAATTCCCTTCGCCTGAGCTTGATTCACACTTTATTTCTTGAGGCCACAAACTAGTCTGGGGCTTTATTACTATCCTATACTTATACCATGCTTTACTTCTTTATTTACGATTGTGTGTGGAACACCTATACTGTTTACGATTGTGTGTGGAACACCTATACTGTTTAGGACCCCGCACCATGTTTATGCTGTATCGACAAGCCCAATCACACTTTCGGGTTCCTAGTCATTTACCGCCGTCGTCGCAAACCCTGGGCCTGTCTCGGAGCCAGCCAACTTCGTTGCGGGTAGCTTATCGGGGTGGCCCCCTGAAATGATTTACGAATCCTATGAATGCTTTGTCATGAGGCCTCGTTCTGTTTTATTTGGTTCTTCTCGAGGTTGATCGTGCGTGTGTTGCTATTTGTGCACCCCTGCAGGGTAAATCTTTCTGAAAGCCGTGTCCGCGGTTATGGACGGTTTGGAGCACAGTTTCTCGATCATAAACAAGCATAACTAAAGTACCGCCTTTAATTTGACTAAGAAATGACTAGTAAATAGTGCAACCTCATGCAATGGTTAACAAAATTGCCAACGGATAGGATGTTCTTCCGCCTTCTTGTCGATAAGCGAGAAGGAGGGCGAGCGATGTTTATTTGTGTTGCTTATATAACTGTTGTTATTAATTAACGAGCATCCGTCCATCTCTGGTTAGGCGGATGGGTAGCGTGTCTCTATAGAACTATTTAGCTATTATCTTTTGTTGCAATTGCGTCACCCCCAAGTTGTTCCCTTTAGATGCATTAAGACTTGCTGAGTACCCTTAGGGTCTCACATGATAAATATTTGGTTCAGATGGATAGGTATACTCTCAGGAAGGTTACTAGGTTGACGAGATGGATGATGGTGGCAACGACCATCAGGTGTAGAGATTTCGGGGATGGAGATCCATGAGATTTGTGGGCGGGATGTGCTTATTTGTAGGGCATCTTATGCCAATTTGCTTCTTATCCATACTCGGATTATGTTTTCTGCTTCTGCTTGATACTATGTTGATTGGTGTATGAGGATGTATCCTAAACTATTATATCTATCTAGGACATTTGGATCTTGCCGAATGGTGTTGAATATTTATGTCCCTATTATTTCTATATGGTGTGACTCTGATGTCTATTGTAAGTCGTAGATATACATACTCATTTGTGTATATCGTGGTCGCGTTACCTGTCGACTACGTCGCTCGCTCTGGTCCCGATGTTCTTGAAAGTGGATAGGGTAGTTGGTCGGTACTGTGCCATGCTCCGCTTCGACGGGCCTACACGTGGGTGGCCTTGGGCCTCTGCGGTAGAATCGTGTATCTACTTTTGGGTTCATCCAGGCTCGTGCTTAGAGTGTAGGGTCCGAGGTATTATAGAAGGTTTCCCCATTGAAGCAGGATGTGTTGTCTATGACGTAGTCGAAGGAGCCGAAGGTGAGGACAAGGCCAGAGGCGAGTCTCTCACCGGCGACGAGCGGAAGTCCCGTGCGAAAGATGACCCCAGCTGAAGCGTTGTGCCCCACGATGGGTGCCAATTGTCGTGGTGTGGAATACGGCAGTGCCATCGGGGATGGCATGAAGGGGACAATCAAGGTGCTATCGGTGGCTATTCGCAACGGGTTGGGCACAAATATTGCAAACACAGCGATGTACCCAGGTTCAGATCCCTCTAGATGAGGTAAGACTCCTACTCCTGCAAGGATCTACTATATGGGGAGTGAATGCTTAGTAAAAGTGCTCCTTGAGCTGTTTCCCTAACTTCTATGGAGAGATAGAGGAAGATGAACTACTGAACTAGTGGAATCTAGAGAACTTGGAGCTTGTAACCTCTACCTAGACTCCTAGCACTACCCCCTTATATACTGGTTGGGAGAGATAGGTTACATTGTGGGCTCTAGGGTTTACTGCTTGGGCTTTGGGTTTACAAAGCGGGCCGGCTGGCCGGCCCCAGCCGATGTGCTAGGACCCGGTTAAGCCTTCAGTACAAGGGCGATAGCGCTACAGTGTTGTAACATTCCAGGATTAACACCTAGAAATAGAGAGGACACATGTGTGTGCATTGCATTCATGCATAAGAAAATCCGGGAAATTTTCACGCAAAACTAAAAGAGTGGAGGGATCGAGATCTGTCTTGTTCTAGTGGAAACATTAGGGCAAGTGCGACAGATTTCGACATGACCTCTATTGAATCTTTGTATTTTGAGGGGGGAAATTATCCAAACATGAATTTGAATTTCAAATTTGAATTCAAATGAAGTTAGAAAATTCACAAATTGAATTAGGGGTAGGGAAAATGGAACGTAAATTCTTGAATAAAGTAATATGATATGACAGTAGATAATTAATAATGAAGAAATTATAATAAATAAGGAAAGAATAAAGGAAAACTTTATTACATTAATACAAATATTACAATGGTCTTACAATAAGTGAAAGAAAGGTTACTTTTATTACAATAATAAATATTACCTAAATATAAATTCAAGAAAACTACAAGTAACACATTTCACAAGAAAGAACATTTAACTTTATTAATTAAATACAATATTATAAAGTCATATACAGTTGTCCAAGTTACAACAATAAGAAAACAGAAAAGCCTAAACTAAAAGCTATGTTATTTCTTCATCTTGTATATCTTCATTCTTCACTTTGATTCCTGCCAAACATAACAAAAAGAAAATAGAACAAATATGAAAGAGGGAAGGTTTTGATTAGGATACTCTTAGGTTTTAGCAATGTAATGCATTACTTTGCCTCATCATTGAGTTAAGAAAAGGGCAATGTAGTAATCTGTTCTTATCATAAAAATCACCTCAGTCCAACATCATCGGCAGGGGAAAGTTTCATCAGATCAGTAAAAGGCAAAAGGTAAAAAAACCCCAAGAAATATCATGATGTGCTTGATCTGATCCATAACCCACAACAGGCAAGAAGGCAGCTTACACATAGCTGCATGTAGATGTGCTATCGACACCAGGAGAGGGACAACAGATAGTAAAATGGGAACAACCAGCATAAGAAGTGCACAAGGAAGGGACAACCGTAGCTACTTGTCCAACATCAGTTTCTCCATAGCAATATGTTCCTACCTCTAGAGCACCACAAGATGTCACTGGTTTCCACCAGTCCAACATCAGATCCATTAGACCAGCGTACCACATCACCAATAGATCCATTCTTTCTCCATAACCAACATGGCCATCTAGCAGATCTTGGAATAAGGTGGGGGGAGTTTGAGAGGAATAAACTTACCATCAATAGCTCAGGGAAGAACAAACCAAGATCACCAGGAGGGGATGGTTCACAAGCCCAAGCAAGGTGTGATCAAGATCAACATCTGGAACTTAAGGAAGAGGAGGTCCATGTGCAGAAAAGGGCAGCAATAGCTGCACTAGAAGGAGATGGAGGAGCAGGCCACAAATATTCATAATAGCTGGCCAGGATCAACCACTCAGACATCAACAAATCATCATCTTCCCTAGTCTACTCTGCAAAAGTAGGTTAACCATCCAACTCATGTATATCCGTTGTTCTTATCAAGTTATGAGCATGAGTGTTGTGTGAGGAGGAAAATCCTCAAAACTGCACCCAAATGGAGTGCAAGTTCATCACTAGATGAATTGAGGCTAACACAGTATATGTATTATCCATAATATGGCTTCAGCATGTGCATTCTTAGTAGGGACAGACAACTTAGAAACAGATCATACCATTTAAAATCTCCTGTTGTGCACACTCCACATGGGAGGCACCACAACAACAGATTTAATAGCAGTAGCCACTAAGTTGTTCAACACCAAGCGTCAAGTACCAAATCTATTCTTATCAGACTTGTTTGAAATATACTGTGGTGGAAGAGTACCCTCAAAGTTGTATACAAATGGTATACTAAATCATCCTAGGGTTTAAGAGAAAAAAGGCAACAACAGTATTTGATCCAAATATTAGTGCCTCAACCTTAGCATCATTGGCAGCCAATTAGAGTTCTAGGAAGTTAATCCTAGCAGCCAGGGCAACAGATGCCACTAGTGCCTCAGTTTCCACATCACTGGCAAGGAAATAATCCACCTTGCTTTTCTCATGGAATCATCAGGTTTATGATCTTAATAAATAAAACCATTAGCACAGTAGATCATGCTAAATAGGGTACCATTATGCACACTCCAATTGATGCACCACAATGGTATCTATTGAGCAGAAGCCATACTATAGAGAAAACACCAGCCCAAATAAAAAGAACATCATCTTCCTAGCCAAATCATAGGAATCATTTCTATTAGATTCCTTCATTAGATAAACTGTACCAAATGATAGGAAATACTAAGTACAAGATTCAGTTAAGCATATATGGGTACAATAGAGTTGTATCACAAAATGTTAAGTTAGTTCACTATGTTCCATGAAGCCAACAGTAAATTGCTAATGAAAGGAAGCATTATACTATACACAAATCCAAACAAGATTGGAATAAGTAAGGAAATTATACAGAAGCATGTTTTTAGGATATATCAATGCACCTGTAGCTACACAACCCTACCACCATTGGCAGTAGAACCAACAACCTAAGTCAGTGTCATAAGGGCACTTAATTATTGAAATCAAATTAACAGTAGATGATGCCTTAGCAGCATCACATCCTCTCCACCAAAATACCACATACACCAGCAGAGTCATCGGCTCGATGGCCGGTCAAATAAACATTACTTGGACTGCACGTAGACAAGAAAGCCAACGTCGGGGTTGTGAACAATACCATTTCGCCGGTATAAATGAGAGAAGTAATCCCCGTACCATCACCACAATCCACCATAAACTCAACCAAATCTAGAAGCAGCAAACCATGGTTGTCGGAGTTGTAGGCATCTCTGCCATCCCACCAGAACCAAGGACGAAGTAGACAAGAGGAGGAGACCAAATGGGAGCACTAGAGACCGAGGATGATGGCCCGTGGCCATCCTAAAACATCATCAGTAAGCACGAGAGCTAGAAGACCACGCCAATAAGCCTAGTCGAGGCTAGGGTTCCATAGGAACCAGAGAGGAGGCACCCAAGTGCGAAGGAAAGGGAATCGATGGCAGGAGCCGATGGAGAAGGGCTAGAGAGCTTGTGTCGGGGAGCAACAGTGTCAGCAAGGGCCGGAGCCGGCCGGATAAACACCGACAGTAGCACTAGGCCTGAATAGAAACACGTTGGGGGCAAACTCGATAGGGCCTCAAAGCCAAATCAAATTGGAGGGCCGAATCGGCCAGTCGATGGTGGAGCTTCAACATCAGGTGGCGGCGGCCGCAACATCTTGGTTCCGTCGGAATCAAGCGGACGGTGGAGGCGGTGTGGTGTGTGGCGGGGATGTGAGAGGGGAGTTGAGGTCGGGGTGTGTTGTGCGTGCGTGCAAGTGAGATGAGAGAGGAGAGGGGTTGGGCTGGGGTGGGGTTTGACCCTAGGCCCAACTGGGCCGGGTTGGGCTTAACCAGCCCACGGGTCAGAAGTAATTTTATAGGAAAGAGAAAAATAAATATTGTACAAGAAATAATAAACCAAATGTAAAATTCCAAAAATAACCCTGAGAGTATGTCAACTCTAAAAGAATGTACAAAAATCCTAAAAATACATATGATATATCAAAATGATCAAAAAAATAATCTCTACATAATAAAAATATAGATCCACTTATTTAGTTTAAATAAAATACAACCAAATATTAAGGCTACTTAAATTTTAAGTGAAATTTCTTAAAATAAATAAAAATTCTAACAAGCAATAAAAAAATCATTTTTGTATATAAAAATAAATCTAATATTTTATAAAAATAAATCTAATATTTTATAAAAATACTAACTCAATTTTTTTACAAATAAAACTTGAAGCAAATTTTTAAAGACATATAATCCTTTATTGAATTTTATAAAAATAAGAATAACACTTAAAAATAAATAAAAATCATATTTAAGACCTTGAATAAATATATTTTACTAGAAAAATACTAAAAGTATTTTCCTAAATATTTTTAAGATTTTAAGGAAATAAATCCTTACCTATTTTATAAAAGACCTAGTTTGTAAATGCTTTAAAAATGTCTCTTAAATAAGAAATAATCACAATTCTATATATAAACTCTTAAATCCTTTATAACTAAATACTAAGTCCAAAGCCATAACTTGGATCTATAATAAAACTTAAGTGTAACTTATAAAACTCTTTTAAAATCATAAATCCAAACTAAACCAACAATTTTAAGTAAATTTCAAACATCATTCACTTATAATAAAAGCGAATATTGTTTATCTCTTAACCATTCTTAAACATGATTTCAAACCCTAACAATTTAATAAGATCATCTAAAATTGCTTTCTTTAATAAGTCACATCAATTTCATAATAGCAAATTACATTTAAACTCCTCATGCACTTAAATTGAAAGTGAATGATCTCACACTCTTAAGTTACTTGTTACAAAATTTAAAACTTATGAATAATACTTATATTCCACCTTTATGAAATAATAAGAAATGAACCACTTATATTGTGATGCCATACCCAAAACCTATAAGTTTCCAGAACAAGTGTCATGACGGTTGAAATTTAATAATGAATTGCTCCTGGATAATTATGGTAAATAAAAAACCATAAAAATATAACTTTAATTTTAAATGCTTTTACTTTGTAAAGTAATCTTTTCCTCAAAAGTGATTCTTCTAAAGTAAATACAAATGAAGTCCACATTTGTCTATAACTCTCTAAATTGTAATAGAAAGCTTGGACAGAAGAAACTCTGAATCATTCACCAACACTTGAGTGCTCTAGTATTGAATACTACTTGTTACTTTTACATATTGTTTCACACACTCTCACAAGCCTTAACAAGAAGCACAAGTGTGAAACTAGTATAAAAGTGCAACACATTCCAAAGAACTCATCATGAACTCCAAATACTAGATCAAATACGACTATTCCGGGGATTCATGTTTATCAAACTGCATTACATTACTTATGCATAATTGCATCCTGCTTGTTTAAGCATTAGTCCTTACCGGACCAATGATGCTATTTACAGATTTTTGGATCTTATATTGTCTCGAAGACCGTGATTTCATATTCTTGCAATCACAAAAGGCAAGTTCACACTTGCTCATGTCCTTTGGTTATTTTCTATCAAATACTTGTAACTCAAATGTTGTCATCACCTGCATTTCAAAAAGGTCAGAAAACACTATTTTCATAATAATATGATTATGGATTATTTACCAAATGGTAATAATCTACTGATACAGTTCTATTAGTGAAGGAAAATAATATCTAGGACTTAATCAACCAATGTTGCCAGTGATTCTAGTGCCGTATATTACGCGTTAACCATGAGATTCGTGAAGGGAAACGGGTAGGCTACACTAGCATAAAATCAAAAATTTCTACCACATCAACCAGCAATACTATTGTCATAGATCACGGGATTACCAGTAGACACGCAGTTGCAGAACTCGATGAAGCACGTCGGGGCTGTGTAGATGTTCTACGCCTCCTCCTCGTCCTCGTCCCACGAGCAGCTCCCCTTTTCACGGCTCGTCCAAGTGCTGCAGCACCTTCGAGGTATCCACATGTCCGGAGTGGAAGGTGACACGACAGACTGCTAGGTCTGCACGTGCAAGACATGCAGAAGAGGAGTGGAGGCTGGGTGGAATGCTCAACCCTATTCAGCTCGCCTCACTCTCTCTTATATAGGCATCCCTAGTGGGCTTGTACATTAGCAGCCCATTAGTAGCCTAAGCCTGGTCTAATTCGGATCCAATCCTCATTAGGCTTCCAACCCCTAAAGTGTGTGACCCTATAGGTTCATACACGTATAGACATGACACGAGTACACTTACTCGATCAATAGTTGGTAGCAGCCTCTAGCAAGACGTGTCAACTCCTAAACGCATATGAAGATCATTCAGACGAACCATTACAAGGTTGAGTACATGTCTTTCCCTTTGCCTCACGATATTTGGTCTAGCTCCAAGCTGACCTCTCTTTCTCGATACTGTGATTCAGAATCCCTTTACTAGGTTAACTCTTAACCATATGTAGCACAGCCATGCATTTCTAGATCCGATCACTCAAGGGGCCCAGAGATATCTCTCTCAAGTAGAGAGGGGAAAATTCCATATTGATTGACCAATGCCTTGCAGCATGTATCAGGACAAACCCGAAAGCTACCTTTATAACTACCCAGTTACGGAATAGTATTTGATAGCCCCAAGGTAGGTCGATCCACATCTCAAGTACATGCGACAATCTCAGGTTTAAGGACAAAACATACACGATGTGCAGAGAGAGCTGCAAGTATTATTGCCAGTCTCAAGTTGGGTTAGTCCAACCCCATGTTCATAACATGTGTCCACATCATTGGTTTGACATCTCCATGTCTATGACTTGCGGAACATAGTCATCAACCAATTGATGTGCTAGTCTAATATTGACGTGTGTCCTCACATGAACTCTGACTAGGGACAACAATTAGATAACCATACAAGTAAAGAGTTTCACAAACAATTCACATAATTGCCAATCAATACAAGTTGCCTGATATAAGGATATTCAAGGAACATTATAAAAAGGCATGGATACATATGAAATACAATCATCTCTATTATTGACTCTAGGGCATATTTCCTTCAATTCAGAATGGGACGGAGAAGTCAGCTGGATCTTCTTCCTCTCGTATGTATGCAAGACGAACTTAATGTGACGTTGTGATTCCTTATGCGGATCCAGCATATGGGTGGGCACCCTTAGGCCCCACGATTTTGGTGTCTAGATTATCTGTGAGCGGCTGCTGGAGGTATAGTCAGACCTTTATGGAGATTGCCAGGGGCATAACCGACTCATAGAGTCTTCGGGAACTCATCAGGGTTGTAGCATGCCCAAGTGGGGGCTTAACGGAGATGTAGCTCGGCCCGAAGGATTGTGCAGACATATGGGGTCGCGGAGGGGAATAGTGATTGGCTTGGATCATCTACTGGGCCCCACATCACGAAATTGTGGACGGTTAAGCTATCCAATTGTGCAACAAGGATTTGGTCTCTCATGTGTAAAGGAACGCACCTCTGCAGAGAGTAAGAATTGTGACATGTTCCGGGAAGGAGATTCGAACGTAGCAGGAAAGGAACTCCACGAAAGTTCTGGTCAACCTATGAAGGGTGTCAGACATAGTTTTTAGAATAAAAGTTCCCTTTGAAGAAATGTTTATGAAAACCTGCATTGCCTATGACCTTTGGTCTATGGCTGTAGAGATAGTGCATCATACACTCCTTTTTAGTGAACTTGCTGAGTACGCTCGTACTCAATCGTACCTTCGTAACCCTTGCTAGGTTCTAAGCCATTGAAGATGACGTCAACACCAACTTATGCTCAAGAAAGCATCATCGACAGCTCAAGTTCTTCAATAAAGTCAATGAAGTCAACATCTACATCAACCGAAGTGAAGACGAAGTCCTTGAGTAGACAGGAGTAGATTCTCTAGCCATAAAACCTACTTCTGTAGAGCATTGCAATAGCAGCAATTGCAAGCCCATTAGTTCAGATGCTAGTCTTAGTCACTAGATAGTTGTGAGTTCTTATTTCTGGTTCTTCTTTGTAAAGAGTTGTTTTCTTCCTCTTTAACCTAGTTACTCTCTGGATCTTTTGTAAAGAGTCGAGTTGTAATCTATAGTCATGTCTTGGACCTGCTGTGTTTCTGTTGTACCACTCTAAGAGATGTAATACTAGTGAATGGTGTTTCATTTGTGTTATGTCAACGACTATAGTGTACTACATCATGCAGTGGTATGCTGGGTCACCGCAAGCATCCCAACGCCGTTTCTTTGGGTGTCACCCGATGCTTTACTCATCAGCTTGGTGCTTTACTCGTTAGTCGACACTTTACTCGTCAGCCGGTGCTTTACCTGTCAGCTTCCAGCCTTTGCGCTTTGGCACCATCGTCTTGTAGCGCCGTCAGGGCGGCGTGCCAACCTATTCGGTCAGGGGTGTGCTCAGCAAGGAACGTCACCCCCACCGTATCTTTGGCCAGCGGATCTGAGGCGGCCGGATAGAGGTGTCCACCCAGCCGACTCTTATGGTCACTCGGCTAGATGGGCCAGCCAGAGAATCTTGAGGGCGGACCGGATGGAGTGGTCCTCTCGATTGTGATTCTATGTCTTGTGGCCATCTGGCCAGGCCTTCCTGGAGCCTGCCAGTTGAGCCTGGCTTGGCCTACCCGGGGGTCGTCCCCCCGACACTCATGGTGGTCATCAAAAACATCTTCGGGTAATTTAGCCTTTTCTAAACTTTTTTTAATTTTCACTTCCAAAAGTAAACCATCAAGTAAAACATGAGTGTTTGTAGCAGTAATATTCATGAAAGCACCTTCACATTCATCATCAAAAAATGTCCTAGAAGTGTCAGATAATACTCCATAAAACACATGCATGAGCATCCAATCTCTAAGGCCATGTTCGACTCCAAAAGCTATTCCTCTAAACCTTTCCCGATCTTTTACTAATGGTTCTTCTTCCTCTTGTTTAAAAGTAATAACTATTTGTCTAAGGTTGCATATTGTTTCAGTGGAACTAAACCTTTCAATAAATGATGCTTTCAAATTAAACCAAGAGCTAAAGTTTCCAGTAGGCCATTTCAAAATCCAATCTAATGCATTTCCAGCAAGTGAGTAGGGAAAACCTTAACTTTAATTATTTTGTTGTTTGCATGGCTCATATTCAAAACTTTACACCTTTCATCAAATTTCGTAATATGTTGTATAGGATCTTCTTTTAGTTTCTCATAGAAGCGGTTTTCATAAATTATTTTAGTGATGTTGGGATCTACTTCAAATTGCTCTACTGGGATATTCATATCTTGAGGAAAATTCCTAACACTAAATGGCCAAAAAGTTATTTTCTCCATTACTATTCTTTATGTGTTTTATGTTTTTAAATGAAAAATGAAAGTAAAATGATACTACAACTAATAATACTAAACTAACAACTAACAATGGCATGCAAAACTAAAAATAAAAAGACAAACCGAAATACAAAAGTAAGACAAAAACTAAAAAATAAAAAGTAAATGCAAAACTGAATGGTAAAAGAAACTAAAAATATAAAAACTGAAATGTAAGTATGAAAGTAAATACAATAACAAAACAAAACTAAAACTACTTTGAATATCTAAAAGAACAAGATGATACTCATATAGGTGCAACCTCCCCAAGCTTAGGTGTTTACACAAGTTGGTGATGAAGTTGAACTTTCTTGTGAGCTATCCTTTTACTAGCTCCCCGGAAATTGCACCAGAAAACTTCCTTGATGCGAGCACTAGAAAAGTTCCTGACAGTTGTCGTAGGAGCTTCTTGCTGCACCTTAACGGTTGAGACTCTAAGTGGAGAGTTATGTAGTAAATGGAAGTCTTCCCCACGAGGGAAACTCGAGGGTTTAAATATCAAACACTTGCGGAGTTGTGTGTAAGAGAATGATCCTCTTTGATCGTCATCAAGCAACCTACAAAATAGTTGTAGATTTTTTTGTGCCCTCAACCTCACTAAGTGGTTGTCAAGCACAAGGTATATGTAAGAAAAACTGAAATAAAATTCAATGCAATAGTAAAGTAAATATGCAATGGTGGTAAATGCAATGGAATATGATGTTTTTGAGTTTTGGTTGGTGTTTGCAAGTATAAGAAATGTTTTTGTATTTTCGGATTTAATTAGTACTAAAAATAAAGAGTAATGTAGATGTGTTGGATAGTGTTTTCTTATGGTTTAAAATGGACCAGGGTTCATGGTTTCGCTTATGCACCCTCTCTTTGAGTTGTGGTGGACACGGGGAACTCTAGTTGACATAATATTGGTACAACATATTAATGTATGGATAACAATTCATATGGGCATCACGTCCTAACATAGATATGTTATTTCTAACAACTCACTTATACTCCACTAGAAAGGGGGGTCTCCAAGCAATCTAGTATTAAGAACAATCTCAGAGTATAGCATTAATTTCTATGACATGAAGTTAAAATAAGAACATACTTGATCTAGTCTAAGCATGGTATTTTCTTTATCCCTAGTGAGGCAACTAAGTAATGTAAACACCCAAGTGATTCGCAAGTTTTACTGTCCTACCTGCAAGATCATCCATGTTTCTCCAACTAATGCACACGTCCCCCCACACACGCTCCCATATACAAGTTTGATTAAAACAAGTAAACAGGAACGGGGTACATGATATGCATCTATTCATATACTTCTAATACTAAACAATTGCAATCTCAAATATCAACTATATAAATATCCACGACGTATGTAATACAAATATGACCGTAATCATCTTACGCAGCTCATACGGTTCTAATACAATCAAGATCATGAGAGAGATACAATAGCTACTGCCACAAACCCATAGTCCAGGGGTGGAATACTCACCCTTCATCATGGTGAAGGTGCTGGAGTCATTGAAGGAGGTGGAGATCACACCAGCAGTGCCCCGCCGGAGTTTCCCCCCTCCATTCTTCCGCCTCCTGCCTCTCTGTTCGTGTTTTTGTCTCCTATGGTACTCCTTTCCGAGAATCGTTAGGAGACCTTTTTTATAGGTGGTTTTAGGTCAGAACCTTTGCATAGGAGAAAGAATCGACTACATTGGAGACTCGAGGGGAAAACAAGCACACCAGCCGCGGCCAGCCCACCTGGCCACATGTGCTGGGAAATCTTTGGCCCAATGTTCTTCATTCTGATAAATACTGGTTCCCTAAAGTTTTAGGTCAATTGGACATCGTTTGGGTACCTAAAAATCAAAAACATTGAAATATGGGTTTTCTGCCTCGGCAGGGTTAATTCCAAAACAATATGGGAAGTGTGAATTATTCAGAAATATCATTATAAAACATGAATATACCCCATATATGATGCAAATATGTTGGAATATCAAGTAATAAAGTGCAAAGTTCATGGATGCATTTTACATGCATCAATATGTTGGGTCACCGCAGTTGGTATCAGAGCAATTGCTTTAACCTTCGGTTGGAAACCTAGTAACAGGATATACCTATAGGAGTCTAAGAGAAACCATAAAGATTTCTTTAAAATATGATGAATATTCACTTGAGAATACCATTGTCATATCTTTAGTGTGATAATTCTTTATTATGAAGCATTATTACTAATTACAAATTTCTTATATATAGATAGGATGGCACCAAAGTCGCTGAAGCAGACTGTTTGTGTGTATGATGAGAGTTTAGAGGGTTATCAAGGGGTTGGCCGGACCAGCTTCGACAGCTATTGCGAGCTTTTGACTATGAAACCGACATTCTGGACAAGTTTTACACCTATAGAGAGGGACACATGGTGGCAAAGTATCGTATTGGGATCATGCTACCAGAGAAGTTGGGGCCAAGTCTGATCATGCCATCATGAGAGGCTAGGAACAAGACTGGGAATATCATATTGCTATAGTGGAGGCGATTGCATCTATCCATGAGAGAAATTCTAATCACCTGGTAGGTACTAGTTTCACTTCTATTCCACACAATTCCATTGACTCGGAGTTATCGCCAAAACATCTTGCCCTAGTCAAGAATAATCTAGCTCTAGCTTCCAAGTGCATGGATCGATACCGAGATTTGGTAGGATCTCTCTATAACACTCACTAGTTACTAGTTGAGGATTAGGTGAGAAGGAGGCGCAAGCTAGGTGAGAGGTTAGCTCAGGAGGCGAGTACCTCAAAAAACACAGAGATAGACAATACTCAGGTTGATCCAGAGGAGATAGATCTTGAAGGGGTAGAGCCTGAGCCATCTAGATATTCAACTACTCCAGAGCACATCTACTATCCTATTATAGGGGACAATTACCAGATGATGCAGGGTTCATAGGGAGAAGCAGAGTCCGATCTTCCCATGAGAATTCTGACAGATGGAGGCATGAGCTTTATGCTAGTACTAGTTGGGATTCAGTTCCGTGTGATTATTCCGATGAGGATGAGGTTCCAACTACTCATAAGATAGTAGAGTCTTATGCTTCCAAGGGAAACAATGGTCAGTTTATTGATTTAGAGGGTCAAGAGGTTGGGGAGACACCATAGTTTGCGGGAGAAGGACACACCATTTGTTGGTACTGCTGAACCTCATAGTCTAGTGGATCCGTATTCTATCTTTGAGATTTATTTGGGGTTTAATCCACTCAATATAAGTGATGCCTCAAGTACTTATACTTCAGACACGAACTATATTCCATTCGGGAGGCCATATGTTCCAAGTACTGTGTGTCAGACTACACGCCATCATGGGTGGACTACATGCATGTATATGAGTATGATGGGTACTGAGAGTCGGACCATCATAGGATGAAGGCTTGATGTTAATAGTACTTTGGTAATGTGTATTATAGAGCTTGTGATCTTGTTTAGCTTCAATAAGTGAGATAACTCTCACATGAACAAGAAGTGGTTGTAATACACCAGGGTGTGATATAACTCACTAGGTGTTAGATGTATTATGTATCAAACTATGTTTTTTATACTGTATAATATGTGGTGCATATTTGGTTTTTATTTGGATTTGGATCTTTATTTCGTTGTGTGACTAGAACTGTGCAAGTTGAGCTTAGACATGAGCATGGTGTAACTATGATTATTCGCTTTGTGTAATACGAATAGAGGGTGATGGAAATGGGAGTATAAAACAAGTTTGAACAACAACACGTGGAGCGTGAAGCCAAAAGAAAAGGAAGATCAAGATGCAAGGGCGCATGGACCACTACCACCATCACCAATGCGGCTGTTGATGGAGTAGACTTTATGCAATATATGCAAATGATGCAAGAATCTCAAAACAAGTTTATGAAAGAACTGCTCGGACGAGCTGTAAATCTAAGGGAGCCAGAAGGATGAGGATTAACTCTCTCTGACTTTAGAAATGCTAAAGAATTATCTTTCGTTTCTGCACCTGAGCTAATGGATGCGGAGGATTGGTTGATGGATATTGAGAGAAAGCTGAAGATGGTGGTTGCAATTATGAAGAAAATTTAAGGTATGTAACATATCTCTTGACTTGACATGCAACGTCCTAGTAGGTAAATCAATTGGCCACGCAACTTCCAGAGAGGGCATACACATGGGAGGAGTTCAAGCGAATGTTCAGAGAATTTCATGTTCCTGAAAGCATCCTAGAGTTAAAAAGAAGAGAGTTTGTGGAGTTACAGCAAGAAAGTGCTACTGTGATGAAATTCATATGGGAGTATAGTCAGCTATCTCATTATGCAGTTGCATAGTTTTAAAACCAGACCAGACCGGCGGTCCGACCGGAAAAACCCGAAACCAGCGCCTCTACTAGTCTATTGAGCACACTTGGCCAGATAGGGAATCGAAGTGGAAAATTACTTGTTTAACTGCTGATTTTCAGCTGAACCGGACGAAACCGATGGCAGGTCCAACCGGTATGGATAATACATGACCTAGCGGGAGGTAAAAATTAAATGGCGGCACTGGGAATCGATCCCCTGCATGCCGTATTCCTGTACTAGCTAACCAACTATTCCATGCTTCGTTCATGACTACAACATGAAAGTTATTCTATTTGACATGGTATTCCTCTATTATACAATTTAAAATATTTATTATTTATTGATTACCGGTCCAGCTATTGAATTGGGTGAACCGGTGATCGGACCAGTGAACCGTTAACCGACAGCCTGACTGGTTTGATCTTTTGTCCAGATTTTTAAACTATGTGCAGTTAACAAGGTAAACACATATGGTGGACCATCGAGTGCGCCATCGTACCCCGCGTCGTCATACGGTGGACCGTGCGAACGCCATGGTCCCGCCGTCATCGTACGCGGGCAGGCCCGGGCTTTGTGAGAGGCTTTCCTGGCGACACGCCTCTGCACCTTCGGGAGCCCATGCTAACCGCGGTTTCTCATGTTTGTGGGGACCGATGAGAGATGTCGTGGCACCATGAGCTCATGTCCGGCACGGTATCTCGTGGGCGTCGCTACCATCCATAGTCACCGTGGTGATGTAGACTCTACCTGTAGCGGTTCGTGGCGTGGTAAGCCCATGATGGGCACGCGTTCTCATGGGCGTGAGGCCCTTATTATGCTCACGTGGTGTCTTAAACCCATGGAGGCTAGGATCGTAGACCATAGACGACTCGGTTTCTCGCGACCGTATAGTCGACTTAGAAGGCTATGTTATAGACGTCTGCGACTTCTCGCTCCAGGATTGTACACTGGGTCATGTTCAAATAAGAACAAGTCGTATGTGGGTAACTGCGAAGCACCATGCATGGCGTTATCATGCGTCACATGGCCATCGTGTGTGAGAGCAGTTTTCCATGCCAGCAGGACCCACCCACACGACCTCGCCACGAGGACCCATGCCCGCCTTACATAGTGAGGCATAGATCCCCTATAAAAGAGCCCACAGTTTTCGTATTTGTGACATCCAATTAGTTTTTATCCTCTGTTTCCCGCAGCCTCGACTCATGCTGCTCTTCGTCCTAGAAATACCACCACCGAATCGCACCCGGACGATAGCTTAGCTGTATCCGACGCATTCTGGTGGCTCGTGTGGTTTCTTCTAGGTTCGAGAGAGGGATGAGGACAACGTCATAAAATAGGTTTAGTTTAGTGTTATGGCTGTAGACTGCGGGCCAACGAGTGTCTCACCAGAAAAGCATCTACGAGCATTGCTAGCCAGTATGGCTTGCTGGTCGGTGTTTGTGGGAAGCACCACCGACGGCATGCAGGGTACACCAATGGTGGAAGAAGAGTATAATTAAGCGCCCTACATGCACTTAATAATAATCTTTTCCCTATAGATGGTATTTCTCTGCTTTCCTTCACAGGTCGAGAAAAGGCGATGAGAGGAGCATCCTTCCAGGCGTTGACGGTGAGAAGACTTTCCAAGCATGACCCGCCGCTTGCATGGCAGTCGGCAGCTGTGGCACTCACCGGTGGCGACTATGGGTCACTATTCATGCGGTGGTCAGTAGCCAGAGCACTAGACGTGGTTGCGAAGATCTTCATCGGTCACTTCTTCAGACTGGTGTTCCAATGATTTTATCAACGGTGGTCTTCCTTTATTTACATGTATTGGCATCTTTGAATGTCGAGTTAGCGAGCGGTTCGCACCGTTGTTAGCCCTTTCGTATAGTTTTGTAGTTTTGTAGGCTTCATTATGTACACCTATGTTTCTTTCTTCCGTGTTCCAAGTAATGACTATATGTTTGCGTTGTTTTCGACTATGTTTTGAAAACTTTATGCGTACATTTTACATCTCGCGTTTTGTGTTCATGTTCCCATGTGCCGACATGATTTTGCTTGACGCATTGTATGCTTCATTATGTACAACTATGTTTCCACTTTTTTTTTCCAAGTAATGGCTATATGTTTGCATTGTTGAGGAGCTCTCTGGTGAGATTGTCGTGTTGAGGGTATGCATAATGTGATACAGCCCGACATACAGCCGTTACCATATCAAGATCTCCAACTTATGGCAAGTCATCATGGACTCCAAAGGTAAATCATATCCTCTACGCGAGTCCACTTCCTACCCTATTGAATGGTATACTACTTCATACCCCATCCCATGATCATGATAGGTTCACACCTACAAGTACGAAGGCAAGGGAGAAAGCCTGGAGGACCAAAACCGACAAGATGGTGGCTTGGAAGAGGAGATGGAATAAGAAGCATTAGAAGCACTGGAGTGTCCGACCCAACGCCAGGAGCTCCCAGTACACCCCTCTGGAGACAACACCGACTTTGCCCCACTTCCAGAAGCTACATACTTGACCCAGAGACTACCCGGAGACCATCCAGAGTCTCCGGCCACCCCAAAGTCTCTGACCCCTCTACAACGGAGTCTCATGCCTGAGTGATGGGCCTGCATGCCAAGAGCTAAGCCACCTTATTCCATTCCAAATCTAGTTTTATGCCGAAACTACCCTTGTATTAGTGTTTGTCCTATATATAGAGCCCCCATCCCTCATGTATCCCATAGAATAGATAACAGAACTAGAAGACAACCCCTAAGAGGATTGTATCTAGTTTTGGCCTCATATTTATTTGCAAGGAAGACCTATTATCCCTCACCTCTATGGATTTTTCATTGAGCATCCAAGGTGTACAAGGCCTTTACTTCGAGTGGTCTCTAGTAAAGTTGTCAAGACTCATCGAGGTTCTTATACCTCACCAATTGGGTTAGAGAGAGAGAGAGTCATGCTCAACGCAGATCCTAGGGATTGTGTTAAACCGGTAGCCACCGGAGTGAGCCACCATCTTGTATCATTTTTATGTTGCATGTGTTTCACCATTTTCTTAGTGTGTTAGTTCGATTGGATATTCCTCCCCCTATCCTCTCATGACCCCTCGCACATCTTCTAGAATCATGAAAGATCGGGCCACCCTAGAGGGTAATCCCTAACATATTAGTATCAAGAGGTTTGGTTTATCACGAATTTCTGCCCAAATTCTTCTTTCCACCATAAATTTGAAAATTTCCCAAAAAGTAGCTCATACTCATGGTTTGGATCGATCTGAAATTCGAGTGTGTTTGGTAGGTTTTGATCTATAAATTAGTTGTAAAACTTGTTGATCTACCTTCCCATGCATTCCCATAGCCTAATTCCTCGATTTCCCCCATCAATTTGAGGTTTTCGTTCGAGTTTTCTGCCCAAATCTCATCCTGGATGAGTTCTTGATGTCCTGGAATCACCCGGACCAGAGTCTCAGGCCCAGGATCGGAGTTTCTTGAGTTAATGAGCTCAATCCGGAGTCTCCGGCCTCTAGAACCATTGTCTCTGCCCCTATACACTACAATAAAAGTGTCTGTAACTACCTCGGTGAATTACGCTCTTAGTTACAAGCCTGGATGAGCGAAAATGGTTAAAATAGTACGGTGGGGCCAAATGCCACTCACAGGTAGACCTTTCGGCCGTCCTAACCATTTCCAAACATCGGGACAAGAACGAGCGCGAATCGGCAGTGAAGGATCAACTACATACATAAATGAGTATGTATGCAAGCCACATACAACAGTCCTCAGAGCCATTCCATCTAAAAGAAATAGAAATATGGCAACGCCATACGGCAAGATCCAAATATCCTAGATAGATATAATAGTTTAGGATATCTCCTCATACATCAAACATCAGAGTATCAGACGGAAGCGGAAAACAAGATCCGAGTACGGATAAGAAGCAAATCGGCATAAGATGCCCCATAAATAAACACATCCCGCCCACAGATCTCACGGATCCCCGTTCAGGGAATCTCTACACCGAGTGATCGTTGCCAACATCGTCCGTCTCCTCCACCCAGTATCCATCTTGCGAGTATACTTGTTCATCTGAATCAAACAATTTATTGTGTGAGACCCTAGGGGTACTCAGCAAGTCTTCATGCCTCTAAAGGGTACACAACCTGGGGTGACGCAATTGCAGCAAAAGATAATCCCTAACAATTCTATAGATACTCGCTAACCATCCGCCTAACCAAAGATAGACGGATGTCCGTTAATTAAGACAATAGTTATAACAGTAATATTAACAGATCCATCCTCCTCCTCGCTTACCAACGAGGAAGCGGACGAACAACCCCCCACCCGTTGGCAGTTTTATTAACCATTCCATGAGTGTTGCACTATTTACTAGTCAGGTACTTAGTCAAATTAAAAGCGGTACTTTAGTTATACTTGTCTATGATTGAGAAACTGTGCTCCAAGTCGTCCATAACCGCGGACACGGCTTTCAGAAAGATTTACCCTGCAGGGGTGCACAAATAGCAACACACACTCGATCAACCTCTGAAAAACCAAATCAAAACCCAACGAGGCATTCACAAAGCGATCACAGGATTCAGAAATGTTTCAGGGGGGCCACCCCATTCACGACAAAACGAAGTTGGCCGGCTCCGAGACGGACCCAAGGTTTGCGTCAATGGCTGTAAACGACTGGGAACCCGAAAGTGTGACTGGGCTTGTCGATACCGCGAAAACACTCCGCATCCAAAATAAAGCAGTGCTCCTCGCACAATCTTAAATAAAGCAAGAAAGCATGGCATAAGCAGGATAGTAATAAAGCCCCAAACTACTTTGTGGCCCCAAGAAATAAGAATGAATCAAGCTCGCTGTGGGGGTCCATAAGGCCTCCCGGATGTGGATAGTGCGAATAGTCAAGGAACAGGAATCAAGTATTCGGGGTCCTACGAGACACAAGTGAGCATGAAGAACCAAATAGCAGATATTGCTCACCGGTGCCACTTTCATTAGTTATCCCATTACTACTCAGATTAAGTTGTTTAGGTACCTCGTTATCCATTAGACTCTCACAAACCCTACACATGCTGTTCTACGACCTGCATGGCTCAAACAACTCCTGTAGTAATGGCTCATGGGATGGAGGAACAAGCTTCGGTGGGGTTTAAAAGTAAAGGCTATGCAGTACTTGGGATTCAGTTTAATGCAATCGCGACTCAATGATGCAAGAATAAGATAGAGGCAATAGGTATTATATGTATGCAAGCATGTGGTAGTGCTTGCCTGGCAGCTCAGTTGAAGCGAGGGATGGATCTAGGTAGTGCTCCTGGGTTTCCTGATATATCCCCTGCTCAGCGTCTATTCGAAGGAGAACCAAACAAAAAAGGGCCAACATAAATAGAGTGCACAAGCATATGAATTAAAATGCGACAAGCAAACAATCATGCTATGATGAATGATGCACAATTTGCATGGGAATAATGTAGCATGGCATAGGTGAGGTGTGGAGTATAAGAATAAAGCATTTTATTGAGTTTTAGTCACATTTTATACTCAAATAAGTTGCTGTATAGTTTAAATTTATATGATGCATGCTGCAATTCAGAACATAGAATGCATAGATAGAACAGGCTCGTCGCGCTGATCGATTTAGACATATTATTTGTCAAATTTGGAGTTATAAAACTAAAGTTATTAATTAGTGAAGAAAAAGAGCATTTTATTGTAATTTTAATTACCTCGAAATTTTAAAGTGCTCAAATAATATATTGGATAGCATATTTGAATTCCTCACATTTTTCTGATTCAAAAACATATATCATTTGTATTATTTGGATTTATAATTTAAAAGTTATTTAAAACTGATTTGAATTTGAATTTAAATAATTTTGAATTTGTTTTGTTTAAACAGCTAAGCAGGAAAACTTTTGTCACCCAGGCAAACCTAGCCACAGCCGCTGACGGTGGGCCAGCTGCTGACTGGGCGAGACCCTCGCGCAAATTTCTTTTTACACCGCGTTTGCTTCTAGCCGCTGCGACTGACTCGTGGGGCTGGGTGTTGATGGGGCCACACGCCAGCTGCCACGGGCGATCGACACGCATGGGTCCGGGAGCGCGGGTTGGGAAACGGCAAAGCGCGGGGGCTTGCTTGCAAAGTTGCACCGGTCGACGCTATGTTAGGGCTGCTAGGGACCTGAACATGGTCGACAGAAGTTGCGGGGGTTCTTTTCGCAAAACGGCCGCGCGAGCTCTGACTGAATCTGGCACTGTTCTCTGAATCTCGACGACGACTAACGACGGTGAGATTTTCCGGCGAGGGTGGCGTCGCATCCGTGGCGAGATAGCTCTGGCCGACAAAACGGAAATTGCAGAGGGAGGCTTCGGCTACCGATCTCGTTTAGGAAGGGTCGGCGGCGGCGGGCTGTGCTGGACGGGGCACGTCGGGGAACAGAGGGGGGAGCGCCAGGCTGGGTCTGCGCGTCGGCGGGGCGGCTCGCCGGCGGGGGTCACAAACGGGCGGCGCTAGGCACGCAGAGGGGGAAAAACGGAAGAGGGTCGAGGGGGAGCTCACCTCGATCGATTCCCACCGGAATCGAGGCAGGAGGTGGTTAGAGCGGAGGGGACGGCGAGGTCGTGGCGGTGGTGCTGGCGGCTCTCTGACGTGGGGCAGCTGTGGCGAGCTTGGCGTCTCCCAGCGGGCGGGATCGACTCCACGGTCTGCGGCGACGCTCCCTGGCATGTTCCCGGTTACCGGCGAGGGCGGCAACGGCGACGTGGCCCTCAGTCTGGCAGCGGCACGCGGAGGAGAGAAAGAGGGGAACGGAGCAGGTACCTAGGGTTAGGGAGAAAGGCGGCTTGGCGCGAGGATAAGGAGGAGGAGTCGGCGGTGGGGCGTGGGAACGGCCACCTGCTCCTCTCTGCGAGAGGAGAGGAGAGGAGGGCGGATGGCGCTGAGGGGGAAGAGGAACAGAGCGAGGCGACGACGCTGTCCGGCTCGAACCGGTACAGGCTGGGAAGGCGAGCTGGGCTGGGAAGGTCAAGGCTGGTGGGTCATTGCCTGCCGGTGCTGCTGGGCTGCAGGTAAGGTTTTTCTGTTATATCGTTTTTTCTCTTCATTTTATTAACTAATTTGATTTTTGTTTTGTTGCAGATTTAAACAAGCCCAAGAAATACCCCTTTTTGGAAGTTTTTTAAATTTTGAAAAATAGAACAGAGATAGCTATGGAGTGAGGAGAGGGCTTGGATTGAGCATGAGATGAAAAGGAGGTGAACCCAAGCAAAGAGAGAGAAAGAGGTTTAGGGGAAAAATGGCTCATGCAAAATATTAATTGCCATGTTTTATTTTGTGAAAACAATATAATGGTATGGCATTATACTTTTGCATCCCCAAGAAGTGGAAATAAGGCCAAGCAAAAGAATTTAGAGGATTTGATCCATCCTATCTCCTATGAGCTAGATTAAATACCAAAAGAAAAATAAAGGCCCATGGTAAATGGAATGGTGGAGTTATAAGATGGTGAAAAGAAAAGGTGATGGAGGTGAATAAAAGATATGCCCCCAACTCAACTTGGGCATTAAACAATATATCAACAACCAAATACAATATCAAGAGGCAAATACAATTAATAATGCATATGAGAGAAGAACCAAAGAAAGAGGGTTTTATATGATGCTCAAATGCAAGGTGGCATGATGACATGAGCATGATATGTTTATGATGCAACAATTGTAGCAAGTAGCCATTATATTATTAAACCATGTAGCATTACCATTGTTAGACAATTGGGATGCTACCGTGTCCATCCGCAACGACTTGGCCCGTCGATCATGGTAGAAGGCGCGTCTTCCGTGACGAATTTCTTGTCTCAACCGTGGCCGATGGGGAACTTTGTTTTGTAGTTTCGCGGCCCTCTACTACGACGAAACCGCTAAAAACATGGAGGGTGCTCGACCATCGCGTGGCAGAAGCAAGATTTTCGGTTCCTCGCGTGATGTTGACTCGCCGAAGTCTTTGGAGGCGTGTGGGTCCCGGACGTCAGTGTCTCTATTGGACCATACATTTCGGTCGTGCCTCGCTGATTTGAACTAGGTAACGTTGCTCGATGCGTCTATCGTTTAGTCAGGTTGTGGGGTCCCACATGTCAGGCTCTCATTATAAGAATCGTGTGTATGATGGATTTTTTTCCTTCGCTCGTGCTACCCTGTTTCGAACTTGATAGTGTTGCTATGCATCTATAATTTAATTAGGCTGCTGGACCCACATGCCATCCTCTCATTAGAAGAAATGTGTGTTTGATGCAATTTTTTCCTTCGCTCACGCTACCCTATTCCAAACTTGATAGTGCTGCTCGATGCATCTACCGTTTAATCACGCGGCTGGGCCCCACATGTCATTCTCACATTAGAATAAACATATGTATGATGGACTTTTTGTCTTGATCGCGCCTTCATGTTATGAACTTGATAGCGTTTGTCGCTGCATCAGCCGTTTATTCAGGTTGGAGGGTCCCTACGCTCACCGATTCGTCCCTTGCTTGCTGTATCTCCGCCACCATGTTCACCTGCAAGCTCCATTGCAGAAGCTCGCCACCGGCCACTCTCTAGTGACCAAGGCAGGGCAGGGCTAGTCCTGGCTTGGTCACCGTCTAGTGGTGCGGTTGTGGATGAGGTGGCACCGACGTGGCCCTGAGGTCATGCTGGCGTCACAGTTATGTCACGCTTTGCTGACGTCACTCTGATGCCATTTTTTTATGTTTTAGTTAAATCAAGTATGACTTACCTGTCAGGTATTTATTAATTTCAGAAATAATTTAAATTAGAGAAATTGAATTAAATCTTTAGAAATTCATAACTAATTCATTTTAAATCATAAAAATGTGTATAATATATCAAAATGTTTAGAAAAATGAGCTCTACCATTTAGAAATGTAAGCATTCATGTTCATACAACTTTGTACCCTACTTAATTAGAGCAACACCGACACCCCCTAAGTACCATGGGTTCGATGATTTGCCTATTTAGGGCATTCCAAATCCATTTAAATTGATGTTGCATCTAGGGCTACTTTAATATGTGCAATATATCATATCGTTCATATTGTATGAGCATTGCACATGCCATGTGTTGAATGTTGCTTTTTTTCAGGTGTTAGTTCTTCGCGAATAGGAACCGAGCCCGATCTTGAAGTAAACGCTACCGAAGAGAAGTACCTGTCCAACGAAGGACAAGGCAAGCATGTCCCCATCATTCTGAACCTATGTTTTAAAAGTATATCATTCTGGTAATATGCATGTGATTCCAAGGTGGTATTTTATTTAAGATAGAGTATTCTATCTACTGCATGTTTTCCCCTTGAATACAATGATATCTTATCCACTCCTCCTAGCATACCTAGGGTTCAGCTTAAGAGCACTGCTAGTTCCTTATATCAGTCGATCTTAGCCATGCTTAGCAGTCCAAGACTGATCCATCCAAATGATGCATCCAAGATGCGAAGAACCTAGTATGATAGGATGTTGAAATATGCCCAGAGATGGATAATAAATATGCTAAGGTAGGTATGGGAGGCCATGTTGGATGTGGTTTTTTGTAGCCCCATGTTAGCCACCCATAGGATCCGAGTTCTTGCCTCTTAAACCAAGACTAGCGTATAACCACACGGGGTCCAGGAAACCCCTAGACTCACTAACTTTCCTTGTAGATTCCATGAGTCACATAGTTCAGGCGTTATATTCGATATGTGCATTCTGGATGTTCTATAGGTGCATGACATAATAAGTAGGGTGTGGCAGGGAATAAGAAAGGCATGTCCTTTGTAATCTTGAACCTTGTTCACATCCCTAGGGACCGGCTTTGGGACTTGATCTATTACGGCGGCATCTCCCTAGGGCGTGAATCATAGTCTAGGCGAAAGGAAGGTAAAGGTCGTGGTAAACCACCCTCTGCCAACCTTCCAAGGACGTGGCCAATAATTTGGCATTAAGAGTAGGTTGGTACATGCGGATAAAGTTGTGCAACCCTGCAGGTTTATTAATCTTTTCGAAAAGCCGTTTCCACGGTTATGAACGACGGGAATGAACATGATGATCATACATAACTATATCTAATGGTAAAATTTGGAAACTAACGAGTATTCTAGAATTACTTCCTCTGATTTCTTTGAGAGGGTATTCTGAGTTGATAGGTCCAATTGATGATGGAACTTGGTGGATACCAAGGACAATCTAAAAGAGTTAGAAGTGTAGTCTTCTTATCCCTTTTGAAATGATCTGATTAGACGAGCCTCTTACCTTACCCGTTTTCAAACAAAGCTGGCTTTTTGCAAAGTAACCATAGAAAGTCTTTCCAACCTAAGCATGCACCCTTAGGTTATCTAAGTCTTGTGGAGTACATCTTGTGCTCAGCCTTGCCTCGTTGATGTTTTTCTACAAATGAAGTTATTTCAACTGAAGGTGGTTTCTACGTTGACGTTAACGGGGGTTCCTAGGCAGCAGCCTAGGATCTATGGAAGGGTTGTTGCTTATGTTTCTGGCCTCTTATGCCATTGCTAAGTTTGATGTTTTAAACAACATGTTTGATTTCGTTGCTTGATGTAATGTTGGGTCTGTGACCCATGTCTTGTAATACTTGTTATGCATATCTTCTAAGAGCGTACTTTAATAATGTATGGTTTGTATGTTCTTATAATACCTCAAACATTACGCTCTAAGTTCAAGGCTAGACGAACCCAAAAGTGGATAAGTGATTCTACCGCGGAGGGCCGAGGCCACCCACGTGTAGGCTCGTCGAAGCGGAGCAGGGAACGGTACCGACCTACCACCTTATCCACTTTCAAGAACATCGGGACAAGAGCGAGCGGCATAAGCGACAGGTAACGCGACCACGACATACACAAAGTCACACCATCTAAAAGAAATAGAAATAGTGCAACGCCATACGGCAAGATCCAAATATCCTAGATAGATATAATAGTTTAGGATACATCCTCATACATCACACATCAGAGTATCAAGCGGATGCGGAAAACAAGATCCGAGTATGGATTAAGAAGCAAATTGGCATAAGATGCCTCTGAAATAAGCACATCCTGCCCATAGATCTCATGGATCTTCATCCTCGGAATCTCTACACCTGATGGTCGTTGACACAATCATCGGTCTCTTCGACCCGGTAACCTTCCGAAGAGCTTACCTATCCACCTAAATTAAATATTTATCGTGTGAGACCCTAGGGGTACTCAGCAAGTCTTAATGCATCTAAAGGGAACAACCTGGGGGTGACGCAATTGCAGCAAAAAAAATATCTACAAAGTTCTATAGAGACACGCTACACATCTGCCCAACCAAAGAAGGACAGACGCCCATTAATTAATAGCAATAGTTATATAAGCAACATAAATAACCTCGCTCGTCCTCCTTCTCCCTTACCGACGATAAGGCGGAAGGACAACCCATCCGCTGGCAATTTTATTAACCATGCCATGAGTGTTGTACTAATTACTAGTTATGTCTTAGTCAGATTAAAGGCGGTACTTTAGTTATGCTTGTCTATGATCGAGAAACTGTGCTCCAAGTCGTCCATAACCGTAGACACGACTTTCAGAAAGATTTATCCCGCAGGGGTGCACAAATAGCAACACACACATGATCAACCTCGTGAAGAACCAAATAAAATGCAACGAGGCATCACGACAAAGCATTCACAGGATTCATAAATCATTTCAGGGGGCCACCCCAATAAGCTACCCGCAACGAAGTTGGCCGGCTCCGAGAAAGACCCAGGGTTTGCGAGAACGGCTGTAAACGACTGGGAACCCGAAAGTGTGACTGGGCTTATCGATACCTTGAAATCATGCCGCAATCCTAAACAGTACAGGTGCTCCACGCATAATCGTAAATAAAGCAGTAAAGCATGGCATAAGTACAGGATAGTAATAAAGCCCCAAACTAGTTTGTGGCCCCAAGAAATAAAGTGTGAATCAAGCTCAGGCAAAGGGAGATCCATAGGGTCTCCCGTATGTGGATAGTGCGAATAGTTAAGGAGCATGAATCAAGTACTCGGGGTCCTATGGGACACAAGTGAGCTTAAAGAACCAAATAGTAGATAATTCTCACCGATGTCTCTTTCATTAGTTATCCCATTACTACTCAGATTAAGTTGTTTAGGTACCTCATTATCCAAAGACTCGCACAAACCCTAGAGATGCAATTCTACGACTCGCATGGCTCAATCAACTCTTATAGTAATGGCTCATGGGATGGCGGAACAAGCTTCGGTGGGGTTTAAAAGTAAAGGCTATGCAATATTTGAGATTCAATTTAATGCAATCACGACTCCATGATACAAGAATAAGATAGAAGCATAGGTACTATATGTATGCAAGCATGAGGAATTTCTTGCCTGGTAGTTCAGTTGCAGGATAGGAAGAATCCGGGTAATACTCCTGAGGCTCCTGGTATCCTCCTTGCTCAGTGTCTATCCGGATAAAAACCAAACACACAAGGACCAAAATAAATACATTGCACAATCATATGAATAGAATGTAACAAGGAAACAAAGCATGCCATGATGAAATGATGCGCAATTGCATGGTAGTAATGTGGCATGGCAAGGGTGAAGTGTGAAAACAAGAATTAACACTTTTATTAATTATTTGGTCAAGTTTTACTTGCATAAACCATTCAGGTTTTTAAGTATTTATATGATGCGTGCTTCAATTCATATTATGGAATGCATAATCAGAACGATCTCATCGCGCTGATCGATTTAGACATATTATTTGTTAAATTTGGAATTACGGAATTAAAGTTATGAATTTATTATGAAAAGGCATTTATTGACATTTAATTATTTTCGAAATTTTAAGTTGCTCAAAAATTATTTTAGATGACATATTTGAAATCCTCACATTTTTTTGATCAGAAAACATATATTCTTTGTATTATTTGGAATTATAAATTCAAAACAATATTAAAATCAATTTATTTTAAAAAGGGGTCAAATGTGAAAGGTTTGACTTGTTACAGTTGACTATGGTAAAATTTGAATTTATATTTAAAATCATGTTCAAATTTGAAACACTTTTCATACTCCCTCCGATCCAAATTAATTGACTTAGATTTGTCTAGATTCGGATGTATCTAAACATGTTTTAGTGCTAGATACATCCGAATCTAGACAAACGCGAGTCAATTAATTTGGATCGGAGGGAGTATTAAAGTCTTAGTCAGCTTCAAATTTATTCGAGAGTTGTTAATGCATTTGTATTGAAGCAGAATATAAAACCCGTTTTGAATTTGAATTGAAATAGTTCCGGATTTTTCCTACGCAAAGAGTAGCTACCCACGGAGAATGACATGCGGGTCTAGGCTCCCTGCGGGTCCACACAAGGGCACCGCATCCACCGCATGACACGTGGGCGATCTGGGCTATGGGGGGCGCTGGGTTAAGAGCATCTCCACTCAGGGTCCTCAAAGCCCCCCAAAGGCCTATGAGGGCCGCTGGTGCCAAAAAAACACGGCCAAACATGGCCCTAATTTCAGAATTTCCGCCGGCGTGGCCCAATTATTTAGCCGGCGGTCCCAGGCAAAACCCAATATACAGGGAGGCAAGCAGGGGCGCCGTCGCGTCGAGAAAACGGTGCGGGTCAGCCTTGTCGGTAACAAATGACCAGAAAACCTCTCCTATACCCTTTCGAACCCCCTGACCCCCTGTCGGCCGCCGCGACCACCCCTACCCCGCCGTCGGGAACCCGCCTCCAGTAGCACTCCCCACCGCCAAATAAACCCACGCCGCCTCTTCCTCCGCCGTCCTTGCGTCTAATCGCCGGCCGGCAAACCTCTGCTCCCACCCGACTTCCTCCCCGCACACAAGGTGTTTGATCATTTGCCAAGGCGATGGACTCGGATGACGAGGAGGTCATGGCCGCTCTGATGAATGAGGAGGTCGCTGTGATGAATGCAGCGGCGGCCCAGGACGACGAGCACCTGTCTATCCTCCTCGCCCTCATGTCCATGATCATCGAGGAGGACAAGCCGGTCCGTGGCGGCTCGACGCCTGGACGATGCAAGAGCAAGCCGAGGCAGAGGATGGAAGGGTACTGCATGTTGTATGCAGACTACTTCGCCGATGATCCAGTGCATGGCGATGTCACATTCCGCCGCCGTTTCAGGATGAGAAGGAAGCTCTTCCTCAAGATCGTCGAGAAGCTGAGGGAGTTCGATGACTTCTTCAAGCTGAAGAGGGATGCTGTCGGTATGCTTGGCTTCTCTGAAGGGTTTCGCAGCATAGTAAATCAAAATTTTCTACGGAAGCGAACAGAGGGAAAGCCAAGATCTAATCTAGGAGATGCAAACAACGAGAGAGATTGGATTAGATCTTCATACCCTTGAAGATTCAAGACAATGGAACGCTCATTGGAACGTGGGTGATGTAGTCGCATTTCGCTTCTCCTCGCGATCCGATCCGATCTAGCACCACAAGTGGCGGTGCCTCCGTGAGATGCACACGCAAAGACTCGACGCCTCCTCCTTCCTCGGACCAGCAAGTAGGGTGGAGAGATAGATTGGATCTACAACACACGGCGCGGTGTATATGGTGGAGAATTTACAGCAGGCTTCGCCACAAACAATGGGAGGGAGAGAGGAGGGCAGCAGGGCAACTAGGGTTTGGAGGAAGGTGTAGGTTGGGGGGGAGGGGGTGCACCAGCCCTCTATATATAGAGGGGGGGTGCGGCCAGCCCTTGCCCATCCTCCAAGCCTATCTCTAGTTTAAACGATTTAAACTTATCCCTTATCTAGAAACCCTATCTCTAGTTTAAACGAGTTTAAACTTATCTAGGATCGGTTGGGACCTATGGGGCCTTGTGCCCCTGGCCCAATGCGGCCAGGACACTCCCTCATTGGCCCATGCCCCCTCCCGGAAGGTGGGACCACGTTGGCCCCCTTCCGGAAGGTTCTAGAAGCTTCCGGTACAATACCGATTAATCCGGAACAATTCCAAACTCCAAAAACTGCACTGCCTTATATGAATCTTATTCTCCGGACCATTCCGGAACCTCTAGTGATGTCTAGGATCCCATCCGAGACTCCAAACAAAAATTCATAAACCAATTATCCAATCTATCCTAGCGTCAAGACACGTTAAGTGTGTGACCCTGCGGGTTCGAGAATATGCAGACATGATCTTCTATCAATAATCAATAGCGGGGTCTGGGCACCCATATTGACTCCCACACATTCATCGATGATCATATCGGATGAACCATGATGCCAGGATTCAATCAATCCCATATATATATTCCCTTCGTCTCGCGATATTTTACTTGCCCGAGATTCGATCGTCGGTATCGTCATACCTAGTTCAATCTCGTTCATAGCAAGTACTTTACTCGTTCCGTAATCCGATATCACTTTGTGATTAACTCCTTAACCACATGCTTGCAAGCGGTGTTGATATCGATTACCGAGTGGGCCTAAAGTATATCTCTCCGACTTGGGAGGGACAAATCCCATCTCGATACATACAACCCAACAGATACTTTCCGATCACCTGAGAGACACCTTTATGATCACCTCTCATAGGATGACGCTTGATGACCTCAAAGCTTTCTTCCGATACTGTGGAGTTGCATTATCTCATGGTCTAAGGAATACAATATTTGACATAGGAAAAGCTTCGCAAAGATGAACACAATGACACGATCTAATTGCTTCGCTTAGTTTGGGTCATCCATCATATCATTCTCTCAATGATATGATCTCATTATCAATTGACAACTCATGTCTATGGTTAGGAAACCTTAACCATCAATGATCAATGAGCTAGTCCATAGAGGCGTACTAGGGACACGGTGTTGTTCACAAACCACACAAGTATTAATGTTTCCGCTTAATACAATTCTAGCATGGAATATAAACTTTATCATGAACAAGAATTATAATAATAACATCTTTATTATTGCCTCTAGGGCATAATTCCAACAGTCTCCCACTTGCACTAGAGTCAATAATCTAGTTTACATCCGGCAACAATCTCACACCCATGGCAATCGAGGTGTGATCATGTTTTACACGTGGAAGAGGTTTAGTCAATGGATCTGCGACATTCAGATCTGTATGTACTTTGCTAATCTTCAGATCTCCATCCGCTATATAATCTCGGATTATATGAAACTTGCGTTGATATGCTTGGTCTTTGGATGATATCTTGGTTCCTTAGCGAGTGCTATGGCGCCGGTGTTGTCACACAATATCTCCAGTGGGTCCAATGCACTTGGAACCACGCCAAGCTCGATGATGAAGTTTCGATCCAAACTCCTTCACTTGACGCTTCGCAGCAGCCATGTATTCCGCTTTCATCAGATCCCATGACCATGCTTTGCTTGCAGCTTCTCCACTCACAGCTCCTCCATTCAAAATATACACGTATCCCGTCCGAGATTTAGCATCATCCTCAGGTGTCGAAACTAGCATCGACGTAACCTTTACGACGAGCTGTTCATCACCCCATAGACTAAGAACATTTCTTTAGTCCTATTTAGGTACCTTAGGATGTTCTTCACGGCTGTCCGGTTCCACTCTGGATCACTTTGATATCTCCGTCAAACTAAGAGCATTGGACACATCCGTCTAGTACACATGGCATACATGATGGAACCTATGGCCGAGGCATAAGGCACTTTGCTCATAGCTTCCCTATCATTTCATCAGAATGGACACCGAGCCTTGCTCAATATCTTACTCGACAACATAGGCAATCGAACCTTTCAATGCCTTATCCATTCGAACCTTTTCGAACTTTGTCTAGGTATGTTTTGGCTTAAAGCTATCAGCGCCTTTTGTCTATCTCTATAGATTTTGATGCCCAATATATAAGCAGCTTCACCTAGGTCTTTCATTGAAAAACACTTGTTCAAATAACTCTTCACATCGTTAAGCATGTTGATGTCATTTCCAATAATCAATATGTCATCCACATATAGTACCAGAAACGTCACCGAGCTCCCACTCACTTTCTTGTAGATGCAAGCTTCGTAGCAATTTGGAACAAATCCAAAGCTCTTGATCACTTGATCAAAACGAAGGTTCCAACTCCGAGACGCTTGCTTGATCCATAAATGGAACGCTGAAGTTTGCATACTTTATCAGATCCTTAGGATCGACAAAACCTTCGGGTTGCATCATATACAACTCTTCATCAATGTTGCCATTGAGGAAAGAAGTCTTGACATCCATTTGCCATATTTCATAATCATGAAACGCAGCAATTGCTAATAAAATCCGAATGGACTTAAACATCGCTATGGGAGAGAAAGTCTCATCATAGTCAACACCTTGAACTTGTCGAAAACCATTCGCAACAAGCCGTGCTTTATAGACGGTAACATTACCATCCGCGTCCGTTTTCTTCTTGAAGATCCATTTGCACTCACCGGCCTTTCGGTCGCTAGGAGGGTCCACCAAAGTCCATACTTGGTTTTCGCTCATGGATCCCAATTCGGATTTCATGGCTTCTAGCCATTTCTCGTAGTCCGGCTCATCATCGCTTCCTCATAGTTCGAGGTTCGCTGTCTTCTACTAACAAGACAACAAGACAGGTTGCCGCATTCACTCAGAGGGGCACGCGACCTTGTCGACCGCGATGTTCAAGAGCAGCATCGTCCAAGCTTCATGATCCTTGTCATTAGCTTCCTCTATTGTTGGTGCAAAGCAATCGAACAATTTCAGGTGCTGCGCTACTCTCCAATTCAAGAGAAGGTTCAATAACCTCGTCTAGCTCTACTTTCCTCCCACTCACTTCTTTCGAGAGAAACTCCTTCTCAAGAAAGGAACCGTTCTTTGCGACAAACACTTTGCCTTCGGTTCTGTGATAGAAGGTATACCCAATAGTTTCCTTAGGGTATCCTATGAAGACGCATTTCTCCGCTTTGGGTTCGAGCTTGTCCGGCATCAACTTCTTGACGAAGCCGCATCCCCAAACTTTAAGAAACGACAACTTAGGTTTAGCACCAAACCATAGTTCATACGGTGTCTTCTCAACGGATTTAGATGGAGCCCTATTTAAAGTGAATGCAGCGGTTTCTAATGCATAACCCCAAAATGATAACGGCAAATCTGTAAGAGACATCATCGATCGGACCATATCTAACAGGGTTCGATTCCTGCTCGACACACCATTGCGCTGTGGTGTTCCGGGTGGCGTGAGTTGTGAAACGATTCCACTTGCTTTGAGATGCGTGAGAAAATCATAACTCAAATATTTGCCCCCACGATCGGATCGTAGAAACTTAATCTTTCTGTTACGATGGTTCTCCACTTCATTCTGAAATTCTTTGAACTTTTCAAACGTTTCAGATTTATGTTTCATTAAATAGATATACCCATATCTACTTAAGTCATCGGTAAAAGTGAGAAAATAGCGATATCCACCGCGTCGAAACACTCATCGGTCCGCATACATCCAGATGTATGATTTCCAACAAGTCCGTTGCTCGCTCCATCATAGGAGAACGGTGTTTTGATCATCTTTCCCATGAGGCATGGTTCACATGTGTCAAATGATTCTAAATCAAGAGACTCCAAAATTCCATCAGAATGGAGTTTCTTCATACGCTTTACACCAATATGACCTAGACGACAATTGCCACAAATAAGTAGTATTATCACTATCTACTTTGCATCTCTTAGCCTCAATGTTATGGATGTGTGTTTCATCCCTTTCGAGATTTAGAAGAAATAAACCACTCACAAGAGGTGCATGACCATAAAAGATGTTACTCATATAAATAGAACAACCATTATTCTCCGATTTAAATGAATAACCGTCTTGCAATAAACACGATCCAGAAATAATGTTCATGCTCAACGCAGACACATAATAACATTTATTAAGGTTTAAAACTAATCCGAAGGTAAAACTAAGGAGAGCGTCTGACGGCCATCACATCAACTCTTGATCCGCTGCCAACACGCATCATCACCTCATCCTCGCAAGTCGCCGCTCATTCCGCAGCTCCTGCTTCGAGTTACAAATATTAGCAACTCGAACCGGTATCAAATACCCGTGCACTACAACGAGGGCTAGTAAGGAAAACATCAATAACATGTATATCAAATATACCTTTGATGGTGCCAGCCTTCTTGTCCGCTAAGTACTTGAGCTATGCCCAAAGGACCCTTGTCCTTGCAATAGAAGCACTTGTCAAGGGCTTGGGACCAGACTTGAGCTTCTTCTCAGTTAGGCAACGCGCTTGCCGCTTTTCTTGAAGGGCTTCTTTGCACCTTTACCTTTCTTAAAGGAGGGCTTGTTGACCATCAACACATGATTATCCTTCTTGATGTCCACCTCCGCAGCCTTTAGCTTTATGAAGAGCTCGGATCGATCGATGGAACCAATCTGATTATGAGTCACTACAAAACTTTTGTAGATGGGAGGAGTGATTGCAGACCTGTCAATCTTGAGCTCCTCCGAATCTTGCAGTCCAGCTTGCTCACATGCGTTGAGTGTAGCCCGACATCTTAATGGCGTGCTCACTAACGGAACTCCTTCCTCCATCTTGCGCTTAAAGAACTTCTCGAGATCTCATATCTCTCGAACGGGCCCGAGTCTGAAACATGGTTTTCAGCTCCTCGAGAATCTCAAAGGGCCCGGGATAGTTTTCAAAACGATTGTGAAGTTCCGGTTCCATAGCAAACAACATGGTGCTCTTAATCACACCATAATCATCTTTGCGCGATCGATAGACAGCTTTCTCATCAGCCATGAAGTTGCAGCAGGGGTTACCTAACGCTTTCTCAAGGACATAGTCCTTTTGTCCGCCGCATGTAATGATTCTTAGATTGCGGAACCAGTTGGTGAAGTTAGACCCATTGTTTCTAAGCTTTTCTTTCTCAAAGAAAACGCTTGAAGTTGAAGTTGGACTTGGCCATGTGATCTACAGATTTGCAAGTACAATTTAGACTATGTTCATGATAAATAGTTCAACTTAATCAAATTACTAGATGTACTCCCACTAAATGCAACATCCCTCAAGTTGTTTAGTGAACACGATCCAAATTCACCACACCTAATCTGATCATCACGAGAAGAGATGTGGTTTCAATGGTGGACAACGAAGTGTCGATCATATCATTCATATGACTCATGCTTAACCTTTCGGTTCTTGTGTTCCGAGGCCATGTCATACATGCTAGGCTCGTCAAGTTAGACCCAAGTATTTCCGCTGCAGTAAATCGGCTTGCACCCGTTGTATGTGAGCGAGAGTCTATAGCACCCGATCATCACGTGATGCTTGGACACGATTTAACTTTTACAACGGTGCATACTTGGGGAGAACAGCTTTTATCTTGATCTTTATGAGGAATCATCTTATAATGCTACCGTCATGATCTAAGCATAATAAGATACATAAAAGGATAAACATCACATGCATATAACTTTATGTGACATGGTATAGCCAATCTTCAAGAATGATCTCCATCTTGTGCTCCGCATGATCTCCATCACTCCACCATGATTGCCTCCACCACGAATAGCAACTACAACTATTTCTAACTACTTAGCGATAAAGTAAAGCTATTACATGGCGTATAAGAAGTTGACTCAGATCATACACAATTATAAAGACAACCATATGGCTCCTGCGGTTGTGTACTCATCGACATGCAAGTCGTGAAACATTACAAAACATGATCATCATACAATATACACATCACATCTTGGGCCATACCATATCACAGAAAACACTCTCTGCAAAAACAAGTTAGACGCCTCTACTTTGTTGTTGCATGTTTTACGTGGCTTATGGGAGTAGATGCTAAGAACGATTCTTACCTATGGAAAGCCACAACGGTGATATTATGGTTGCCAAACTCCGTGTTAATCCCATGACAACTATAGTGAGAGAAATCGACATCCACCACCGCATGTGGTACAAGCCACACGCCAAGCGGAGTCGGTCTCAACGACGCCGCAGAAGGTTGGCCTGGACCGCTTCAATCTCACTATCCCGCCCATAAGAAGAACACAAACAAGAGGCTTGCAACAGAAAACATCAACGCCCGCAACAACCATGTTATGCTCTACTCGTGAATCACATCTACGCATAGATCTAGCTCGATACCATCAAGGGTTTCGCAGCATAGTAAATCAAAATTTTCTCTGAACAGAGGGAAAGCCAAGATCTAATCTAGGATATGCAAACAACGAGAGAGATTGGATTAGATCTTCATACCCTTGAAGATTCAAGACAGCGTGAACGCTCGCCTAACGTGGGTGATGTAGTCGCACTCGCTTCCTCCTCGCGATCCGATCCGATCTAGCACCACAAGTGGCGGTGCCTCCGTGAGATGCACACGCAGCACCTCGACGCCTCCTCCTTCCTCGGACCAGCAAGTAGGGTGGAGAGATAGATTGGATCTACAACACGGCGTGGTGTATATGGTGGAGAATTTCTGCAGCAGGCTTCGCCTACAAACGATGGGAGGGAGAGAGGAGGCGCAGGGCAACTAGGGTTTGGAGGAAGGTGTAGGTTGGGGGAGGGCGCACCAGCCCTCTATATAGAGGGGGTGCCAGCCCTGCCCATCCTCCAAGCCTATCTCTAGTTTAAACGATTTAAACTTATCCCTTATCTAGAAACCCTATCTCTAGTTTAAACGAGTTTAAACTTATCTAGGATCGGCTGGGCCCTATGGGGCCTTGTGCCCTGGCCCAATGTGGCCAGGACACTCCCTCATAGGCCCATGCCCTCCCCGGAAGGTGGGACCACGTTGGCCCCCTTCCGAAGGTTCTAGAAGCTTCCCATAATACCGATTAATCCTAACAATTCGAACTCCAAAAATGCATCGCCTTATATGAATCTTATTCTTGGGACCATTCCGAACCTCTCGTGATGTCCCGGATCCCATCCAAGACTCAACAAAAATTCATAAACCAATTATCCAATCTATCCTAGCGCCGAGACACGTTATGTGTGACCTTGGTTCGAGAATATGCGGACATGATCTTCTATCAATAATCAACAAATGGGTCAGGCACCCATATTGACTCCCACACATTCATCGATGATCATATCGGATGAACCACGATGCCAGGATTCAATCAATCCCATATATATATTCCCTTCGTCTCGCGATATTTTACTTGCCCGAGATTCGATCGTCGGTATCATCATACCTAGTTCAATCTCGCTCACGCAAGTACTTTACTTTCCGTAATCTGATATCACTTTGTGATTAACTCCTTAACCACATGCTTGCAAGCGTGTTGATATCGACACCGAGTGGGCCCAAGTATATCTCTCCGACTTGGGAGGGACAAATCCCATCTCGATACATACAACCCAATGATACTTTCCGATCACCGAGAGACACCTTTATGATCACCCTCTCATAGGATGACGTTTGATGACCTCAAAGCTTTCTTCCGATACCAGGGAGTTGCATTATCTCATGGTCTAAGGAATACAATATTTGACATAGGAAAAGCTTCGCAAAGATGAACACAATGACACGATCTAATTGCTTCGCTTAGTTTGGGTCTGTCCATCATATCATTCTCTCAATTATATGATCTCATTATCAATTGACAACTCATGTCTATGGTTAGGAAACCTTAACCATCAATGATCAATGAGCTAGTCCATAGAGGCGTACTAGGGACACGGTGTTGTTCACAAACCACACAAGTATTAATGTTTCCGCTTAATACAATTCTAGCATGGAATATAAACTTTATCATGAACAAGAATTATAATAATAACATCTTTATTATTGCCTCTAGGGCATAATTCCAACATTCTCCACTATCCAGAAATGCACAGTTGCCCTTTGGATGCTAGCATATGGAATGCCTGGAGACAGACAGGACGACTACATGCACATGGCCGAGTCCACGGCCATTGATTGCATGTATAGGTTTTGCAGGGCAATTGTGGCGGTGTTTGGCGACACATATTTGCGCACACCCAATGAAGGCGACACTGCTCATCTGTTGGGACATAATGTATACAGACGATTCCCTGGGATGCTTAGAAGCATCGAATGTATGCACTGGGCATGGAAGAACTGTCTGTTTGCAAACCAGTGCATGTACAAGGGCCACAAAGGAGCATGTAGTGTGGTTCTTGAGGCAGTGGCTGATAAGGATCTCTGGATTTGGCATGCTTTCTTCGGGATGGCAGGATCTCACAATGACATCAATGTGCTCCAGTGCTCGGATGTATTTGCCAAGTTTGTTTCAGGCAATTCTCCTCCTGTGGCTTATGAGATAAACGGCCACCAATATGACAAGGGCTACTATCTGGCTGATGGCATCTATTCAAAGTGGTCAAAATTTGTCAAGAGCATTTCATATGAAGTGTCTGTAGGGAAGAAAGCTTGGTTTGCTCAGTGCCAGGAGGCTTGCAGGAAAGATGTGGAGAGGGCATTTGGTGTGCTGCAAGCTCGATTTGCCATTGTTTGGTACCCTTGCTTACATGGTCCAAGGATCAGATGTGGGAGGTCATGACTACTTGTATCATCTTGCACAACATGATCATCGAGAGCGAGTGGGAGAACCTAGTGTTCGACACTCAACCATACTATCGCCAGGGTCCTCTTGCAGATGTTGATCATCAGGTGCCTACTGCCTTCGCCTCTTTCCTGGCCAAGCGTCAAGAACTTCGAGATTCTAACACTCATCACCAGCTGCAAAATGATTTGATCGAGCATTTGTGGAACATAAAAGCAGCTCTCTAGTTTGTTGGTCATTGTGATTCAAACTTGTTTAATTTGTGTGGTGTGTTAAACATAATTTGTTTGTGTACTATGTTGAACTGGTTGAATAATTGTGTTGAATTTGTGTTCCAATTTAATTGATTGCTTGTGTTGAAATAATTCAGAAAATAAAAAAATGGCTGGTTTGGGGTGCACGGCTGGGCGTCGGCCGGCCTCCATTTCTAATTTCGCGCCGGCTCTCCACCCATACGGTCCAAAAAATGGCCGCACCGGAACCCGTATGGAGATCCCGAGTGGAGATGCTCTAAGCTGCAGAACTTAGGGGGGCCTTATGCAAAACCATCAAGAACCTGTCGTGCAATGTCTGAAGCGGATTTGATTGATCAGCGGATAAACGTTTAGCTAGAATGAACTTTGGATGAAGATTGCAACGCAACCGCTGGGAATTTGAAGGTGGCACAAAAATCAAAATTGGAGATGAAGGAGAGGACTACAACTTCCATGTACGGGGTTTCTCCAGTGGAGCTCTGTGGAGCCCGGAAATTGACGACGAACAGGTGGTTTCCTATACGGCAAAACTGACGAAAACTGTCCGAAAAACGCCAGCGAGATGCATCGTTTCTACTAGCTTCCGAGGATGATTTCGAGCTCATCTGTGGACGGATTTGGCCGTGTAGGTAGTCGTTTTGAAGAGGGTATATAGGGCTAGATCTTTGGTCCAACGAGTTCTTCCTGAGAGTGTCTATAGTGACCTAGATATTCCGAGGAACCGAGGGTTTTGGTGAGGCTGCAGGCGCGGCTTGCTATTACTGCATGTCCGGCGAGCGGCGGTTGCCGCGACTGGCGAGCGCGCGGCCGGCAGGGACAATGCATGCGCACAGGAAGTTGTCCACGGGGCTGCGGGGGTCGAGGCCAAGCTCGGCGCACTGGTGGAAGCACGTAGGGTGGACAACGGCGAGGGTGCTGCACGCGTGTTCTGCTGCTGTCGCTGCTGCTTCCGCGCGCGAGCGTGCGTTTGCGGCTACTATGCACGGCGTACGACGCGGCAGGGAGAGGCCAGAGCGGAGAGGGGCGAGACCGGAGGAGCTCACCGAGGTGGTTCAAGACGGCGAGGTGGTCTGGCTCCGCGAGGAGGAGAACGCGCCGAAGAGGAAGGAGCTGTGCACGGTGGCCGGTGCATACACGGTGGTGGTGGTGGGGATGATCGTGTCGTCCCTGGGGCGCCTCCTCCATGCCTCGTGCAGATGGTCGAAGAGGTCGGTGAGGTGGAGCCCTTGGTGCAGCCTCGCGGTCCGGGACGGCATGGTTCATCGGGGCCACGAACTTGCTGAGCGGCGAAACATGGCGGCGGCTTGGGTGGAGCTTGGCTGGGATCTCAATATGGTTCAGGGAGTGGTTGGGGATGCATGAGGATGAGGCTGCTCTGCTTTAATCAGCAGAGGGAGAGGGGAGCGCACGACAACAGCGTGAGCGATCACGTGCTCTACGCGGGGAAGAAAAACAGGGTCGTGCTCTCGATGTCTACTGGTTGAGGTCGAGCCGGACCAGATAGATAGGAGGGTCGAGATCAGGTGGTTCTGAGGGGTGATTGGGTGCAGTTGGGGTTGGTACGATTCAGGTGGGGCAGCATCCAACGGGGTTCAGAGCTGGCGCATGATTGATACCAGGGCTGATCGATCAGGGCTCAAAGGGGAGTAGCTATGTGTGGATGCTGCTAGCTGGGAACATGTGGCTCGGTTAGATTAGGTTTTGTTCAAAAACAAACAAGCAAACAAGTTGAAAAGAATTTGAAAAAGAAATATCACATATGGCATAAGAAGAAGGAATAAAAGGCATGTGCTATAGCAAAGGAATCAAATGAAGAGGGCACATGAACATAGATAAAAGAGAGATAGTGGCAAAGGCTTCCATGGGGCATGCATGTGCTAGTTGTGAAAACAACTAGAATTTGATCACATCACATGATTTCCAACTAGCCTTCCCAAAAGAATGAATATTCAAAAAAAGAAGAATATGGAACCCTCCCAACTATATGGCTTATTCAAATTTGAGTGGATGCATCGATAATAAGGTGGCCATGCATAGTGTGTGTGCACCACTATAAATTCATATGGCCACAATATATCCAAACATAACCTTAGCTCAAATAAGGACATATGACAATTGGAAAGAGCACCACTCACATAGCATGCAAAGGTGGCCATGTGGCTCCATATAGTTAATATCGTGAAAACAACATAGATCATATATGGAAGCATATAGAAATAGAAGTGGATCCATCCAAGCACATATGAGCTAGATGTAAATAACAATAGAAGGTGTCAACACCCAGATTTTTAATCCCAGATGCCTGTTATTTCATACATCGCAATCCCAGAATTACCATTTTTGCGAGACATAACAGATTGGATATCACAGTACATCATACATTACAAACCATACATAAGGTCTTTCACAAATAAGGATCTCATGATCCAGTCTTAATACAACAGGCATCGGAATAAAAGATAAGCGTAGCAGTGGGGTCCATCTTCAGGGGCACAGGCAATGCTGACGAAGGCAGATAGTCCTAGTTATCATAGCCATCCTGTTAACCATCATCTTGGTAGTCTCCTTCATAGTCTGGCCATGAGAATAGCCAGGGATAAAAGCCATGAGTACTCTTTAAGTACTCGCAAACTACCACTAACAAGTAGTATAGTTCTAAAGTAAAGTGCTAACTCTATGTTTAACTATAAAGTTAAGTTTGAAACCTAAGCTGAGTTCTGAAGCAAAGAAAGATAAAATAAAGTTCTAGAATCACTTAAGTTGGGAAGCTATTGTCCTGAACAAAACCTTGTTGTGGTCAAGTCAAGATTCATCATTTCTTTCATAAGTTATTTTGAAAACATCTGACAACGAAACAGTATGGCCATTCCAACTGTCCATAACCGCAGACGCGGCTATTTGAATAGTTTGACACTCTGCAGAGGTGGTACACTTTCACCACAAGATTCGATACATCTGTCAGGGATAACTCTGAATCATCATACTTAGTATGCAGATAATCAAACATAACCTTTCCTTTACACACCCTAGTATAAGCACCTCTCCTATGAGCATGGCCTCCCAACCATGACCATCTGTCATCTTGGGCACTGCATAGGTGGACATCATTGAGAGGTAGCCTCAGCTCAAACCTCTCCCGTGTGGGAACTAATACTAATGCATATAAACTTCCGGCTAAGCCTTACCCAATTCAGGTATTGTGGTTGTACGGTAAATTTGGAATGGTATCGCATCCGAATCCAACCATCAGTTTTGTAAAAGGGCTAAGGCTCATGCCTCAACATTTTCATCATCATAAACCATTTGTGTTTCTCAACACATGTCAAAACATCTCAATAGAATGACTCATCATTCCAAGGTTTTCATAATTCATTTTCACCAAGTGTTCCCATCTAAAGTGACTCAAGTTTTTCTATTTAACTCTACACTACTAAGTTAAGAGTGTTCACTAAGGTGGAAAGATGGGATCAATCTCATGCCATAGAATGACATCTAAGGTTTATCTAAATAGGTCAAGTTTTATACTCTTTATGCTACCTTCAAAACAAGTAAGGGACTTTGTGTAAAGTAAAGGAAGTAAAGCTTAAAATTAATACTTGGGGTAAATAGTAGTCAAAGTGGTATAACCAAAGCATGCCTAAAGCATCTTTGCTAAAGTCATCTAGCTTAATTCTAGCTTGCTAACAATAGCTTGCAAGGGTTAGCTTGCCAATAGTAGCTTGCCTTGGTTGGTGCAGTGGTGAAGTTTTCTTCCTCCTCTTAGTAGAACTCCTCCTCCTCGAAAGCTTGGTCGATACTATCGTCTATAATTACATACGGAGTACACAATCACCAAACAATACTTAACTAGTCTAATTATCACTCTAAGGCACACATTTGATGATCTATTATCATCACAGGCATCACAAGTTTTATTAACTAGTTTCATTCTTTTTATTTAAGAAAAGTAATTTCTACTCATTGAAAATTCTGGCGAGCAAGTGCTCGCGCTGCTCCGGCTAGAGGTGGGGAACGGTCAGTGAGGTGAGGGGAGGTGAGTGGTGTGCCGAATGGGCTGGGGGTGGCCTCTATTTATAGGACGACGACGCGACCGAGAGACATGGGCGGGCGGCTCTCGATAATGCATATTTTGCGCTAAGGTGCGCGTTCGAGGTAGGGGACGGTGGCTGGTCTCCTGGCGGTGCTCTACGGAGTAAATGCGGGCCTAGGGGCGGTGGTATGCGGTCGGGCAGTGCGCACGCTCTGAGCGGCAGAGGCGGCGGTCTCAACAGCAAGCGGTGGCTGTGGTGCGTTGGGCGGCGAACGGGCATGTCTGCGGTGTTCCTGGGGTCGTATGGGCGTGGACGGGCTGTTGCGGGGCGGCATGTGCACGCTGCGGGCGTAGGCGCTCGCACGTGTTTCGGCATGGTGCAGACGCACTTGGCGCGGTGGTTCCTCGGTGGTCCACGGCTTGGCCTGGCTCGAGGAGGGGACAGAGGGTGGCGGTGAGGTGTGAGCTAGCTCGTAGACATGGTGAGAGGGAGAGGGATTGTCTGCTGCGGCGGTTGCAAGGTTTGGCCGGCGGCATGGGCTCGGGTTGGCATGGCATTGCTGCTAGGAGGGTAGGGGATGAGGTGCTAAGGGCCTGGTGAGATCACTTGGGGACAGAGGGAGTGTTTTGAGGACAATTGGGTGCAAAACCCTGTAGAAAACAGTGAGCTATGTTTAGAGTGTAAACCCTGCCTGCCATGTGTTTGTGGAAATGGCCGCAAGAACTTTATTTTTGCATTTTGAAAAGATTTTTGGTGGGTGTGCTAGGCATAAGCTTGAGACTCTGTGGGTGCTTGGGTTTTGAAATTTGAGCTCATTTGAGTGGTTTTTGAAATAGTGGGATCTTCCCATATGAAATAGATTCAATTTTCAACTGCCATTTAAATTTAGTGTTTGCATGTTTTTGGCAGATCACAAAGTGGGCCTTGGTACATCACTACATGTACTAGCAAGAGGTGCAAATATCCACATTTGTTTCTGTTAAGAATTGATTACTAGGAATAGCCAAAGTAGGCATGGTGATTAAAATGGCACAAATAACCATTCTCTTCTTTTATTCATTTTGATTTGTTTTTCTTTGGGATTTGTTTGGGAATGATCTAGATGATGTTTATTTCACCTAATATTTTACAATCAATGGATCACTTAATCATGGCAATTCAAATCAACTCCTAATTTAAATGCACACACATATGAATGCTTTAATATTTTTAATTGGAAAAGTTTTTGTTAACCCTAATTTTGATGATTTGGATCTTAATAACCTTGGATTGAAGTTTTGGGATGTTACAAACCTTCCTCCCTTAAACAAAATCTCATCCCGAGATTTACAAAGAAAAACTAGGAACTAAAGAGATCTGGGAACTCTGTCCTAATGTAATCTTCTCGCTCCCAAGTGGCTTCCTCTTCGGTATGGTTGCTCCATTGAATCTTGAGAAACTTGATACTCCTGGTCCTGGTGGTTCTGTAAGCTTCTTCTAGGATACGGATGGGCACTTCACGATATGTCAGGTCTTTGTTGATCTCCACAGCTCGATGATCGATGTTCTTGAAAACTTCATTCTTCTCTGGTACTTCCAGGCATTTGCGAAGTAACGAGATATGGAACACATTGTGGATGGCTGACATCTCTTCAGGTAGTTCCAGTTGATACGATACTTCTCCTCGACGGTTCAGAATCTTGAAGGGCCCGATATATCTGGGGGCTAACTTTCCTTTCAGACTAAAGCATTGGGTTCCTTTCAATGGCGAAACCTTGAGATAGACAAAATCTCCGACATTGAAAGTCAGGTCTCTCCTTCTCTTGTCAGCATAACTCTTTTGTCTTTATTGGGCGGTCTTGAGGTGCTCACGGACTTTGTGAACTTTCTCTTCGGCTTCTCGGAGAATGTCGGGTCCAAATATCTGACTCTCTCCTACTTGTGACCAATTCAAAGGGGTGTGGCACTTTCTTCCATATAGGAACTCAAATGGTGCCATCTGCAAACTAGCTTGATAACTGTTGTTACATGAGAATTCTGCAAAAGGCACGCAGTCTTCCCATTTTGATCCGTACTCTAACACACAAGCTCTTAACATATCCTCTAGGATCTGGTTGACTCTCTCAGTCTGTCCATCAGTTTGCGGATGATAAGAGGTGCCGAAATTCAACTTGGTTCCCAATCCTTCCTAGACTTTCTGCTAAAATCTCGAGGTAAACTGGGTTCCTCGATCTGATACTATGGTCTTGGGGGTTCCATGCAGACTAACAATCCTAGCAATGTACAGCTCTGCTAGCTTTGCACTCTGGTAGGTTGTCTTGACAGGGATTAAGTAGGCTACCTTGGACAGTCTATCAACTATGACCCAGATTGAGTCATTTCCCCTACTAGAAGTAGGCAAACCGGTGATAAAGTCCAATCCTGTGAATCCCATTTCCATTCCGGAATCTGCAATGGTTGCAACAGTCCTGCGGGTCTCTGATGCTTTGCTTTCACTCTTTGACAGATGTCACACTTGGCGATGTAGCTTCCGATTTCCCTCTTCATCTTGTGCCACCAAAATTGCTCTTTCAGGTCTTGATACATCTTCGTTCCTCCGGAGTGGATAGAATAAAGAGTATCATGAGCTTCCTTTATGATAACTTGCTTCAGCTCCGAATCTGCTGGCACACAGATACGTCCTTTGTACCACAACACTCCTTCTTCGTCTTCAGTGAATCCAGGTACCTTTCCTGTACCAATACGACGTTTGATACCGTCGATACTTTCATTTCCCTTCTGGGCTTCCTTGATTTGGCTAATCAAAGTGGGTTGAAGTTCAATGCTAGCTAAGAATCCTTTGCTAACTAATTCAGTTCTGAACTGCTCCAACTCTTCATACAAACTTGGTTGCTTCTCCTTGATCATGGTGTTAAGCCTGCAAGGTAATCTTCTAAGAGCATCCGCTACCACATTGGCTTTGCCGGAGTGATAGTGAATGTCAAGGTCATAATCCTTGATTAACTCTATCCATCTTCTTTGTCTCATATTCAGCTCCTTCTGAGTGAAAATATACTTCAAGCTCTTGTGATCTGAGTAAATCTCACAGTGATTACCCATAAGATAATGACGCCATGTCTTCAATGCCAAAACTATGGTTGCTAATTCAAGATCATGGGTCGGATAGTTCTGCTCATGCTGCTTCAGTTGTCGAGACAGATACGCTATGACTTTGCCTTCTTGCATCAATACACATCCTAGGACAACCTTGGATGCATCACAATATACATCAAATGGCTTCTTGATGTCTGGCATGATCAATATTGGGGCTGATATCAATCGCTTCTTCAGCTCTTGGAAACTGGCTTCACACTTGTCTGTCCATTCAAACTTCTTGTCCTTCTTCAACAATTGGGTCATGGGTCTGGCGATGCTCGAGAATCCTTCTACGAACTTGCGGTAGTATCCCGCTAATCCGAGAAATGCACGGACTTGGGTTTGAGTGGTTAGGGCTTCCCATGCTTCGACATCTCTGATCTTGGCAGGATCAACAGAGACTCCTCCGGCAGACACAATATGTCCTAGGAATCCTACTTCTTTCAGCCAAAAATCACACTTGCTGAACTTGGCATATAACTGATGCTCTCTCAGGGTTTCTAGGATGATTCTCAGATGTTGCTCATGCTCTTCTTCTGACTTGGAGTAGATAAGGACGTCATCGATAAACATAATTACAAACTTATCTAGGAAATTCATAAAGATCTTATTCATGAGATTCATGAAATAAGCAGGGGCATTGGTTAATCCAAAAGACATAACTGTATACTCATATAAACCATAGCGAGTAGTAAAGGCGGTCTTCGGAATATCCGTTGCACGAATCTTAAGTTGGTGATAACCAGTCCTAAGATCAATCTTTGAGAATACCTGGCCTCCAGTCAACTGGTCAAATAGATCCTCTATCTTTGGCAAAGGGTACTTGTTCTTGATGGTGACGTCATTCAACTTTCTGTAATCTGTGCATAGACGGTTGCCTCCATCTTTCTTGTCGACGAATAACACTGGTGATCTCCATGGCGAAGCGCTTGGTTGAATCAAGCCTGTTGCTAACATGGCATCTAACTGCTTCTTCAGTTCCACTAACTCTGAGGGGTTCATGCTATAGGGTCTCTAGGCTATGGGTCCGGTTCTGGGGATTAGTTCGATAATGAACTCAATATCCCTATCCGGGGGCATACCTGGCAATTCATCTGGGAATACGTCGGGGTATTCACAGACTACTCTGACTTGGTCTATGGTGGGTAGGGCTAGACTTTTGTTGCACTTGAATTGACGGGGTAAGGTTTCAGAGATATGCTCTACTGTGACTCCAGAGCTACTGGTCATGGTGATGGATTTCTTAGCACAGTCTATCATTCCTTTATGCCTTGACATCCAGTCCATACCTAGTACTACTTCCAATCCTTTGGTTCCAAGTACAATTAGGTTGGCATAAAAATCTATCCCATGTATTCTGATAGGCACAGCTTTGCAAATTTTTCTAGCTTTTGTGGTTGAACCTAGGATTTGAACTATCATGACATGCTTCAAGTTGGTTGGGTGAATCTTACTAGTGCATGCAAATTCTTCGGTGACAAATGAATGCGATGCTCCCGAATCAAACAATACTCTTGCTAAAACTGAGTTGACAGAAAACATACCCAGCACTACATCTGGCGCTTCATGGGCTTCTTCTGCGTTCATGTGGAAGAGACGACCGTTGCGGTTGTGAGGGTTCCCTGGGGCAAACCTTCTTCCTGGTTGAACACGACGCTGCTATTGAGCTGGGGCATTCACATTGGCAGTGGCTGCCGTCTTCTTGGGACACTCATTAGAATAGTGGCCCTTCACTCCACACTCGAAACAGGTGATCTAGGACTTGTCCTTTGCTGCGACAGGCACAACATTGCTGCCAGTTCTGGGTGCAGTGTTGTTGTTGTTGCTCTTGGGAGGGGCACTGTTGAAATTGTTGGTGTTGCCGGAGTTGTGATTGTTTCCTTCGGACTTCACATTTCCTCCGCTACGGTTGGGGTAGCTTGGGCGAGACATTGGGGGTCGGTTGTTCCTTAGTGCATATCCTGAGGAGGGGTTGGGTCGATACTTCTGGTGACTGCTGGATCCAGATTGCTGCACCATACGACATTTGCGGTTATCGTTTGCTTGATTAATCTACCCTTACATCTGAATGGCAGAGTCGACTAGCTCTTCGAGATCCTGGAAATGGATGTTGACAAGGACAGTCTGCATCTCATCATGCAGTCCATTCAAGAATCTATCCTTCTTCTTGGCCTCCGTGTTGATCTCATCCGGGGCATATCTTGCAAGCGACAGGAATCTGTCACGGTATTCAACCACAGTCATTCTGCCTTGCTTCAAATTGCAAAACTCATCCCTCATTCTGGTGACTAGACCCTGCGGCACGTGGGTGCGGCTGAACTTGGTTTTGAAAGCTTCCCATGTCATCACTTGACCATGGTTCATATTACGGATACTAGTCCACCAAGCTCTTGCATCTCCCGCCAGGTAGTGGGTGGTGAAGAGAACTTTCTCGTTGTCATCAACTCCTGCAACTTCTAACTTGTTTTCCATTGTCTGTAACCAGTCATCGGCATCTAGTGGGTTTTCAGCTTGGTTGAAGATTGGGGGATTGGTATTCTAGAAGTTTTTGACTTTGGATCCATGGTGATCCTTATTTCCATGGTTCTAGCTATTGAGAGCCATCTAGGCGATCTGCTGCAATGTGGCTAAGTTAGCTTGGCGCTCTGCCCTGCTTGCTTCCCTGTCTGTGATGAGATTCTGCAAGATCTGCAGCATCGGGTCTTGCGACGAGCTGCTCCCGCCTTGGTTTCCACAAGTCATATGAAGATTGAGGTAGATAAAGGGGTAAGAGGGAAAGTTCTAAGGTTCATGGTTTTGGGTTCAAGCTAAAACTTTGAGTTTGACTCAGGTTTTGCAACTAACTTCATTTCATTCATGCAAACCAGCACACGATACAAACACACACCATAACAACAAAGGAAAACAGATGGTTTGAAGAACCATTCTACAAGCTACGATATAGTGGGACCGATACATCTCATGCTACGATAGTGCTCTAGTGCATCTACTCATTGTCGATGAAGTCGGAGTCCTCATTGTCGATGAAGTCGGAGTCCTCATTGTCGATGAAGTCGGAGTCCTCATCGTCAGTGTAGAAGTCCACATCATCCTCCTCTAGAAAGTCATCATCATTGCCGAGGTAAGAATCCATGTCTCCCTAGATGTCTTCACCCTCCTCTTCTTCCTCCTTTGCTGCAAGCTGAGCTTCTTGCTCCTTGACGGTCTTCTCGAGGTCGGCCACCTTCTTGCGAAGATGGGCGATGGTGCGATCCTTCTTCTCGTGCTGGAGGCGAAGAGACTGACGATCCTTGACTAGTAGTGAGAAAGTCTGGGCCTTCTGGGCGGCAATGGAACGGTTGTGGTTGGCGAACTCCCTAGCATTGTCCAACTCCTTCTGACGATCGTACAGCAGGAAGTCAAGGTTCTCCACTTGACGCTTCAGCTCTAGGTGACTTGGCATCTCCATTGGCATTCCCATTAAGTCACGTCTTGCATAGTGAGCAAAACGGGTTCCCTGGAGTTGGTTGACACTAAGGGCACATAGACGTGCGAGAGCTTCATGCATTGTCCTGGCTAATCCATCTAGCCAGTTGTTCTCTCTCACGGAGAACTGGATTCTCCCGGATGTTGGTGCTTCGGTGCTTCCTCTAAGATCAGCGGTGACTAGCCACTGTAAATCTCCTCCTGGGGGTCCTGGAAGTTGAGCTCCAAGAAACTCCGGATGGGCCCCAAGAACTCTGACTGAATCCAGATCCCTCTCAAAGATCAGTTGACCTCCGTTTCCCAACTGGTAGAACTTGCTGAACTGAGTCTCCAGCTACAAGAATTAAGGATGAGGAAATTGGTGAAGTGATCAAGTGTGTCAAATTTTAAGTAGTAATGTAAGAATTCTGAGGAACATGAATTTTTGAGGAAGAATGAATTCCCAAGGATAAGAGAGGAAATAGTTTTTCATAAATACTCACTTTGTTTTGAAACTAAGTTTTTTGTTTGGACGTCCATTCTAACTAGGGTCTCCTATGGTCAGGATGGCTCTGATACCAACTTGTCAACACCCAGATTTTTAATCCCAGATGCCTGTTATGTCATACATCACAATCCCAGAATTACCATTTTTGTGAGACATAACAGATTGGATATCACAGTACATCATCCATTACAAACCATACATAAGGTCTTACACAAATAAGGATCTCATGATCCAGTCTTAATACAATAGGCAGCGGAATAAAAGATAAGTGTAGCAGTGGGGTCCATCTTTAGGGGCACATGCAATGCTGACGAAGGCAGATAGTCCTAGTTATCATAGCTGTCCTGCTGACCATCATCTTGGTAGTCTCATTCATAGTCTGGCCATGAGAATAGCCAGGGACAAAAGCCATGAGTACTCTTTAAGTACTCGAAAATTACCACTAACAAGTAGTATAGTTCTAAAGTAAAGTGCTAAATCTATGTTTAACTATAAAGTTAAGTTTGAAACCTAAGCTGAGTTCTGAAGCAAAGAAAGATAAAATAGAGTTCTAGAATCACTTAAGTTGGAAGCTATTGTCCTGAACACAACCCTGTTGTGGTCAAGTCAAGATTCATCATTTCTTTCATAAGTTATTTTGAAAACATCTAACAACGAAACAGTATGGCCATTCCAACTGTGCATAACCGCGGACGTGGCTATTTGAATAGTTTGACACTCTGTAGAGGTGGTACACTTTTACCACAAGATTCGATACATCTGTCAGGGATAACCCTGAATCATCATCCTTAGTATGCAGATAATCAAACATAACCTTTCCTTTACACACCCTACTATAATCACCTCTCCTATGAGCATGGCCTCCCAACCATGACCATATGTCATCTTGGGCACTGCATAGGTGGACAACATTGGGAGGTAGCCTCAGCTCAAACCTCTCCTGCGAGGGAACTAATACTAATGTATATAAACTTCTGGCTAAGCCTTATCCAATTCAGGTATTGTGGTTGTACGGTAAATTTGGAATTGTATCGCATCTGAATCCAACCATCAGTTTTGTAAAAGGGCTAAGGCTCATGCCTCAACATTTTCATCATCATAAACCATTTGTGTTTCTCAACACATGTCAAAACATCTCAATAGAATGACTCATCATTCCAAGGTTTTCATAATTCATTTTCACCAAATGTTCCCATCTAAAGTGACTCAAGTTTTTTTATTTAACTCTACACTACTAAGTTAAGAGTGTTCACTAAGGTGGAAAGATGGGATCAATCTCATGCCATAGAATGACATCTAAGGTTTATCTAAATAGGTCAAGTTTTATACTCTTTATGCTACCTTCAAAACAAGTAAGGGACTTTGTGTAAAGTAAAGAAAGTAAAGCTTAAAATTAATACTTAGGGTAAATAGTAGTCAAAGTGGTATAACCAAAGCATGCCTAAAGCATCTTTGCTAAAGTCATATAGCTTAATTCTAGATTGCTAACAATAGCTTGCAAGGGTTAGCTTGCCAATAGTAGCTTGCCTTGGTTGGTGCAATGGTGAAGTTTTCTTCCTCATCTTGGTAGAACTCCTCCTCCTCGAAAGCTTGGTCGGTACTATCGTCTATAATTACATACAGAGTACAAAATCACCAAACAATACTTAACTAGTCTAATTAGCACTCTAAGGCACACATTTGATGATCTATTATCATCACAGGCATCACAAGTTTTATTAACTAGTTTCATTCTTTTTATTTAAGAAAAGTAATTTCTACTCATTGAAAATTAACTAAGATTTAATATTCGCCACTTAAAATATGGGATCATGTGTACACATGTCATCACCACATATTCTAACATGTGGGAATGTGATTTCAGGGTTGGTTCATAATTACTTTTGGTTTAAGTTCAATATTTAATGATTTAAAGTGACTAGAAATGCCTATATAGCATTATTTTGGTACTAGTCCAAAGTCATTGCATGTAAACCTTAATATTATTACATATTCAGATAGGTATGGTTAAATGTGATTTTTGAGAGTTTGAATCAACTCAAAAGCTATCATGGTTGATTTTATAAAAATGTTTGAATGTGCAAAAGCTTCTGTCATGTTATTTTTACTAGGAGAGATCTATAACTCTAATTGAATTAAATCCAACGGGCTTGGGTAGGTCTTTTCAGTAGATTTCTAACAAAATTGGAATCACTCCATTTGGATTTGTAAATCTCTCCGAATTGAATTTGTAACTAGGGGACAGAACTAGGTTTAAACTAAAATAGAAAAATCCTAATTCAAACTAAATGGGTCGAGGCAGCTAGCCAAGATGACACCACGCTGCGGTGCACAGCTGACAGGGGGGTCCACCGGTCAGTGGCTTACAACGCCGCGAAGCGGTACAGGGCGATATGGGTCATTGGATTAGAACTAGGATCGATAGCTGGGGATCGTCGTCGACGACGAACAGGTCGCCTGCGAGGTCGAACCCTAGCGGCTCGGTGGGGGTGCTCAGGGGGCGTACCAGGGCTACAGCGATGACGGCGAGGCGGGAAAACGGACTGGTAGACGAGGGCGAGCTCAGGGGTGGTCGAGGTGGCTCCGGGGGTGGTCGCAATCAGCGGGGCTTTCTCCTCCTCTGCTGCGGGCTTCTCTAGCCAAATTCCGGCGAGCAAGTGCTCGCGCTGCTCCGGCTAGAGGTGGGGAACGGTCAGTGAGGTGAGGGGAGGTGAGTGGTGTGCCGAATGGGGCTGGGGTGACCTCTATTTATAGGACGACGACGCGACCGAGAGGCATGGGCGGCTCATGAGGGCTACCTGGCGTGCTAGCGGCGTGGCTCGAGGTAGGGGACGGTGGCTAGTCTCCTGGCGGTGCTCTACGGAGCAAATGTGGTCCTAGGGGCGGTGGTATGCGGTCGGGCGGTGCGCATGCTCTGAGCGGCAGAGGCGGCGGTCTCAACGGCGAGCAGTGGCTATGGTGCGTTGGGCGACGAACGGGCATGTCTGTAGTGTTCCTGGGGTCGTGGCGGAGCGGTGGACGCAGGCTGCGGTCGAGGGGCGGCGTGTGCACGCGTGTCGGGCACGGCGCTTTGGCGCGTGCTCAGCATGGTGCAGACGCACTGGGCGTGGTGGTTCCTCGGTGGTCCACTGCTTGGCCTAGCTCGGGGAGGGGACAAAGGGTGGCGGTGAGGTGTGAGCTAGCTCGTAGACATGGTGAGAGGGAGAGGGATTGTCTGCTGCGGCGGTTGCAAGGTTTGGCCAGCGGCATGGGCTCTGGTTGGCATGGCATTGCTGCTAGGGGGGTAGGGGATGGGGTGCTAAGGGCCTGGTTAGATCACTTGGGGACAAAGGGAGTGTTTTGAGGACAATTGGGTGCAAAACCCTATACAAAACAGTGAGCTATGTTTAGAGTGTAAACCCTGCCTGCCATGTGTTTGTGTAAATGGCCGCAAGAACTGTATTTTTGCATTTTGAAAAGATTTTTGGTGGGTGTGCTAGGCATAAGGTTGAGACTCTATGGGTTCTTGGGTTTTAAAATTTGAGCTCATTTGAGTGGTTTTTGAAATAGTGGGAACTTCCCATATGAAATAGATTCAATTTTCAACTGCCATTTAAATTTGTGTTTGCATGTTTTTCGTAGATCACAAAGTGGGCCTTGGTACATCACTACATGTACTAGCAAGAGGTGCAAAGATCCACATTTGTTTCTGTTAAGAATTGAGTATTAGGAATAGCCAAAGTAGGCATGCTGATTAAAATGGCACAAATGACCATTCTCTTCTTTTATTCATTTTGATTTGTTTTTCTTTGGGATTTGTTTGGGAATGATCTAGATGATGTTTATTTCACCTAAGAATTATTGTACAATCAATGGATCACTTTATCATGGCAATTCAAATCAACTCCTAATTTAAATGCACACACATATGAATGCTTTAATATTTTTAATTGGAAAAGTTTTTGTTAACCCTAATTTTGATGATTTGGATCTTAATAACCTTGGATTGAAGTTTTGGGATGTTACAGAAGGCAAAGGCTCACATGTAGTTGGATGGTGGAATTTTAAGGTGGTGACAAGAAAGGTGGTGGAGGTTGAAAAGATATGCCCTCGGCTCAACTTGTGCATTAGACAATATATAGCAAGATCCAAATACAATTTATCAAGAAGCAACTATAATTAATAAGCAATGCATATGAAGGAAGAACCAAATGAAAAGGGGTTTATATGATGCTCAAATGCAATGTGGCATGACTACATGAGCATGATATAATGATTATGCATTTAATGACATGTAGGAAGTAGCATTATATAGACTAGGCAAGTAGCATTGCAATTGTTAGACAATTGGGATGCTACAACTCTCCCCACTAAACAAGAATCTCGCCCTCGAGATTCCTTGGAAAAAGAACAAGACATGACGAGAAGCGAGTGTTCGGAATGGAGGTGATCCTCGCGTTCCCAAGATGATGAACAACGGAATGGTGCGAACCCTACACCGAACAAAACTTGCTAGAATTGTTGCGAGTCTGCGTTTTGCTTCTTTGAAACAAATGACTGGAAGAGTTGAAGGATTGTCGTGAAATAAAGGAGGTAGGAAGAACATAGCTCTGGTGCTCTTGAGAAAAAAGTGATAAAGGAATATAACCACTTCTTAAAAGAATTATGGAAGGATAATGTATCAATGAGAGGAAGAAAAGACACATCGTTAGGATTCAAGATCAAAAGCTGCAAATGAGGATGATTCTTGCTCTCACCGGAAGAAAAGAATGACTTTGGAGAAGTTATCAACCACTGTGAAAATAGCATTGTTTCTTCCCTTAGATTAAAGAATGAAATTCAGAAGAAACAACATTGCCTTCAAACAATAGAGTTCCATGATAACAACGAAAGAATATTTGAATAATGGATCTCGGATTAGCTTCTTCTTGTGCCGGTAAGAACCAAAGGATCACGCAATTGAGATGTGCAGATATATATCTTCAAGAGAAGGAGGTGATGCTAGTTTATGGTGGAACCCCGAGGAAGAAGTTGAATGTTGAATATCTGGTGTTTATTGTAGGGATGCCCATTGCTTTACTTGACCATGAGGTTGTTGTGATAGATTTTTGCGATTGATGGCATCAACCACAATTGGCTTTACCAAGAGAAAAGGATTGGAAACTTGGAGTAACAGATTTATCTTCCATACATCTTGTTTTACGATGTCGAGCACCGGTAGAAAGAAGAGGATGGAGAAGATTTTGCATTTGTTTCCACCAGATCGTTGAAGATTCTACTCCATCTTGAACTAGACAAGACCACCAACAAGACATTACTGATTATGTTCTTTGAGAGAACACTCCAGAAAAACAAGGACGGAAGTAAAAGTCTCGAGGGATAAAGGCCACTTCTAACTTCCGTGGAATGAGTGAACTTGCATTAATTGACCAATTCAATGTACAAGAGAGAATGATAAGAGTAGTGGTATGGTCATGACTCCATTCCGCACCCAAAGCATTACTCTGCATATGAATAGGAATATGGTGCAACCCAACTCTTAGAAATTTAGACTAAAGATCTTGACTAGCAGAATTCATGATGCTTCGTAAGAAAACAAAGATTTGATGCAAACGATTCATCGGATCCAAAGTTTATGAAGATGATGATGTTGTCGTCATGTTGGAAGTACCCATCCTTCGGAAAAGATATGAAGGAAGATCACTGAAACAGATGATAGATCCAACAGATAAAACAAGAAAAGCACCAAGGTCTTGAAAGAGGAATCACAAAAGATCTGAAAAGTCTTCATGGAATCCGTCGGATTGAGGATAGGAGATAAAACAAGATTGTTTCAAAAGGTTTCGTGATGAGCGGAAGATCAACCGAATTTCTCATCCTTCTTAAGAAGATCCGAGAGATATAGTAGTCTTGAGGAAACTTCAGCAGAACAACGATGATAAGTTGCCAACAAGGAAAAGCTCCGGATTTGATTAAAGGTGGAGGCTAGAATTAACAATGGGCTTGCTGATTCCAGAATTGTAGCAGTGTCTTTAGCAGAAGGACGTGGCCAAGATAGGTGACTTCAAAAAGTCAGAACTTACACTTTGAGAACTTTGCACGCAAGCGGCATTCACGAAGCTTGAGAAGAGGAGACACAGATGATCTACCGTATTCTTCCATTGGTATAGAATAGGCGAGATTATTGACAAGATATACCACCAAGAATTATCGAGATGTTCCAAGAATACCAAGTTCAAGAGGTGGAAGGAACAAACGAATGCTCGAAACACTTTCTAAGCTCAATGCTTTTCGAAAGATCAACATTAAGAGCATTGGGAGAATAGATTATATGGCCCTTTGGATAATAAAAGAGATACTAACTATTCGCCTGGTTGATCGGATCACCGGTTGAAACGAGAAGAGATTTTTGGATAAGAATCGATGATAACTCATACATTAAGGAAAGCTATCAGAGATGAAGGGATGAGAATCTCTTGTATCAAAGATAACCTTGCATATATGTAGTTCAAAAGGATATGAAGCACGACAATCGGATGAAAATCCCACTTATGTGCATTAAGAAACCTCCATATTGCTGAAGATACTTGAATATGATATAGATATGATCACGGTATAACTCAAAATCACAAGAGATAACCGCCATCATTTGGAGGATTAACTCGATAGTATTACCCATATTCCACTCATGATAGGTGCCATATAGTTATACCGAGAACCAAATTACAATCACAAGCATCGGATCGACACACATTATGTATTTAGCCCCAAAGAATTTGAAAATGAAGTAAAAACTTCAGATTATGCGCCTGTAGCAAAAAGGTCAAGTTAGCATGGACATGCCGACAAAAAGAAAATGATAGTGTATCACACACGACTGAAAAGGAGTGTGGAAACACAGATATATCAAAGAAAAAAATCGCATTTTTCGGCATTAAAATACCAATAGATGCGAAAAATAACTTAATGGATAGAGATGAGCAACTCCACATTCTGTGAAAGCATGCATGAAGGAAGAACACCCTTAACAAGACTGCGTCGGTTAACAAAGAGTAAGACATATCACATCATTGTACAAAGAGTCGGATAGATCGCATCGGTTTACAAAGAGTTGGATAGATCATGTCGGTTTACAATAAACCTGTTGGTATGGAACACATTTGATAATAAAAGGAAGATTGCGACAACAAGGTTGGATGCAATAGATAGACAAAGAATTACACACACATCCTATGGTACTACGGAAACCCCAAACACGTGAATCCTAGTTTGAATTTTAGAAGAGGATAGACAAGCGTTACACTTCCTTACCAGAAAAGGTGGGTGGGTGGGTAAGAAGAAAAATGGAAGAAGTCTACTCTCACGTTTAGTTTTTCCCTAGTATACATAGCTACCAAAATATTTTCTAGACTGACAACGACCATCTTGACTGAGACCCTGAAGGGAGGAATGACCCTGATACCAATTGTAATACCTCACTCATTACGCTCTAAGCTCAAGCCTGGATGAACCCAAAAGTGGATAAGTGATTCTACCGTGAAGGGCCGAGGCCACCCACGTGTAGGCCCGTCGAAGCGGAGTAGGGCACACTACTGGCCTACCACCTTATCCACTTTCAAGAACATCAAGAAAAGAGCGAGCGGTGTAAGAGACAAGTAAAGCGACCACGACATACACAAATGAGTATGTATGTCTGCGACTTACAATAGACCTCAGAGTCACACCATCTAAAAGAAATAGAAATATTGCAACGCCATATGGTAAGATCCAAATATCCTAGATAGATATAATAGTTTAGGATACATCCTCATACATCACATAGAGTATCAAGTGGAAGTGGAAAACAAGATCCGAGTACGGATTAAGAAGCACATTGGCATAAGATGCCTCTGAAATAAGCATATCCCGCCCACAAATCTCATGGATCTCCATCCCCGGAATCTCTACACCTGATGGTCGTTGACACCATCATCGGTCTCTTCGACCCGATAACCTTCCGAAGAGCTTACCTGCCCACCTAAACCAAATATTTATCGTGTGAGACCCTAGGGGTACTCAGAAAGTATTAATGTATCTAAAGGGAACAACCTAGGGGTGAAACAATTGCAGGAAAAAAAATAGTATCTACAAAGTTCTATAGAGACACGCTACACATCCGCCCTACCAAAGATGGACGGACGCCCGTTAATTAATAGCAACAGTTATATAAGCAACATAAATAACCTCGCTCGTCCTCCTTCTCGCTTACCGACGAGAAGGCGGAAGAATAACCCATCCGTTGGCAATTTTATTAACCATGCCATGAGTGTTGTACTAATTACTAGTCATGTCTTAGTCAGATTAAAGGCGTTACTTTAGTTATGCTTGTCTATGATCGAGAAACTATGCTCCAAGTCGTCCATAACCGCAGACACGGCTTTCAGAAAGATTTACCCTGCAGGGGTGCACAAATAGCAACACACACACGATCAACCTCGGGAAGAACCAAATAAAACGGAGGCCTCACGACAAAGCATTCACAGGATTCATAAATCATTCTAGGGGGGCACCCCAATAAGCTACCCGTAACAAAGTTGGCCGGCTCCGAGATGGACCCAGGGTTTACGAGAATGGCCGTAAACGACTGTGAACCCGAAAGTGTGACTGGGCTTGTCGATAACGCAAAATCATGCCGCGATCCTAAACAGTATAGGTGCTCCACGCACAATCATAAATAAATCAGTAAAGCATGGCATAAGTACAAGATAGTAATAAAACCCCAAACTAGTTTGTGGCCCCAAGAAATAAAGTGTGAATCAAGCTCAGGCAAAGGGGGGGTCCATAGGGTCTCCCATATGTGGATAGTGCGAATAGTCAAGGAACATGAATCAAGTACTCGGGGTCCTACGAGAACCAAGTGAGCTTAAAGAACCAAATAACAGATAATGCTCACTGATGCCTCTTTCATTAGTTATCTCATTACTACTAAGATTAAGTTATTTAGGTAACTCATTATCCAAAGACTCGTACAAACCCTAGACATGCAATTCTATGACTCGCATGGCTCAATCAACTCCTATAGTAATGGCTCATGGGATGGCGGAACATGCTTCAGTGTGGTTTAAAAGTAAAGGTTGTGCAATACTTGGGATTCAATTTAATGCAATCACGACTCCATGATGCAAGTATAAGATAGAAGCATAGGTATTATATGTATGCAAGCATGAGGAATTGCTTGCCTGGCAGTTCAGTTGCAGGATAGGAAGGATCCGGGTAATACTCCTGAGGCTCCTGGTATTCTCCTTGCTCAGTGTCTATCCGGATAAAAACCAAACACACAAGGACAAAAATAAATATATTGCACAATCATATGAATAGAATGCAATAAGCAAACAAAGCATGCCATGATCAAATGATGCGCAATTGCATGGTAGTAATTTAGCATGGCAAGGGTGAAGTGTGGAAACAAGAATTAACACTTTTATTAATTATTTGATCAAGTTTTACTTGCATAAACCATTCAGGTTTTTAAGTATTTATATGATGTATGCTTCAATTCATACTATGGAATTCATAATCAGAACGGGCTCGTCGCGCTGATCGATTTAGACATATTATTTGTCAAATTTGAAATTACAGAATTAAAGTTATAAATTTATTATGAAAAGGCATTTATTGACATTTAATTATTTTCGAAATTTTAAGTTGCTCAAAAATTATTTTAGATGACATATTTGAAATCCTCACATTTTTCTGATCAAAAAACATATATTATTCATATTATTTGGAATTATAAATTTAAAACAATATTTAAATCGATTTATATTAAAAAGGAGTCAAATGTCAAAGGTTTGACTAGTTACAATTGACTCTGGTAAAATTTGAATTTATATTTAAAATCATGTTCAAATTTGAAACACTTTTCATATTAAAGTCTTAGTCAGCTTCAAATTTATTCGAGAGTTGTTATTGCATTTGTATTTTAACAGAATATAAACCCGTTTTGAATTTGAATTTAAAATGGTTCCGGATTTTCCCTACGCAGAGAGAAGCTACCCACGGAGAATGACATACGGGTCCAGGCTCCCTGTGGGTCCACATGCGGGCACCGCATCCACTACATGACACGTGGGGGATCTGGGGCTGTGGGGGGCGCCGGGTTAAGCTGCATAACTACGGGGGCCTTGTGCAAAACCATCAAGAACCTGTCGTGCAATGTCTGAAGCGGATTTGATTGATCAGTAGAAAAACGTTTAGCTGGAACGAACTTTGGATGAACATTGCATCGCAACCGCTGGGAATTTTAAGGTGGCACAAAAATCAAAGTTGGAGATGAAGGAGAGTAATACAACTTCCATGTACGGGGTTTCTCCGGTGGAGCACTATGGAGCCTGGAAATTGACGGCGAACAGGTGGTTTCCTATACGGCAAAACTGACGAGAACTGTCTGAAAAACGCCAGCGAGATGCATCGTTCTTACTAGCTTCCGCGGATGATTCCGAGCTCATCTCTGGACGGATTTGGCCGTGTAGGTAGTCGTTTTGAAGAGGGGATATAGGGATAGATATTTGTTCCAACGAGTTCTTCCTGAGAGTGGCTGTAGCGACCTAGATATTTCGAGGAACCGAGAGTTTTGGTGAGGCTGCAGGCGCAGCTTGTTGTTACTGCACGTCCGGCGAGCGGCGGTTGCCGCGACCGGCGAACACGCGGCCGGCAGGGACAATGCGTGTGCACATGAATTGTACACGGGGCTGCGGGGGTTGAGGCCAAGCTCGGCGCACCGGTGGAAGCACATAGTGTTAGCTTTGCGACAAGTAAATAACGAAGAACGAAAATAAAATCGCAGCAAAGGAGACACAGATTTCACGTGGAAAACCCTCTCTAACAAAGAGAGGGAAAAAACCACGGACGCCAGCCAGCAAAACTTCACTATAACGGAGAGTGTTTACACAACGCCGAGGATTTCACAGATGTAACTTATCCCAGCCGACGGCTTACAAGAGGTATATATAAAGGTGGAAACCTAGGTCTTTGACGATCCATACCGCACGGAGTGGGCCAACTTAAGACTCCGCTCTGCATCGGTCCAAGCCTCTGGTGACGGGTCTCGCTCCGCTCCGTCAGAAGTTGGCCATTACTTTGTAGAATTTAGATCAACATATAACAAACTCCACCTTGAGACAAATTCCTTATTGTAGCATCAACAGTAATCATCTCTCTGAACAAACAAAGAAAACACTTTCGGCACCAACAGCCACTTGGGCTAAGTAGTTATACCAATTAAGCTCGAGCATAGCTCAAACTTAGCAACATGAACATGCTTTGTCATCATATCAGCAGGATTATCATGAGTTCTTATCTTGCATACCTTTAATGTACCTTGTGCAACAATGTCATGAACATAATGGTACTTGATATCAATGTGCTTTATTCTCTCATGGAACATCTGATCCTTAGTAAGGTAAATAACACTTTGACTGTCACAGAATAGGTTAATATAAGAATCATCCTGACAAAGCTCAGCATACAAACCTTTCAACCAAACAGACTCTTTGCAAGCTTCAGCAACAGCCATATATTCTGCTTCGGTTGTAGATAGAGCAACAACTGGTTGCAGAGTTGCCTTCCAACTCACGACATATCCACCTATCATGAACACATAACCTGTGAGGGACCTCCTCTTATCTAAGTCGGCAGCAAAATCTGAATCCACATAGCTTGCGAGTCCCTCACCAGTCTTGCCAAACTTCAAGCAAGCATTCAATGTGCCATGGAGGTACATGAAAATCCACTGAACAACTTTCCAATGTTCTTTATCAGAATTAGCCATGTAACGACTCACCAAACTTGTAGCATATGATAAATCAGGGTGAGAACAAACCATGGCATACATCAAGGAACCAACAACACTAGAATAAGGAACTCGAGACATGTACTCAATATCTTTATCAGAACTAGGACATTGCAATGCTGACAATTTAAAGTGAGGAGCAACAGGAGTACTAACAGACTTTGCATCATGCATATTAAAACGTTGAAGAACTTTCTCAACGTAACTTTGCTGACTAAGAAACAACAACCTAGAATTTCTGTCCCGTTTAATTTCCATACCTAGGATTTTCTTAGCAGCACCAAGATCTTTCATCACAAATTCACTACTTAGGTGTGCCTTCAAAGTAGTGATTTCTTTCATGCTCTTGGCAGTAATTAACATATCATCAACATATAACAGCAAGTAAATAGGTGATCCATTAACAAACTTTATATAAACACAGCTATCAAACTGAGATCTCTTAAAACCTTGTGAGATCATAAATGAATCAAACCTTTTGTACCACTGTCTTGGAAATTGCTTCAAACCATAAAGCGACCTCTTCAATTTGCACACAAAATCTTCTTTTCGAGGAACTATGAACCCTTCAGGTTGGTCCATGTAAATCTCCTCCTCCAGTTCACCATGCAGAAAAGTAGTCTTTACATCTAGCTGCTCAAGCTCAAGATCATTCATAGCAACAATACCAAAGAAAGCACGAATAGAACTATGCTTCACAACCGGAGAGAAAACATCATTATAATCAATACCTGGAATCTGGTTGAAACCTTTTGCTACTAACCTTACCTTAAACCTTGGAGGCTCATTAGGAGACAAACCTTCATTTATCTTGTATATCCACTGACAGCGGACGACCTTCTTCTGTTTAGGCAAGCACATAACTTCCCATGTGCCATTCTTATCAAGCGATTGCATCTCTTCTTGCATAGCAGAAACCCACTTCTCGCGGTCAACAGATGCAACAACCTCATTATATGTAGCAGGTTCAGTATCATGCTCCACCTATTCAGCACAACTCAAAGCATAATGAGCAAGATTACACTCTCCAATCAAACGACGAGGTGGAACTATGTTACACCTCGGTCTATTAGCAGCAATAGATTCCTGTGGCAGCTGCAAAACAGTAGGTGAGTGTTGAACAACATCATCATCAATATTCTCCTCATGAGTATCATCAACGCCCACATTATTATGAACAGATTTCTGCATGTGCTCCACCTGCACATGAACTCCCTCCTCTCCAATAGCAACAGGAGAGGGATCTGATGGCAAGTTGTCATGATACATAACAGATTCATTGAAAACAACGTTCCTACTCAACAAAATCTTTTCAGTTTCAGGATTCCATAGTTTATATGCCTTAACTCCTAAACCATAACCAAGGAATATGCACTTAACAACTGTAGGCTCTAACTTTCCATTATCAACGTGAGCATAAAAAGTGCAACCAAAAACTCTCAACTGTGAATAATCAACAGGCGAACCTGACCATACCTCAATAGGAGTTTTCTTCTCAAGTGGAATAGAAGGTGACCTATTGATGAGGTAACACGCTGTGTTGGCTGCTTCAACCCAGAAACGTCTATGCATACCTGCATTGGACAACATACAGCGAGCCCTCGAGATGATGGTTCTGTTCATGCGCTCAACCACGCCATTCTGCCGAGGAGTGTAAGGGATGGTGTGGTGCCTGATCATACCATCATTACTGCAAAACTCCTCAAACTCATTAGAACAGAATTCCATACCATTGTTACTACGTAGTACCTTTACATTCTTATCAGTTTGCTTTTCTACTATAACTTTCCACTTCTTAAAAGCATCAAAAACATCAGATTTATGTTTTAGAAAATATGGCCACACTTTTTTTGAGTAGTCATCAATAATAGTAAGCATGTAATTAGCACCACCAATAGATGTCTTACGGGAAGGCCCCCATACATCAGCATGCACATAATCTAAAATGCCTTTGGTGTAATGAATGGAAGTATTGAATTTAAGTCTTTTGTGCTTACCAAAAATGCAGTGCTCACAGAACTCAAACTTACCCAAGTTGTAACCATCTATCATCTCTCTATTAACCAACTCTGCCATGCCCTGTTCGCTCATATGCCCAAGACGCATATGCCACAGATTTGTTTTACCACAATCATCAGAATCATTAGAAGTAACAACAGCAACAATACCAGGCAAAGTGCTACCTCTAAGAACATATAACTTAGCAGAATTCATATCACCTATCATGTGAATAAGAGAACCTTTTGATACCTTCAACAACCTACGCCCATCGGCATACTTGTATCCATCAACGTCCATGGTACTCAGGGAGATCAAATTTATGGCCATGCTTGGTATGTGCTTCACCTCATCCAACGTACGCGTCACACCATCATGTGTCTTGATCTTAACAGATCCAACTCCGACAATATGGCATCGGTTGTCATTCCCCACACGTACAAAATCTCCAGTCTGCACATACTCATATAAACTGAACCAATCTTTGTTACAACAAATATGAAACGAACATGTAGTATCAAGTATCCATTCGTCATCACGAGAAGCACAAGCAGCAAAAACGGCTAAACATTCACCGTCAGAACTATCACCAGAAACAACAGCAGCCTTACCAGTACCTTGATCCTTCTCTTTCGGTTGGTAAGTACCGTTCCTTTTCTCCTTATTCTGCAGCTTCCAACAATCATCAATAACATGATTAAATTTCTTACAATACCTGCAGAACTTGTCCTTTCCCTTGGACTTCGAACGACTTTTGCCGTCTTTGCTCTTATCTCGGTTGCCATAGTTGTTAGATCTCTGCTCGGTCCTGCCACGAACCTGTAGAGGTTCAGCCTTGGATGATGCTCCATCAGCCTGCACCATAGTTTTCATCTTTTCCCTCTGTTTGAGGGCATCTTGTACTTCATTAAGGGTTATTTTATCATGGCTCAACAACATTATATCACCAAAGTGTGTATAAGAACTAGGCAGCAAGCATAAGAGTAGAGCTAGATCCTCATCATCATATTTTACTTCCATAGATTGCAAATTAGAAATAATTTCTCTAAAAAGAGATAAGTGATTTATTACCGATCCACCTTCCCGCAATCTATGCAAGAACAACTTCATCTTCACATGCATCTTACTGGTTAGATCCTTTGACATGCAGATCGATTCTAGTTTCCCCAAAGAGCAGCTGCAGATTTCTCTATCAAAACTTCCTGCAAAATATTATTGGACAGATGAAGTTGAATCATAGACAAAGCCTTACGGTCTTTCTGTTTCTCTTTGTTAGACCAGCTCTTAGCATCATCTTTCCCGAATCCTTCCAGCGCTTCATCCAGATCTAAAGTTTGGGCGAGAATCGCCCGCATCCTCACTTGCCACAAGAAGAATCTTGTGGAGTAGTCCAGCTGCGGTAGATCGAACTTCAATGACGACATGTCGCAAACCCTAGATTAGAACCTGGGGCTCTGATACCACTTGTTAGATTTGCGACAAGTAAATAACGAAGAACGAAAATAAAATCGCAGCAAAGGGGGCACAGATTTAACGTGGAAAACCCTCTCCAACAAAGAGAGGGGAAAAACCACGGGCGCCAGCTAGCGAAACTTCACTATAACAGGGAGTGTTTACACAACGCCGGGGATTTCACAGATGCAACTTATCCCAGCCAGCGGCTTACAAGAGGTATATATAATGGTGGAAAACTAGGTCTTTGATGATCCGCATCGGCCCAAGCCTCCGGTGACAAGCCTCGCTCCGCTCCGTCAGAAGTTGGCCTTTACTTTGTAGAATTTGGATCAACATATATGAAGTTTCACTAGCTGGCGCCCGTGTTTTTTCCCCTCTCTTTGTTGGAGAGGGTTTTCCACGTTAAATCTGTGTCCCCTTTGCTGCGATTTTATTTTCGTTCTTCGTTATTTACTTGTCGCAAAGCTAACAAGTAGGGTGGACAGCGGTGAGGGTGATGCACGCGTGTTCTGCTGCTTCCACGCGCGTACGTGCGCGTGCGGCTGCTGTGCACGGCGTACGGCGCGGTAGGGAGAGTCCAGAGGGGAGAGGGGCGAGACCGGAGGAGCTCACCGAGGTGGTTCAAGACGGCGAGGTGGTTTGGCTCCACGAGGAGGAGAACGCGCCGAAGAGGAAGGAGCTGTGCGCGGTGGCCGGTGCATACATGGTGGTGGTGGGGATGATCGTGTCGTCCCTGGGGCACCTCCTTCGTGCCTCGTGCAGATGGTCGAAGAGGTCGGTGAGGTGGAGCCCTTGGTGCAGCCTCGCGGTCCGGGACAACGTGGTTCATCGGGGCCGCGAGCTTGCTGAGCGGCAAAACATGGCGGCGGCTTGGGTTGAGCTTGGCTGGGATCTCGATCTGGTTCAAGGAGTAGTTGGGGATGCATGAGGATGAGGCTGCTCTGCTTTAATCAGCAGAGGGAGAGGGGAGCGCACGGCAGCAGCGTGAGCGATCACGTCCTCTGCGCGGGGAAGAAAAACAGGGTCATGCTCTCGATGTCTACTGGTTGAGGTCGAGCCGGACCAGATAGATAGGAGGGTCAAGATCAGGTGGTTCTGAAGGGTGATTGGGTGCAGCTGGGGTTGGTCCGATTCAGGTGGGGCAGCATCCAACGGGGTTCAGAGCTGGCGCAAGATTGATACTGGGGCTGATCGATCAGGGCTCAAAGGGGAGTAGCTATGTGTGGATGCTGCTAGCTGGGCACATATGGCTCGGTTAGATAAGATTTTGTTCAAAAATAAACAAGCAAACAAGTTCAAAAGACTTTGAAAAAGAAAGGTCACATGTGGCATAAGGAGAAGGAATAAAAGGGATGTGCTATAGCAAAGGAATCAAATGAAGAGGGCACATGCACATATATAAAAGAGATATAGTGGCAAAGGCTTGCATGGGGCATGCATGTGCTAGTTGTGAAAACAACTAGAATTTGATCACATCACATGATTTCCAACTAGCCTTCCCAAAAGAATGAAGATTCAAAAAAAAATGGAACCCTCCCAAACTATATGGCTTATTTAAATTTGAGTGGATGCATCGATAATAAGGTGGCCATGCATAGTGTGTGTGCACCACTATAAATTCATATGGCCACAACATATTCAAACATAACCTTGGCTCAAATAAGGACATATGACAATTGGAAAGAGCACCACTCACATAGCATGCAAAGGTGACCATGTGGCTTCATATAGTTAATATCGTGAAAACAACATAGATCATATATGGAAGCATATAGAAATAGAAGTGGATCCATCCAAGCACATATGAGCTAGATGTAAATAACAATAGAAGGCAAAGGCTCACATGTAGTTGGATGGTGGAATTTTAAGGTGGTGACAAGGAAGGTGGTGGAGGTTGAAAAGATATGCCCTCGGCTCAACTTGGGCATTAGACAATATATAGCAAGATCCAAATACAATTTATCAAGAAGCGACTATAATTAATAAGCAATGCATATGAAGGAAGAAGCAAATGAAAAGGGATTTATATGATGCTCAAATGCAATGTGGCATGGTGACATGAGCATGATATAATGATGATGCATTTAATGACATGTAGGAAGTAGCATTATATATACTAGGCAAGTAGCATTGCAATTCTTAGACAATTTGGATGCTACAGTTCTTGTGTTGTTACCGACTATTCCCTATATGTTTTCGACCTCTATGTTAGACTCATGTCAGACTAAGGACTAGGATTGTCTAGCATTGATCCCGGGTCATGACATTTTGTCTGACTATGTTCCCTCTTAAAGGGACGTCTAGTTTCGTTTGTGTCAAAGAAAAATAGTATTTCCTTCATGGATATGTTATCTTCTCCCGCCTTTGACTTGATTTGTCTTATCGTCAAATCAAACTCAGTTCCAGGGACTATCTTGGTGATGTTCCTACTCGTGATGTTTCACTTAGGTACATCTTTATGTCCTTTGGTCTCACCAATATTTTTCCTTGTTCATATGACATATGTGTTGGGTTTCGCGGCATAGTAAAACAAATTTTTCTACGGAAGCGAACAGAGGGAAAGCCAAGATCTAATCTAGGAGATGCAAACAACGAGAGAGATTGGATTAGATCTTCATACCCTTGAAGATTCGCCTGTGAACGTTCGTCGGAACGTGGGTGATGTAGTCGTACTCGCTTCTCCTCCTCGCGATCCGATCCGATCTAGAACCACAAGTGGCGGTGCCTCCGTGAGATGCACACGTGCAGCACCTCGACGTCTCCTCCTTCCTCGGACCAGCAAGTATGGTGGAGAGATAGATTGGATCTACAACACGACGGCGTGGTGTATATGGTGGAGAATTTCTGCAGCAGGGCTTCGCCCACAAACAGTCGGGAGGGAGAGAGGAGGGCAACAGGGCAACTAGGGTTTGGAGAAAGGTGTAGCTTCGGGGGGGAGGGGGCGCACCAGCCCTCTATATATAGAGGGGGGGTGCGGCCAGCCCATGCCCATCCTCCAAGCCTATCTCTAGTTTAAACGATTTAAACTCTCCCTTCTAGAAACCCTATCTTATCTCAAGTTTAAACGATTTAAACTTATCTAGGATCGGCTGGGCCCTATGGGGCCTTGTGCCCCTGGACCAATGCGGCCAGGACACTCCCTCATAGGCCCATGCCCCCTCCCGGAAGGTGGGGCCACGTTGGTCCCCTTCCGGAAGGTTCTAGAAGCTTCCGGTACAATACCGATTAATCCGGAACAATTCCGAACTCCAAAACTGCACCGCCTTTATATGAATCTTATTCTCCGGACCACTCCGAACCTCTCGTGATGTCCCGGATCCCATCCGAGACTCAACAAAAAATTCATAAACCAATTATCCAATCTATCCTAGCCGAGACACGTTAAGTGTGTGACCTCGGGTTCGAGAATATGCGACATGATCTTCTATCAATAATCAACAGGGTCTGCACCCATATTGACTACACATTCATCGATGATCATATCGGATGAACCACGATGCCAGGATTCAATCAATCCCATATATATATATTCCCTTCGTCTCGCGATATTTTACTTGCCCGAGATTCGATCGTCGGTATCGTCATACCTAGTTCAATCTCGTTCATATCAAGTACTTTACTCGTTCCGTAATCTGATATCACTTTGTGATTAACTCCTTAACCACATGCTTGCAAGCGGTGTTGATATCGATTACCGAGTGGGCCCGAAGTATATCTCTCCGACTTGGGAGGGACAAATTCCATCTCGATACATACAACCCAACAGATACTTTCCGATCACCTGAGAGACACCTTTATGATCACCCTCTCATAGGATGACGTTTGATGACCTCAAAGCTTTCTTCCGATACCAGGGAGTTGTATTATCTCATGGTCTAAAGAATACAATATTTGACATAGGAAAAGCTTCACAAAGAAGAACACAATGAAACAATCTAATAGCTTTGCTTAGTTTGGGTCTATCCATCATATCATTCTCCAATGATATGATCTCATTATCAATTGACAAATCATGTCTATGGTTAGGAAACCTTAACCATCATTGATCAATGAGCTAGTCCATAGAGGCGTACTAGGGACACGGTGTTGTTCACAAACCACACAAGTATTAAAGTTTCCGCTTAATACAATTCTAGCATGGAATATAAACTTTATCATGAACAAGAACTATAATAATAACATCTTTATTATTGCCTCTAGGGCATAATTCCAACAGTATCCCACTTGCACTAGAGTCAATAATCTAGTTTACATCTGGCAACAATCTCACACCCATGGCAATCGAGGTGATCATGTTTTACACGTGGAAGAGGTTTAGTCAATGGATCTGCGACATTCAGATCTGTATGTACTTTGCTAATCTTCAGATCTCCATCTTCTATATAATCTCTGATTATATGAAACTTGCGGTTGATATGCTTGGTATTTGGATGATATCTTGGTTCCTCAGCGAGTGCTATGGCGCCAGTTTTGTCACACAATATCTCCAGTGGGTCCAATGCACTTGGAACTACGCCAAACTCAGTGATGAAGTTTCTGATCCAAACTCCTTCACTTGACGCTTCTGCAGCAGCCATGTATTCCGCTTTCATCAGTAGATCCCGCGATCACGCTTTGCTTGCAGCTTCTCCACTCACAGCCTCCATTCAAAATATACACGTATCCCGTAGAGATTTACAATCATCCTTGTCGGTGTAAAACTAGCATCGACGTAACCTTTACGACGAGCTGTTCATCACCCCATAGACTAAGAACATTTCTTTAGTCCTATTTAGGTACCTTAGGATGTTCTTCACGGCTGTCCAAAGGTTCCACTCGGATCACTTTGATATCTTTCGTCACAAACTAAGAGCATTGGACACATCCGGTCTAGTACACAAGATGGCATACATGATGGAACCTATGGCCGAGGCATAAGGCACTTTGCTCATAGCTTCCCTATCATTTCATCAGCTGGACATCGAGCCTTGCTCAATATCTTACTCGACAACATAGGCACCGAACCTTTCAATGCCTTATCCATTCTGAACCTTTTCAGAACTTTGTCTAGGTATGTACTTTGGCTTAAAGCTATCAGCCTTTTGTCTATCTCTATAGATTTTGATGCCCAATATATAAGCAGCTTCACCTAGGTCTTTCACTGAAAAACACTTGTTCAAATAACTCTTCACATCGTTAAGCATGTTGATGTCATTTCCAATAATCAATATGTCATCCACATATAGTACCGTAAACGCCACCGAGCTCCCACTCACTTTCTTGTAGATGCAAGCTTCAGAGCAATTTGGAACAAATCCAAAGCTCTTGATCACTTGATCAAAACGAAGGTTCCAACTCCGAGATGCTTGCTTCGTCCATAAATGGAACGCTGAAGTTTGCATACTTTATCGGCATCCTTAGGATCGATAAAACCTTCGGTTGCATCATATACAACTCTTCATCAATGTTGCCATTGAGGAAAGCGGTCTTGACATCCATTTGCCATATTTCATAATCATGAAACGCAACAATTGCTAATAAAATCCGAATGGACTTAAACATCGCCACGGAGAGAAAGTCTCATCGTAGTCAACACCTTGAACTTGTCGAAAACCTTCAAACAAGCCGTGCTTTATAGACGGTAACATTACCATCCGCATCCGCTTTATTCTTGAAGATCCATTTGCACTCAACGGCCTTTCGTCGCTAGGAGGGTCCACCAAAGTCCATACTTGGTTTTCGCTCATGGATCCCAATTGGATTTCATGGCTTCTAGCCATTTCTCAGAGTCTGGGCTCATCATCGCTTCCTAATAGTTAGTAGGTTCACTATCTTCTACTAACCAGACAGTCAAGACAGGGTTGCCGTACCACTCAGGAGGGGCCCGCGACCTTGTCGACCGCGATGTTCAAGAGCGACATCGTCCAAGCTTCATGATCCTTGTCATTAGCTTCCTCTATTGTTGGTGCAATCGGAACAATTTCAGGTGCTGCGCTACTCTCCAATTCAAGAGAAGGTTCAATAACCTCGTTTATCTCTACTTTCCTCCCACTCACTTCTTTCGAGAGAAACTCCTTCTCAAGAAAGGAACCGTTCTTTGCGACAAACACTTTGCCTTCGGTTCTGTGATAGAAGGTATACCCAATAGTTTCCTTAGGGTATCCTATGAAGACGCATTCGCTTTGGGTTCGAGCTTGTCCGCATCAACTTCTTGACGAAGCTTCAGATCCCCAAACTTTAAGAAACGACAACTTAGGTTTAGCACCAAACCATAGTTCATACGGTGTCGTCTCAACGAATTTAGATGGAGCCCTATTTAAAGTGAATGCAGCGGTTTCTAATGCATAACCCCAAAATGATAATGGCAAATCAGTAAGAGACATCATTGATCGGACCATATCTAACAGGGTTCGATTCGCGTTCGACACACCATTGCGCTGTGGTGTTCCGGTGGCGTGAGTTGTGAAACGATTCCACTTGCTTTGAGATGCGTGAGAAAATCATAACTCAAATATTCGCCCCACGATCGGATCGGAGAAACTTAATCTTTCTGTTACGATGGTTCTCCACTTCATTCTGAAATTCTTTGAACTTTTCAAACGTTTCAGATTTATGTTTCATTAAATAGATATACCCATATCTACTTAAGTCATCGGTAAAAGTGAGAAAATAGCGATATCCACCGGCCAAAAACACTCATCGGTCCGCATACATCGGTATGTATGATTTCCAACAAGTCCGCTGTTTCGCTCCATCATACCGAGAACGGGGTTTTGATCATCTTGCCCATGAGGCATGGTTCGCATGTGTCAAATGATTCAAAATCAAGAGACTCCAAAATTCCATCAGAATGGAGTTTCTTCATGCGCTTTACACCAATATGACCTAGACGATTACCACAAATAAGTGGTATTATCACTATCTACTTTGCATCTCTTAGCCTCAATGTTATGGATGTGTGTTTCATCCCTTTCGAGATTTAGAAGAAATAAACCACTCACAAGAGGTGCATGACCATAAAAGATGTTACTCATATAAATAGAACAACCATTATTCTCCGATTTAAATGAATAACCGTCTTGCAATAAACACGATCCAGAAATAATGTTCATGCTCAACGCAGTACATAATAACATTTATTAAGGTTTAAAACTAATCAAGGTAAAACTAAGGAGAGCGTACGACGGCCATCACATCAACTCTTGATCTGCCAACGCGCATCGTCACCTCATCCCTCGCAGTCCGCCGTCTATTCCGCAGCCTGTTTCGAGTTACAAATATTAGCAACTGAACCGGTATCAAATACCCAGGCACTACAACGAGGGCTAGTAAGGAAAACATCAATAACATGTATATCAAATATACCTTTGATGGTGCCAGCCTTCTTGTCCGCTAGGTACTTCGGACAGTTGCGCTTCTAGTGACCCTTGTCCTTGCAATAGAAGCACTCGCCTCGGCTTGGGACCAGACTGAGCTTCTTCTCAGCAGGGCATTGCGCTTGTCGCGCCTTCTTGAAGGGCTTCTTTGCACCTTTACCTTTCTTAAAGGAGGGCTTGTTGACCATCAACACATGATTATCCTTCTTGATGTCCACCTCCGCAGCCTTCACTGCGAAGAGCTCGGTGATCATATCGTGGAACCAATCTGATTATGAGTCACTACAAAACTTTTGTAGCTAGGAGGGAGTGATTGCGAACCTGTCAATCTTGAGCTCCTCTGGAATCTTGCAGTCCAGTTGCTCAAGGCGTTGAGTGTAGCCCGACATCTTAATGGCGTGCTCACTAACGGAACTCCCTTCCTCCATCTTGCAGTTAAAGAACTTCGCGGAGATCTCATATCTCTCAGAATGGGCCTGAGTCTGAAACATGGTTTTCAACTCTTCGAGAATCTCAAAGGGCCCGGGATAGTTTTCAAAACGATTTTGAAGTTCCGGTTCCATAGCAAACAACATGGTGCTCTTAATCACACCATAATCATCTTTGCTTGATCGATAGATAGCTTTCTCATCAGCGGCGCATTATGCAGTAGGCGTCACCTAACGCTTTCTCAAGGACATAGTCCTTTTGACCACCAGAGAGAATGATTCTCAAATTGCGGAACCAATTGGTGAAGTTAGACCCATTGTTCTTAAGCTTTTCTTTCTCAGCAAAAACGTTGAAGTTGAAGTTGGACTTAGACATGTGATCTACAATATTTGCAAGTACAAATTAGACTATGTTCATGATAACTAGTTCAACTTTTAATCAAATTACTAGATGAACTCCCACTAAATTCAACATCCCTCAAGTTGTTTAGTGAACACGATCCAAATTCACCACACCTAATCCGATCTTCACGAGAAGAGATGTGGTTTCAATGGTGGACAACAAAGTGTCGATCATATCATTCATATGACTCATGCTTAACCTTTCGGTTCTTGTGTTCCGAGGCCATGTCTGTACATGCTAGGCTCGTCAAGCTAGACCCAAGTATTTCCGCGTGTGCAAAACTGGCTTGCACCCGTTGTATGTGAGCGTAGAGTCTATAGCACCCGATCATCACGTGATGCTTGGACACGACGAACTTTCGCAACGGTGCATACTTGGGGAGAACACAGTTTTTATCTTGATCTTTAAGTGAGGAATCATCTTATAATGCTACCGTCGTGATCTAAGCATAATAAGATACATAAAAGGATAAACATCACATGCATATAACTTTATGTGACATGGTATAGCCAATCTTCGCGCAATGATCTCCATCTTGTGCGTTCCGGCATGATCTCCATCACTCCACCATGATTGCCTCCACCACGAATAGCAACTACAACTATTGCTAACTACTTAGCGATAAAGTAAAGCTATTACATGGCGTATAAGAAGTTGACTCGCAGGTCATACACAATTATAAAGACAACCATATGGCTCCTGCCGGTTGTGTACTCATCGACATGCAAGTCGTGAAACATTACAAAACATGATCATCGCATACATTATACACATCACATCTTGGGCCATACCATATCACAGAAAACACTCCCTGTAAAAACAAGTTAGACGCCTCTACTTTGTTGTTGCATGTTTTACGTGGCTTATGGGAGTAGATGCTAAGAACGATTCTTACCTACGGAAAGCCACAATGGTGATATTATGGTTGCCAAACTCCGGTGTTAATCCCATGACAACTATAGTGAGAAAGCGACATCCACCAGCCGCATGTATGGTACAAGCCACACGTCAAGTGCGGAGCCGGTCTCATGACGGCGTCGCGTAAGGTTGGCCTGGACCGCTTCAATCTCACTATCCCGCGTCATAAGAAGAACACAAACAAGAGGCTTGCAACAGAAAACATCAACGCCCGCAACAACCATGTTGCGTTCTACTCGTGAAACACATCTACGCATAGATCTAGCTCTGATACCACTGTTGGGTTTCGCGGCATAGTAAAACAAATTTTTCTACGGAAGCGAACAGAGGGAAAGCCAAGATCTAATCTAGGAGATGCAAACAACGAGAGAGATTGGATTAGATCTTCATACACTTGAAGATTCGCTGGCGGAACGCTCGGAATGTGGGTGATGTAGTCGTACTCGCTTCTCCTCCTCGCGATCCGATCCGATCTAGCACCACAAGTGGCGGTGCCTCCGTGAGATGCACACGTGCAGCACCTCGACGTCTCCTCCTTCGTCGGACCAGCAAGTATGGTGGAGAGATAGATTGGATCTACAACACGACGGCGTGGTGTATATGGTGGAGAATTTCTGCAGAGGCTTCCGCCCACAAGCGATCGGGAGAGGGAGAGAGGAGGGCAGGGCAACTAGGGTTTGGAGAAAGGTGTAGCCCGGGGAGGCGCACCAGCCCTATATATATAGAGGGGGGTGCGGCCAGCCCTTGCCCATCCTCCAAGCCTATCTCTAGTTTAAACGATTTAAACTCTCCCTTCTAGAAACCCTATCTTATCTCTAGTTTAAACGATTTAAACTTATCTAGGATCGGCTGGGCCCTATGGGGCCTTGTGCCCCTGGCCCAATGCGGCCAGGACACTCCCTCATAGGCCCATGCCCCCTCCCGGAAGGTGGGGCCACGTTGGTCCCCTTCCGGAAGGTTCTAGAAGCTTCCGGTACAATACCGATTAATCCGGAACAATTCCGAACTCCAATATCTGCACTGCCTTATATGAATCTTATTCTCCGGACCACTCCGGAACCTCTCGTGATGTCCCGGATCCCATCCGAGACTCCGAACAAAAAAATTCATAAACCAATTATCCAATCTATCCTAGCATCGAGACACGTTAAGTGTGTGACCCTGTGGGTTCGAGAATATGCAGACATGATCTTCTATCAATAATCAACTTGGGTGCAGGCACCCATATTGACTCCACACATTCATCGATGATCATATCGGATGAACCACGATTCAGGATTCAATCAATCCCATATATATATTCCCTTCGTCTCGCGATATTTTACTTGCGAGATTCGATCGGTATCGTCATACCTAGTTCAATCTCGTTCACAGCAAGTACTTTACTCGTTCCGTAATCCGATATCACTTTGTGATTAACTCCTTAACCACATGCTTGCAAGCGGTGTTGATATCGATTACCGAGTGGGCCCGAAGTATATCTCTCCGACTTGGGAGGGACAAATTCCATCTCGATACATACAACCCAACAGATACTTTCCGATCACCTGAGAGACACCTTTATGATCACCCTCTCATAGGATGACGTTTGATGACCTCAAAGCTTTCTTCCGATACCAGGGAGTTGTATTATCTCATGGTCTAAGGAATACAATATTTGACATAGGAAAAGCTTCGCAAAGAAGAACACAATGAAACGATCTAATAGCTTTGCTTAGTTTGGGTCTATCCATCATATCATTCTCCAATGATATGATCTCATTATCAATTGACAACTCATGTCTATGGTTAGGAAACCTTAACCATCATTGATCAATGAGCTAGTCCATAGAGGCGTACTAGGGACACGGTGTTGTTCACAAACCACACAAGTATTAAAGTTTCCGCTTAATACAATTCTAGCATGGAATATAAACTTTATCATGAACAAGAATTATAATAATAACATCTTTATTATTGCCTCTAGGGCATAATTCCAACAATATGAGTCCATCTTCTTGGAATATCTCGATAAGTTTGTTATTGAGCCCATTGACAATATCCTTATCTTCTCCATGTTAGACTAGATTCATATGGAACATTTGGCACTAACGTTGGAAAACTTTTAAGAACCATTTTTGGGTCATCTGAAAGTATGTTTTCTGGATGTTAGAAGTGACATTCTCCATTTCACGTGCAGTTGTTGAAAGATGTCGTCGTCGATATGAGTAGAGTTATTCCCTCATGGACATAGTTGTATTTCATTGCAAGTACTTTATGTATATGATGTTGTCCTTTGACAAGTTGCTAATACGTGGGTTTAGCAATCTAGCTCAGTCTTTGGAGCTTGACACTCTGTAGTACACATTTTGAGAATCTAGTGAATGTACTTTTGTGGTAAATGTTGCACACTATCTATTCAAACATGCTGATTATAAAGTATCATTCCACCTACCCAGATCTGGATCTCAAGCAGATATGATGGTTGGTGTTCTTCAAGGTTTTGACATAGGTCTATTTGGAAATTCTACAAAATTGATGTAATGGTTGACACAATTAGTCGGAATACCTATTGCCATATTCTCTTGAATCAGCAATAACAACCACTTTTTATGAGCCTCTGATGTCTACGCACGCTTCTATTCTTGTAGAAAGTGTTGGGCCTCCAAGTGCAGAGGTTTGTAGAACAACAACAAGTTTCCCTTAAGTGGATCACCCAAGGTTTATCGAACTCAGTGAGGAAGTGGTCAAAGGTATCCCTCTCAAGAAACCCTGCAATCAAGATACAAGAAGTCTCTTGTGTCCCCAACACACCCAATACACTTGTCAAGTGTATAGGTGCACTAGTTTGGCGAAGAGATAGTGAAATACAAGTAATATGGATGATTATAAGTGGTAATTGCAATCTGAAATAAGAGTGGCAGCAAGCAAACATGTAACAAGAATGATTGTAAACGGTGTTTCAATGCTTAGAAACAAGGCCAAGGGATCATACTTTTACTAGTGGACACTCTCATATAAATATCTTCTCTTCATTATGCTACCCCGAACTACTGTCCGGTTGGACGATGTAGGGCTATAACAGCACACCTTAAAGTTCGCATTCCCCATCTAGATAACCCCTCACTATCACCTTGAGCGCTAGATGGTTCCAACAAACACCACAATCTCATAGAGACATCCAACTCAAATTATACTCATGATAAGTATTTCTGTAACCTTAGCCTAAGTGCCACACGGTGTGCACACAGTCAACTTCACACACGTGGGGATAAGCAGAGATTAATTAAATCACTTGAGTAGCAAAATAGATCTAATTATTCAACTAGATTACAAAGCTCATGATCTCAATAATATCACGCATAGAGAGAGATGAACACATAGCTACCGGTAGAGCCCTTAGCCTCGAGAGAGAACTACTCCCTCCTCATCATGGGAGTCAGCAACGACAATGGAGATGGTAGTGGAGTCGATGGAGATGGCTCCGGGGGCACTTCCCCGTCCCGACAGGGTGCCGGAATAGAGACTTCTGTCCCCTGAATCTCCTCTTAGGTGGCGGCAGCGCTGCGGAACTTTTCATGGATTTCTGATCTGGTACTTCCGGTTTCTGCATCGGGGTGCTTTTATAGGCAAGGGGCAAGGTTGGTGGGTGCTTGAGGGGCCCACAACAGGTGGCGGCGTGCCCCGGGGGGGGTGTGCCACCCTAGGGTGTGGCCGCCTCGTGGCCCCTCTTCGGCTGCCCTTCGGACTCCGTGTTCCTTCTAGTAAAATATTGACTTTGGCTTTTGTCCCATCCAATTCCGAGAATATTTCCTTACTAGCTTTTCTGAAACCAAAAACAATAGAAAACAGGCAATTGGCACTGTGGCATCTTGTTAATAGGTTAGTTCCAGAAAATGTATAAAAATACCTCAAAGTGTGAACAAAACATAAGAAACTTGATATAAAACAAGCATGGAGCATCAAAAATTATAGATACATTTACGATGTATTAAGCATCCCCAAGCTTAACTCCTGCTCGTCCTCGTCCCAAGAGGAAGGTATGATGAGCACAGCAGTAAGTTTCCCTCAGTTATGAAACCAAGGTTATCAATAAAGTAGGAGCAAGGAAACACCCCAAAGGTGTAGCTAGCTGAACTTTGGCAGGGCGCACTACCGGTGCCAGCAGCAACGTGGAGACCTGCACAACACAACTACATAACTCTGTCCCCAACTTGCGATGAGGTTGTCAGTCTCACCGGTTTTTCTGAAAACAAAGGATTAAACGTATCGAGTGGAAGAAAGTAATAGTTTGCAGAAAGTAAACACAAAGCAGTAAACAGTTGATTGTAGATTGATTGTAAAAGAAAGGACCGGGGTCCATAGTTCACTAGAGTGGCTCTCCTTAAGATAGATAACATGTTGGGTGAACAAATTACAGCGGGGCAATTGACAAACATCGAGAAAACATACAAGCATATACGACTCATCTTGACTCCTTTGAGATTCGATTGGGCATTACAACATTATACATGGACCGCCATCCAACTGCATCTATGACTAATAATCCACCTTCAGGTTATCATCCGAACCCCCTCCAGTATTAAGTTACAAGCAATAGATAATTGCATTACAAATTGCGTGTAAAGTAAACAATACGATTGTTCTATGAACAAAGGATTGTTGTTTTCTCCCTAGTAGCAACATCACATCTAGTACCTTAGAGATTTCATCACTTCCCAGTTACGGAGGCATGAACCCATTATCGAGCATAAATACTAACTCTTGGAGTTGCTAGCATCTACTTGGCCAAGATAGCTACTAACAACAGAAGCATGCAAGATCACATATAACAAAGACATGATAGAATCAATAATCAATCTGAAATAGCATCTCAATATCCATCGGATCCCCGCAAACACAACATGCAGAATTACAAATAGATGATCTTGATCATGAACGGAGCTCACACGATCTAAACATGAAAGCACAAAGTAGGAGAACCAGCCATCTAGCTACTACATGGACCCGTAGTCCAGAGATGAACTACTCATGCATCACACCGGAGGCTTGCATGATGATGAAGAAGGCCTCCAGGGTGAGTTCCTCTCACCGGCAGGGTGCTGGGAAGAGCTTCAGATCCCTCCCGATCTAGGGATGGAGGTGACGGCGGCTACAGACTCTTTCGTGGATTTTTTGATCGGGTTCTTAGGGTTTTCATATCAGAGGCAATATATAGGCGAAAGGAGAGGCCGAGGGGGTGCCTAGGGCGGCCAGACCACCCCCTGGCGCGGGCCAGGCCTGGCCGCGCAGCCAGGTGGTGTGGCCGGGCCCTATCCCCTCTCCGTCTCGTATTCTGGCTCCAAGTGTCCCTCGGTAAAATAATGACTTTGGCTTTTGTCCCGTTCAATTCCAAAAATATTCATTTTTTGACTTTCCTAGAACCAAAAACAGCAGAAAATAGGCAGTTGGCACTGTAGTTCTTGTTAATAGGTTAGTCCAAGAAATCATATGAAAAGTAGTCCAAAGTGTGGACAAAACATAAGAAAGTAGATAAAAGCAAGCATGGAACATCAAAAATTATAGATACATTTGCAATGTATCAACCATCACAATCTTGATCAAGGTATTATAAAACATTGATAGCTGGGATCATAGTACTCTTAACATAAACATGAAAGATATAGTTCTAACAATAAGACATAGCAACTATGTTGTAACATGAAAAGGTACAAACAAAATATCATGAATAACAATGCATTGAAAGACGTTTGTTTGTTTCACATATAGAAAACATAATAAGAGTGGTATTCAGCTTGTCCCTCGTGATATAGCAAAACATAAATGCATAGGACACCTTCAAAGTTCATAAGGGTGACTAGATACAAATAGTTCAAGAATAAGCAATATCAACATTATGAATCAATCAATAAGTTTTGGGACAATGCACATAGAACTATGAATAGCCACTATGCTCTCGCAATAGGTGCATAAAGATATAAGATGGAGACTCAATATAAAAGTAAAAGAAAGGCCTTCATAGAAGGAAGCAGGGATTCAAGTCTCATAAAGAGCTTCCAAAAATTATGGTACTTACTAGCTTTCAGATCTCATTTCCCCTATCATAAGCATCTTGATGTGATTAAGGTTAAAGTGACACAAATATGAGGATATGCTTGACAAGTTATAAGTTGAAAATCTCATGCCCCTTGCTTACGAGTACTGAACCTCATGCTACTCAACTTTAGTCACAAGTAAGTTCTTGTCATTGTAAGTACATGTGTATCATGGAGAACCTCCAACAGGGTACCCCTTGCCCCATGACACAGGACCTTTCCCATATCAAAATGACAAGGCAACAAACAATGAGCATCTCAGCGATCTTTTTATTTGCTATTTGCATAGGTTTTTATTGAGGATGCTTCACGGAATGCTCACTATGGTTATGCTACAAGTTTCCACCATGATTAGGCATAGCTTAGGCTAGCCGCCCAGGCATTTCTCTAACACACATACAAACTCCATGAGCTTACAAGCTCCCCTTTTATTTCACATCGCCGGGATCCATAAACAAAAGAACATGATATCAACTGAATAATAAGTGCAATGTTGAAAGCATTCCCCATGGGAGCATGGTTCTGCTAATTCACAACTCATAAAGTGCAAGCATATAAGCAACATAGATGGACACAATGGTTTAAGTTTATTAAGTGCAAGAAAATAAAGTGTGCCATCAAGTTTGTGAGAGCTTTAATCACTAATTTTCACATAACAAGTTTAATTTGGAAGGTAGATAAAAACATGAATATACTTGGAATGGTGTAACACACCATGCATAGGAATTTATAGTGGACTCTTTGGAATAACTTGGTTTCTTGGAGGTTGGATGCATGAGTGGAAATCATACGTGGTACAGGTGGAGGCTAGCAAAAGACTGGGAGCGACCAACTAAGAGAGAAATAATGGCCATAATCATGCAAAGCGACAAAACATTATTAATTAAAGCATAAAGTAATATTGCAAGTCAAAAACTAAATGATCATAGAGGCTATGGTGACTGGTTCATAGTCTTAACATGGTGTAAGCATGTGCCAAGTCAACCCAAATAAAACATCAAAGGAGAATACTACAATATTATGCTTTTATATGCTAAAACAACACATGATTCTTTCAAGGCACATTAAGAAATATCAATTGTTTGAAACAAGTCATGCTACAACAATAATCACGAAGCATATGGTCAAAGCAACATCTAGCATGACATGATAAAGTCTAGGCCTCGGTCAAAACAAGCTCCTTTTGTACCACTTATAAGCATGAAACTTCCTACTCTTTTCCAACGCCAATCGACTTATTTGAAACAACTCTCAAAGATAATAATCAATAAAGACCAGAGAGCATGTCTCGCCCATCTACAAAGAACTAAAAAGTTCTAAGCCAAAAGAATAAGAAAACTAAAGCTAAATGCAGTGCTAGCAAAAGAGAACACTCACAGAACAATAAGAGTGAAAACTAGAGTGTTTTAGGCAATGAATAACGGGATGTGTCTCTCTCTAAAAGAAGTGTGTTGGGATCCAACCAACTTATTGCGGCAAAGAAAGAAAAAGAAAACTAAAAACAAAGATGCTCCCAGAACAACACATACTGCATAAGGTAATAAAAATAAAGTGTCTTGAAAGAAGACCTGAGATTGTTGATGAAGAAGGGGATGCCTTGGGCATCCCCAAGCTTTGACGCTTGTACTTCTTGAATATTTCTTGGGTGACATGGGTGGCATCCTCAAGCTTGAGCTTTTGTCCATACTTCATCTCATCACATCATTCTCTCCCTACACTTGAAAACTTCCTTCATACAAAACTTCACACAATTTTCATTAGCAACATTAGTGTATTCAAAATAATAATCCTTTGGGTTCAGTTTCAACTCAAGTAAATCATTCATTAAAACATAAGCAACTGTAGTAATTTCTTTTAAAAGCTCAAGTGATCAATGAGAACTCAAAAAGAAACCGATTAAGAGGCAAATGCAAATAATGGCAGAAATCTGTCAAAACAGACTAACAGGTAAAGACCGATTTTTTTGAAACTCTTCTGTTGCTCAAATCGAAAAGTGCAAAACTAACAAAAGTTGGGTAATAACCTGGGGCATAATCACAAAAAGTTACAGCTGAATACGACATACTGATATTTTTCACGATTGTTTACAGTGACGCACAGAAATCTGTTTCGGGACAGCAACTTCCCCATATCTTACTTCCCTCTCATTAGAGGTTATTATTGGCACAAAAACCAAACAAAAAGGATAAGAAGAGGTTATTACAGAGGCAATAACTTCCAAGACTCAAAAAAACAAAAATAAACTAAAAGTAAAAATATAATGGGTTGTCTTCCAAAAGCTCTTTCTTTATAGCCATTAAGATAGGCATGATAATTTCTATGATGCTCACATAAGAAATATGAATTGAAGTAAAAGAGAGCATCAATAAGAAATTATGGAACAAATTTAAGTCTAACCCACTTCCTATGAAAAATAATCTTATAAAGAAACAAGTCATGAAAGCACGAAGCAACAAGCATAGGAAAGCAAAACAAGTGCAACTTCAAAAATTTCAACATAAAGAGGGGGAATTAATGTTGTTGAGATACATAAAACCATGTTTCCCTCTCTCATAATAACTTTCAGTAGCATCATGAATAAAATTAACAATATAAATATCACATAAAATATTCTTATCATGAGCCACATGCATAAAATAATTATTACTCTCCCTATAAGCATAGTCATTCTTATTAATCATAGTGGAAACAAATTCAACAAAATAGCTATCATTATTATTCTCATCACCATAATCATCAAATATAGGAGGCATATTGTAATCATAATTAATTTTCTCTTCAATAGTAGGTGGACTAAAAATATCATATTCATCATTGTAATCATCATATATCGAAGGCATAGTATCATCAAAGTAAATTTTCTCCTTCATGCTTGAGGGACTAAAAATATCATGCTCATCAAAACCAGCTTCCCCGAGCTTAGACTTTTCCATAGAATTAGCAATAATGTTGTTCAAAGAATTCATACTACTAACATTGCTATTAGCATGCAAATAAAGTTCCATAGGTTTTTTAATTTTCTCTTCAAACACTTCATGTCCTAACTCAAGATAAATACTATAAAGCTCTCTAATTTTGTTGTTGTTTTCCATTAGGCCTAACTAGTGAAAATAAAAACAAGAAACAAAAAGATATAATTACAAAATCTAAAGAAAATAACTTCGAGCACTCATACACCAGCAACAGTACTAGAAGATAGCTTAGTAGCCAGAGGATGTGAGTACCTTTTACCTTACCTCCCTGGCAACGGTGCCAGAAAATATCTTGATGTCTATGAATGCTTCTATTCTTGTAGACAATGTTGGGTTTCCAAGTGTAGAGGTTTGTAGAACAGCAGCAAGTTTCCCTTAAGTGGATCTCCGGTTGGACGATGTAGGGCTATAACATCACACCTTAAAGTTCGCATTCCCCATCTAGATAACCCCTCACTATCACCTTGAGCGCTAGATGGTTCCAACAAACACCACAATCTCATAGAGACATCCAACTCAAATTATACTCATGATAAGTATTTCTGTAACCTTAGCCTAAGTGCCACACGGTGTGCACACAGTCAACTTCACACACGTGGGGATAAGCAGAGATTAATTAAAGCACTTGAGTAGCAAAATAGATCTACTTATTCAACTAGATTACAAAGATCATGATCTCAATAAGATCACGCATAGAGAGAGAGATGAACACATAGCTACCGGTAGAGCCCTTAGCCTCGAGAGAGAACTACTCCCTCCTCATCATGGGAGTCAGCAACATCGATGGAGATGGTAGTGGAGTCGATGGAGATGGTTCCAGGGGCACTTCGCCGTCCCGACAGGGTGCCGGAATAGAGACTTCTGTCCCCTGAATCTCCTCTTCGATGGCAGTGGTGCTGTGAAACTTTTCATGGATTTCTGATCTGGTACTTAGGGTTTCTACATCGGGGTGCTTTTATAGGCGAAGGGGCAAGGTCGGTGGCCGCTCTAGGGGCCCACACCAGGTGGTGGTGCACCCAGGGGGCCGTGCCATCATAGGGTGTGGCCGCCTCGTGGCCCCTCTTCGGCTGCCCTTCGGACTCCGTGTTCCTTCTAGTAAAATATTGACTTTGTCTTTTGTCCCGTCCAATTCTGAGAATATTTTCTTACTAGCTTTTCTGAAAACAAAAACAGCAGAAAAAGGCAACTGGCACTGTGGCATCTTGTTAATAGGTTAGTTCTAGAAAATGTATAAAAATACCTCACAGTGTGAACAAAACATAAGAAAGTTTATATAAAACAAGCATGGCACATCAAAAAGTATAGATATGTTTATGACGTATTAGCCTCCTTCTAAGATTTATTGTAGGAGTTGTGCTCATGGTTTCCTTTGTAACTGAAGTCTGATTTTTAATTGATGTATAGTATTGCTATCTTGAACACCAAGGAGAACATTTAAAGTAGTGTTGCTAAATGTCTCTCGGTTGATCCTCTAGACCCTTTATGTTGGCCTGCGTCTTGTTGTGCCAAGTATTTGAAGTCTAAGAATGAAGTTCCTTCCTCTCGTGTCATGAAGAATCTTGTTATATCTTCATAATGGTGGTGCAAAGTGATATAATTATCATTGGCAAATATTTTCATAGTCATGGACGAATAAATATATTCCTTGTTTTCTTTATCATGTTCAAGAGTGAGGATGATTTTGGTAATCAAAAATTACTCTTGTTACATGTTCCTTGTGACTCTTATGAGTCATATCCACCAAAACAACCTTCTGCCTTGACCTTCTTATGAACGAAATAGTAACCCTTCTATTTCAAAACTAGTTCAATAGCTTGGTCATCCATATCTATGCATCCCTAGAAGCTATACTTAAGCTGTCTAGTGGAGTTTCACCTCTCGAAGTTTCTGGCCATGTTCTTGCCGTTGTATGCTCTCCTCTGCAGAAGATCAAAATCTTCTGAAGTTAAATGGTCTCAATCCTTATGAAGACCAGTTATCTAACAACTTGAAATCTTCTTCTCATGTTTCCTCTGTTACCTTTGTATGCTTCATGTTCGTCATCTAAGAGTTGTTTCTAAACACTTCATTCATGAGTTGATCATGAGACACTCGATGTGTTTTAGTGTGTTCCCTCTTATCCTTAGTGGAACCATGCTTCCCTTCTCTCTTCCTACCTTTGGAATCTCGGGTCGAGATTCTCGTAAGGGGGATAGATCTGTAACACCCCTAGGTTTAGTTAATCTTAATTAGGGTTTGACGTGCATTGCATGAGAATCATTATTTTGCTAAGAGTAAAATTGCATGCAAAGAAAACATCAAAGAAAAACCATAACCCTAATCCTCCTCCTCTTTTTTAATATTTCAAATGGTTTTGATATTTTGAAATTTACCAAAATAGTTGAGCCCAATTAGATTACAAGGGCATCAGAATATTTAAAATATTTACAAAACCTTCTGGAATTTTTGAAATGTCCAAAAATAGTTTTCAAATGAATTTACAAAAGGGAACTCGAGAAAAATTAAAAGAAAAATAATTTTGAAATAAAAATAGAGCCAGAGCAACCCAGGTCGCAGCCCAGCTAAACCTTCCGTCTTTCAACATCTGCGGCAACCCACTCCTGGACCAAGTGTGACCCAGCCGGCCCATACCCCTTCGTCATCGTCTTCCCTGTCGTCGTCTTCAATTCTAATGAAGGAAGCTCCTCTGTGTCACTACAACCATCGTCTGTTGCGCTAGGATGCCTTCCCACGCTGCGATCCATGCTATCGTCATCTGTGGCATCTACAAGTACCCCTTCGTCGTCGCTAGGATGAACCCTAGTCTATTTTCTCCCTCCTTCCGAAACCCTAGCTATAGGTGCTCCGCCATCTCGTCGCTCTAGAGCTCTCCTCGCCCTGTTGAGGCTGTCGTTGGAACCTGCTCACCCTCCTCTTCCTTTTGCCCTAACTAGCTCAAGCCGACGCAGCTTCAACCTTCCCAATCGAAGCCTCCCTCTCCAACGTTGGCATCGATTGTAACCATTGATTCTGGCCTTGCCTTCCTTCATCAACCACACTCCGAGCATGCTGGTGAGCTGACAGTTCTTTAGATACCCTTCATTTCCCCTCTCATTTCCTGCAAATAGTAGAAAAAAAGATCATCATGACTGGCTTGAAGGCGACTCTAACCCATCGATGGTGTCCTTAGTCTTGTTGATATCGTTGTCGGTGTTGTTGGAAGGTTCCTTTAAGGGGATAGAACACCACAAACAGCGAGGCCGGCAGGGAGCCCGTCATCGTGGAGGATAATGCATGCGTACGGTCGCGTGGATAAGCCCTCCTAGTGGCGATGGAGAATGGGAGGGAGGGGATGGCCGGTGGAGGAGGATGGGAGGGAGGGGAGTGGCGCGCGGGAGTGGCTTGGGGAGGACGCGGCCCTACATGGTCATCGAGGAGTACGGTGGTGGGAAGGAGTGACAAGGGAGGGCGGAGGCGGAGGGCATCGACGAGGGTTTGGCACTAGGGCAAGGAAGGGAGGCACATCGAGGGTGGAGCTGGGTTAGGGCAGGCGAATGAGGAAAAATTTGCCCCGTCCCCCTATTTTGTCCAAAATTTTAGATTTTTCCGCCACAAAATGCCTCTGAGTGCTAGCTATTTCAAAATATTTGGATCCAGGTCCTTGAAGACAGCCAATAAACCAAATCGTCGCGAAAACAAGTCACCAAAGGATCAAGAAACACCACATACATTGCTCACATGATGGTAAAAACAAACCACCTCTAAAACAAGTCAACATTCGGACTTCCCCCGGGGTAGAAATCCATACTTCCTAGGGTAAAACCCATGGCGTCTGAATTTATTCGGACCTTCCGGATTAGAACCAACTATAATATTTGCAAATAATTAAAAAAATAAAAGTAAACAAATGTGAACATGTGATTGGTAGTATTAGATGAAGTCCTACACACAAAATAAAGTTCATATACTGAAGAGAGTATCTGACATAGAACAAACTCCGGATTTTACCCTGAAAGGTCTGATGCTTGATGTTGTCGATGTAGTTCTTACAAAAGCAACATTGGTGCAACAATGTCGGAATTAGCTAGTATTTCTATCACACCACATAGGTTCCAAAAAATGAACAACTAACAAGTTTAATAACTATCCGATATTTTTTACTTATTATAAGAATAATTATTGGATAAATGCTAAAAGAACAAAATCCAAAGGGTCCAGATTTATTTGGACTCTCTAGATTAGAACCAACTATAAAATTTGCATATAATTTAAAAAATAAATGTAAACAAATATGAATATGTGATTGGTAGTGTTAGATGAAGCCCTATACAAAAAATGAAGTTCATATACTAAAGAGAGTATCGGACGTAGTACAAACTTCAGATTTTACCCTGAAAGGTCTAATGCTTTCTATTGTCGATGTAGTCATTACAAAGCAACATTTGTGCAAATGTTTTGTTGTTGATTTATGCTGCTTCCATGGTATTACCAATTGAATCTTCCATCCTTTTGGAACTTTTTCCATGAACGTTCGAGTCAAGTTTCGAAAAGATGTCATCTTAGAGTTGGTCATAAAATATAACCGCATCTAACATATGTCATCCAATCTTCCTTGGAAGGTCATCGCCCACTGGCTTTAGAGTGTCCTTTGATCTGTTCTTCAGCAAACAGATCCACCGCCCCAGCTCAAATCTTCAACCCAATGTCTCTGCCACCACTCTCTTGACTGCTCTGGCTCCACCGCCGTCGCTCTCCATGCTAGCCCACGCCGCCACCGCTCTTCTTGCCAGCGCACGCCGCGCCGCCGCTACTCCTTCACGCCTCGTCAGAAGCAAGGTCGTAATATTGTCAAAAGGAGCTGTCGTCGGACGAATCAGGTGCAAACTTCGCCGATCGATTTCAGGAAATCCATCGCAGTACTAGCATAATTGGTAAAATCCCGTGTATGATTCAATCTTATATGTTTGTGTGCTCTAGAATTTGGTGAAATCCATCGTAGTACTAGCATATTAGATAGAAATATTAGTTCGAATACTCTCTAATTGGATTCCTGCCTCCACATAGTACTAGCATATTTTGATTTATCATCCCTTTATATTATAGCAATCATGGCAACAATCATGGTAGTATATATATTTGTAGCATCCTATTTTAAATTAATTAACTCTTTAAATTAATTATTAAAAAATCATGTGGTAGCAGCTAGGGATTCGATGTTTATTCAACCTAGTTAGCATATGTCAACCAAAATTTATATATTTATCCAACTCATAGGTGAATAAATTATATATATAATAGATATCATGTTTCCTATATTTATTTAGTAAGTTTTATAGGTTCGAGTGAACTATTTAAATTCATATTCATATCTTATATGATAGGTTCAAGTGAGCATAAGGTGGTGAAGAAGAAAGGAAAAAAGGTGTCGTGTGGTTGCGCCTGCTGAGGCGAAGATGACGTCCAATCCTAAAAGAACTTGTGGGTAGATGAGAGATGTAGATGATATGGAAACTAGCTGATCAAAGCAACCCTGCAGCTAATATGGAAGACAATTCATCAAAGCAACTCACAGAGAAGGCTCGTATGGTTGCAGCTCATCAAACCAACACACTTTTACTAGGATGTCCTTCCTTGCCGGCCATTTCTTCTTCTTCCTTGCCAGATCATTAGTATCCATTTCATCATCACTGTCATCTGTCATATTAGTAGCTTCCTCACCCTTCGGCACCTTGAACCTTGGAAATTTGCACACCGGGCATTTACGCAAATCCTTATATGCATCACCACGGTATAATATACAATTATTTTTACATGCATGTGTTCTCTAGACTTCTATTCCCAATGGACACAAAATCCTCTTAGCTTTGTAAAAACTTGTTGGCAGGTGGTTCTCTTCGGGAAGAAGAGGAATGTTAACAACTTGGTTACACTCCTTACTGACTATCCAAACTTTTGCTTCATCTGAAGCAGTTCAAGCATAGTAGATAGCTTTGTGTAGTCTGTCTTACACCCGTGGTACATTGGTTTCTTGGAGTCTTCGATCATGAAAACATATTTTTTGTACATATTTTTAGCCTCACAATTATCTTTGAACTCCTGTAAAATATGAGTCATACCGTCTTGTCGATGTACTAGAGGTGATGGATTAGGTGTCGTGTTCGCTTGAGGTGATGTACTGGGAACGTGGTTCCTCTGACTATCCTCGTTACCAGTTAATGAAATTATGGTGGTAGCCTCATCATCATGCATTATAGCATACTCTACACTACAGATCTGCTCCCCATAAGCATCACCTTCCTCATCTGTACCGTGGTGTTATTCTTCTCCGTGGTGGATCCAACAATCGTACCCTGCCCAAATACCCTTCCGATCAAATGTGTATAGATTTGTGTAGTGTTCTTAAAATGCTTGGTGTTTTTACAGTCACGGCACTGGCAAATTACCCACGGGTCCTTTTTATCAACCACGTTCCTTTTAGCTACTCTCAAAAACTCCTCGACTCCATCGAGACATATCGGCGACATGATTCCCAAGGTATATCCACCGAGGACACATCTGTAAAATAAGACAAAATAATAATCATGAGTAAGAAAATATGAATTTTACATTCAATTTTCCAGAAAAAACTTAATAGATTCAAAATGAAGGATATCAAAAACACCTGATTTCCGCACCGTCCGGGTTATTATCCAGACATTCTGAAATCTATAACTAATAATAAAGAAAGGAGCGTTTCTATTCATTCCTACACTTTTTAGACCCTTTTACCCTCACACCAGATCCCATACTACACGCTGATGCTACCACCAGACGTGCTCTGGACGCTCCCGCGGTCGAGCCACTGTATCCACCACCACACTACGGATTTGCCGCCACCATCAACGCGTTGCCTTCCCCGTATCCCCGCTGCCCCTAGGTCCAGACCATGCCGTTCATGGCTCCTCTCCATCTACCGCTCAAGGCGTCGTGCCCTTGGTGACCTGCCCAGCCCAAGCAACAGTGGAGGACTGCTAGATCGCTATCACTTTTTAGACCCTTTTACCCTCCCACCAGATCCCATACTTCAGGGCCCCGTATTAATCCTCCGATAATCCATGTTATGATATCATCATGATGCCATGATCAGTCTGATGTGGCACATAACCGACAAGTATCAAAGTAAACATCCATTATTTAAGCGGATACAAGTCATACGTCAATTGCCATTATGGCTACATTGATCATCATCAGCGAAACTTTATCAAGCATCGAGCCCGAGCCATGCCTTATCCTACAAGTAGATGACTGGGAGAACGTCCTAGCTTGCATAATCATCAACGTCACCTTTGTAACATCCCAAATTTTACGATTGCAGATGTTACTACAAGCATGCATCATATCCTTGCATCATGGCATCACATAATAAAAACTGCATCAGATATTTTTCCTAAACCCCATAGTCATATAAAGACTAAAAAGGGTAAAACAAAATCTAACCTCCTAAACCTTTGCAAAAGTGTTATTTTATAATACCATTCTAATCCTCTTCTTTTTACAAAATTTTAGAGACCGATTTCATTTAATTTGGAGTCCGTTTGCAAAAGTTATTAAACAAATAGTAAACGAGAAAAATAAAAAGATTAATTACAAAAAAAGGGACCTAGCCTAACCGGGCCAGCCGAGCCGGCCCGCTCCTATCTACACGCGCATGGTAGAAGAAGCGGCAGAACAGGCTGGCCTAAGCAAGCCGCCGCTAGCCCGCTTCCCCCCCGCCTCCCACTGATGATGCGGCCCCACCTGTCATCCCCGTCCTGGCCATGTTCGTCCCTAACTCCTCTGGCCGACGCGATCCTAACGGAATCTGTTGATTCGGAGACAAATCCGACCCCTTCCGCATGAAAGATTCCTCATATAAGCCTCCCCATCGAGCCCCGACTCTTTTCCCAAAAAAACCGCAAACCCTAGAGCCGCCTACGCCAAGACCGACGCGCCGCCGGAGCTCCGCCTCGGGAGGTTGCTCCCTCGTTGCTATCGAGCTCCTCTCCCTCCTTTTCTTCCAAAATCGAAACCGCCTCTAACACCTACGTCTTCCACCCGTCTTTTCCCTCTCTACAACGCGGTAAATCACCGACGATTGCACGCCGGAGTTCTGCCGGAGACGGAGGACGTCGGCGGAGCGCCACCGCGAACAGAGGAAGGGAGGGACGGCACCGTCTGCACCAGAGGGACCGTGAGGAGGAGGGCCACGTTGTCGTCCGCTTCGCACAGCCGGGAGCTTGCCAGAACGCCGCCGAGCATCGCCACCGACACGCCGCTGCCGTCCGTCGTCGTCGTCGTTAGGTCATCACCGCCACGGTGAGTTTCCTCCGCCCCCTCCGTTAGATCTCGATCCGGCGGTAGAGATTAGCCCACCCCAGCGAAGGGGTATCGCCCAACCGCGTGGCGCACCCGCGTCAGCGCCACGTCAGCACCGCGCGCCCCCCTGGACCAATCCCAAACCGCCACATGGCGCCGCACAGCTGGCCGCCGTCCTATTTTCTTTTAATTAGGCGGAAAACACTTTAATCTTGTAAAATTCATAGTAATTCGAGTTTTTGTCAAAAAAATTGCGTTTAATATACCGTTTGATTCATAAATTTGAGTAGAACACAGATCTACAATAATCCTGGTGTTTTACTACAGAAATCTTGTAGTAGGATTTAAATTTTAGATTAGAGTATTTTAATTCTAGAAAATTATCCGTAGATCCGTTTTAGTTGATTCTTGTTGCGTTGGCTTTGTATCTATGAGACCTTCTGTAGAAAATTGTTATAACTTGCTTAGAGTGATCAGATCTGTTTCGAGATAGATTGGAGGTGTAGATCTATTTCTGAGCTTGATTATTTAGGGATTAACCCAAAATACTTAAAATCTGTGGAGAATCGATTCTAATGACATCCCCAACTCAACAACACCCCCGAATAAAACCCTTGGTCAAAATTGAATCCATCTTTGTATATTACCATGTTGCATGCATGCATATTCACCTTCGTGATATTGTTTTGTGCAAATTGTGATTGGATCTATGTTTGTGTTTCGTTAGATTGCTCGGAGTGCATTAAGGAGTACTGCTGTGTAGAGTGCTGCTCGAATCAAGGAAGTTACACCACTTGTTCATGTTTATGTCCCAGTTTTGAATACTATGCATGTTTTGCTCTTCAAAATAGTAGTAAGCATGTGTAGGATTGTTTTGGTAGATCTACTTGAAAATATTTTGCAAGTGCGATGATTTTATAGTATGCCATGATAGTTCTATACATAGGATTTCTCCGTCCTATTAGGTTCCCTGTTTTTGCTTAGTATTTCTTGCTACGCTATATATATACTAAGTACCGTTGGGGGGTTCGAAAGACTCAAAAAATTTCTAAGTATGAGAGCTCTCTCGAGCGAACTTTTCTTCTCAAAACCCCCTTCAAAATAAAAATAAGTTTTCTTCTGGGCGGAATGGTTGTCGGGACATCGAGTGGAATTTTGGTGGAGGATGGCCGCCCAGGAATCAAAGAAGTCTGCCATGTTTCAGAATTCAGAAGCTTCCAGTGCAACCACAATACATATGGGCTCTGTCTTGGCTTAGTACTTAGTGGGAAACCTCGCCAGGGTACCAACATTTAGAGGTTCTTGGCACGGTTGGGTCCAGCTGGTAGAGGGGCTACTAAGGGAAGGCTTCGCCATGGTCTTGTCTGTAAAAGGACTTGATGATGGATTGTGGGGAAAGTGCACAACCTCTCGAGAGTATTGCAATCTGATCGATCAGCTGTGTTCACGGAAACAGAACAACATTGAGCATCTGAAGGATGGAGCCTCTGAAAGATCTTCCTCTCTCTTTTCCAAACTTATAGTTTTACAAACCCCAAGGCGTGAGTAATATCGGTATTGGGTGGGATTTTGGGAACTTGGTGCGTAATATCCAAGTGCTAGGTTGATTGGGCACTTGGTGAGTAATATCCACGTGTTCCATTCGACCCTATACTACTTATCAAAGTTTACAAAGTATGCAAATGAACCCCAAAGCCCACTCTTAGCCTTGCATGTAGAGATAAACTTACTCTTTCCTTGGTGTAATTTGCCAATACATTCAAAGTATTGACCAACTTGTTGGCTGCACGTCTTATGTGCAGAATCCGAAGACTGAAAGGTGCGTAGGGATCGCGGGTCTTCACACAACTAGCCTGAGGCGTTGATGGACTCAAGTTTTACTTAGATTCCGCTGTTTTATTTGAGCTAGCTATAAGCTATACAAGTTGTAATAATTATACTCTGGATTATTCGTGTAATAATGACTTGTGTTTTACATGATATTCATCGACTGTGAAGTGCTAGCTATTGATCCAGGGACTAGCATGTTATTCACAGGGACTTAGGATCCTTAACGATCCGAGGTCGCAACAGATAGTATCAGAGAACAAAGTTGTCTGTAGGACGTGACCCCTAGGATTGGAAACCACCTTTACCATTCTGTGTTTTTGCTTTCCATATTCTTCTAAGTTATTTATGCTCTTCTAGTAATTCTCTTCCTTATCACCTTGTGCCTAATTTTCTTTCTCCTAACCTAAAGATGACGGCCTTCTACTACGACACCGCTGAGGACATCAAGTGCCTGCGCTTTGGGGAATGCCTCCTGGACATCATCAAGACGTTGCAGTTGCCCATGCCGTCAATCAAGGGAAGCGAGTTGAGGAAGATGCACAAGGAAGGATGCTAGGGGATTGAAGTCATCCAACCGGGGCACAGCAAGTCAGAACCCAAGACAGAGGCCATTGTACTCAACGTCACCAGCGACTCCAAGGAGAAAGGACTTAGCATCAGCATGCAGGAGCTCATTGGATGCCTTTGTGGACGCCACCATGAACAGGTTGAAGGCCACTACATCAAAATCTTTGGAAGACGTGATGAGAAGGGAGTTCCAATCGAGTTAACCTTGGAGGAAAGGAAGACATGCAAGCGTCGAAGGATCCAATATCAAGACTTGGAGTTCCACATCAATGACCTTCAGAAGGGGAGCTGCCTTGAGATCATGAGGAATGACGAGCTATGTGCCCTAGTCAAGGAGAAGGACGAGAAGATAGAGGAGCTAGAAGAGAAGATCAAGTCCCTAGGAGGGGAGCTCACCTCCCAAGACAAGAAGTTCGCTAATCAAGAGAAGAGGGTGTAAGATAAGAACAAGAGGATTAGGGAACAAAGTCTTGTGCTCGCAAATAACGAGATGGAGTTCAAGAACTTTGCCACCATGTTGAAGGACCTGCGAGCAGCCAAGAGGAGCTTGGAGGAGAAGATCACGCCCGTGACTATGGGGTCAAGTTTGATCAAGAAGCTACAGAAGGAGAAGAAGGAACTTCAAGAGAAGCTCGAAGCTGCTACCCAGGAGCTGTAAGAGGTGAAGGAACTTCAAGAGAGGCTCGAAGCTGCTACACCAGAGCCGCAGGAGGTGAAGGAACTTCAGGAGAAGCTTGAAGCCACGACGAAGGACATGGAGTTATACAAGTCACTGCTGGAGAAGGAAGGCTTCGTTATTGAGGATGAGGAAGTGGATGATGAGTAGAGTTGTTGGACCACCCTTAGTGCTATAGTCAAACTTTGTTCGCAATTGTAATGAGTACCAAAACTATTTTGGTTTAGTTAAACTTGATTGAGTTGTGTTAAACTATGTGCTATGTGTGCCTTGTTTTTCTCGTGTGTTTTTCTCATGTTTACATAAGGGTAGGAGTTTATTCCTTAGGCCTTCTATCTATTTATTAACTTGTTTACCGAACCCCACAGATGGCGAGACGTGGGAACAACAACAAAAACAACATGCCCCCAGAGATAGCGCAACTTCTGAACTCCCACAATCAGCTGATCCAACTCCTCACTCAAAACATGCAAAACAACAACAACAACAACAACAACCCTCCGCCTCCACCACCTCCACCGCCCCAACAGGATTGCCTGACTCGGTTCTTGAGGTTGAACCCTCCAATTTTCTCAAGTAGTTCTGAGCCAATTGTGGCAGATGACTGGCTCCGCACCACCAACAAGAAGTTAGACACCGTCCAAGTTGTTGGAGCTGACAGGGTGCGCTTTGCCGCGCACCAACTTGAGGGACCAGCTACTGAATGGTGGGATAATTACCAGGTCACCCACCCCGATATTGAAGCTATCACCTGGAACCAGTTTGAGGCGGCCTTTCGTACTCATCACGTAGCCGCGGGAGTCATGTCACTAAAGAGACGTGAGTTCCGCGACTTGAAACAACTGCATCGCTCTGTCTCCGAGTATGGGGACCTTTTCAACAAGCTGGCACGTTATGCACCTGATGATGTATCCACTGATGCCAAGAGACAGGAGGAGTTCTTAAGGGGACTTAATGATGAAATATCCATTCAGCTTGTGGCTCTGAAGTTTGATAACTATCAGGAACTTCTGGACAGGGTAGTTGTGGTTGAAGCAAAGCAAAGGAGTATAGAGAACCGAAAGAGAAATTCCACCTCACACAAGCACAACTCCCCCCCATATCAGAAGCAGCGCACTTCGTCACCACCACCCCATAACCACAATGGTCATCGTCATGGAGGACATAACCACAATGGCCATAAACACCACAATGGAAATGGCAATGGGAAGGATCTGAGTGAAGTGACATGCTTCAAGTGTAACAAGACAGGGCATTATGCAACTACTTGCCCCGAAAAGATGAAGAATGGGAATGGTAATGGGAACGGCAACGGACACAACCATGGCAATGGTAATGGAAATGGGAAGAAGCCGAATCCATTCGTCAAAGCCACGGTGAATCATGTCTCCGTGGAGGATGGTCGTGAGGCACCTAACTCCGTGATTGGTAAGTTCAAGCTTAACTCCACTCCCGCAGTTGTACTTTTTGACACTGGTGCATCACATTCATTCATATCAAGGGTATTTGTGGATAGAGGCAAGATACCTATGGAGACTATTAGTACTCCCCTAAGGGTAAGTTCTCCTGGAGGATAAATAGTGGCAAACTCTGGATGCCGTGGGTTAGAACTAAGGATTAGGGCATACATCTTTCCCACCAGCCTAGTCGTTCTAGAGTCACAAGGCTTAGACATAATTTTGGGCATGAACTGGATGACCGAATATGAGTGAGTCATATATTGTGCCAGAAGGACTATCGCACTCACGACTCCGAATAAGAAAAGGATCCGCTTTAAGTCAGCTTTCCCACTCAAAGGAAGTATGGTGAACTCTCTTAAGGGGGTTAGCTTGGAGGATGTGCCAATTGTGAAGGAGTATCCAGATGTGTTTCCAAAAGAATTGTCGGGGATGCCTCCTGATCAAGACATCGAGTTTCTCATTGACTTGATGCCTGGTATTGGACCGATAGCAAAGAAACCATACAAGATGGATGTTGATGAGTTGAAGGAACTTAAGAAACAACTTAGGGAACAATTGGACAAAGGCTTCATTCAACCAAGTGCATCATCTTGGGGAGCGCCTGTCTTATTCATGGAGAAGAAGGATAAAACCAAGAGACTAGTCGTGGACTATCGGTCGTTGAATGAAGTGAAAATAAAGAACAAGTACCCTCTACCCAATATCAACGACCTGTTCGATCAATTAAAGGGAGCTAGTGTGTTCTCTAAGATTGATCTCCGATCAGGTTATTTCCAACTAAAGATCCGGGAACAGGATGTACCCAAAACAGCCTTCACCACAAGATACGGATTTTATGAGTACACCGTGATGTAGTTTGGCTTAACCAATGCCCCAGCGTACTTCATGACTATGATGAACAAGGTGTTCATGGAGTACTTGGATAAGTTTATCGTGGTATTCATTGATGACATACTCATATACTCCAAGGACCAGAAGGAACATGAGAGGCATCTGCGCCTAATCATGGAAAAGTTAAGGGAACACAAGCTGTATGCCAAGTTCAGCAAGTGTGAGTTCTGGTTGAAAGAAGTGGGATTCCTTGGTCATATTGTGTCAGCTAAAGGAGTTGCCGTGGACCCAAGTAAGGTAGCTTCTATGACAGAATGGGAGTCCCCTAAGAATGTGGGTGATATCAGGAGTTTCCTGGGCCTTGCGGGATATTACCGAAGGTTCATTGAAAACTTTTCCAAGATAGCAAAGCCTATGACAGAATTGTTGAAGAAAGAAAAGAAGTTCCAATGGACCGAGGCATGTGAAGCAAGTTTTCAAGAATTAAAGAAGCGCCTAGTAACATCACCAGTTTTGTGTCTCCCTGACATCCAAAAGGATTTCCAAGTCTATTGCGACGCTTCTCGACAAGGACTTGGTAGTGTACTGATGCAAGATGGAAAAGTAGTGTCTTACACCTCTCGGCAACTTAAGAACCATGAGAATAACTACCCCACGCACGATTTGGAACTAGCATCAGTTGTGCATGCGCTGAAGGTATGGAGACACTACCTCATGGGCAAACATTGTGAGGTGTTCACGGATCACAAAAGCCTTAAATACATCTTCACTCAAAAGGAATTAAATATGAGGCAAAGTAGATGGCTTGAGCTCATCAAGGACAATGACTTGGACCTGCAGTACCATCCTAGAAAAGCCAATGTTGTAACTGACGCCCTAAGCAGGAAGGTCTATGTAAACGGACTTACCGTGGGAGAACTTCCAAAGGATTTGTGTGAACAGTTCAAGGACCTCAGGTTGGAGATAGTTCCTAAGGGGTACTTAGCGACTATGGAGATAGTGCCAATGCTTCTGGACCAAATCAAAGAGGCCCAGAAGGGGGACAAAGAGTTGGAGGAGATAAGAGCTAATATAAGTAAGGGTAAAGCAAAAGGGTTTCATACGGATGAACAAGGGACACTTTGGTATGAGAAGCGGTTGTGCGTTCCCAATGACCCTGATATCAGGAAGTTAATTCTTTAGGAAGCTCACGATTCGCCTTACTCAATTCATCCTGGTAATACGAAGATGTACATGGATGTGAAGGATAGATTCTGGTGGAATAACTTGAAGAGAGAAATTGCTAAATACATCTCCTTGTGTGACGTGTGCAACAGAGTCAAGGCCAAACATCAAAAACCAGCAGGACTGCTGCAGCCATTACCTGTGCCCGATTGGAAGTGGGACAAGGTACGCATGGATTTTATCACAGGACTACCCCGGACTCGTTCTGGGTATGACTCCATCTGGGTAGTGGTCGATCACTTCACAAAGGTGGCCCACTTTATTCCCGTAAAGACCACCTATACAAGTGCTAAACTTGCTAAGATTTATATGTCGAGGATCGTAAGTCTTCATGGTGTACCCAAGGGGATTGTCTCTGATAGAGGTATCCAATTCACCTTGAAGTTTTGGCGACAGCTACACGAGTCTCTAGGGACACGACTGGAGTTTAGTACTGCTTTCCACCCGCAAACAGATGGACAAACGGAAAGAGTTAATCAGATCTTGGAGGACATGTTAAGAGCCTGTGCGCTAGACTATGGGTCTAGTTGGGATGATAATTTGCCATATGCGGAATTTTCATACAATAACAGTTACAAAACCAGTATCAAGATGGATCCATTTGAAGTTCTTTATGGCAGGAAGTGTAGAACCCCGCTGCTATGGAGTGGAGTTGGAGAATGTAGTTTGTTTGGACCAGAACTGATCAAGGATGCGGAAGAAAAAGTAAGACAGATTCAAGACAGGTTAAAAGTAGCCCAATCCAGGCAAAAGAGTTATGCTGATTCCAAGTGCAGGGATGTGACTTATGAAGTGGGAGACCGTGCATATCTCCGAGTCTCACCACTACGAGGAGTTAAGATATTTGGAATCAAGGGTAAGTTAGCACCCCGATTCATAGGGCCCTACAAAATCTTGGGTCGTAGAGGGGAGGTTGCCTATGAGCTGGAATTGCCCGAAGTGTTAACTGTTCATGATGTTTTCCATGTGTCACAACTAAAGAAGTATCACCCGGAAATGGCTGAAACACCACTAAAAGATACGTTTCCGTTGGACGAGGTTCAACTGGAAAATCATCTCACCTATGAGGAAAAACCCACCAGGATTCTGGAAACAGCTGAGAGAATGACTCGTACCAAGACTATCAGGTTTTGCAAAGTTCAATGGAATCACCACTCTGAGGAAGAGGCCACGTGGGAACGTGAAGAAGATCTGAAGAAAGAACACCCACACCTATTTGCTAACCAACCTGAATCTCGGGGACGAGATTCTTCTTAAGGAGGGTAGGTTTGTAACATCCCAAATTTTACGATTGCAGATGTTACTAGAAGCATGCATCATATCCTTGCATCATGGCATCACATAATAAAAACTGCATCAGATATTTTTCCTAAACCCCATAGTCATATAAAGACTAAAAAGGGTAAAACAAAATCTAACCTGCTAAACCTTTGCAAAAGTGTTATTTTATAATACCATTCTAATCCTCTTTTTTTACAAAATTTTAGAGACCGGTCTCACTTAATTTGGAGTCCGTTTGCAAAAGTTATTAAACAAATAGTGAAGCAGAAAAATAAAAAGATTAATTACAAAAAAGGGACCTAGCCTAACCGGGCCAGGCAAGCCCGCTTCCCCCTGCCTCTCACTGACGATGCGGCCCCACCTATCATCCCCGTCCTGGGCGTGTTCGTCCCCAACTCCTCTGGCCAACGCGATCCTAACAGAATCCGTTGATTCGGAGACAAATCCGACCCCTTCCGCATGAAAGATTCCTCATATAAGCCTCCCCATCGAGCCTCGACTCTTTTCCCAAAAAAAGCAAACCCTTGAGCCGACTACGCCAAGACCGACGCGCCGCCGGAGCTCCGCCTCGGGAGGTTGCTCCCTTGTTGCTATCGAGCTCCTCTCCCTCCTTTTCTTCCAAAATCGGAACCGCCTCTAACACCTACGTCTTCCACCTGTCTTTTCCCTCTCTACAGCGCGGTAAATCACCGGCGATTGCACGCCGGAGTTCTGCCGGAGACGGAGGACGTCGGCGGAGCGCCACGATGAACAGAGGAAGGGAGGGCCGGCGCCGTCTGCACCAGAGGGACCACGAGGAGGAGGTCCACGTTGTCGTCCGCTTCGCACAGCCGGGAGCTCGCCAAAACGCCGCCGAGCATCGCCACCGACACGCCGCCGCCGTCCGTCGTCGTTGTCGTCAGGTCATCGCCGCTACGGTGAGTTTCCTTCGCCCCCTCCGTTAGATCTCGATCCGGCGGTAGAGATTAGCCCGCCCCAGCGAAGGGGTATCTCCCAACTGCGTGCTGCCATGTGGCGCGCCCGCGTCAGCACCGTGCACCCCCCTCCCCTGGACCAATCCCAAACTGCCACATGGCGCCGCACAGCTGGCCGCCGCCCTATTTTCTTTAATTTAGGCAAAAAACCAGTTTAATCTTGTAAAATTCATAGTAATTCGAGCTTATGTCCAAAAATTGCGTTTAATATACCGTTGGATTTGTAAATTTGAGTAGAACACAGATCTACAATAGTCCTGGTGTTTTACTATAACAATCTTGCAGTAGGATTTAAAGTTTACATTAGAGTATTTTAATTCTAGAAAATTATCGGTAGATCCGTTTTAGTTGATTCTTGTTGCGTTGGCTTTGTATCTACGAGATGTTCTGTAGAAAATTGTTATAACTTGCTTAGAGTGATCAGATCTGTTTCAAGATAGATTGGAGGTGTAGATCTATTTCTGAGCTTGATTATTTAGGAATTAACCCAAAATACTTAAAATCTATGGGGAATCGATTCTAATGACATCCCCAACTCAACAACACCCTGAATAAAACCCTTGGTCGAAATTGAATCCATCCTTGCATATTACCATGTTGCATGCATGCATATTCACCTTCGTGATATTGTTTTGTGCAAATTGTGATTGGATCTCTGTTTGTGTTTCGTTAGATTGCTCAGAGTGTGTTGAGGAGTAATGCTGTATAGAGTGCTACTCGGATCAAGACAAGTTACACCACTTGTTCATGTTTATGTCCCAGTTTCGAATACTATGCATGTTTTGCTCTTCAAAATAGTAGTAAGCATGTGTAGGATTGTTTTGGTAGATCTACTTGAAAATATTTTGCAAGTGCGATGATTTTATAGTATGCCATGATAGTTCTATACATAGGATTTCTCCGTCCTATTAGGTTCCCTGTTTTTGCTAAGTATTGCTTGCTACGCTATATATATACTAAGTACCGTTGGGGGGTTCGAAAGACTCAAAAAATTTCTAAGTATGAGAGCTCTCTCGAGCGAACTTTTCTTCTCAAAACCCCCTTCAAAATAAAACTAAGTTTTCTTCTGGGCGGAATGGTTGTCGGGACAGCGAGTGGAATTTTGGTGGAGGATGGCTGCCCAGGAATCAAAGAAGTCTGCCATGTTTCAGAATTCAGAAGCTTCCAGTGCAACCACAATACATATGGGCCCTGTCTTGTCTTAGTACTTAGTGGGAAACCTCACCGGGGTACCAACATTTGGAGGTTCTTGGCACGGTTGGATCCAGCTGGTAGAGGGGCTACTAAGGGAAGGCTTCGCCATGGTCTTGTCTGTAAAAGGACTTGATCGTGGATTGTGGGGAAAGTGCACAACCTCTCGAGAGTATTGCAATCTGATCGATCAGCCGTGTTCACGGAAACAGAACAACATTGAGCATCTGAAGGATGGAGCCTCAGAAAGATCTTCCTCTCTCTTTTCCAAACTTAAAGTTTTACAAACCCCAAGGCGTGAGTAATATCGCCATTGGGTGGGATTTTGGGAACTTAGTGCGTAATATCCAAGTGCTACGTTGATTGGGCACTTGGTGAGTAATATCCACGTGTTCCATTCGATCCTATACTACTTATCAAAGTTTACAAAGTAGGCTAATCTCTTTTTTCTTATTACATTGAGAAAATTTGCTTTATGCAAATGAACCCCAAAGCCCACTCTTAGCCTTGCATGTAGAGATAGACTTACTCTTTCCTTGGTGTAATTTGCCAATACATTCAAAGTATTGACCAACTTGTTGGCTGCATGTCTTATGTGCAGAATCCGAAGCCTGAAAGGTGCATAGGGATCGCGGGTCTTCACGCAACTAGCCTGAGGCGTTGATGGACTCAAGTTTTACTTAGATTCCGCTGTTTTATTTGAGCTAGCTATAAGCTATGCAAGTTGTAATAATTATACTATGGATTATTCGTGTAATAATGACTTGTGTTTTACATGATATTCATCGATTGTGAAGTGCTAGCTATTGATCCAGGGACTAGCATGTTATTCACAAGGACTTAGGATCCTTAACGATCCGAGGTCGCAACAACCTTTTTCTCAAGATATGACCAAGTTAATAGCCAAGGACAATGCTAGTGAGTACTTTGAATATACTCGCAAAACCACCTTAAGAGAACAATAATAATAAGAGGATATGCAATATGGTTGTGGTAGTAGGATGACTCCGTAAGAGGTTCTTTTCTAAAATAGTTACTCTTGTAGATATAGCATCCATGTATCTTTGTTGAAAACTTTTGTAAAGCATTTTAAAAGGCTTTTGAAAAGTTTTGGAAAACACAAGGATTGGGTCACCCATTGTCAACACCCGGATTTTTAAGTCCAGATGCCTGTTATGACGTACATCGCAATCCCAAGATTACCATTTTTGCGAGACATAACAGAAGTGGTACCAAAGTATATCATCTATTACAAACTATAAAAAAGGTATTACAAATAAAGGATCTCATGATCCAGTCTTAATACAATCAAAGCAGCGGAAAGTAAATGTAGTGGGGCTTCATCTTCATGATCACAGACAATGCTGACGATGGGACATGATCCTAATTGTCATAGACCTCCTGTTGTCCATCTTCCGGGTAATCCTCCTCATAGTCTGGCCATGGGAATAGCCAGGGACAAAGCCATGAGTACTCTTTATGTACTCGCAAACTAACACTAGTATAAGTAAAGGTAAAGATAGTAGGAATCATAAGCTCTAGGTTTGTTTGCAAAAATCTAGGTTTATTTCATAAAGCTTCAAGAGTAAAGACCTAATTTAGTTCTCTACATCACTTAAGTGGGAACTTAGATCTCATGTCCACAACTCTGTTGTGGTCAAGTCAAAGTCATCTTTCAAGTCACAAGTCATTTTGAAAACATCTGACAACGGAACAGTATGGCCACTCCAACTGTCCATAACCGCGGACGCGGCTATTCGAATAGTTTGACACTCTGCAGAGATTGTACACTTTCACCACAAAATTCGATACATCTGTCAGGGATAACCCTGAATCATCATACTTGGTATGCAGATAATCAATCTTAACCTTTCAATTACACACCCTAGTATAGTCACCTCCCCTATGAGTTTGGCCTCCCAGCCATGGCCATCTGCCATCCTGGGTACTGCATAGGTGGACATTCATCACGAGGTAGCCTCAGCTCAACCTCTTCCGCAAGGGAACCCATACCAAGGCATATAAACTTCCAGTCAAGCCCTACCTAATGCAGGTACTGTGGTTGTATGGTTAAATTGGAATGGTATCGCATCCGAACCCAACCATTAGTTTTTATTAAAGTCAAGGCTCATGCCTCATCAGTTTCATCATCAAACCATTGTGTTTCACAACACATGTCAAAACATTTCAATAGAATGAATCTTCATTCCAAGGTTTTCATAATCATTTTTACCAAGTATTCCCATCTAAAGTGATCCAGTTTTATGCTTAGCACTAGCCACTAGTATTGACGGTGTCACTATTGGGGGTGCTAATAAGGTATATGTATCCAAGACTAATCCTATGATCTTGATAGGATTAAATCTATTTTCCACTAATCACAATTCATTAGCTAAGTAAGAACAGTAGTAAAGGGGAAAGTAAATCTTGGAGTAAAACTAGGAATTGGTAAAGTTGCATAACCAGGTATGCCTAGTGCATATGGTATAAGGGGTTTGCATATATAGCATGCATATTTCTAGCTTGCATTGATAGTTTGGACTAATGATGGCTTGCCTTGAGCAGTGCAGTTGTTGCAGTCGTTGAAGTTCTCCTCTTCCTCCTCGAAGTACTCCTCTTCGTTGTAGCCCGGGTCGGTACTAGCATCTATAAATACATTCAATGTACATAATCACCAAAAAACACTTCACTACTTCTATTTATCACACAAGGGCTCATACTAGATGATCTAGCATCACCTCATTCATCATATGGAATATTCATATTTCCTTAATTTTCTTATTTTAGAAAAGTAATTTATACTCATTTTAAATCCTTAAGATTTAATATTCTCCAATTAAAATAGTGGATCATGTTGACACATGTAATCACCATCTATTCCAATACTTGGGAATGTGATTTAAAATGGTGATCATATATTACAAGATTTAATATTACTATTAATTAATATTAAAGTGACTAGAAATGCCTATATAGCACTCTTTTAATACTAGGCCATGTTTCATATTTGTAAAACCAAATCTTTTACATATTCATGTAAAGCATGGCAAATGCGATTTTTGAGAGGTGGAATCATCTCAAAAGCATTTATAGTTTATTTTAGAAAAATGTTTGAAGTGTCAAAAGTCTATGTCTTTTTAATTTTGGTATAGGAGATATATAATTCTAAATGGTTTGAATCCAACAGGAGTTATTAGATAATTTCAATACCTTCCCAACAAAATTGGAATCATGCATTTTGGTTTAGTGAATCTCTTTGAACTGAATTTTGAATCTACTGATAGAATCTGGTTTAACTAAAATGGAAAAATATTATTTGAATTTCTGGGCTCTGCGTGGGAAAAGACATGGGCCGGCCCAACTGCACAGCGCTGGCATAGTGGGTTGCTAACAAATCGGTCCCATGCATCACCGACTAATCTAAACCAAAACGATATCTTTTAATCTCAGCCCTATTATTAGACTAGGATCTACGACTGTGGTTCTCGTCTCCGTCGAACTGCTCCGGCGAGAAACGAACCCTAACGCGGAGGTGGGGGTCGCTGGGGACTTACCAGGGCTCCAGTTATGGTTGGTGATGGGGGCGAATGGGGTTGTTGATGACGACGGTTTGATTGGCGATCACGGCAGCTCCTGGGGTGGCCGTAATCAACGGCTTCCTTCCTTGACTGCACCGGCGGACTCCGGCCAAATTTCGGTGTCGTGGTGCTCGCCTTGCTCTAGGGAAAGGTCGGTGAGGTTCCTGGGTGAGTGGGGAGTGGAATGGTGTGGATATTGAGGTCTGGGGTGGCCTCTATTTATACCCCAAGGGTAGAGGCAGGGCGGCATGGTCTGGCTCCTCCGACGATGTTGCTACAGGTTGCGTTCGTCATGACGGAGGGCATGTGTCGGTGCGGTGGACTATGGCGATCCGGCACGGCAAGGGGCAGTCTCCATTAGTTGGGCGACATCAGCGCTCTGTTCGGGTATACATGCGTTTGTCACTTGGTACGGTGGTCACGGGGCTCGTGGCAGCGAATGGTCATGTCTAGGAGGTCACTAGTGCTACAGCGATCGCGGGTATGAGCAGAGAGAGCGAGGCGCAGTGTGTGCGTGCGAGGCAGCTGCGGCCCTCTGTCGTCCTCTCAGCATGGCCAAGGATTAAATTGACGCAGGTGGTCTGGCTCCTTCTCTCCTCACTGTTGGTCAAGGGGTGGACAGGGGATGGCGGTGAGGTCTTGGCTACTTGCTGGACATCGTGGGAGAGGGTGACGCGGGGCGCAATGAGTGGTTCATGCTCAACCGGCATGGCCAGCTCAGTACGGGTGTGCCACTGGTGCAACGGTGGAGAGGAGGCTCTCCAGCCAAGTACCAAGGATGATCATGGACAAGTAGTGGAGTGGAAATGAGGTACAAGAGATGATCAAATGATTGATCACAAAAAGTAGATAGTTGGTAGATGTACTGTGCCTGCCGGGTGTTCGACCAAATGGCCGCATGAATTCATCTTTTGAATTTTTGAAAGATTTTTGGTGAGTGATCTTGTTACTTGCTTAGTAGTCTCTAGTTGCTGGGATATGTCGAGGGGAATTGATTTGAGTAGTTTTTGAAAAGTGGTGATCTATGCATATGAACTTGATTCAATTTTGCAATGTCTCTCAAATAGGTTTGAAAATAGTTTCTGTCCTTTTGTAAGGTTTGCTTGGATTCACTTTTACTTGGTCTAGCAAGGGGTGAAAAGAATGGGAATTGTTTCTGTTAGAAAACCTTTACTAGAAACATTCAAAGTGGTCTAGTGGATAAGTTTGGCCAAAATGACCATTTGGTCATATAACTTATATTTGATTTTCTTTTCATTGGCTTCTGCTTGGAAATGATCTAGATGATGTTGTAAACCTTTTTAAACTAATCCTTAGCATTTATAATAATCAATCATGGCAATTGCAACCATTCATACACTAATGCAAATCACACATGCACTCTTATTAAGTTTAATAAGAAAAGTTTTTGTTAACCCCAAACTTGGGTGATTAGAGCTTGATAAGCTTGATTAATAGTTTTGGGATGTTACACCCATTTCTCATCTCATGGTGATCACTCGAGCGAGTTTTCATCTTCCTTGATCTTTTGAGATCACCTCACTTCCTCTATGGTCACTCTGGACAACCTTTTTTAGAAAACTCTTTCTTTTCCAAAATCCTTTTTAAAAATAGAGCCACCACCGCTTTATAGTAGTTTGTCCAACCGTCCATTACCGTGGACATGGCTATTCGAATAGATTTACACTCTGCAGAGGTTGTACACTTTAACCACACCATCCGGGTACCTACCCTAGTCCATTATGTATCATGGGTCGAGTATCTGATCAAGACCGCCAGGATGCGCACTCTAGCATAGGCCCTACCCTATGAGTTGTTCCCCTCAATACCGGGACGTCGGGATCCATGGACCAACTGGAGCGCTCCACTCAAACCCCTTCACTGTAAGGGATCCCCAACATTCGAGAGATGTGAGTAGTTGCAAGGAATCCCATACCAGAGTAGAGAAACTTCAAGTCCATCCCCGTCCCATTCTAGGGTAATGTGGTTGCACAGTTTAGGTTTTATAGCTAAAGCTAGAAAGAAATGGGTGCGTTTTTGTAAACCTTTTTCTCCTCCTACTTTTTAGCATCATTTGTAAAGAAAACCCTTTTTCTTTCTCAAGTCTATCTTGGTAGGTCAAACCTCACCAAGATTTTATCATAAAACATTTTGTAAACTTTTCTAAGGTCTTCCCATACTATAGTTTTGCTTGGCTAAAACGGTGTCTCCAAGGGTTATGGTGTTATACACCACTGACAATACTAGGGTCAAGTAGGTATCATCAAAGGGGTTGTACCTATTGCTACAAATTTGTAATGGTTTGGATGAGCCAAACCACTACTAGATATATATCATCATATAATAAACAATGCTATTTTCATAAACAGTAGGTAAAACATGCATAAGTAAAACAGTAGGACAAGGCTTATGAGCAAGAAGGTGTCTTGCATGTGACCAGCAATATGGCAATATGTCCCTAGACTTCTTCTTAGAAAACCATACTAATAATAATAATAGCCATGTTCTTCGGGTCTTCGATATAATCGCATCTATCGTCGCCATAGATTATACATGAAAGCAAACAGAGCAACAATCAACACAAGGAATACAATCAACAATCAAATACAAACAATCCAGAAGTCTCAACTATTCAATAGGTTTTGATACATTGAGTGTATAGAAAATGGAATTACTTTATTTGCATTTCTGGGGCTTCTTTTATGAGTTAATTGCCAAATACCACTTAAAGAAGGGGTTTTGAGCTAAGGCTTGGGTCTGCGTGATATCAATGTACAAAAATAATATCATCAGATAGTTATTGAATTATCAAGGCCACCAAAAGTGGTTTCATGATTTTATCACTTTTATTTATTTAGTTATGATTATTCTAGTGAAAATAACCCTTGTTTATTTGAATAATTCACCAGAAAATATATGTAGCTCAAATAAATGTGTACTCAGAGGGTTGTGTAGATATTTGAATTTGTGATTTTTGAGTGTTGGAATCACTTTAGAATAATTATCAGAATGCCCTTGGGAAATTCCTAAAATTAGTTCTATAAGCAGTTTGTCCTTTTCACTAGATTTATTCTACATAAGCTTTTGATATGAATCCAAAGACAGATGGTAGGTATTTCAAGTACCTTCCTGTACAAATGTGATTCACCAATTTTGGAGTGTTGGATCTATAGAGGTGATTTATCTAGTGAAACAGAACTAGAAAGAATAGTTTAATAGACTATAAAACATTAATGGATCAAAAATTCAAGATCTCTTAGGGTTTGGTATCCCTTAGTGTACCACTTCCCTGAGAGTTGGAATCAACTCAATATCTCGTGTAGATTGTCCTAGAGAATTTCTATAGGGCCTAACTTAATTGCTTTTTTCATTTTTTCCAAACAAGAACTAAGGCTTCACTTGGCATGGGACCAATGACAAGATATGAGAAACTTCAAAACCTACCAGAGGGAGGTGGATTCATTCCATTTGGGTTTGTACAATTTTCTAAAAGAATTAATTGGTCAATAGGGTAGATTGTACTAACTAATTTATTAGGAAAACTCTGAATATTCATATTGCTCAAGTCTTGCTTAGCATGTTTGAGAAAACATGCCTACACACTGAGAATTTTAGATCTGGTCATTTAAATTTGTTTTCTATTTTCATTTGGATTTAAACCAAACTGCAAAAACTAGATCTGAAATTTTAAGGAAAAAGGGAAGGAAGGCTGGGCTAGCTGGGCTAGATCTGGGAGATATGGCCTACACAACGCCTCTAGGATGGACCATCTCGCGTGTCGTTTGAAGCTGACAAGAGGGCCTCGAGCGTCTGTGACTACCGAAACCAAAGATGTATTGGCCATCCTAGACCGCATGATTAGAAGGGGATCGACGATCAGCGACTATCGTCCTCCTATCAACGTGCCCGATGGGATGAAACCCTAGGCAGAGGTAGGAAGGGCACGGTCCACTCACCTCAGGGCTGGGAAGTGATGAGGGACGGCGGAGGCAACGCGGTGCACGCTGGCGACCACGGAGAGGGATGATAGAGTGGGGCTTGGTGCCGATAGGGGCCTCACGTGAAGAAGACCGAGAGCAACTGTCAGGAGCTCGTCGAAGCATACTGGGTTTGCCCTGCATGTCGATTGGGAGGCCACAGAGGGGGGTGTGGTGGTCCTGGGAGGGTGCAGGGGAGCCATGGCGATGTTGCCGGTGCTCGAGCTTGTGGGGCTCACGAGGAATACTTTCCTCGGATATGCAACCATGAAGTGAAGTATGGATAGATAGATCTTCATGATTAGAGCACAATCATGCAAATAGTTGGTCAAAAGGAGATAACATGGAGATATGAGCTTCTGCCAAAGTAGGCATGTTGGTAAGATTTATAGAAAAGATTAATGTCTTGCCTGCAAAACCATCAAGAACAAGTGGTTTAAAGGATGGTCTAGCCAAGGGAAAGTGTGGTCCTTGGAAGTCTTTAAGATGGTCTACAAGATGCTTCAAGTTCTTTTCCAAAGATGCACAATGGTTGATAAAGAGGGAGTCTCAAAGATGTGATATTGATAATAGTTTTGTAGACAGCCATTTTTGGCAGATTTAGGGTTTGTGACTATAATACAAGAGGGTATGATCTTGAGAGGATGCAAGGTTCAAAAATTATCATCAAGTTGAGGACGTTGAGGTGTAGATTTAGTAGAATGGATTCATTCTTGATATTGGTCTTCATTGACTTGGAATCTTCTAGGAGGGATTAACTCTAAGTTGATTTAGTTAAGGAAATATAGGGTCACTTTAGTGACTAGAGGTCAGATCAAGATTGGAAAGCTTGATTAAGGTTTGTAAACTTGAATTGGTGTCATACTAGAGGGTGAGATGCTAGGGTTGCTCCTACTACTTCCTAAACAAACAAGTCAAGAAGCAGATCAAGGAAATTCATCAAACAACACCTCAAGGCAATTCATCAAACAACAAATCAAGGCAATTTATCTTAGCAAGCCACTCAATTACAACTAGGGTTACCATCAAGCCTAGCTTGAGATAAGGATGAGTATTTTGAAAAGGTTGGAGTTTTGAATAAGGTAAGGTCCTTGGTGCATCTATCAAGAATATAATTTAAAAGCTTTAGAGAAGGTTTTGGAAAACCTAGAGTTAAGAGTAGTTGGAAGTTCTATCTTAAAACATAAGAAGATTATATCATACAGTTCTCCATGATTTTGTTAATAGGAGCTAATAAAGTAATTGTTGTTGTCAAGGCATCTTGGCTTAATTATAGAAATTCCTGAACATGTGAGAATATGTAAATAAGCCAAGAAAGTTTTGTGAAATAGCTTTTGTCAACTAGGGGTGAGGTAAGGGGTATATCATCTAATACACAGTTAGATGCATAAACACCAACAAGCAAGCAAACAATGCATCACTAAGTAAGAAAAAGTTTTTGTTCCCCCTGATTTTTGCATTCCAGACAACTAATCAGGGTTGCTGAAAGTGAGATGTTACACATACTACACATTGATGCCACCAGCCAGCGCTCTGGACCCTCCCGCTATCGAGCTGTCGTATCCTCCACCACACTACGGATTTTCCTCCACTGTAAACGCGTTGCCTTCCCCGGATCCCCGCCGCCCCCGGGTCCATACCATGCCGTTCATGGCTCCTCGTCACCTACCGATCAAGGCCTCGCGCCCTTGGCGGCCTGCCCCGCCCAAGAAACAGTGGAGGACTGCTAGATCACTATCACCTCTCATCTGGTTCAGACCATGTTGGTGGCTCGCTGAGGAAGCCCAAATCCAAGATCAGGGTCGGTCGCGAGGAGATCAGGGTCGGGGTTCCTCGCGCCTGTGCCTTCAAGACTGCCGCACCGGCGACCGGCGCCACTGCTGCCCCACACCCGTGCCCCCTACCAGCGCCACCGAACATCTCTACCCATTGCAGCGACACTACAAAAAGTTATCGCCCGGAACAATGCGACGTGTCCTAGCATGCGACACCTCTCCTCTAGTGGCCGCTCGAGCTCCTGTACATCTGTCTGGCCTACGTGAGGTTCAGCTCCATTGCCATTGAAAGATATATGCTCACGTTGGCCGTGTACTCACAGATCGGCGTCCCCGACGAGGTCAACAAGCTCATGTGCGCATATACAAAGCTCCACAAGTGCAATTGTGATTCTAATCAGAGCAACTGATTTTTGTTTAGATATAAGTAAGACGGGCTGATTTTGTCAGATGGAGTCTCAAGAATGCTGGGCAAAAGAACCATCGATGAGCGGACTGGAGGAGAGACAGAGAGAAATAAATCCAGGCCTTCTTATGTTGGCTGAAACTCCAAAAAATATCACGGAGTATGGACGAAAAATCTTGCCAAAACCCCGAAACAACTGCACCCTGAGGGAGCGGGATACGCTGTCGTCGCTCATGACCCATTGTGCTTCCCACCGTCGTCCCTAGCAAGGGTGGCGAGCGGAAGAGGACCGTGGTGTTGGAGGAGTCATGGACCTCGTGGTACAGGCTCTAGCCTCCTCTTATCTTACTGAAAGATGCAATGTGTTATATTTAAAAATACTTCTTGTAATAGGAAATAAAATCAGCAGAATCTGGTATCAATTAAGTCTGCCAACTTGTGTAAGGAGATAATTGAGTTCATAGGTATCACTGAAACCGTTGTTTGCAATCTTGCATCAATCGATGTACTCCTACTGAATTGGTTGTGTAACCCAGTAACTTAACTTACACGTATAACATGTCACCATATAGTTTGACTCTGATAAATTAGCCGAGGTTTGCTTGGCTCAGCTTTACTGCGTGTGATTCTGTTTCATTGGCCTGAATGCTAATAACTAATGTTGGATATATGACAAATTACATCACTTGGTACATGGAATCTTGAGAGGAAAATTAATAATTACGCCAACGCCGTTGAGAAATGTTCAAGGCCTAGCCGTCATTTTAATTTTATTTGGCATGCCATTCGCCCAAATTTCATGATCCCAAGCAAACAATGCGGGCATATTTCATTTTGCACTTTACTGGTATGTATTATAATGAAATTGATCCTCGGCCCCAGCAGTTAAACAACCATATGTTTTAGGGACACGATTTTTTTAATGGATGCCTCACACACACCCTACTGGTGAGGCATCCACCCTTGAGAGCATCACGATTTGTGTTAGGCCACCTAACTATATTTATCTTGCATCACCTCGATAAATATCTATGGAATCAAAAAACAATTATAATAAAATCTCGTAGAATTTCTATACAAACCGAGATTCACGTAATTTGAATGAAAAATAACAGATATAATACAAATATATGTGAAATATTTGTATACTGTTTTTGAAATAACAAGATTTCGTAATATTTTAGTTATATCGAATAAATCTCATAGATTTATAACGTTACACTTAAATAGAACCAAAATGAGGAGAGGACTAAACATGAATGATGATGCATAGATACCGGTCAGATGGTAATAGCTAGGAAGCAGTTCTTCTAGAATTTGCTTCTCGTGTTTAAACAATTTATTATCATGCTTTCAAATCTCCCGTTGAAATTGCCGCAAATGGTCCTTATGAAACTTATGTTGAGAGCCCAGTTAACAAGGATTTTATGCTGAACATATAATGTTATTAAGGTGGGCTGTAAATTTCACATAGAAATTTTAAACGATTTAGAAAAAATATGATTACTTTTGCGCTCGCCATGAGTGCTGAGATATTTAAGGAGATACTATTAGAAAAAACACATATTAAATCGTTCCAACTGAACCTCGCATTGCGGTTTTAGCATGTAGCGTAGGGGAAATGTTTGGCTCTTCAAACCTTGTACGTTCTTAAGGCTAAAAAGCTCCTTACAATTGGTTGATCAACTTACAAAAACATCTCCCAGTTGACCAAATCTGGAATTTGAGATTGATGGTGCACTGCTTGATTTGTTCTATGCAAATTTAAGTGATTATTATACTATAGCTTAAGCCTGAGGAAAAGCGAGCCACCTGAGGCCAACTGTCCATGCTCGCGTTTCTGGTCGTCTAATCTTCACTATAAATTATCTCAACCATGCAGTTTCAGGTGTTGATCGGAGTCTTACGAGCTGGTCCCTCCCATCCTCGTCCCCCCACCCCCACCCCATCTTGATCCCGTTCCCCTTCGCCCGAGATCCCGCCCATCCCGGCCCCTCCTCCATCTCCCCTAGCAACCTACGCCACCCGCTCTGCTCCCGAGCTATCCCTCTCACCTCTGCTTCCTCCGTCCCCTCCACTCATGAGGCCACCGCCTCCCGTCTAGCTCCCGGATCCAGCATCGGCCGCCTCTGGTTCCTCGCCTCGAACCTACCCAGTATCGATTCAACATTGCCCCCGACCTTGGGCACCCATCCACCGCCACGCTTTGTCGGTGGTGAGGAAGATAAAGAGGAGGTGAGCGCGTGGGACAGTGGGGGTGAGAGAGCGGGGGTGATGCGGGTAGAGACGCGCCTATGCAGGACTACGCGAAGATGTCGCATCATCATCACCGCTTTGATAGGAAAAATCAGACACAAATGGCAGAAAAAAAGGAATTGAAATGGAGAAGGCCCCTGCGCTCCCGAGCTCTCCCTCTCACCTCCGCCCCATCCACTCATGAGGCCACCGCCTCCCATCCATCTCCCGCATCCAGCATTGGCTGACTCTGCTTCCCCGCCTCGAACTTTCCTAGTACCGATTCAACATCCCCTCGACCTCACACACCCGTCTGCCGCCACGCTTTGCCGGTGGTAAGGATGATAAGAAGGGGGTGAGCACATGGGACGATGGGCATGAGATAGAGGGACGTTGCGGGTAGAGATGCTCCTATGCGGGACTATGCGAAGATGTCGCATCATCCTCACCACTTTGACTAGAAACATCAGGGACGTATGGCGAAAAAAAGGAATTAAAAAGGATAAGACTCGCAGCGTAGAGCCATTGGCCAGAACCCAAAATCTACAGTAACTGAACGGAATAATCACTGAACAAAAAGCGTGGAGCGCTAACAAGCGAAAAATGGTCGCGCCTTGCGAGAAACTGTCATGTTTCATGTCACTTCAACAATTAACATGTACGTATTCCTGAAACAAAGCAGAACAAGCTGATTTTGGCCCCTCTTAGGCTCTGCAACTGAATTTGCTTTTGAATATATTAGCATAGCTCGAGAATACATGAGATGCTTGTGTAAATTGATACATGTTCTACAATTTCTATTTCAGTGCCCTTGACTTGCAGCATGCTCTGTGATTAATGAACAAGCGGGTTCCATCAACTAAGTGGGTCCAAAAGAAATGTCATAACTTCTATTTTCATTTTTGAAGTACAGAAAATATCAAACTTGATTACATAGTAGATCTTGCTTTTGTGTAAAGGTTCGTGGCAACTTCTTGCCATACCTTCTCTTTTAAATTTTATTGAACCAGTGAATAATTTGGATATATCAAGTATAACTCCTATATAGAATAATATATATGTAATTTGTTTGTCTATATCGACTAAACTAATCATTTACTAATCTAGTCATTTATAAGTGTTGAATACAAAGTTGTTCTTCCCTTTGGAGCTCTGCAATCCAAATAGTTGCAAGCATCGATTTGGAGGCAGTTGAACAAGGTTACCGTGTGATATTTATAAGTTAGCTTGTTTTGATATCATTAGTTTTTAACCTTGATCATGTAACATGTCAGTTTCTTGTGATACTGAACTTGATCTATTGCTCGATGTATTTTTGTTTGAATTTGCTCAATGTACCTTTTTGTTTACTTGAAAAAACACTGATACCCCTATGTTTCTTATGAGATTCAATATGAAATAAGGGCCAACTTTTTGCGTCTAAGATCAGATCTCTCAGTTTCAACATGTCTAACACGTAAATGACACATTTGTCTACCGATTAAAACACTCAACCCTGCACATGCTCATATTTTTAATTTACAATAACACAAACAAAACAAAATGTGTTACCAATAGTGAATAAAACAAAGTGAATAAAACACACCTACTACACTTTGATAAATAGATTATAGGCGACGCGATGAATATCGCATGTCCACCTAGTATTTTATATGTTTATAACTCTACTTGTTTGATCACAACAACGCACAAGTATTTGCTATTTTAATTAAACGTGAGGGAGGGATCGACACGATATTTGTCCTATTAAATAGGATCATGAGGTGCCTTGCATATGGTACTATGTCCCTACAAATATTAATTTGGGGTTGCCTAAAATCTAAATCGATCCGGCAAATCTCATACTCTATCTGTTCTAAAATAAGTGATTTCGCTTTGTCTATGCAGGTAATTTAAAAAAAATATTCATGTGGATGTGGATATATGCACATTTTATGTTCGCATACAAATTTTTGGAGAAAATTAATATTTTTTGTGAATGTTGGTATGTCTACTCAAAATCTCTTTTAGAATTTTTTGACATTTTAAATTTGTTAAAGATTTCTATGCCGGCGCAACACATGGACATCTTTCCTAGCCTCTCTTATATGCCTAGCTCTACTCACTCTTTAGCCCCAGCCCATTCTATCCCGTGCTTATCTTTGATCCGAACCGCCATCGGCGGCCCCGACCCACCCCTGTCGTCACCGCTGGCTATCCTGACCCACCCCCGTTACTACCACTGGCTATCCCCACCACCCTCTCCGTCTCCGGCCGCCAGGCGTCTTCCGCCTCCACGGATTAGATCTAGCTCCACACCATCTCGATCCCGCCGCCACAAGGTGTGGCGAGCGTCAAATCATCATCGCAGGTGTATGTGTCGCGTGATGGTTATGACGAGGGACGACAACGAGCTTGATGTCCCCGGAGAGAACTACTCCTCGTTGGATGAGGTATTAAGATTCTAGATATTGTCTCTCTCATTTAGTTAGTCTTGAATCTCTTTTAATTTTTTCCTAAGAATTAGTCAGTGAGTTCGGTATTCGGGATGGATGTGCCGATTTTCAACATTGCCTAAAAGCAAAACTTGTTCTCCTAGAAGAATTAAGCTATGTAGGGAGGAGAAGAAGAAGACCGATGAAGAATTGCGGAAGACCGAACAGAAGCTAAGGCTAGCTCATGGGACAATCCAGAAGATGAATTAAGCAATGAAAAGTCTAGAGGGAAAAATGGAAAGAGTTGTTGGAGACAAGGGAGAAGTAGAGTTGGTGTTGGATGATATCATCGATGGACACAACATCCAGAGCAAGAAATTAGGCAAACAACTAGGATGAAAATGAATAAGATCAAAAAGTATGCTCTTCGGAATGAAATGTGTCTACTATATGCCTTTGGTGCCATTGTTATCCTAGTTGTTGTTGTAATCTCCATGTCCGGGTTTTTTAAATGCGCAAACAATTAACAAGGAAGGTAATTTGAGAATTGTGTGTTACTAATCTCAAATGTGAGAGTTAATTGCATTTTATGTTGCTAATATGAATTGTGAGCATTGTGCTTTCATAAATAATATAGATTCATCAAAAAAATAAAAGTGGACAAAACGCACCTTTGACATTGTCAAACTTCAAACTCTATAGCACGCACGAGTGTGTCAATCGATCATCTAGGTAGCATATATATATATAGCTTACTACCTCTCTCTCAGCCGGTTAGAGTAACAACCGGATCTAAAATAGGCACCAACTGGACACAGAAACCGCCTCCAAGGGTCTTGAGGCGGTGTATCTTTCAAACCGGCTACACATAAAATAATATTAGAGGCTGAAAGAGTACTACACCATCTCACCTGTATCTTAGAGATGGTTAAATTTAGTCACCACTTTCGGTAGAAAAATTATTAGAAGCGGGTGTAATCGACCACCGTATCACGTACTTTCTAGAGACGCTGGCAAATACGAACCGGTTGTGGTTTCAAAAATTCTAAGGCAATCATAACTATGGACCGCCTCAAAGAATGATAGAGACGGTTATTTGATTTTGACCGTGTGAGGTGAGCAAGCAGAGGCAGTTTATTTTGTTATGGAATTTAACCGGCTCTATGCACAATCTCTAAATAACGAGTTTGTACTAGTGTACGGACTTGGGTTTCAGAGAAAAGGGGTGTGTTAGTGATTTCGTCGTCTTATCAGACAAACAAGGGAGGTGATATTTACCCAGATTTAGGCCCTCATAGAAGAACCCCTACTCCTGCTTGTCTGATCTTTATTGATGGAGATTACAAAGTCATCGGGTTACTAGATGCTATCTAGCTTATAGAGGGATGCTATGACCAAACTCACGGTGTATAGATCTATTGTCTATTATATGTCCTCCTTGTTGGAACTTCCTAGCCTTTATATATCGGGAGGCTAGCTCTCAGGTACAAATACGAGTTGGTTACAACTTGGTGTTTGTGTAGAGTCTAATCTTGAACTTTCCTTGTCTTGTGTGCTTAGAATCAGTGTCCTTGTAGGCTTCATATTTGTTGAACCATCATGGGCTTCATGGGTCTTGGTATATCTTCATGTTGGCCTTCATTTGGGACGCACTATATATGCCAACAGTGGGAACCCGAAGGGTCGTGCCCATGTCAGGCTTGGCCTCTCTTATATTTGTTATCTATTAAATAGACGAGTCGTGTGCAAAGTCACCAAAGAAACATAGAGTAGGGACAAGGGTTACAGAGACAAAGAGTAGACGTATTGATTTGACAATTGTTTGCAACTAAGACTCAATCGTCCATCACCTCTCACCTATATATAGGAGGTGGGTGGTATTTTCTTGCAAACTAAGGTAACCCGTAAATTTACAAGTAGGAATCAATCTCCTAACTCTAGCCCTAAACTAGGAATCTTCTCCTCTAGCGTTGTAATGGACTCGGACCCAAGTGTTTGTTGTTTGTTTTCCATGAAAAGCTAAAATTGATCCTTCAATGTTAGTGTATAATCCTCCTTGGTCTTCGTATCATCGTATATGCAGGATCCATGGGCTTTCACACAATAAACTGGTATAACTAGGCCATCTTCAGTTTGGGTATAAGTGATGGATCATAGTTTCCATATCTGAATTGGCAAGAAACTAATTCAGGCCATATATGGTGGTAATTGTTGCCCCTTGATGGGTATTCTAGAACATCTGCTGGATCCTTCTAGTTTCTTCCCTTTCTCCTGGTTGACTTGATCTTTGACCCCATCCTTATCTAGCTCCTAGGCTGAAAGCATTTGTTAAGCCAATCTTCGAAAACAGGCCTTCACCGTCATGGTGCTAAACCGTCCCAAAATGGGTGACAACATATGGCCACTGATTTCTGTTGAACCTTCCAAACCATGAAATACTCTATGTATAGAATTTATCTAAGGGCGTTGTATGTGATCATCGTCCATGTAATAGCCTGAGGGTGAGATTATACATATTGGCTATGGCTTTGTCGCTAAGATATCTACCACACGCTTGGATGCAACTTCTTGAGGTACCTGCCATTGATAGCAGGTGTCATCATTTTCACCTCCAGAGTTTCCATTAGATAAGAGGTTCTGTTCACTACTCCAGTAATCCGCACAGTCCTTCCCAGTTAGGAGACCACGTGCCAAACTCCTTGCTCTAGGTATCGATCAGCAGGATAGTTTCCCAAAACAAGTCTCCAGCCCGGTAGTTCTTAAGCCAGACCTTCTTATTATATATTCTAGCCACCTACAACTTTTCTCTCTTGATGTCTCCTAGATCCATCAAGGGTTTATCGCCCACTTCATCAATGTTACCCATCATGGAGTTATAGTAGTCCTTATATGATAAACTGTTTTGTTTAGAGAACCTCAAAGATGCTAGATTTACCTCAATCGGTAGAACGACTTCTTGTCCATGGAATAACTCGAAGGAGTAACTTTCGTAGCTCTATTCCTTGTGATCCGGTGAGTTCACAATGCTTTTGGTAATACCTCATGCCACCTCCTTGGATGATCTTGAGACTTCCTTTTGATAAGTTTGCTAGAGAACTTGTTGGTTGATTCAGCTTGCCCATTGGCCTGAGCATAGTAAGGAGATGAACTTAACATCTTGATCCCAAGTTATTCTGCAAACTAATGTACCTCCTCTTCCATAAAGTATGTACCTTTATTAGTAGTTCAATTCCGTGGTATGCCGAAGTGATGGATGAGGTTCTCTGTGATGAACCGTTTCACCTCCTGGTGAGGCATATTCTTTAGAGGTATTGCTTCAGAACACTTGGTGAAATAATCAATGGCAACCAATACATATCGGAGCCCTTTTTATGATGGTGGATAGATCATCCCAATGAAATTGCTCACCCCCTGAAAGGACACAACATGATAATAGGATGTATAATAGAAGCCAATACCAACTGTATATTGCCAAACTCCTAAACAATGTTTGCATCCCTTGTAGTATCTAAAGAAACCGCTAATCAACATTGGCCAATAGAATCTAGCACGCCGGAGCATCCAATTTATCTGGTGTGCAGATTGATGTGTACCGCATAAGCCTTCATGTACCACTCCCATGGCTACCTTGGCTTTATCTCTTGCTAAGAACTTCAACAAGAGACCATTAGGTGTTCGACAGTGTAATTTATCACCAATCAATGTATTTGAATGCAAAGGCACTAAACTACTTTGTTTGTCTTCTGACTGTGATTTTGCAGTTACTTTATAATTTAAACCCTGCAGTCTAAGCCGGTTGACTACAAAGATACCACTAGTCCCTCTCACTTTTTGGTGCGGCACAAGAAAAAATTACCTGTGAAAGTTTGTTAGCTGGCAGAGGGAAATGGTGCATCCACATATTTTTTCGCTATGGTAGATCTGATACCGGCAGAAAATTACTACGTGGTAGTTGGGAAGATGTGATGTCATAAAATTATACCATGCTAGGTGGAAAAGGGCATAATTGACCGTGTCACATATTTGACTGGAGGTTTACATTTGGTCCCATAGGGGAGACTAGTCAAACACGCAACAATGATGTATCACTGACTTGTATGGTACTACTTCCCCTAAAACACACTATGTTATACTCCCAGTTCTCTTCCCAAATCCCTCTCAGAGAATCTTCAATGGTTGGTAGAAGCAGCGGAGGAGACGCTCGAGGCGGTAGCGTGTGGTACTGGCTCGAAGATGGTGGAGCAACGGCGAGGCATCATTCATGTCCATGACGGTGGTTCCCCTAATATAAATTCTTCTCTCTTTGACTAGGTTTTCTTGTGCTTGGTTTTTCAATCGATTTATGTTTATCTAATTGGAGTTGTCTTATTAATTTGGTTGTTTCGATCAATAATTTTATCTCATCGATCGATTGGCATTTTCTCTCATATTGATTGTTTCGATCGATCAATCGATCTTTATCTAATCGCTTCGTTTTTTGCAGGGGAGACTGCCATGGTTGATCAAATGCACCGTTGTACAAGACTGGAACCAATAAGCCATTAGGTTGTCGCTACCATATGAAGCCGTGTATCCTCATCGCATACACCGGCAAGAACACCGACCAGAATTTATTGGGATGCCACGTGGAAACTCCAAAGTGCAAGTTCCTCATCTGGGCTGACATAGAGCATACCCAGTTCATGCAAGATCTGTTAAAGTATATGTGGAAAAAGGCCGGCGATTTCACTTACGAAATGTCCAAAGAGGAATTCGGTGCTAGATTTGAATATGCAAGGATTCAAGACAGAAACTCGGTCTAGGGTGACATCGACATGATATGACAAACCTTATGGTCAGTTTAGATGCAAATAGTTATAGTTGAGTTATGTATGAGAACTGCTTTATACTATAGTTAAATAAATATATGTTTGAGTATAATACATATTCTTATGGATACTAAATTTCTCTTTGCACCCCCTAGGCATGGCTGTCAAACATAATGTTTCAAGAAGCATTGAATATAGCGAATATTTTTCATGAAAAACAAAAAATATCAAAGTTTCGTTTCATATAATAAAGTAAATAATAGATTAAACCCGTCTGATTAGTTTACATTAATGAATTGATCAAACGGATAAAATCTACGGTTGGTATCTATGCGCTCATGTATATAAACTAGTGATGTGTAAACTGGTTTGAGGAGGTGGCCCAAAATGTCACGCAGAAATGCTACCACATGTTGTATCCTCACACCGACCCCCACACGATTAGCGCGACAAATAGTTGATCTAATAAATTTATGTAAAGAGATGTACTCTAAGACAAAATATAGTGCTTTGATCGATAAGTGCGTAAGCTACAACTATAAGTTGTGCAAGTCTTTATTAGCCACTCGACCCATGATGACTATTACATGCATATGTATAGAGTAACTGCACGTTCGGCTAATGATCATCATCCAACCGGACATGGGGTAATAAAAGACTAGTCGGTCGGCATATACCGTGCTTCTCTAGACGTGGAAGCGTGTATGGACATGCAGATATTTTTTGGCCGCATTCACGTGCGCTCCCTCGTATGCCGAGCGAGAGGAGGAAATGGTACCTGCGACGCGAGTGTTCTGAGAGATATCGAGCGGATCCTTTTACACGTTTTTTCACAACACCGAAACAGGAAACGGTGCACGTAAGAAGGCACCAACGTTGCAGTGTCTCGCTACATGAAGTCCTGGAGGTAAGGCTCAAACGTGCGTGTTTTTGTTTGTTCTCGGATCATTCGTGTACCACTCATTCCCTTGGTGTTGAACGCTCAACGGGTGGTTAGAAACACTTCTTGTACGCAGCCACGTCCATTCCAGACCCACAAACACAATGTCGTCATATGCATGCACTGCTGCTTACCACGCTCCTGTGATAACAACAGCCTAGCGGTCAGTAAACATATATACCTTGTACACATGCAATGCGTCTTGATAAGGCCCAGAGAAGGATACTAAAAAGAAAAGATGACCTCTTAGCAGTGGTAATTAGTTTCGTTGAATGGCTATTAGGCGTAAGCTTACACGTCCAGTACAGATACTGTCAATAAACATGTTCTTCTGACGAAAATGCTTAGAACACTGAGTTGTGATGTATGTCGGTTGTCGCATGTAGTAGAATAAAAAAACATTAGAACTGCTTTCTGCTTTGTACATGAAGCTACTGAGGAACTCTATGGCTGCAAAGACAGGAAAGTGTTCGAAGAAAACAGAGAAACGAACACGAATATATATAAGACCACACACTATAACATACCAAAGGATGACCATAGTTTTATTAACACTTAGTCTTGTAAAACAAACTATTACAAATGGGGACCATTACCTAGAAGTAACCTGAAATGGAAAACAAAGCCCAGCACTTGGCAACGATCTAAGCACTTGAAAACGAAGCCTATGACTACACAAGAGATCTGCTCATCCTTTCACAGTGAGCGCTTCCAACTATGACGTGCTACACAAAGCACCAATGGGAGTCGTGTGCTCCTCACGGTAACACCGTATGTCCACTCCAGCATCGTTCCCTGTGGTCGCAACCAGAATTCGAGCATCTGCGACCATAAGCAGAAAACATAGTTAGCCACTAGCCACTAGAAAGTTCAGGAGCATGATGTGAAATGTAAAAATAGTATAAGTGAGAGAAGAACTTACATGCTAGGAAAGGAGAAGAATCCATCCTTAGAGACACATGTATGCCTTATTTTGACGCTCACCGACCTATTCATACGAAAATAAAGTGGAGAAAATAATGACTCAAGCATACCATCGAAGAATGTCAGGCTGTGACATACCTTGGAGCGCTACACACATGAACACGTGAAGCAATAATTAAAGAGGACCCAATCGATGAAAGAGACAGCGCAAGCAGATAAAAGCTCTCATAGGTGGTCATAGAAGCATGCATGTTGCCGGAAAACCATGTAATAGAGAGAGAAAATAGTTTGTGCTGCTGGACGGCAGTCCGCCGAAGCTAAGCCTCGGTGAGCGCCTAAAAGCTATACCTAAATTCATAAAGGCCGAATGGATCTCCTATCGGTGCTATCTACATGGGCGAGCTATCGCTTGTAGCGTAACTCGTCCTAAAAACAACCACGCTGGCACCCAAAACACGTGGGATACGGCTATGCTGTTGTTCGGGTGGTTGAGCCTGGCGACCTAAGGGATAGAGCGTCGTTGAAGTTAAGTCGTGGTGAGGAAGAAAAAAAAGAAAAACGATGTGAGAAGTAATGAAGAGGGAGGATGTTTTATAGCCGCTCAGGCGAGGCATGGACCCTACCATGCATTCTACTGATGACTGCAAGTGTACAGATCATTTGTAGCTAGTTTCGAAATAAAGATATCGATTCCACAGGAAGCAGGAGTCTAAAGTCTAATAACTCTTTGAACTAAATATTAAAATAGTAATGCTAAATAATGTTCTAAATAACAAGATAAAATGCGAGTTTTGTATAAAAAATATTTTTGGGTTTTCAAATAAGAGAACAACAAGTAAACTAAAGCTGTAAGTAAACAAAAGCATGCAAGTATAATTATGAAAGTCTGGAAGATGATGGAAAGAGTTCTCAGGGAGTAGTAGATCCACCGCTAGTAATTAGAAAGAGTGATCAAAATTATTATAATGAATAAGACCATTTATGATATGTGTGGGAGGAGCTCCATATATGGACGAATAGCTAGCAATCGATGTACACATCATCCTCATAACCACAGTAGACAACAATTGACATCAATCGAATTACTGTGCTATTAAGGGATTTCTCTCGTGGCATGGACATGGCTTTATAAGTTCTCCTTGATTCTCCCAAGTTAGTACGTAAAGAATGGCAACAACTTTATAGTCACAGTAAGTGCTATCATCCCTCCATCTACCAACAAGTAATCCCCTTCATCGAGTTCCCATAGGAGGCAAATATTAAGGAGGTGCACAACTCCCAACATCAAGACGAAGACAATTAACACAGACACATAATGATATATATTACATAATAATCTTTATCTCAATTCAATCTCATACTAGGGTTTCTCCATATCCCCAAGAACAAAGGAAACTACTCATACACGAAGGCAATCAACATCATGGATAGCATATGGATGAAGTATGATGATACAATTGAAGACAAGTGCAAATCCAAGATTCAATCTAGAATTACAACAAGTAACCAAAGGGGTGTGATGGAGACGTTGTTGATGAAGATGATGATGTAGATCAATGTGGAGGCCTTCAAGATCCTAGTCCCTTCTCCTCTTGTGTGATGGTGATGGTGTAGATCTGTTTGGAGGCGGCTATGGCGGTGGCACGACAGCAGGGCTCCGTCGTGGTGGAGGATATGGCTTGGTGGCTCTCTCTTGGGTCCTCCCTCCTTTATATAGGCCTTGGGGGTGCTTTAGGGTTCCCCAATACCGTCATATGACTTAGGGAAGGTTCTGGAGCTTTTTTGGGGCGAAATCCCGTCGTTTGCGACCTCGCGGAGCTATACGACTAGAAAAATAGCTCCGGTCGTATAGTTGTTCGTCAAACCGTCTGCCCCCTTTAGTATTTTGGCCTCCATTTCTTCATACGAACTCCGTTTTGGTGTTCTTGGGCTTGTTGAGTTCGTATCATCGAGGGCTACAACCCCATGGTCTTGGATATTTATTTTGAGAAGTTGGAAAATTTCATTTTTTTCAACCTCTCAAATGGCTAAGTCTGGTCCCTGCAGCTCCTCCATACTATGCTCTCTTTGTTCCTTTTGCCTTTGTTTTATCCATAATCATCATCAACACCTACACACATGTCATAGACAAAGAAAAGTGATAAAATTCTATCTAAACTACTAAATGTGCAAAGCTCATATGAAAGTAAATGAGAACTAGAAGTCATGCATATAAGGCATAGCTATTGCTGGAAGAAACATGATATGAGAGATAAATGGCACATTTTATATGGCTAAAAGAGGTGGTATTTCACAGCCATCATCTATGAAAGGGAGATGCGCTCTCCCACGCAAGGAGGACCCATCGTACTATATCGCCGTGAGAACGCGTGCAAGACTATAAAGTCTACTCGTCCACGTCTGTTCTTCACTGCAAGAAACCGCGGATGCATATATCGCAGGCTGACAGCTCATCCGTCGGCATGTAGAGACTCTACCGGCAAGACTCTGCGCTGCCACATTGCTAGTGACCGCATAAACCCGTGTATGTCTATAGCCTATGCAACGATCTCGGTTGTAGCCCACCCGTGAAAAACCTGTATGTAGCCTACGTTGCCTGATCATCTGTCCACCTAGAAAAACGAGTCCGGAAAGGGTCCATAGTGCCACGTCGACAGTGTACTCGTATGTCTATAGCCTAAGGCCGAAGCTCACCTATATACGTCTAAAAAACTTGCGGACATGGAGGAAACGCCGCCATACACTGCGTGCGGTCAAACCCACCTACGCTGACGGCGGGCCCATGCCCCGGGTTGCCCACTGTCTAGCGATGCGAGGTACAACGACACGATGTACACTCGTCCGCAATATGGAATCTTTCGCCCTAACCCGCAGTGTGATCCTCCTCACAGGATAGCAGGTATCCATTACAATGTCGCCGCGTGTCCTCCTCGGCGTCCATCCCACGGCTGAAAAGGGCCGAGACAACATGGATAACAATTTGAGCCGAAAAAATCTATCTCTATTATTTAATCCTGATATAATTGGTACTACATGTTATTTGGTGAATTTCGCAGTTGCGGCACACTTGGGAAATGCTTAAGAAGGAAGTTTATTTGCCGTGAAAACCTTTGTTGCGACACAAATATTTTGCCGCGAAAAGTCACTAGGGCCCACATGTCATGGACCTTTAGTTCTCCCTGCGCGCCATTTGAAATTTGGGGAGAACACTTATCCCGTGTCGCTCGCTCGATCCCCAATATTTCCAGAAACCAAATCCAAGCTCCCCTTGCCACCGTGGATGCTCCACCGTCGTCGTCTTAGATCCCACCTCTTGCACCCCTGACCAAGGGACACCAACTCATTCTTCGCCAACTCCGTGTTGACACCCACGAACAACATTGTTGCCCAAGTGGCACCACCTCGGTTTCCACCTTCGCGTCAACACATAGGGAGAGGGTTGTGTCCCATGGGCCACTACCTCGTTGGCCACATCTGCGTCATTGATAGCGCTGTTTCCCATGGGCCACCACCTCGTTTTCCATCTCCACGTCAACATCAAGGTTTTGTTTGTTTTTTACTTCGATTTGTCCTCGATCTTTAGAAGGACATAAATGGACAAGAGATGGATGCGTGCATTTAGGAAGATAGCGGAATATGAAGCTGGATTGGAAAGGTTTATGGATTTCACATTCTCTAGGTCAGAAACGGAGCAAAAATCCATTGTCCTTGCTATGATTGTGCGAATCTGTATAGGTTTGAGAGTGATACTATTGCTGACCACTTGGTACACACGGGTTTTCTACCACGATATACACACTGGATTTTCCATGGTGAGTCTGTTGATGGGAGTTCTACTTTTTCAAAATGTAGCACGGGTCCTACTATTGATACTACTATTGATTCTCTAACTGATGACATGGATGATCTACTAATAGCTAGTAAAGGTCATTTTATTCATACTACTCAGACTTCGGATAATGATGCTACTGATGATGGTGTTACCTATACCAAATTGGCTTGTGAATATGCTCTAAATCTGTAACCAAGTTGCGACAATTTCTCAAAGCTGCAATTCATTGTTACGCTATTAAAAATAAAAAATTGTGGAGAGCAGCCAATGGAATGTTTGATTAAATTACTCAGTTATTAAGTGAAACATTCCTCGAAGGAAATCACATGCCTAGGAACTATTATGAGAACAACAAGTTTGTGAAATATGTAGACCTTGGGGTATAACAACACAGATGCCTACATAAATGACTGTGTTTTATATCAGAATCATCTTTCTCTCCATGAGAGATTCCCCACATGTGGCACTTCAAGGTGAAAGGTCGTACTTGATCGTACAGATGGAAATCAGCCTCACAAAATTGTTCCTAAGGTTATCAAGAATTTTCCTCTAGAAAGAAAGGGTATAGAGGATATTTATGTCTCAGAAGACGACTGCTGATGCAACATGGCATGCAAGTAAGCATACATATGATGGTCTACTCCGGCATCCTAATGATGCTAAGGGCTGGAAAACCCTGGATAGGTTGCATCCATAGATGTATGCACGGAATCCTGAAAATTTTATTCTGTCCATGTTGATACTTGGTCTGAAATCTCCTGCAAATAGTATAGATGTTTACCTAGAGATCTTGGTTGAATAACTTGAAGAGCTATATGAGAAAGGTGATAGAACATATGATACAGCCTCATACGATTATTTCATCCTTCCTGCTACATTGTTGGGACTATTTTTGTTACCCTGATAATGAAATGGTATCTGGTAGAAAAACATACAAGAATGTTCCGTGTCCTACTTTTTTCCTTCATACTCATAGCTTCGGATCAAAGCATGGAAAAAATACTTGCTACAGGGGACACCGTAGGTTCTTATCTTTTGATCACTCGTATAGGAATGAGAGACATGACTTTTATACTGAGGTTTAGTAAAGAGGACCTCCAACACAAATTACTCGATATGACATTGATGCGCAAACCACTGGTTTGAAGACATACTTTGGAAAGTTAGAAGATCCAAAGCATGAAAAGAAATATGCAAAGCAAAATTGTGATATCGTTGAGGAGGAGAACCCCTACATGTGGCACAAGATATCATGCTTTTCTAGACATAAGTACTGGTAGGACCTCCGTATACAACATAATTTGGATGTAATGCATATTTAGAAAAACGTATTAACAATGTTTTCAACACTCTGCTAGATGTGAAAAATATAACAAAGGATAACCTTGCATCTACGCTAGATATTGATACATTGCAAATGTATCTATAATTTTTGATGTTACATGCTTGATTTTATCTACTTTCTTATGTTTTGTCCACACTTTGGAGTATTTTTCATATGATTTCTTGGACTAACCTATTAACAAGAGTCACAGTGCCAGTTGCCTATTTTCTGCTGTTTTTGGTTCCAGGAAGTCAGAAAATGAATATTCTCGGAATTAGACGGGACAAAAGCCAAAGTTACTATTTTCTCGGAAGACTCACGGAGCCAGAAGGAGAGTCGGAGAGGGGCCATAGGGTGGCCACACCACCCCTAGGCGCGGGTCCACATAGGCCGCGCCAGGGCATGGTGTGGGCCCCCTGGCTGGCCACCGATCTTGCTTCCTTCGCCTATAAGAGCCTCCCGATACCAAAACCCTAAACAATCAATCAGAAATCCACGAAAAGTTCCGCAGTGCCACCGCCACCGAAGGGGAGATTTGGGGGACAGAAAGTCTCTGTTCCGGCACCCTGTCGGGATGGGGAAGTGCCCCTGGAGCCATCTCCATCGATCTCCACCACTATCTCCATCACCATTGCTGATTCCCATGATGAGGAGGGAGTAGTTCTCTCTCGAGGCTAAGGGTTCTACCGGTAGTATGTGTTCATCTCTCTCTATATGCATGATATTATTGAGATCATGAGCTTGTAATCTATAGATCTACTTTGCTACTCAAGTGCTTTAATAGATCTCTGCTCTCCTCATGTGTGTGAAAGTGACAGCATGCACACCATGGTGGCACTTAGGCTAGAGATTACAAATACTTGTTATGAGTTATATTTGGAGTTGGATGTTTCTATGAAATTGCGGTGTTTGTTGGAACCATCTAGTGCTCAAGGTGACAGTGTGGGGTTTTCTAGATGGGAAAGACTTACTTTGAGGTGTGCTGTTATAGCCCTACCATCGATTAGAGTGTTTAACCGGAGAGTAGTTCAGCGTAGTATCATAAAGAAGAATATATTTATATGAGAGTGTTCACTAGTGAAAGTATGATCCCTAGGCCTTGTTTCTAAGCATTGATACACCGTTTGCTATTAGATCTATTACATGTTTGCTTGCTTCCTTCTTTTTTTCAGTTTTACTTTAGTCTTTTCCACGCCATCAAGGTTTTTTCTATCACCATTACCACTTATAATTATCCATACCACTTGTATTTCACTATCTCTTCGCCGAACTAGTGCACCTATACACCTGACAAGTGTATTGGGTGTGTTGGGGACACAAGAGACTTCTTGTATCTTGATTGCAGGGTTGCTTGAGAGGGGATACCTTTGACCACTTCCTCCCTGAGTTCGATAAACCTTGGGTGATCCACTTAAGGGAAAACTTGCTGCTGTTCTACAAACCTCTGCACTTGGAGGCCCAACAACTGTCTACAAGAATAGAAGTGCGTAGACATCAAGCTATTTTCTGGCGCCATTGCCGGGGAGCATAGCTTTATTTATCAAGTTCACTTGGATTCTCTATTGTTCGCTGCTATCCATCCATCATGGGTAAGTCTCGTGATGGCAAGGTTCCTATTTTACCATCCACTACAAGAAGAGGTACGGTTCTAAACACCTCTGCTGCTCTTTATTCACCATCTGTTATGAGTAAGTTCCTTACACCACCACATACACATGCTACATACATTTCTACTACTGCTGAATCTGAAACTTCTGATACTTATGATGCTACTTCTACTGTGCTTGATAAGAGTGGTTCATTAGATCCTTTCCTATATGCTACGATTGCTAGAACTATAGCTGGAAATACCAAAACTCCTAATGAAGACACTACCACACCTGTTAGCTCACTTGAGCCTAGTGAAAGTTATGATATTGAAGATGGTTATGTTGATATGACCGATGAATTTATTAAAGAATGTAAAAACACCCATGATAGGAGAGCTGATAAGAGTATCCTTGAGAGGCGTACTATTAGACCCAAATTGTCTCCTGATGCTAAGTTTGCTGCTTCTCCCATAAACATTTTAGATGAAGATTATGATTTCTCTCTCGGTCTATCTTACATAGCTATTGTCGAGAAAGAACCTTTTTGTGGGACTAAGAATGAAAGTGCGGTAGCACATATGAATGAACTTTCTACCATGAGTGGCTTGTTTTCTGATGATGTTAAGATGCGTACTTACTTTGTTGCCAAGATTTTCCCCTTTTCACTGAAAGGAGAAGCTAAAACTTGGTTTAGTAATTTACCTCCTGGATCTATTGATAGCCCTGAGTGCTTGATTAGTACTTTCCTGCAGAAATATTTTCCTCCTAGTGCTAGACATGCTATTTTGCAGGAACTTTTTGATTTTGAATAGGGAGAAAAGGAGGTATTGCCTGAATCTTGGGCAAGGTTTTGTGCTTTGATTCATGCACAAGCAGGAAGTCCATTACCTAAGAATGAGCTTCTTGATATATTTTATAATGGACTAACCGAGGAATCTAGGACATACCTAAATAGTTGTGCTGATTGTGTTTTCAGGAATAGGACTCCTAAGGAAGCTGAGGAATTAATGGCTAAAATAAGTAAGAATTATGAAGATTGGACTCCTCCTAAACAAGCTATACCTGAAGTAATTGTACCTGAACCATCTATTCCGGTGCCTATTCCAACATCAAAGAAGAGGGGAGTTATTGAATTAAATGATGAAGTGATGAAGGAAGCTAAGAAATGTCTTAAGGAAAAGGGAATTAAAGCTGCAGATGTCAAGAATTTACCTCCTATTGAAGAGTTATGTAAGTCTATTCCCTACCCATCCACTATTGAGGTACACTCTCTCCAACACTTTGATGAAGGTGATATCCCTTACTCTAAACCTCCTGATCAATGCTTAGAAGAATTCGATATCTTTATTGTTAAGCAAGATAATTTTAATAAAAGGGTGCAAAATCATCTAATGGAAAACACTAGAGCTATTGTTGAGTTGAAAGATATTGTGGAAAGAACCTCTAATGATGTTAAAATGATTGTTAAACACTTTCAGATGGTTCAAACTCAAATAGATCAACTCGTTAAAGTGCAAAACGACATGCTAGTTAATGTTGCTAAAGAAAAACATGCTTATGAAATTAGAACTAGAAGTGGTGCTGCTACCCAGGATCCTCTATATCCCGAGGGGCATCCCAAAAGAATTGAGCAGGATTCTCAACAAGCTGAAAATAGTGGTTCTACTCGTAAGAAAAGGAAAAAGAAACATAAAACTGTTGTAGAACCCTCTGAACCTGCTATAGATCCTAATAGTATATCTATCTCTGATGCTGAAACTGAAAGTGGTAATGAAGAAAATGAAGTTCCTAATGAAGAAAAAGTGGAAGAAGAACCTGAAAACCACACTAAGAATACTAAATACACCAAAGAAGATTTTATTGCTAAGAAACATGGTAGTGAAAGAGAGCCTTGGGTCCAAAAACCTATGCCTTTCCCTGATAAGAAACACAAGTCAAAGGAAGATGAACACTATAATAAGTTTTGTGAGTGGATGAAACCTTTATTCCTGCAAATTCCTTTGACTGATGCTATTAAATTGCCTCCTTACTCAAAGTATATGAAGGATATTGTCTCGAATAAAAGGAAGATCCCTAATGAAGAAATTTCTACTTTGCTTGCTAATTATTCCTTTAATGGTAAGGTTCCTAAGAAACTTGGAGACCCAGGGATTCCAACTATCCCTTGTCCTATTAAAAATAGTTATGTTAGAACTGCTTTGTGTGATTTGGGAGCTGGAGTTAGTGTTATGCCTTTCTCTCTCTATAAGAGGCTTCAGCTTGAAAAATTGATACCAACTGATATATCTTTGCAAATGGCTATTAAATCTACCACTATTCCTGTGGGTATATGTGAGATGTACCTGTTCAAGTGGCTCATAATTGCTTGATATTAACTGATTTTGTTGTGCTTGAAATGTCTGAAGATGATAATATGTCTATTATTCTTGGGAGACCTTTTCTTAATACTGCAGGAGATGTTATTAATTGTAATCAAGGAAAGGTGACCTTCAATGTTAATGACAAGGAACATATTGTCTATTTCCCCAAGAAAATTGAAAGGACTTATGGTTTGAATTCAATTGAACATGTTGAGGGCATTCAAGTTGGAGAAATATATTGTCCCATAACAAGAGAAAAATTTGAAACTATTATGATTGGGACCATTGCTATGAAAGTTGAGGTAACATAATCATTAGTGGAATACAAAGTTTTGTCTCATATGGAATTGTTTTGGTAGCAAGACCTGATCAACCTTGTCAACAAAAGGATTTTATTAAACAAAACATTGTTTTCACTATGATTATCTCCGTTTACTTCTATCCTTTGCTTTTTAGTTTTTGCTTTCGTTTAGTTTTCTTTTTGTTGTTAGTTGCTTGCATGTTAGAGTGTCTTAGAACTTCTGTAGTTCTAGCCTTGTTTTGTCCTTGCATCATGTTTCCAAAAGAAAAAAAATTATCTGTCTGTCAGAAAATCATTCGTCTATTTCTAAAAAATGCCCAAAAATAAAGTGTCTCGAAAAATTCCAGAAAATTCATATTAAATTTTTACGTGAAAAAAGGGGCAGAGGAGTACCTGGGAGGTACCAGGGGGGGCCACCAGGCAGGCACACCACATGGTGGCACGACCAGCCTTGGGTGGCGCCATGCCCTGGTGTGGGCCACCCCTGGCCCCCCACTAACTCTCTCACCTGCCACTATCTTCTCTCTCCCGAGTAAGCTCCAGTTCATAGCTCAAAATCGCGTTCTTGCTGTGCTTGCTCTCGATTTTTTCGATCTCCTTGCTCAGCCCTTCTTTCTTGCTGAAATTTGGGGCATTTGTTCCCTGGTATGTGACTCCTCCCCTTGTCCAAGTAGATTTGTGTTTAGTGGATTTTATATTGAGTATTTTGTTGCTGTAGGTGACTGGTTATGAGAGCTTGTAAGCTTGTTTGATGCTTAGAGATATAGTTTTGATGCATGTTTAGGCCTCTTGCATGTCCATATGAGTAGAATCCTTCATTATATTTACTTTGCAATCACTTGTTTAATAGGTGTTTAAATTTCAGAATACCAAGCATGACCAACCATACTTTTGGAGAGATATTTGAGAGTGATGCACCTAGGAGGTCAAGGCCCTCGAGGACGGCCTCTCAAGCTAGGCCATCATACAATGAAGATCTCATTGCCTCAGACAGTAGTGAAAGGGATGATGGGTATGCTCACCCATCCTCTTTTCCTTGTTTTACTTTCTTACAAGCTGCAGGTATTCTTGATGATTTCTTGCTACTGATTGAGAGGGTTGGTTTGACCTCATATATGCAAGATGAGAGTGCGCAATACGCTATGCTCACCAAAACTTTTGTTGAGAGCTTCACGTTTACTAACACATCCTATCAGTCGACTGTCTCTTTTAAAATCTATAATCTGCCCTTCACCATGCCTTTGGAGAGATTTTGCAGTATTATAGGTGTACGCATGACAGGGACCGTGAAGAAAATCCAAGGGCGACCTGCTGATTTGTTGGAGCTTTACCGAGGGGTGATCAATGATGATGACCGCGTGGCGCAGCATGGAAAGATAAGAAATATCCAACTCCCTGTTCTTAGATACTTTGCATATTATCTTGCTACTAGCATGCTTGGTAGGGAGAACACAAGTAATATCTCCAACTATCATTTAGCGTTCCTTGCTGCTGCGCTTAACAATGATACTCGGTACAATCTTGGCTCGCTTATTGCTCGCCGCCTAGATGCTAGGGGGCCTATCTATGGGGGCATCATTGCCTCGCGTATAGTCAATGCATTAGGTCTTTTAGTGGATCCCTATGATGTTATGCTGGCACCACAGAGGCTTGACCTTGTTGCTATGAAAGCTCATCACTTTGTCACTGCTACTTCTGATTTGGACAGTCTAGTATATAGGATGCTTTTCACTGACGGGGATGAAAGGGAGATCCTTTTGCCACAGCCTTCTTTGTTTAGTGTTCACAGGAGATCGTGGTCGCGCTCCAAGGAGGAGGTGGACGAGCAGCTTCGCTTGCTGGGTTTCCACGAGCAGCACTAGGAGGATGTGCCCTCCTATGAATACTCCGCACATTATGGATGGACGTACTCGAGATCGCACCAGGACGAGGGTACTTCCTCGTCGTACCACGGTGACACATCATCCTGGCCAGCTTGGGATTGATACCCACTTAGGCCAAAATCCTAAGCTTGGGGGGAGGTACGCCGACACCGCACTCATCTCCATATCATGTTGCGTCGGTACTTTGTATATTCATGTTTTCGTTCTCTTTTTAGTTTTCGTTCTTCTTTTGCTTTTGCTTTCTAAAAACACAAAAAGACCAAAAATATTTCTGTTGTTTCTCTTTGGTTTTCTTCTTCTTTTTGCCTTGGTTTGTTTTTCCCTTTTTGCTTTGTTTGAACTATTCGAAAAACCCAAAAAGATTTTGCTTTGCTTGTTTTTCCCTTTTGGTTTTTGTTTAAAAATCGAAAACACCAAAAATATTTGTCGTTCTTCTTTGGTTTTGTGAGTTTGATACAGGGTTCAGCAGTCCTCAGTGGAATATTGGTTTCATATTATTATTCAAGCCACACAAGTGAAGAGCAACAATGAGGATTAATGACAACTTGAGGTGTGGTAAGAGGCTGGTAATGAACTCTATTTGTTTTCATTTTTGTACATATACTCATCACTGTGGGCATGCTTAGTCTGTTCATGTAGGGTGTATGTTATCTTTGGATGCTTAGTAGTTCTTGCTTTCGTATGATTACCTCCAGCTCGCTAATAGTTTGTAGCATGTCTTATGAATGTTTGCTTGCATTGCTCTATTCATAAATTGGTATGACACCGGGGTATCCTCCTCTGAATGTTTCATTTGATTTACTTGGCACATGCTCACGCATGGACATAACTGTAATAATCAGTTAAGCCTTGATGAATTATTTTGTCTTGAGGATCTTGAATCACTTTCATGCCATGATTAGTCCTGTTTTGTTGCAAGCATGATTATGACAACTATTGCTCTCTTGTTGGTCGCTCCCTTACTATTGCTAGCCTTCACTCACACTGAGTATGTTTTACTCAAGTTTCCAACTCCCTGAACCAAATATTCCCAAAGTGTCCACCATACCTACCCATTAGCATCATTTGCTACTTCCGTGCATATTCAATATGCCTTGTTTTCCTCCGAATAAAATGTTTGCTTGTTATGAGAAAATTAGTTAGTAAAGCTCTCACGAACTTGATGGCACACTTTATTTCCTACACTTAATAAACCTGAACCATTGTGAACTCTCCATGAAAGTTATATGCTTGCAAATTATAGGCCGGGGATTAGCAGAACCGTATTGTCACGGGGAATGCTTTCAACACTTGTAAATATATACCCAGTTGATACCTTGCTCTTTTGTTTGCGGATGTCGTCGGTGTGAAATAAAAGGGGAGCTTGTAAGTCCATGGAGTTATGTGTGTGTGTTAGAGAAACGCCTGGGCCGCTGGTCTAATCCATGCTGACATGGTGGAAACCTGCAGCGTAACCATAATGATATCTATGAAGCATTCTTCTTATAAAAAAGTGAGAGAGATAGCTATTGAGAAAAAGAAAAAAAAGAGATTTATGAAAAGAGGAAAGAGAGAAAAAAGCACCATTTTCCCATGGTAAATAAGAAGATTGCCGAGGTACTCATTGTCTGCTTGCCTTGTCATTTTGATATGGGGATTCTTCCGTATCATCGGGCAAGGGGTACTCCGTTGGCGGTTCTCAATGATACGCACATACTTACGATGATAAGAACTTACCGGTAACTAAAGTTGAGTAGCATGAGGAGTAGCCCTCGTACTCAAGGGACTTGGGATTTTCAGTTTATAGTCTGTTAAGCATATAACTCAGATTGGACCTCACTTTCACCTTAACCACATTAAAGATGCTTATGACAGGGGCAATGAGAGCTCAAAGCTAATGAGTACCATACTTTCAGCATTTGGAGGCCTTTCAAATTATTCAAAACCTTTTCTTTTACTTGTTGAGTCTCCACATATTCTCTGAGCACCTTCGTGAGAGCATAGTTGTCATTCTTTGTGTTTGTCCCATTGCTTGATTATTTGTGTTATGACTTTGATGCTTGTATCCTTGATATCTTTACTTCTAGTCATCACTTGAACTTTAGAGGTGCCTTGATATTCATAATCAAAGGCAAGCGAGATACCACTCTATCATACCTTTCTATGAGCATTGTAATGTTGCTTATGTTTGTGCCTCATGCTACTTATTATTTTTGAGTTGGAATCTCTTCATAGCTTGCAATGACTATTAAGTAGACTCAGTTGCATACTCTTTATGAACTGTCTAAGTAGTTGATCACATTGCTGAGAATATTTACATCTTATGAAGCAAATGTGTCCGTGAAAGTTCTTTTATCACACTCAGTTTTCAACTGAATTGCTTGAGGACAAGCAATAAGCTAAGCTTGGGGGGGGGTTGATACTTCCAAAACGTATCTACTTTCCCGAACACTTTTGCTATTGTTTCTCCTCTATACTTGTGTGATTTGGATACAACTAATGCGGACTGACGCTGTTTTCAGCAGAATTGCCTTGGTGTCTACGTTTTGTGCAGAAAACCAACTATCAGGAAAAATCCGGGAAAATATGCCAAAAATCCTATTTCACCCGAAGACTCCAGGAGCCAGAATACGAGACGGAGAAGAGCCAGGGGGTGGCCACACCACCTGGTGGCGCGGGCCAGGCTAGGCCGCGCTAGGGGGTGGTGTGGGCCCCCCAGGCACCCCCTCGGTCTCCCTCTTCACCTATAAGAAGCCTTCTGACCTAAAAACTCCGGGGGGTCGACGTTTTTCCAGAAGGAGTTCCGCTCCGCCGCCACCACCAGATTCCATGAAACAGTACCAGAAACTCTGTTCTGGCACCCTGCCGGGACGAGAAATTGGAGGAGATCATCGCCATCATCATCACCATCGCTTCTCCATCGACCATCCATGTTTCCCCCATCTATGAGTGAGTAATCCCCCACTGTAGGCTATGGGGATGGTAGGGATTGGATGAGATCGTTAATGTAATGGCATCAGATTGTTAGGGCATGGTGCCTAGTATCTTTTATTAGTGCTTTATGACTTTGTTGTGACTTGTTGTGCTTAATGCTTGTCACTAGGGCCCGAGTGCCATGATTTCAGATCTGAACATGTTATTGATTCATTATGATAGTATTGTTTTTGGTCTTATCTACAAGTTGTATACACACGTTGTTGTCCGGAACCTATGGCCCCGGCGATGTAAATCGGGATAACCGGAAGGGAATGGCTTTGATGTGAGGATCACATGTGTTCACGGAGTGTTAATGCTTTGCTCCAGTGCTCTATTAAAAGGAGCACCTTAATTTCCAGTAGTTCCCTTGAGGCCCCACTGCAAACGGGCTGGCAGGACAAAGATGTTGTGCAAGTTCTCATTGCGAGCACGTATGACTATATATGGAACACATGCCTAGGATTATCTAGTACTTGGATGTTTATCTTATTTATCTGCAATTGCCCTATGTTCTGATTGCCATGTGAATTGTCTTGTCCATGCAACGCCCGTCCATCCATCCCTATGCCTATGGCACTCGAATCCTACTGTTTGCTGCTATAGTTACTGCTGTCTTTACTTTACTACTGCTGCTACTTTACTATTCCTACTACAAAACTGTTGCTACTGATAAACTGCTGTGAGCAAGATTATTTCTAGGTGCATCTGAATTGACAACTCAGTTTTTAAGGCTTATAAATATTCTTTGTCTCCCCTTGTGTCGAATCAATAAATTGGGTTTCACTTCCTCAAAAATACTGCGATACACCCCCTATACTTGTGGGTCATCAGATATGCAGATCCTACAAATAAAGGATATGATATGAAATAAGGAAAAACGTGAGTTGGAATTCCGACTTACGTATTGTTCACGAGCGAGTTTGTTCAAGCTCATGTTCACTTCAGTGGTAACCTTCTCGACGAGGGTTAAGGGGGTCACTGGTGCAGTTGGAAGCTTGCCGGTCCTCAGCTTCTCGTCACGAAGACGGACTTGTTCAAGAAGATCAGAGTGCTTGATGTCCTTTGCTTCTTGTGCTTCTTCTTCGGCAGAGATAGTCCAGCTTTCCAGGCATTGTCGGGCTAGCCGCTGGATTTCTTCCGCAGATTTTCGAGATAAGCCAAGTTTGGCAAGTCCCGGATTGCTCAGGAGATTGTCGGTGAAGACCTCTGCCAAGGGATCATTACCCGAAGAGGGTTCACCCTTGTCAAAACCTGAGTCACCCATGGTGACGTCAGTCTGTGATCCGAGGATCACTGGCTCTGCTGATTGAGCCGGATCTTCTGCAACGGTCGGAGATGTAGTAACCTCCAGCGCTGCAAAAGGCTGAGGGGCAGGAGTCGAAGGAGCTACGGCAGGAGAAGCCAAGTTTAGCTTCGACTGGTGTAGGGGCCTCAAAGTAATCCCTTTTCCTTTCCCCTTGGTGAGTTGTTTAGCTCTGGGAAGGTAATAGAACAGAAAACGTTACATCTTGGAAAGAATTAAGACATATAGTAGAAAGACCTTGTGAAGAAAGATTACCTCTTCACAACGGGCACCTCCTTTGTGCCAATAGCCACTATCGGAGCTTTGCGCTTCTGAGGAATAACATCCGGCAGTGGGACCAACGATCCCTCATCCTGAGAAAACTCAGGAGGATATCCCTTGACCGGAGCAAGCTCCGACACGGCGAAGTTGGCAAGCTGAAAAGAAGAAATATCTCAGTATTGCAAAATAATATAAAGATGAGCACATAATACAAGTTGTTGCTGGAAGCTTACCGGCACTACGGGATCTTCCGACGTGTGCATGTCCAAGGACAGCTCCGGAATATTCCTCTCAATCCGCTCCCTTATCAACCACTTGATTTGGCATACATAATCTTTTGGCGAGTAAGCCTTGGGGCTGATTCGGAGGGAATCTTTCTTCGACGACGTGATGGAGTGCATCGGTCGATCTCCATGATGTTGAAGAGGTTGGATCCGACGTGCCACCCAACAATGAATTAAGTCGGACCCTTTTAGGCCCTTGTGCTTCATCAAATACTCGATCCGCCTCTTGGCTAGAAGCAAATCGCCACTGAGATCCGGTGATGTTTACGCACTTCTATTCTTGTAAACAGTTGTTGGGCCTCCAAGTGCAGAGGTTTGTAGAACAGCAGCAAGTTTTCCCTTAAGTGGATCACCCAAGGTTTATCGAACTCAGGGAGGAAGTGGTCAAAGGTATCCCTCTCAAGCAACCCTGCAATCAAGATACAAGAAGTCTCTTGTGTCCCCAACACACCCAATACACTTGTCAGGTGTATAGGTGCACTAGTTCGGTGAAGAGATAGTGAAATACAAGTGGTATGGATAATTATAAGTGGTAACGGTGCCAGAAAATAGCTTAATGGTGTGGAAGAGACTAAAGGCAAACTGAAATAGAGATGGAAGCAAGCAAACATGTAATAGATCTAATAGCAAACGGTGTTTCAGTGCTTAGAAACAAGGCCTAGGGATCATACTTTCACTAGTGAACACTCTCATATAAATATATTCTTCTTTATGATACTACGCTGAACTACTCTCCGGTTGGACACTCTAATCCATGGCAGGGCTATAACATCACTCCTCAAAGTTCGCTTTTCCCATCTAGGTAACCCCACACTGTCACCTTGAGCGCTAGATGGTTCCAACAAACACCACAATCTCATAGAGACATCCAACTCAAAATATAACTCATAACAAGTATTTGTAATCTCTAGCCTAAGTGCCACCATGGTGTGCACGCTGTCACTTTTACACACACGGGAGAGCAGAGATCTATTAAAGCACTTGAGTAGCAAAGTAGATCTACTTGATTACAAAGCTCATGATCTTAATAAGATCATGCATAGAGAGAGATGAACACATAGCTACCGGTAGAACCCTTAGCCTCGAGAGAGAACTACTCCCTCCTCATCATGGGAATCAGCAATGGTGATGGAGATGGTGGTGGAGATCGATGGAGATGGCTCCGGGGGCACTTCCCCGTCCCGGCAGGGTGCCGGAATAGAGACTTTCTGTCCCCCGAATCTCCCCTTCGGTGGCGGCGGCGCTATGAAACTTTTCGTGGATTTCTGATTGACTATTTAGGGTTTTGGTATCGGGAGGCTCTTATAGGCGAAGGAGGCAAGGTCGGTGGCCAGATAGGGGACCCACACCATGCCCTAGCGTGGCCTAGGGTTGCCCGTGATTGGGGGGTGTGGCCAGGCCCTGGCCCCTCTCCGACTCTCCTTCTGGCTCCGTGAGTCTTCCGGTAAAATATCGACTTTGGCTTTTGTCCGGTCCAATTCCGAGAATATTGATTTTCTGACTTTCCTAGAACCAAAAACAGCAGAAAACAAGCAGCTGGCACTATGGCTCTTGTTAATAGGTTAGTCCAAGAAATCATAAGAAAAGTACTCCAAAGTGTGGACACAACATAAGAAAGTAGATAAAACCAAGCATGGAACATCAAAAATTATAGATACATTTGCAATGTATCAACATCCCAAGCTTAACTCCTGCTCGTCCTCGAGTAGGTAAGTGATAAAAAGAAAGAATGATTTTTGAGGTGACATGCACCATCAAAGACTTGATCAAAGTATTTGTAAAACACTGATAGTTGGGATCATGGTACTTTAATCATAACATGAAAGACAAAGTTCTAGCAATAAGCAAAGAAACTATGATGCAACATGAAAAGGCACAAACAAAAGATTCATGAATAATAATGCTTTACAAGACGTTTGTTTGTTTCACATAAAGAAAACATAGCATAGTGGCATTCAGCTTGTCCCTCATAGAGTATCAAATATAAATGCATAGGACACCTTCAAGGTTCATAAGAGTGACTAGATACAAATAGTTTAAAACAAGCAATATCAAGATATGCATCAATCAGCTAGTCTTGGGACAACGCACATAGAACTAAGAATGGCCACTATGCTCTCAAAGTAGGTGCATAAAGGTAGAAGGTGGAGACTCAATATAATGGTGGAAGAAAGGCCTTCATAGAAGGAAGCAGAGATTCAAGTTTCATAAAGAGCTTCCAAAAATTATGGTACTTATAGCTTTCAGCTCTCATTGCCCCTATCATAAGTATCTTGAAGTGATTAGCGTTAAAGTGAAGAAACTATGGAGTATATGCTTGACGAAGTATAAGTTAGAAATCTCATGTCCCTTGTATACGAGGGCCGCTCCTCATGCTACTCAAGTTTAGTCACCGGTAAGTTCTTGTCATCGTAAGTACATGTGTATCACAGAGAACCGCCAACGGGGTACCCCTTGCCCGATGATACGGAAGAACCCCCATATCAAAATGACAAGGCAAGCATACAACGAGCATCTCAGAAATCTTCTTATTTACCATGGGAATATGGTGCTTTTTTCTCTCTTTCCTCTTTTCATAATCTTTTTTTTCTCAATATAGGACTCTTTTTTTATAAGAAGAATGCTTCATAGACATCGACGACATCCATATACAAAAGAGCATGATATCAACTAGGTATAAGTACCAAGTGCAATGTTGAAAGCGTTCCCCATGAAAGCATGGTTCTGCTAATCCCCAACAAATAAGTGCAAGCATATACAACATAGACGACACAATGGTTCAAGTTTATTAAGGGCAAGAAAAGTAAAGTGTGCCATCAAGTTCGTGAGAGATTTAATCACTAGTTTTCTCATAACAAGTTTAATTTGGACGGTAAACAAAAGCATGAATATACTTGGAATAGCATAAGCTAATAGGTAGGTATGGTGGACTCTTTGGAATAACTTGGTTTAAGGAGTTGGCTGCATGAGTGGAACTCATACTTGGTTGTGGAGGCTAGCAAAAGACTGGGAGCGACAAACTAAGAGAGCAATAATGGCCATAATCATGTAGAGCGACAAAACATCATTGATCAAAGCATAAAGTGATACTACAAGTTTAAAACTAAAGGATCATAAAGGCTATGGTGACTTGAGATATTCATAACATGGTGTGAGCATGTGCCAAGTCAACCCAAATAAAGCATCAAAGGAGAATACCACTATACTATGCTTTAATATGCTAAAACAACGCATGATTCATCCAAGGCACATTAAGCAATCTCAATTGTTTATAACAAGTCATGCTACAACAAAGAATACTAAGCATAAAGCCAAAAAAATCAAGCATGGCATGACAGAGCATAGGCCATAGTCAAAAACAAGCTCTTTTTACCACATAAGCATGAACTTTCCTACTCTTTTCTAAACCAAACCAAACTATTTGCAAACCAATGTATGAAAGAGGGGGTCCAACCAATTTATTCAGAAAACTAAGAAAACCAAAGCAAACGAAAAACCAAAACGAAAACGAAAAAGAAGACGCTCCAAGAACAACACAACTGTGCATGAAACAATAAAAATGATGCGTTTGGATGAAACCTGGGATTTTTATTGATGAAGAAGGGGATGCCTAAGGCATCCCCAAGCTTTGATGCTTGTAATTCTTGGATATTTCTTGGGGTGACACGCGTGGCATCCCCAAGCTTGAGATTTAGTCCATCCTTCATCTCATTACTCATTCCTTCCATACACCTGAAATTTTTCCTTCATACAAAACTTCACACAATCTTTATTAGTAACATTAGTGCACTCAAGATAAATAAGTATTAAGGTTCAGTTATAACACCAAATAAACTTCCATTAGAACACTAGCTACTGTAGCACTTCCCTCAAAATGCTCAATTCCCCAAAAGAACTCAAAAAGGAACCAACAAGAAGCAAATGCAGAAAATGACAGAAATCTGTCAAAACAGACCAGCAGGTAAAGACGGATTTTTTCGAAGACCTTCTGTTGCTCAAATCGAAAAGTGTTGAACTAACGAAAGTTATATAACAACCTGGGGCAGAAGCACAAACATTCACGCCTCAAAAGGACGTACAGAGATTTTACACGAATTTTTACGGTGAAGCACAGAAATCTGTTTCGGGACAGCACTTTCCCAATCATTACTTCTCTCTCATTAGAGGTTACTCTTGGCACAAAAAGCAAATAAAAATGATAAGGAGCGGTTATTACTGAAGTAATAACTTCCAAGAGTCATATAAAACTTTTGGATTATCTCCCAATAAGTACTTTTATTTAATGCCTTTAAGTTAGGCATGATAGTTTGAGAAGATGCTCACATAAGAAATATGAATTTAAGTAAAAGAGAGCATCAAGAAGAAAATTCAAAGCACATTTAAGTCTAACCCACTTCCTATGCATAGGAATCTTGTAAAGAAACAAGTCATGAAAGCACAAAGGAACAAGCATAGTAAAGCAAAACAAGTGCAACTTCAAGACTTTCAACATAAAGAGGGGAAACTTAATATTATTGAGATACATAAGACCATGTTTCCCTCTCACATAATAACTTTCGGTAGCATCATGAATAAAATTAACAATATAACTATCACATAAAACGTTTTTATCATTAGCCACATGCATAAAATAATTAATACTCCCCATATAAACATAGTTATTGTTATTAATTGTAGTGGGAGCAAATTCAACAAAATAGCTATCATTATTATTTTCATCACCATAATCATCAAATATAGGAGGCATATTGTAATCATAATTAATTTCCTCCTCAATAGTAGGTGGACTGAAAATATCATAATCATCATTGCAATCATTATATATTGGGGGTATAGAATCATCATAAGCAATAGAATAGTTATCTTCCCAAGTGTGTTCATTTGTAAAGCTATCATTATTAGAAGGATCATGGATAGCACTAATAGTATAGCAATTATTATCATTTTCAGAATTGGTACCGAAGATATTTTCAATATCAAAAGTAGTCACCGACGCGGAGGAGCCCTTCTTCTTCCACGACGTGGAGTTTCTCGTTGTCGAGAATGCATGGGATCCATACCCCGCGATTGCTCTCCTTCTCCGCCACCGCTGCCGTCGCCGCCGTACCGGAGGATGATGCTGATGCCATTTTTTGTGTGCGTCGGTGACCTTGGATGGGCGATGCTGGAAGTTGTTTAGCGATCAGAGAAGCTCTAGGTTCGTGGGGAGGCGTAGGGGAGAAGGAAACGGTGCAAGTGCTGGTGAAGAAGATGGGGAAAGGGATCCTCACCACTTATATCCTCCAGCCGCATCAAGATTCGTGTAAACGCTACAGTGAACGTGCCACACATCATGGAAAGAACTGGGAAAACCCCGCGCGATGATTACGCCGCCTCGATCTCCACGCATGCATTGAAACGGCGCCTCGGTTCCACGAAAGGCGGACCCACCAACGGTCGTGCTGACATGAAATGTCTATTAGTGACGTGACTTGACCATGACTAGTGTTAGGTTACGTCAGAGACCAAGTTCTGGCTTAGTTTGAATTTCGAGCTAGAAACCCGAATAACATATTCATAGGTCCGGCTCATTTGAGACTCGGATCTACTCCTTTCTTTTTTGAAGTTTCAGGAACCCTTCACGATTCTGCAAGCCGAAGATCAAGCTAGACGATGATGAAATCTGACTTTGGATCCTGGAGGCTTCTAGGGGCTGCTGTTGGGGATATACTTTCTGGGTATCCTCACTATGCCTCACTGACCAGGATGGCACACTTCGGGTTAGAGCTTTGCTTCACAGGCGTCCCAGTCAGGGAGAAGAGATGGAGTCCAATCCAGCTACGGGAAGGCCCAGAAGACTTACCGACATAGGCCCATAGTGTTACTTATAGTCCAAGATATACTCTGTAACCGACTCTTAGTCGTAGCCGGATAGATCTCTCATGTAAACCCTAGGCCGGAAATCTATATAAGCCGTCCTAGGGAAAGCCTTTAGGGCACCCTCATAATAGTCTACAATCTCAACTTGCACAGGCGAAACCCTTATAACCCATGTTCCGCTCAGACATCGATTCTTTGGATTGCTAAGAGTAGGATTCGGCCCAAAGCTTGGATTTGAACCTAGGTAAACTTGTGTGCTCACCGTCCCGGAACACCATACGTCTCACACCCCTCTCTTTCACACGCCTCGAGGACCCCCTCATGGCGTACTTGTCATCAATCCAACGACAGGAACCACTTCATGCAATGGAGGTTAGAGATCATCGAGATGATAAAGTGGTCAAACCTCTTATGAGGAAGCGTGCTATAGTTTGGACACAAGCAAAAAAAATAGTTTATAGCGAGTCTTGATAAGTGCCCGCTTCCCAGATGGGTGTGCATCATGTTTAGCGAGCAAGGTGCAAGTAGAACACATGAAACTAGTTGGTCTGAAGAGTCATGACTGCCATGTCATAATGCCACAGTTGCTTCCACTAGCTATCAGGAAAATTGTCCATATCATGTTTGCATAGCTTTGGTTCATCTAAGCATCTTCTTCAGACATATGTACTACAAAGTAATTCACATCAAAGATATGGAGAAGTTGGAATTTGAAGTTGATGAAACACTCTACCTTACATAGAAGGTTTTCCCACCTTCCTTTTTAATGTCATGGTGCATTTATGTGTACACGGTCCAACAGAAGCTAAGCTAGCTGGACCTATGCAATATCGAAGCATGTGGTCAGTCGAGAGGTGTGTGTCTACTTATGCTCTATCAATTTCATTCTTATTAGCTAGTTGTAGATTTTTGTTTAGCTAGTTGTAAATTTATGTCTCTTTTTTGTAGGTACTTGAAAAAGTTAAAAGTGATAATGATGACTAGGATTAACCCAGAACAATCTATAGTTGAAGGTTATGTCCTAGATGATAACCTTACCTTTTGCTCATGGTAAACGAATAGTTGTCTTACCAGGCATAACCGAAAGGCTCCTAATCATGAAAGTGATAATGAAGATGAAGATGCCACATTCACACATCTTCGTAGAAGGAGCTGGCAGTTGGTTTGAAATGCTATGACAGAACTAGATGAAAATGCTTGGATTCAGGCTCATTGATATGTTTTGTTCAACTACAAACACATTTCACCATCAGGAGTAAATAATAGCGCTAGATTATTTCCGCTCAAACTGCTATCCAAGTCGTACCGGTTGCTTTCAGCCATGGGATAGAGGTGGAGAAGGATACGCGAGGACGTTACAATGGAGCCCTACTATCCCGTAAGGTAGGCCCTGCTGCAGTCTAAGGAGAAAGATTCACTTACCACGGACTGGTGCACCATGCGTCGCCGTACCACGCGTCGCTAGACGGTAGACCGCATGCGCTAGATGGGCTAGACATCAGCGTGCGCAGGCAGGACCAGTCACTATGAGATGTGCTCCCGGTGTGACATGCCTCCACACCAGCTGGGTGGTGGGTCCCGCTTAGAACCAACGTGGCGACATCAGCAAATGCCACCCATGGACTCTCGTGGTCATGGGTCTCGTCGAGAGCCGACGTGGCACCCTAAGACCATACCAGCCGCGGTTTCATGCGGTCATGGGACCCGGCGAGAGCCGACATGGCGTCGTGATCCCATGCCAGACTCGTATTTTCGTGGTCATGTGCCCTGCTAGGAACTTACATCATAGGATATAACTTACATTATAGGAACTTCTCGTGGTGTTGTGAGCCCATGCCGGACTCAGTAGCATGGGTCGTCAGACTTTGTATGCGACAATGCCGGCGAACGGAAGTATAGTACGTTTAGACATGGTTCCAAGCGAAACCTGTATGTATCGAGTGTGCGTGCTGCTCAGCGTTTCGATGATGATCTGTGGAGCTAATAGGTCGCTTCTCCGCCTCTACGTTGACCTTCTTGCCTGCTCTTTCTCGGAGGATGCTATTTCGGCAAGCATACTTTCACCGGCGCCTACAGTGTTCTCCGATCCTCTATCGTGGTGGGGATCCTTTCATCATTCCTGCTCGCACTTCCTCGGAGATTGGAGTTCACAATAGCTTTATGGGAATTGACGGTGTTCTATGTGTCTCGATGCTGGCGGTAGTGTGGCGACTTTGTTGCCCTTGTTTCGTCGGATGATATTGTTTTGGTGTCGAGAGCTGCTACAACCTGGGATGGTTATGGCCTCCTACATCTCGATGCGTTGGTAGGTTGGGGCTAGCATGACTCCTCACTGACAGTGTCATGGAGGTGAGCTCTACGACATTCATCGCCACTCTTACGCGATTATTGGTATTTCGCAGAGAAGAGCTTCAGGGGAACCACCGTAGGATGTCCATGGTCTTATCGTCCAAAGATTCTCCACGGGGGCCATTTTTCTGTTTTAGTACTACGACCTTTTTTGTTCTCTAATTCCTCTGTGTACTCCAGTTGTGTTCTTAATGTATGGAAAATGTCATCTGTTGCACCATCAGAAGCGTGTCATCGCCTCTACGTGTATATCCGTAGCCTTTGCTGCGATTGCAGTCTTCACGTGTATAGCGAGGTAGTACAACAAGCTGTCACTGAACCATCTCTTCCGCTTTGCATGTGTATCCGTATCGTTCTGTGAGTCTAACGTGACAAGAGCTTTCTTGTGTTTCACATACACGTTAAATGCTAGTAGTGGCTACCATGCTAGTAGTGGCTACTACGCGTAGACTACTAGATGATGGCTATGTCAGGTCACCTCCATGTCAAGTCATCTTTTTTACCATGCATGTCCCGATAGGATTCTTCTCTTTAGAGGGTTAATAAAACTGACAGCTGGTGACAAATTGAAAATGCACGCCCCATCCGGCATACAATCTTCTAATATAACCTCATTTCGTTGGCAAAAAGACATGCGATGCAAAAAGCATTTGGCCTCCTCTTATCTACTAGCTTTAGTATTATCCTAAGAAAGTCATGTCCACCACACCAGTTCGACCGCAGCAAGCATCTGTTCTTTGTGTCATATGACACTGGCTTCGGTATCCTCTGGCCTACTCATCTTGCGCTTGCCAATTCACAGACGCGTCAGCACGACGAGGAAAGGAATGAAGGCTTTTACGACAAGGCGCCGGCTTGCCTAGAGTTTGACTACATCGAAGATTCTTCTAGTCCACTTTTGATGGACTTCAGCCGCGGTGAATTTATGGTCTTGCGAGGGAGTGGGCAGTTCTGCCGTCAGGGATCTGCAGATAGCGAATATTCGACTGGGCAAGACGAATCGGGAGGTCGTCAGCTCGACGTGCCTGAGTCGGATGACACATTCTTGGGTTCTTTTGAACCTATCGATCCATTGCTCGCCCTTGATTACGCTCAGGACATGCTCCAACCCGATATTAACAACCCTGCGGCCGGCTGAGGTGCGTACATGGGAAGCGACCTGGTAGGGGGGAAAACTGACTATCAACATGTTCTTAACTGCATCCAATGGTGATTTCGGTACAACCATTGACGATGTCTGCGATTAGACAAAGAATATCAAGGTAGGTGTCCATCCACCATCACGCATACTTTGGGAGGGCTATGGAATGCGTGAAGAGGAAGGTCAGTTCGAGGACGGAAGCGGCTCTGGCGTTAGAGTTCAATGCTTCACTTTTTCCCTAGATTTTATCGACGTATGTATCCACTTGGCGTTTGTCGAACAACGATATGAAATTAGCTATCGATTTGAGTATTGTACGCGACACGTGAGCGTGAGATGCTGCTGAATCGGTGGACATGTACATTTTAGGGCGGATGCTTTGCTACGTCTTTCTAAGCAGCATCCTACTTTCAATTGTGCCCGGGGGGCACAGAGAGAAGTCTAGTATAAGTAGTACGTGTAATATTTATATATCATTTATCTTATACTAATGATTTTTATAGGTTAACCACTTGCATTATAATTTTAATTATGCAGAAAATATATGGAAATTCTTACTACTGGCAGAACTATGTCCAGTAAAATCCATCGACACAAATAAACTTTTCAAGCATGGATGGCTGAACATGTGAGACATCGAATGACTTGGGAAATATAACTTGTGAACTTTAATTTTGTGCAAAATACTATTGTGTTGCATACCGGTCTAGCTCTAATGTAAAATTTTGTTACTGTGCATAGATTTGCAACATTCGATCTGAAGACTATAATGATGTTCTTCATAAACTAAGAGTCCTGGCTAATCAACCTAATAGAACGGTAAACAAATACAGTTATTATTTGATTAATGGATGCAAATTTTGTACAAAGTCTTATGGATTGGAGAAAACCACCATAAATTATGGTGTAGCTATCCATGGCAAGGAAGAAAATGAAGAGTCTAGTTACTATGGTATGATCAAACATATCATTGAATTTAATTAGGTAACAAGGGCTCTATCATATTGTTTAGGTGTGATTGGGTTAGTACATACTAGAGTGGCTGCAAGACAGATAAATTAGGAATCAAACTTGTAAACTTTAATCACATGACACACACATGGAAACAACTCACTAACGATCCATTCATTTATTCATGACAAGCTAGACAAGTATACTTTGTCTCTATGAGTGATGATACAGAAGGATGTCATGTTGTGAGTTCCTTTCCACTACGGGATGATTTTCAGTTAAGATGCCCTGATGAGGATATGGAGGATGGTGACATACCCATGATATCAACTTCTGATGATATTAATACTAATTTTTATCAACCTGACATTCCTGATGAGTCATGTCCACCTATTGGGGGATGATTTGCATGAGTAGCCTCAAAATATGTCGTTGAAAGAGGAAACATAACCATTAAGTTGAATGTTTTCATCTTCAAAACAAATCCACAATATTCAGTTGATATAACTGTTAAGTTCATAATATTACATTACCTTTGTGTATCCAGTGTGCGTAAGCAAAAGAAAATGGGGGCTATTTGATGAAAGATACCAACACAATTGAGCTACCAATAGTGGAAGATACATGTCTTGTTATGTCTGAGACACTTTCCTAGGTAGAAGTTGTGTGATCGATTTGTGTGTGTTTGTGGAACTGATAGCTAGCTATCTGTATTGCAATACTGGTATGTCATAGTTGTACGTGATGTGAACTTGTGATGTTATTTGAAAGCATCACGTGTGATTTTTATTACGATTTCCTATGAATTTTGGTAAATTAGCGGCACATTGGAAAAATATAGAAAAATCAGGCTAAATTGTTGTGCCTAAAAAATCATTTGGGACACTAAAAACTATGTCGTGCACATGCCACATAAGACGACACCATATTGCGCTGGCCACGCACAGCTGGAACGACACCTAGTCATTGGAGGCCTACAATGGGATGCAGCATTAATGCCTTGCTGCAACGTTAGCGCTTGATCGGTGGTTGACGATGTACCGAGCCAAACAAAACATTACGTAAAAAAATTTCCTGGCGCAGTAATTCCTGGCGGTTTTTTTGGCCGTGCTACCGCGAGCGTGACGACTATGCATGTGCCTTGGAATTTATAAGCGCCAGGTTCCGCGATACGTGTTGTATTGGTTTTATTTCTAGACCTTCCTTCATGTATTGTTTCATTAGATGAACCAGGACTCTCTTTAGCAGATCATGGAAGCCGCTTTACTTGATGAGTCAGTTGAGGATATTTTGGTTACTTCTAACCCAGTGCAAGCAATCATGAGATTCTCTATATGAAGAACACACCATGACTTACGTGATAGCCATATGCTTTTTTAGCTAGATCATTATCAAGCCAATTATCATGTATAGACACATGTGATATCTTGAAATATCTCAAAGATGATATTATATCTAGACATATATCAAGGTATGTGTTGAGTGATCCATCAAGGCATTGATATATTTTTAATAAAAGGTCTACCACCAATAATGAATCACCTTAAGCCTCGATGTGAGATGCCCTAGAACAACTAGAAACTCCAACCCGTATAACAATGTTTTATAGTCATCTTGATTGTTTGTGTAGTCAAATCCTAACTGGCAGTAGGATGCAAAGAGGATACCAGTAGGAGATATGTGTGTAACGCCGAGTCCCTAGTTGTTGTTACAAATTGATCTGTCGAAGTATAACTTCCATGATACCATAGAAACAATATGTAGGACTTCATCATGTTCCACTTCGACCTGATGACTAGTCATCTTATATTCCGTCTCTCATAAGTCATGATCGTAGGCTATCCACCCCAATCTCGAACAAGTAATGGTTAACCCCTTGGTCATGGACTAGGATTTGTGAGTCCTCTCTTATCCCCCTTGAATACATGAATGATTATCCAATGCAATATGTCGCTTACCACCTTCACACCATCACATACCCCAAGAGTAGTTTCCTATGTTATCCCGATGGTAAATGTTATATGGTCGACATTGACATAACACCAACATATGAAACTAATACATATACATGAACAAATTTATAGATCATCTTTATTTTAATTCATAACGTTGCTAGGGTTTCTCCATCTCCCCCAAAACAAGGTAAACTACCCACACATGGAGGCAATCAACATCATCATATAAATATTCATGGAGTACCAATAGATGGATGAATACTCATGTAAATCCACAACAATAGTTTAGGGAATACAATGAACGTAATGGAGATGACGGATTGGTGATGATGATAGAGCAGAAGGTGGTGATGATGAAGATGATGCCTAGGCCTCCAATGATCTTCATAGCAGTGAGGATCAGAGCCCCTATACAGGTTCCCCTTCTAGATCCCTTCCAAAAGTGAGGTTTATGTGAAGTTTGGTTTCTCTGAATCTCAGATCCCAGATCCTTCTACATAGGGTGAAATAATTTTACCAGGAAGCTTTGATGGCACATGGTAGGGGCGGGATAGGCTTGTAACAATGCTTGTTAAAGCGTTCGCCAGGTCCCTTCGAGTTGGATTTTCTTGCTAGGCACGTGGGTCAAAGTTTGAAGGGTATATACTGCCTCCCATTGTCATATTTATGCATAAAAATGAATGCTTGAATCAATTTTTCTATCAACTCCTTCATTTCTAGGATCTTGGTGAAATAAGCCTAAAATGTGTGCGCAAGCATGGTGAAAAACCAAAATTCCACCACTACTAGTGCAAAAACACAAGGTAAACATACTTCAAAAAGCACTCATCGGGGATGCAGGGCTTTGTGCGAAACAACTATTCAATGAAGCCACAAACATGAAAATCGGTAGCTTCATGAGTCATGGGCCTGGAGGATCGAATCAGCACCACCTGAGCAAGCAAGCGCAACCCCATTAACGAAGTGATTTGAGGTAATAGTCCACATGGGTGGAGCCCCAAGCAACTAAAAAGCACGCTTGGGTCCAATCCTAGATTTAAAATACTAGGATCTAATATCAGTGTCCTAGCCATGTTAAGTATGAGTGTACCCGGGCTAGATATATCCCCATCTGTAATCCGCTATAAGGCATTTGGGTTGAGTCCGCTGATCAATGAGACAGGTTGCTTTTGCAAATTGCTAGACTTCCATTCGTTCTTATTTGCTTCTTACATGCAATTACATTTTTGGCAAAGAACTATTTTCTAGCCAATGACACGAGCCTGGAATAGTCAAGTTGTCCCGCGGTGGGTGCATTTGATCCACTCTACGCAACGTATGTTGCACACCAGATTCGTTCTAGGAACTAAATTGTGATGACTTGCATGCTCGTGTCTAGGATGGAGAATGGAACCTTGGCTCTCTATTCAAGTGGTATGTATCTATTGCTTGCATGCTCTCGTATCGCGACGTGCGACATATCATGGTTCTTCGCACCCACCCACTAGGCAGAGGGGCATGACCTAGAGGAATAGAAGAAGCCTGTGGCCGAGAAGAAAAGGTTATGTTATGAGAAGTGAACTCTTAGTAGTAGAACAAGCAGGTTCCTAGGGAGACCCACACCCGGGAGGGACTCCTCCATGAAGAAGGTGCACGGGCAACCCATACCCCGAAAGAGACAAGCATCAAAGAACACAAGGTGGTGAACATCATACATCAACAAGCAAACACCAAATAAGTTTGTAGATCACAAGAGAAAACTTGAAGCATACTTCATCCTAAGGTATAGTACAATAGAATGTCTAGGTCATCTTCCTCACCTACCCCTAATCGCTACCATCGAGTGTGTGGGAATAGGGCGGCCACCATCATCTGCCTTCTCCATCCTCGTTGTTCGTGGTGAGGGTGTAGAACTAGCAGCGACAAAAGGGGGTCATCGAGCAACTTCACGGAGAACCATCCACGCTCATGGTAGCGGAACTTCAGGATGTCCCCCCACACATCATTGGTACCGTGTGCCGAAGTTGGACCCGCTGACCCAATGGTGCACCTGGCCGTTGACGTAGGTCAGCATGCCCACACTCTAGAAGGGCTAGTCATTAGTGGCCTCTAGCGAGGATGACCGTGGAAATCCCACATGAAGTAGTCATGGAGAATCACCCACATATTAAAGCTCGATGTCAGGATGATGAGGAATAAAAATTTGTGTAGGCGGAGATCCTCCTCCATCAGAGGTGTAGAGGAAGAGGGTGAGGGAAAGTGCCACCCCAGTCCTCGTGCAGCCTAGAGGAGTGTCTTGGGGTGGGGGAGACGAACACAAGGATTGGACACAACCCCTGCCTCGACCTTGATCATGGCCATATCCATGCCCATGCCCCCACCAGAAGAGGAGGTTGTGTAGCACAAAACTACTACTATGGCACAATCTAAATATATTTGAGGTGGATTTGGGGTAGGAAGAGAAGAACACGATGAACTCACGAGGGGAGTCGAATATACAAACACATATCACACCCAAATCCGATTTTCTCTCTTTGGCCCTAACAACCAACCCAATATAATCTACTTGGAAGAGTCACAACGGTAAAGATATAATCCTAGATAGAGACACAAAGGGAGAGATCAATGCAATAGAGTGCACAATAGCAAAGATCAAAATACTTGAGGAGTGCCTTGTACATCTCTTAGATTAAATCTGGAGGTTGGGAGGATTGAGAGCAAAGCTCTATATCATCATATTAGATTTGTATAGGGTTTCTATATGAGATGGGGGCCTATATATAGCTAGCCATGAGGCAGGGGTAGTTTAGGCATACATGAAGGAATACATGGGCTAAGTACTAGATCCAAGGTGCATAGGCTCAGTCATAGGCCGGAGAATCTGGTGTCGTTGGCCGGAGACTCTAAGGTGGACGAAGACTCTTGTGTTGTCTCTAGGGAGGACTCTAGGGTGGCTCTAGGAGCTTCTGATGTTCTGGCAAAATTCTGTTCTAGATTCCTTGGGTCGAAGACACGTGGTAGCTAGTCGGAGACTCCGAGGTACCTAGAGCGGAGACTCTAGTCTGGTAGGGGTGGAGACTCTTGTCTGGCAGGGGCAGAGACTCCGGTCATAGAGCTGCTGATTCTTGTGCCTTCTCCTCCATGGTACCATGACATCATCTTGAGACCTCAGGCTTCCTCCCCTGCTTTCGTACTGTAATACCTCGGAGCTTACGCTCTAAGCTCAAGCCTGGATGAACCAAAAGTGGACAGCATGTACTACCGTGGGGCCGTGCAGCCACACATAGTAGGACCACCTCGTGGAGCAGGGCACGGTACCGGCCAACCATCCTACCCACCTTTTAGAACATTGGGACTAGAGCGAGCGGCGTAATCGACAGGTAAAGCGATCAAAACATACACAATGAGTATGTATGTCAGCGACATACAATAGACATTAGAGCCACACCATCTAAAACACTAGAAACAGAAATTAATCAATGCCATACGGCAAGATCTGTAATACCTCGGACATTACGCTCTAAGTTCAAGCCTGGACAAACCAAAAGTGGACAAGGGATTCTACCACGGAGGCCCAAGGCCACCCACGTGTAGGCCCGTCGAAGCGGAGTAGGGCACGATACCGGCCTACCCCTTACCCACTTTCAAGAACATCGGGACAAGCGAGCAGCGTAAGCGACAAATAACATGACCACGACATACACAAATGAGCATGTATGTCTGCAACGTACAATAGACATCAGAGTCACACCATCTAGAAAACATAGAAACAGAAATATTCAACGCCATACGACAAGATCCAAATATCCTAGATAGAAATAATAGTTTAGAATATCTCCTCATACATCACGCAACCGAGTATCAAGCAGAAGTGGAATACAATATTCAAGTATGGATAAGAAGCAAATCAGCATAAGACGCCCTGATAATAAGCACATCCCACCCACAGATATCATGGATCTCCATCCCCGGAATCTCTACACCTGATAGTCATTGCCACCATCATCAGTCTCTTCGACCTAGTAGCCTTCCTAGGAGTATACCTGTCCATCTGAACCAAATATTTATCGTGTGAGACCCTAGGGGTGCTCAGCAAGTCTTAATGAATCTAAAGGGAACAACCTAGGGTGACGCAATGACAGTGAAAGATAATATCTACAAGTGCTATAGAGACACGCTACGCACCCGTCCAACCAGAGATGGACGTATGCTCATTAATTAATACCAACAGTTATATAAGCAACGTAATTTAACCTTGCTCGTCCTCCTTCTCGCTTACCGACGAGAAGGCGGGAGAACATCCCATCCATCGGCAATTTTATTAACCATTCCATGGGCTTTGTACTATTTACTAGTCATGTCTTAGTCAGATTAAAGATGGTACCTTAGTTATACTTGTCTATGATCGAGAAACTGTGCTCCAAGTCGTCCATAACCACGGACACAGCTTTTAAAAAGATTTACCCTGCAGGGGTGCACAAATAGCAACACACACACGATCAACCTCGGGAAGAACCAAATAAAACGCAACGAGGGCTCACGATAATACATTCACAAGATTCATAAATCATTTCAGGGGCCACCCCAATAAGCTACCCTCAACGAAGTTGGCCGGCTCCGAGACGAACCCAGCGTTTGCGACAATGGCAGTAAACGACTGGGAACCCGCAAATCTGATTGGGCTTGTCGATACCGCGTAAACATTCCGCGTTCTTAAATAGTATAGGTGCTCCACGCAGAATCGTAAATAAAGCAGTAAAGCATGTCATAAGTATATGATAGTAATAAAGCCCCAAACTAGTTTGTGGCCCCAATGAATAAAGTGTGAATCAACCTCAGGCAAAGGGGGATCCATAGGGTCTCCCGTATGTTGATAGTGCGAATATTCAAGGAATAGGAATCAAGTACTCGGGATCCTACAGGACACAAGTGAGCTTAAAGAACCAAATATCAGATAATGCTCACCGATGCCTCTTTCAATAGTTCTCTACTCATATTAAGTTGTTTAGGTACCTCATTATCCAAATACTCGCACAAATCTGACACATGCAATTCTACGACTCGCATGGCTCAAACAACTCCTGGAGTAATGACTCATGGGATGGAGGTATAAGCTTTGGTGGGGTTTAAAAGTAAAGGCTATGCAATACTTGGGATTCAATTTAATGCAATCGCGACTCAATGATGCAAGAGTAAGATAGAAGCATAGGTACTATATGTATGTAAGCATGGGGAATTGCTTTCCTCACAGTTCTGTTGCCGAATAGGAAGGATCTGGGTAATACTCCTGAGGCTCCTAGTATTCTCCTTGCTTAGTGTCTATCCAGATAAAAACCAAACATACAAGGGCCAAAATAAATACATGGAGCGATCACATAAATCATATGCAACAAGCAAACAACTATGCCATGATGGAATGATGCACAATTTACATCGCATAGCATATCATGGCATGGGTGAGGTGTGGGGGTACAAGAACAAAGCATTTTATTAAGTTTTTAGTCATGTTTTGCTTCCATAACATTGCTGTATACTTAATAATTATATGATGCATGCTTAAATTCATATCATGGAATGCATATTTAGAACGGGCTCGTCGCGCTGAGCGATTTAGACATATTATTTGTCGATTTTGGAATTATGGAGTTAAAGTTATGAATTTATTAAGAAAAGACAATTATTGGCACTTAAATAATTTCAAAATTTTGAATTGCTCAAAAGTTGTTTTAAACAACATACTCATATTCCTCATGTTTTCCTAATTCAAAACATATATTACTTTTTATGTTCGGAGTTGCCAAATAGAAAATATGATTTAATTCACCTTTACTTAAAGCAAAATAGTCAGAAGCCAAATATTCATGCATATAGGATAATCCAATTCCAAATTATAGACTATATTTGAATTTATTAAACAATTACATACATCTTATGTATTCAGAACATTTGATTTGGACTGTGTCTAAAAGTTATACATAGATGTTGAAGTGGTGCTAGTGCAACTGAACCTAAAAGTAAGGAAAAAAGGGCCACGGTTGTTTCTCTCCTTTGTTTGAATTCCAAACTCATAAACCACCTTTTAAAATGAAAGGAACATAAAAGAGATATAGGATAAGCATTGTGCATGGGTCATACATGTGTATTAAGTGACACCACTAGTTGTGAAAACAACTATAATGCATATATGGGCATTCATTCCATACATGCGTTCGAATTACTTGAATTATGGCCCCACAAATAACAAGCTTGCTTCCCACATAGAATAGATGAAAGTAATCATATATGAATATAAATGGCCCATGCTAGTGTATGTACCCCACTAATGATTGTATAGCCACATATATATTCATACATGAACATAAATTCAAATGGAACCCATATGGAAGCTAGAGAAACATTCCTATTCACATAACATGCAAAGGTGGCCATGTGGCTCCACATATTTAATATTGTTAAAAAAATATGGATCATATATGGGATCATGTAGAAATAGGAGTGGATCCACCCCAACACATATGAGCTAGATTTAAATACCAATAGAGATACAATGGCTCATATATAATTAGGATGGTGGAATTATAGGGTGATGTCAAAGAAAGGTGGTGGAGTTAAGAAAAGATATGCCCTCAAATCAACCTGGGCATCAAGCATTTATCAAAAACCAAATATAATGTACCAAGTGGCAACTATAGTATATCATGCATATGGGTTAAGAACCAAAAAGAGGGGTTTTATATGATGCTCAAATGCAAGGTGGCATGGTGACATGAGCATGATATAATGATGATGCAACAATACATGTACGAAGTAGCATTTTTATTAATAAACCATGTAGCATTACAGATCTTAGACAGATGGGATGCTACAACTCTTCCCCCCTAAACAGGAATCTCGCCCCGAGATTCTAGGAAGAAGAAGACTCAAAGAGAATATGGTACTCAGAACGGAGGTCGTCCTCATGCTCCCAAGTGGCTTCATCAAAAGAATGGTGCGACCACTGCACCTTGCAGAACTTGATAGACTTGTTGCGAGTCTTCCGTTCTGCGACTTCAAGAATTTTGACAGGGTGTTCTTTATAGCAGAGATCTTCTTGGAGATTGATGAGCTCATGATCCACGGTCCTGCCGGGATCTTGGAAGCACTTCTTGAGTTGAGAGATGTGGAATACATCATGAACCTTGAGTTGCTCAGGAAGCTCGAGAGCATAAGCCACTTCTCCTCTTTTGCCACGGATTTTGAAAGGACCGGTGTATCTAGGCGCAACCTTGCCTTTGATACCAAAGCGATGAGTGCCTCTCATGGGAGTGACACGAAGGTAAACAAGATCACCAGGGACATACTCCATGTCCATGTGTTTCCTGTCATAGTTTATTTTCTGATGACTCGGAGCAACTTTCAAGTTCTCAAGAATGATAAGAACTTTCTCTTATTCTTGAGTGACAATGTCAGGGACAAAGAATTTTCTTCCACCTACCCCTGACCAACCAATCAGAGTTCGGCACTTGCGACCATAGAGGACCTCAAAGGGTGCCATCCGGAGACTCTTCTGATAGCTGTTATTGTAAGAGAATTCAGCATATCGAAGGCACTCTTCCCACCTCATGCCGAAAGAAATGACGCAAGCGCGGAGCATATCTTCTAGAATCTGATTGGTCCTTTCAACTTGCCCTTGCGATTGAGGGTGGTATGTTGTGCTGAAGTTTAGCTTTGTTCCCAAGCCTTGTTGGAAACTTTCCCAGTACTTGGAGGTAAATATACTCCCACGGTCTGAGCTAATTACAGGAGGAACCCCATATAGAGAGACAATTATGTTGATATAGAGCTCGGCCAACTACCTACCAGAAATTGTTTCCTTGACTAGAAAGAAGTGAGCCACTTTTGAGAGACTATAAATGACAACAAAGATTGCATTGTTGCCTTTTGCGGCCTTGGAAAGCAAGTTATGAAGTCCATCTCTACTTTCTCCCATTTCCATTCTGGAGGCTTCAAAGGTTGAAGAAGACCAGAAGGTTTTTGATGAACAACTTTCACTCTACGGCAGACATCACACTCAGAGACATACTTGGCACAATATCGTTTCAATCCAGGCCACCAATATTGTGTTTTCAGGTCCATGCACATCTTATTGCTGCCAGGGTGGATAGAAAGAACAGAATCATGAGCTTCTTTAAGAACTTGCTCTCTCAAACCTAGATACTTCGGAACAAACATCCGGTGCTTAAAGAATAGAGTGCCTTGGTCGTCAAGGTGGAAAGGTTCATACTTTAGAAGATGAATCTTGGAGATGATGTTTTTAGTGTAAGGATCACCAAGTTGGATGGAGCGAACCTTTTCTTCCAAGAGAGGGGTAGCTATCAAGTTATGAAGATATCCCTGAGGTACAAGCTCGAGGTTGAGTTGATGGAATTCCCCGCACAAGAGAGGTTGTTCTTCCACCATGAGGTTGTTCACATATGCCTTACGACTGAGGGCATCGACCATCACATTTGCTTTGCCTGGAGTGTAGTTGATCGAAAGATCAAAGTTGTTGATGGTTTCAATCCATCTCCTCTGGCGAAGGTTCAGGTCCGACTGAGTGAAGATATATTTCATACTTTTGTGGTTAGAAAAGATCTCACAATGGTTTCCAAGCAAGTAGTGCCTCCATACTTTCAGAGCAAAGACAACCGCTGCAAGTGCAAGATCATGTGTTGGATAGTTGAGCTCATGAGTTTTCAACTGACGGGAAGCATAAGCAATGACTTGCTTGTCTTGCAAGAGGACCACACCAAGTCCTTGGAGAGAGGCATCACAAAAGATCTAGAACAGTTTTGATGTATCAGGAGGAATCAAGACAAGTGTGGAGGTAAGCTTTTCCTTGAGAGTTTCAAAGCTTGCTTGACACGCCGGTGACCAAAGAAATCTCTTGCCTTTCTTGAGGAGATCGGTAAGAGGCTTAGCAAGTTTTGATAAGTTCTGAATGAACCAACAATAGTAACTAGCCAATCCAAGAAAACTCCGGACTTCTTTGACATTTTTGGGAGGAAGCCACTCAACAATTGTCCGAACGGTTTCTGGGTTGACGACAATGCCCTTAGCAGAAATGACGTGCCCCAGATAGGCGACTTTAGGAAGCCAAAATTCACACTTTGAGAACTTTGCATTAGGCAGTGCTCACGAAGCTTGGTAAGAACACAACAGAGATGGTCCGCATGCTCTTATTTCGTCTTGGAATAGACCAGAATATCATCAAGATAGACCACCACGAATTTATCAAGATACTCCATGAAAACTGAGTTCATAAGCCTTGAGAATGTAGCGGGAGCATTGGTGAGGCCAAAGGACATGACCGAGTACTCGTACATGCCATAGCAAGTGGTGAAAGTTGTTTTAGGGACATATTCCTTGCAAATCTTGATTTGATGATAACCACTTCTCAAGTCAAGCTTGGAGAATACCACTGCTCCTACAAGATGATCAAAGAGTTCATTGATCCGCGAAGGGGATATTTATTCTTGATGGTTTTAGCATTGAGAGCTCGGTAGTCAACCCAAAGTCGACCAGTCCGGTCTCGCTTCTTCACAAAGATTGTTGGGCTGCCCCAAGAGGAAGTGCTATGCTGAATGAAACACAACTTTTCTTGTTCATCAAGCTACCGTTTGAGTTCGGCAAACTCTACAGGACCCATTTTATAAGGCCGCTTGGAGATAGGAGCGGTTCCAGGTTCAAGATCAATCACAAACTCGACCTCTTGGTCAGGAGGCATGCCTGGTAGCTCTTCTAGAAAAACATCTGGAAACTCACAGACCACAGGAACATTTTGCAAGGCTTCCATAACATCAATGTTTTGGATACCCAAAGAGTAGAGCTGAATAGAAGGAGTTTGCCTTGGAGAATAGACTATATGGCCTTTAGGAATTTTCAAAGAAACCGAATGTTCAGCACAATCAATCATAGCTTTATTTGCAGCCAACCAATCCATGCCCAAAATGACATCAATATCTGAGTTGCCCAGAATAATCAAAGAGGTTGGAAAGGAAGAATCCCCAATTTGAACCTGATTGTCATAACTGATCTTGGAAGTTAACATGCTTGCCCCGAGAGAAAGAACCATCATCTTTTTAGGTAACGAATCAGATGACAACCCATTCTCTTGAGCAAACTTGAAGGATACAAATGAATGCGATGCTCCAGAATCAAATAAAACTCATGCAAGGACTAAGTTAACAGGAAGCGTACCCATCACAACTCTAGGATCATGCTCCGCTTGAACAATGTTGATGTTGTTGGCGCGAGCAACAGTGGACCCAGGCTTAGTGTTGATGTTGAGAGCCTGTGGTGTAGGTGCGCGAGGAGCAGTTGTCGAAGCAGGTCTTGGAGGTGGAGGAGTGTAACACCCTCAGAATCGACCCTATGCAAGTTTTAGCGAAACCCGCCAAACCCGCATAGAAACGATTCAAAGGTGCCCACCAGGCACTTTCGTGCGGGTGGAAAACGAAGTAATAACATTACACAACAGTCCTCGATGGGACCCACAGAACAGATATAAACAACAGCGACTCAAAGAGCCAAGAATACAGATATAATATACAAAGATCCAAATCACCTTGAAAATGATAGAGCGTCCAGCTACGGACAAGATGCAAATGGGGCTAAGAGCCCTGAAGAATAACCAATGGCGTCCATAACCCTGCCCAGGCCAAACCGGAAGGGTAACCCTGCTAACGACGTCGATCTCAAAACCTGCTTAAACAAAAGGGGTGCCGACAAAGGGCAAAGGAAAAAGAGAGAGCGGTCAGTACTGAGGCCAGTACACGGCGAGGCTAGAATTCGGCGGTCCTCGCCTACATAGGTATGGTGGACTGAAGCGGCAGCGGCAGCATGCACTAAACAACCTATAGAGACTCGATACAACTGTCGACGATCAGAGAGGGGTGAGAAAGACCTATTCGGAACCAACCTGATACTACCACCAAACATACCCATCCTGGTGTTTCCCCCTCGAGACCAAACGAGGAAGTCAACCGAGGAACTCACACCGTTGGCAGTTTTATTTATTCGGTTATCGTTGCAGCAATTACTAGTCAAGTATAGATAGTCATCCTGATATAATAAGCAGTGGGCAATTTTAGTTAACCATTCCGTTGTAGTTGCGACACTTACTAGTCAAATACAATTAGCATGAGATATCCCAAAAACCCAGCAGTTGTTGGTACTTTTATTTAGCCATTCCGTTGTAGTTGCAATACTTACTAGTCAGGTACAATGGTCGCAAGCGACCACCCAAACAAGCAATTGTTGGCAATTTTATTTAGCCATTCCATTATAGTGAAGCTGATTACTAGTCATTATAAAGTCAAATTTATAGCACTACTTTAGTTATAGTTGTCTATGATCGAGATACTGTGCTCCAAGTCGTCCATAACCATGACACGGCTTTCAGAAAGTTTTACCCTGCAGGGGTGCACAAATAGCAACACACACTCGATATGCCTCGGAAAAACCAAATCAAAACCCAACGAGACAGTCACGACAAAGCAATTACAGGATTCAGAAATATTTCAGGGGGCCACCCCATTAAGCTACCCGCAATGAAGTTAGCTGACTCCGAGACGGACTCAAGGTTTGCGCCAATGGTCAGAACGATGCAGATCCCAAACTGGACTGTCGATACCGCGAAAACACTCCGCTTCCTAAACAAAGACAGCGTGCTCCTCACAATCGTAAATAAAGCAGTAAAGCATGGCATAAGTACAGGATAGTAAATAAAACCTCAAACTAGTTGTGGCCCCAAGAAATAAGAATGAATCAAGCTCTGGCTCAGGGGGGTCCATAAGCCTCCCGGATGTGGATAGCGCGAATAATCAAGGAACAGGTATCAAGCACTCGGGGTCCTACGGGACACAAGTATGCTCGAAACCAAATATTATCTATCACCCACCGATGCCTCTGCTTATTTCAATTTTAGTTGTTAAACAGGAATTAAAGTGAGCGATAAGTAAAACTATGATCATGTCCAACATCAACATGCGGCAATACGTCAACAACTGTGGCACTTGACGACACGCAACAGCACTTGAGCAAGCGACTTCACGACGCAAGTCCAACTATCTACCGAACAATGTAATAGGGTGTGTCCAAGGCAATATAGGGCTGCAAGGGATATCACGGCACGGAAAACTAAAGCATCGCAACACGTATAGCAATAGATCAACAGGAGGGAATAAATACTATAAAAGTAAGATAGGTAGAAAGGGGAAGATGCTCGCCTGAAAACATTGTCGAAGGTTCAACCGAAGATCGGGTCGACACTCGCATCAACTCAACGGCCTTATCCGCGAAGAACCAAAACACTAGAACAAACACCGAATGCAATATTTAATACGATGGCGAAAGATCCGGCATGATGCATATATGATGTATGGCATGGCAGAGGTGCGATGCAATTAGGCAATATTAAGCGGAACCAGGGTCCCGACAATTATTTAGGTGGTTCATGTTATTTATCTACCCCGCAATTTAAATGTTGTCTCAACAAGGCAAAATAAGTTACCGGTTCGCTACACCAATTTAAATGAGGCCAATATGAGACTAGATTTGCCCGCATATGGGTCCCATATTTAATTAGAGGTGAATCGGCATAAGGCCCCCAAACCACACAAATATGCATGCGAGTATGCTCATTTAAGATGCAACAATTTGATATTATATTTATAAAATAGGGCTCGAGAAAAGGGGTCACACATTAGGGTTCGGCAGATCTTGGGGTTCCGGGGTTCGGGGTCGGTCTCAGGGTCCAGGGTTCGACGGGGTTCGGCCTCGGCGGGTTCGTTCTCGGACTCCGGGGTTAGGGTCTTCGGATCGGGGTAGTAGATCTTGTCGCATCCGCGCCTTCCACGGATCGGTCTCCGGGTTCGGGGTCTCGTTCCATGAAGAAGTACTTGGCCGCGTCGGGGCACATTGGGTCCGCCTGGTCGATGTCGTTCTTGTCGTCGCAGAACTCGCCGGGTCCGGCGGATTCCGTGAGGCGATCTTGCCGCTCCGTGCTGAAGTCCTTGAGGTTTCCTCCCTGTTCACCGGTGGCGAACTTGGAAACGGCGCCAGGGTTCGGGGTGTCGAGGCTTGGGCTCCGGGGCGGGGAAGAAGCGCTTGGCATTCCGAGACGGCGTTGTTCGATCATCGGATCCGAGGAGGGCACTTGTGGTTCGGGCTCCAAGGGTCCGTGGCGAGCTTGTTCGGCGCCGGTGGCCTCCTGACTACCTTGGCGGCGAACCTCGTCACGGCTTCCACGCAGATGAGGTCGACGCCACTGGAGGCTGCAAGGAAAAGGCCGACGAGGTGCGGGCGCTAGGCGTCGGGGAGGAGGACGGGCGACGGCCGGAGCGCGGGCCGGCGGGGAAGGCTGCAGGCGAGCGGGTCTGGGGAGACGGACGGGGAGGACTCGTGCCGGGGCGAGCGCGGGCTCGAAGCAGAGCGGCGGGCCGGCGAGCTCGGAGCAGAGGCGGGGCGGACGGAGCCGGCGCGCGGTGGCCGGAGGGAGACGTGCGGAAGGGCCGGCGAGCGGCGGGGCGGAGCCGGGGGCGCGCGGGACAGAGGGCCGATGGAGGGGATGGTCGCGGTGGCGGGGAGGACGCGCTGGCGGCGGGGCCTGCTGGGGAGGTCCTCGGGGCGGGGGCGGAGGACGCCGTGGCGGCCGCTGCTGGGGCGGCGAGCACGGGGAGGTCGAGGTGCAGGCGGCGACGGCGGAGGAGGGGCTGCCGGCGGGGCGAGCGGGCGCGGCAGAGGCGGGCAGTGGTCTGGGCGGCGGGGCGACGAGCACGGGATGTGGTCGTGGAAGGGCTCCGGCGAGGGAGGAGGCTCGGCGGCGCTGGCTGGAAAGGCTGGCTGGGGTGGGCTGCGCGTGGAAGACGCGGGCGCCAGGCGGGTCCCGCGGTGGGCCACAGGCGGGGGATGGGGAGGCTGGCGCTGCGGGTCTGCTGGCAGGTGGGGACCCGCGGTGAGTGGCTGTGTGTGTGCTGGCGCGTGGAGTGAGTTGTGTGGGCAGGTGGAGAGAGGGCTGGGTGAGGTGTCAGCATGTGAGTGGGTAAGGGAGAGGGACTTGGTGAGGTGGCACGATCTGAGTGGTCGAGGTGATGTGGCCAGAGGGATGGGTAAATAGGATGGGTAGCTTTAGGATTTAGGTGTACCGGTTGGTTGGACCGATTAAATCCCTGGGGTGGTCGTTCGGGTCGGTTCGGCCCGTTCGACTGCCCCACTAAAAATAATTAACTATTTTATTTATTTCAAACATGGCTTTTGCAAACCGATAGCAGACAAAACAAAATAATCCGGAGACCCGGTTTTGGCGTTTGAATAAAGACGATGCGTTTAGAAAACAAATTAGGTTTTCCCGAAAATAGTTTTATGCAAGCAAATGCAAGATGATGACGATGCTCAAATGCAATGTGGCATGATGATATGAGCATGCGGTCATGATGATGCAATGCACGAAAATCAACGCGATTTTCTAGTAGTGGTTTTGCGGGATGCCACAATTCGACACCACTAACAATGGATCTCGCCCTCGAGATCCGCCTCATGGTACCGGAAAGAAGGTCGGTGATCTGCGTCTTCTCGCTTCGTGTAGATCCTCGCGACACCACTAACAAGAGGTTGTTGTCCGCGATCGTCGAGAGAACACTCCGGGAACAAAAGGTCGAAGGTAGAGGTATTCACAAATAAAGCCACCTCTAACTTCCATGGACGGAGTAAAACCGCTGGATCCACTGATTCGACGTACAAGAGCGAATGATAAGAGTAGTCGGATGGTGATCAGTCCATCGCGCACCCAAACCATTACTCCGCACACGAATAGGCGGATTATGCAACCAACTCGAATTAGATCAAGATCTCGACAAGCGAGATTCGAAACAAAGGAGTGATGCGACTCGATCGGATCTGGCGAGATGATGTCGTCGCCGGAAAACACGGAAGGCTCAAACAAGGAACAAAGAATGGTATCGTAGTAGACGGATTCCTCAGGCAACTTGAACACCGGATGGTAGAACACCGTTATCAAAGAAGGAAGCGAAACCCTGAAGGCACGACGGAAACCCAACCACGAGAAATCCTGGACTCGAAGAGAGAGAGAAGAGAGCGGATTCAAAACACGTCGAGATAAGAGGAGAATAGCAAAGGGGTAAGGAGTAAAATCAGACCTAATCAGAACTATCCAACCGTTTTTGCAGAAATAGTTTTGACGCTCTACTTCGGCCGTTAGCTCGGTTATCCTACAGGCTGGACTTGTGGGGTATCGCAACTGCTGAGCTCTGATACCACTCAGAACACCTCAGATCGACCCTATGCAAGTTTTAGCGAAACCCGCCAAACCCGCATAGAAACGATTCAAAGGTGCCCACCAGCACTTTCGCAAGGGTGGAAAACGAAGTAATAACATTACACAACAGTCCTCGATGGGACCCACGTAATGAGATATAAACAACGGACTCAAAGAGCCAAGAATACAGATATAATATACAAAGATCCAAATCACCTTGAAAATGATAGAGCGTCCAGCTACGGACAAGATGCAAATGGGGCTAAGAGCCCTGAAGAATAACCAATGGCGTCCATAACCCTGCCCAGGCCAAACCGGAAGGGTAACCCTGCTAACGACGTCGATCTCAAAACCTGCTTAAACAAAAGGGGTGCCGACAAAGGGCAAAGGAAAAAGAGAGAGCGGTCAAGCGACGATGCACGGCGAGGCTAGAATTGGCGGTCCTCGCCACATAGGTATGGTGGATCTGGCGGCAAAGATGCACTAAACAACCTATAGAGACTCGATACAACTGTCGACGATCAGAGAGGGGTGAGAAAGACCTATTCGGAACCAACCTGATACTACCACCAAACATACCCATCCTGGTGTTTCCCCCTCGAGACCAAACGAGGAAGTCAACCGAGGAACTCACACCGTTGGCAGTTTTATTTATTCGGTTATCGTTGCAGCAATTACTAGTCAAGTATAGATAGTCATCCTGATATAATAAGCAGTGGGCAATTTTAGTTAACCATTCCGTTGTAGTTGCGACACTTACTAGTCAAATACAATTAGCATGAGATATCCCAAAAACCCAGCAGTTGTTGGTACTTTTATTTAGCCATTCCGTTGTAGTTGCAATACTTACTAGTCAGGTACAATGGTCGCAAGCGACCACCCAAACAAGCAATTGTTGGCAATTTTATTTAGCCATTCCATTATAGTGAAGCTGATTACTAGTCATTATAAAGTCAAATTTATAGCACTACTTTAGTTATAGTTGTCTATGATCGAGAATCTTGTGCTCCAAGTCGTCCATAATCATGGACACGGCTTTGAAAGTTTTACCGCAGGGTGCACAAATAGCAACACACACCGATATGCCTCGAAAAACCAAATCAAAACCCAACGAGGCAGTCACGACAAAGCAATTACAGGATTCAAATATTTCAGGGGCCACCCATTAAGCTACCATAGCGAAGTTAGTGACTCGAGACGGACTCAAGGTTTGCGCCAATGGTACGAACGACATGAGATCCCAAAACTGGAATTGTCGATACATGAAAACACTCCGCTTCCTAAACGTACAGCGTGCTCCTCACACAATCGTAAATAAAGCAGTAAAGCATGGCATAAGTACAGGATAGTAAATAAAACCTCAAACTAGTTGTGGCCCCAAGAAATAAGAATGAATCAAGCTCGCTGGGGGTCCATAAGCCTCCGGATGTGGATAGCGAATAATCAAGGAACAGGTATCAAGCACTCGGGGTCCTACGGGACACAAGTGGGCGTTCGGAAACCAAATATTATCTATCACCCACCGATGCCTCTGCTTATTTCAATTTTAGTTGTTAAACAGGAATTAAAGTGAGCGATAAGTAAAACTATGATCATGTCCAACATCAACATGCGGCAATACGTCAACAACTGTGGCACTTGACGACACGCAACAGCACTTGAGCAAGCGACTACGACGCGCAAGTCCAACTATCTACCGAACAACAGGTAATAGGGTGTGTCCAAGGCAATATAGGGCTGCAAGGGATATCACGGGTACGGAAAACTAAAGCATCGCAACACAGATAGCAATAGATCAACAGGAGGGAATAAATACTATAAAAGTAAGATAGGTAGAAAGGGGAAGATGCTCGCCTGAAAACATTGTCGAAGGTTCAACCGAAGATCGGGTCGACACTCGCATCAACTCAACGGCCTTATCCGCGAAGAACCAAAACACTAGAACAAACACCGAATGCAATATTTAATACGATGGCGAAAGATCCGGCATGATGCATATATGATGTATGGCATGGCAGAGGTGCGATGCAATTAGGCAATATTAAGCGGAACCAGGGTCCCGACAATTATTTAGGTGGTTCATGTTATTTATCTACCCCGCAATTTAAATGTTGTCTCAACAAGGCAAAATAAGTTACCGGTTCGCTACACCAATTTAAATGAGGCCAATATGAGACTAGATTTGCCCGCATATGGGTCCCATATTTAATTAGAGGTGAATCGGCATAAGGCCCCCAAACCACACAAATATGCATGCGAGTATGCTCATTTAAGATGCAACAATTTGATATTATATTTATAAAATAGGGCTCGAGAAAAGGGGTCACACATTAGGGTTCGGCAGATCTTGGGGTTCCGGGGTTCGGGGTCGGTCTCAGGGTCCAGGGTTCGACGGGGTTCGGCCTCGGCGGGTTCGTTCTCGGACTCCGGGGTTAGGGTCTTCGGATCGGGGTAGTAGATCTTGTCGCATCCGCGGCCTTCGGGTACGGGATCGGTCTCCGGGTTCGGGGGTCTCGGCGTTCCATGAAGAAGTACTTGGCCTGGCGTCGGGGCACATTGGGTCCGCCCTGGTCGATGTCGTTCTTGTCGTCGCGCAGAACTCGTCGGGTCCGCGCTTCGGATTCCGTGAGGCGATCTTGCCGCCTGCGAAGTCCTTGAGGTTTCTCCTGTTCACCGGTGGCGAACTTGGAAACGGGCGCCAGGTTCGGTGTCGAGGCTTGGGCTCCGGGCGGGAAGAAGCGCTGGCATTCGAGACGGCGTTGTTCGATCATCGGATCCGAGGAGGGCACTTGTGGTTCGGGCTCCAAGGGTCCGTGGCGAGCTTGTTCGCGCCGGTGGCCTCTCGACTACCTTGGCGGCGAACCTCGCCACGGCTTCCACGAGATGAGGTCGACGCCATGGAGGCTGCAAGGAAAAGGCCGACGAGGTGCGGGCGCTAGGCGTCGGGGAGGAGGAAGGGGGACGGCCGGGCGGCGGGAAGGGAAGGCAGCGGGTCTGGGAGACGGACGGGAGGACTCGTCCGGGCGAAAGGCTTTCAAGCAAGCGCGGCCGGGCGAAGCTTCGGAGCAGAGGCGGGACGGAGCGCGCGCTGTGGCCGGAGGGAGACGTCTGGAAGGGCGAAAGCGCGGCGGAGCCGGGAGCGCGGGACAGAGGGCCGATGGAGGGGATGGTCGCGGTGGCGGGAGGACGGCCATGGCGGGCCTTGGGAGGTCTCGGGCGGGCGGAGGAGCCCGGGCGGCTGGGCTGGCGGCAGCACGGGAGGTCGAGTGCAAGCGGCGGCGGAGAGGAGGCTGCTGGCGAAGCGGCGGCGTGAGGCGGCGCTGCGGGTCTGGCGGCGGGGCGACGAGCACGGGGACAGGGTCGCGCGCGGGAAGGGCTCCGGCGAGGGAGGAGGCTCGCTGGCGGCGCGGGGCTCGCGAGCGCGCTGGGGTGGGCTGCGCGTGGAAGACGCGGGCGCCAGGCGGGTCCCGCGGTGGGCCACAGGCGGGGGATGGGGAGGCTGGCGCTGCGGGTCTGCTGGCAGGTGGGGACCCGCGGTGAGTGGCTGTGTGTGTGCTGGCGCGTGGAGTGAGTTGTGTGGGCAGGTGGAGAGAGGGCTGGGTGAGGTGTCAGCATGTGAGTGGGTAAGGGAGAGGGACTTGGTGAGGTGGCACGATCTGAGTGGTCGAGGTGATGTGGCCAGAGGGATGGGTAGATAGGATGGGTAGCTTTAGGATTTAGGTGTACCGGTTGGTTGGACCGATTAAATCCCTGGGGTGGTCGTTCGGGTCGGTTCGGCCCGTTCGACTGCCCCACTAAAAATAATTAACTATTTTATTTATTTCAAACATGGCTTTTGCAAACCGATAGCAGACAAAACAAAATAATCCGGAGACCCGGTTTTGGCGTTTGAATAAAGACGATGCGTTTAGAAAACAAATTAGGTTTTCCCGAAAATAGTTTTATGCAAGCAAATGCAAGATGATGACGATGCTCAAATGCAATGTGGCATGATGATATGAGCATGCGGTCATGATGATGCAATGCACGAAAATCAACGCGATTTTCTAGTAGTGGTTTTGCGGGATGCCACAAGGAGGAAGAGCCTTGTTGTTCATAGGACAGTTCCACTGCTGGTGTCTAGTGTTCCCACACGAGAAACAAGCACCACTCGGACGAGGAGTAGAGTATCCTGGAACTCCACCATACGGTGCCCTAGGGTAGTTGTGGTTGTAGACCCTTGGAGCGGCGTGGTAAGGGTATGGTGGCCTTGGCGGGAAAGTTGACGATCTTGGCGGAGCAGTGAGTGGAGGTGCGGTACTAGGGACCCACACACGACGCTTAGAAGGAGCAGCCACTGCTGAAGAACCACTATTGTCACGGCTGTGCTTATTGGAATCATCATATGCCTGCTTACTTGCCTCTTCTTGGATAGTTATTTGTTGAATCTTGAGCAACGAGTTTGGAGTGGCATGAGTGATAGCATATTTGATTGAAGCATTTAGCCCTTGACGGAACCTCTTCTATCTTTTATTATCATCAGAAACCTCATCACCCCCATAGCGAGATAAGTTTGCAAAGTTCTTGATGTAGGTGCTGACATTGTCGCTTCCTTGATTGAGATTGAGAAACACCTCCTTCATGCACTCCATGACAATTTCAGGCAGATATTGTACTTGAAAGCATTAGAGAATTTCCCCATGTTGGCTGAAATCTAGGAGGACTTGCTCTCAGATAGCTCTCCCACCAAAGAGCGGCTTCCCCACGCAGAAGGTGAGTAGAGCACTTGACCTTGTCATGCTCAGCCACATATGCTGTATCCAGTAGCCTTGTGATCTCCTGGAGCCAATCACCGGCATCCAGCGGCTTGGAGGTCACCTCGAAGTGCCGTGGGGCAAACTTCAAAAAGTCCTTCAAGTTGCCATGCTGGGGAGGTGGTGGAGGTGGTGCGAACTCATTCCTCTTGACACTCTCCTCGAACCTCTGCTGGTTTTGCTGCATAGTTCCCAGAGTATTCGTCAATTGACAAGCGCAACACCTAGCTCTGGTAAACCAGGGACATCATCATTGCGGCGAGGCATCCTGTTATTGATGGAAAAGCTTGCGTTAGTACCATAATGGAGAATTATTAATAATCCAAAATAGCACTAAAACAGAATTAACCAAGATTAAAAGATACAATTTACTAAGATGATATTAAAATATCAAGCAAAGTTCATAGCACCTAGAAGATAGTTAGCATATCGCACACGACTGAAAGGAGTGTGGAGCACAAATCTACCAAAGAAAAACTTTCCAAAAATTTCGGCATTAAAATACCAGCTAGATGCACACAACCACTTAATAGTTAGAGCTTAGCAGCTTCACCCATTCAATGTATAAGAGCGGATGATAAAAGTAGTGGTATGGTCATGACTCCATCCCGCACTCAAATCATTACTTCGCACAAGAACAGGAAAAACACGCAACCCAACTCTTATCCTTCTTACGAACAAGTAAAGAGATTAACAGATACAGAACGAACACCCCTAACTAGAATGCATTGATTACCAAGAGTAAGACAGATCGCATCGGTTTAGAAAGAATCGGATAGATCGCGTCGGTTTACACAAAGCCTATCGATATGCAATGTACCAACAGTTGATAACCAAAGGTAGATTGCGACAACAAGGTTGGATGCAACAGATAGACAAAGAATTACACACACATCCTATGGTACTACAGAAACTCCAAACACGTGAACCCTAGTTTGAATTTTTAGAAGAGGATAGACAAACGTTACACTTCCTTACCCGAAAAGGGTGGGTGGGTGGGTAAGAAGAAAAATGGAAGCAGTCCTACTCTGACGTTTAGTTTTTCCCTAGTATACATAGCTACCAAAATATTTTCTAGACTGACAACGACCATCTTGGCTGAGACCCTGAAAGGCAGAATGGCTCTGATACCAATTGTAATACCTCGGACATTATGCTCTAAGTTCAAGCCTAGATGAACCAAAAGTGGACAAGGGATTCTACAGCGGAGGCCCAATGCCACCCACGTGTAGGCCCGTCGAAGCGGAGCAGGGCACGGTACCGGCCTACCCCATATCCACTTTTTAGAACATCGGGACAAGAGCGAGCGGCGTAAGCGAAAGGTAACGCGACCACGACATACACAAATGAGCATGTATGTTTGCGACTTACAATAGATATCAGAGTCACACCATCTTGAAACAATAGAAACATAAATATTCAACGCCATACGGCAAGATCCAAATATCCTAGATAGATATAATAGTTTCAGATATCTCCTAATACATCACGCAACAGAGTATCAAGCAAAAGCGGAATACAAGTTCCGAGTACGGATAAGAAGCAAATCGGCATAAGATGCCCTGATAATAAGCACATCCCGCCCACAGATCTCATGGATCTCCATCCCCAGAATCTCTACACCTGATAGCCATTGCCACCATCATCGGTCTCTTTGACCCAATAGCCTTCCTGGGAGTATACCTGTCCATTTAAACCAAATATTTATCATGTGAGACCCTAGAGATGCTCAGCAAGTCTTAATGCATCTAAAGGGAATAACCTGGGGTGACGCAATGGCAGCGAAAGATAATATCTACAAGTGCTATAGAGACACGCTACGCACCTGTCCAACCAGAGATGGACGGACGCTCGTTAATTAATACCAGCAGTTATATAAGCAACGTAATTTAACCTCGCTCGTCCTCCTTCTTGCTTACCGACGAGAAGGTAGGAGAACATACCATCTGTTGGCAATTTTATTAACCATTTCATGAGCTTTGTACTATTTACTAGTCATGTCTTAGTCATATTAAAGACAGTACTTTAGTTATACTTGTCTATGATCGAGAAACTATGCTCCAAGTCGTTCATAACTGCGGAGACGGCTTTTAGAAAGATTTACCCTGCAGGGATGCACAAATAGCAACACACACGATCAACCTTGGAAATAACCAAATAAAACACAACAAGCCCTCATGACAATGCATTCACAGGATTCATAAATCATTTCAGGGGGCACCCCAATAAGCTACCCGCAACAAAGTTGACCGGTTCTGAGACGGACCCAGGATTTGCGACAATGGCTATAAACGACTGGGAACCCAAAAATGTGACCGGGCTTATCGATACCACGTAAACATTCCGCATTCTTAAATAGTATAGGTTCCCCACGCACAAACGTAAATAAAGCAGTAAAGCATGGTATAAGTATATGATAGTAATAAAGCCCCAAACTAGTTTGTGGCCCCAAGAAATAAAATGCAAATCAAGCTCAGGCAAAGGGGATCCATAGGGTCTCCCGTATGTGGATAGTACGAATATTCAAGGAACATGAATCAAGTACTCGGGGTCCTACAGGACACAAGTGAGATTAAAGAACCAAATAGCAGATAATGCTCACCGACGCCTCTTTCATTAGTTCTTTATTCATATTAAGTTGTTTAGGTACCTCATTATCCAAATACTCGCACAAACCCTACACATATAATTCTACGACTCACATGACTCAAATAACTCCTGTAGTAATGGCTCATGGGATGGAGTACAAGTTTCGGTAGGGTTTAAAAGTAAAGGCTATGCAATACTTGGGATTCAATTTAATATAATCGCGACTCAATGATGCAAGAGTATGATAGAATCATAGGTACTATATGTATGCAAGCATGGGGAATTGCTTGCCTGGCAATTCTGTTGCCGAATAGGAAGGATCCGAGTAATACTCCAGAGGCTCCCGGTATTTTTCTTGCTCAGTGTCTATTCGGATAAAAACCAAACACACAAGGGCCAAAATAAATACATAGCGCGATCATATAAATCATATGCAACAAGCAAACACGTATGCCATGATGGAATTACGCACAATTTACATGGCATAGCATAACATGGCATGAGTGAGGTGTGGGGTACAATAACAAAGCATTTTATTAAGTTTTTAGTCATGTTTTGCTTCCATAATATTGTTGTATACTTAATATTTATATGATGAATGCTTCAATTCATATCATGGAATGCATATTTAGAACGGGCTCGTCGAGCTGATCGATTTAGACATATTATTTATTGATTTTGAAATTATGGAGTTAAAGTTATGAATTTATTAAGAAAAGACATTTATTGGCACTTAAATAATTTCGAAATTTTAAATTGCTCAAAAATTGTTTTAAACAGCATACTCATATTTCTCATGTTTTCCTGATTCAAAACATATATTACTTTTTATGTTCAGAGTTGGCAAATAGAAAATATGATTTAATTCACCTTTACTTGAAGCAAAATAGTCAGAAGCCAACTGTTCATGCATATAGGATAATCCAATTCCAAATTATAGACTATATTTGAATTTATTAAACAATTACATACATCTTACATATTCAGAACATTTGATTTGGATTGTGTCTAAAAGTTACACATAGATGTTGAAGTGGTGCTAGTGCAACTGAACCTTGTTCGTCTCTGAACATCGACAGCTTGACAAAGAACAAAGAATAAAAACTACCAAAAAGTTGCAGCTGCAGAGATTTGACCTCAAAATCTCTCAAGACAACGGTGGGTATCTATCCACTACACTAGTAGATTACTTAATGTATTCCAAGAATTACAAACATTTTTGGACCTAACGCGACGGAATTCCAGTCTAACTGAAACTGTGCACGTATTCAGAGCAGAGAAACACACAAAGCGATTCAAAGAGAAAAATAAATAAAATAGGAAAAGCTAACAGAGCCAAGATTTGATCTTTGTATCACCTGGATGAGAAGCAAGGTTCCTGCCACTAGGGCAGCTTTGTGATTGTGATAGATATAGGGACGCGGCGCTTCTTGACCCAACTCCGGATCAGAGTGGTGGCCTCTGCGAAAAACTTTAGTAAAAGCAACGGTTCAGAAACATGTGCTGGGACGAGCGGACAACGCCTGCTGCGGATGATCTGATGGAAACGACCACGAATTGGCAGAGCAGAGGACGCAGGGAGGATGGGGAAGGAAAGGTGGTACTCACGACGTCCGATTCCCACTGGAAACAGTGGCGGGCTGGAGCTCCGGGACGGAGAGGGAGAAGAACAGCGGAGTTCCTCCTCGGACTCGACAGGGATGGCGATGGGGAAGAGACTCCTGCAGGTCCGGCTGGTGCTCCTCGGCTGTGCTCGATGCGGGAGAGGAGGGCGCGGCTGTTCCGCTACTCCCTGGTGCCCGACGCGGACGGTGGGCTCGGCAGGAAGCGGCGCACGGTGGCTGCCATGACAGGGTGCGGTGGAGGAACAGCGGGGGGAAAACATAGCGGGATGGTTAGGGTTTGTGCGGCGCTGCCAGAAGATAAGGGGGACAACTCACATGTGCGGCGCTGTCATGGAAGACGGTGCTCGAACGGTGACCTACCCCGTTGAGTACCTGCAGAGAGGGGAGGCCAGCGACGGCAGCGACGAACAATAATGGGGAGAAAATGTCGAAGGGGTGCGTGGGCTTGGGTGTGTTGGGCTGAACAGAGTGGCTTCGGTTGATCTGCCAAGCTGCTAGCGACGCTGGGCCACGGCTAAAGTTGCAGACCGCTACTGATGTTGCTCTGCTTGAGTTGCTGCCTCTTGGCTTAACTGAACCTGAAAACGGCAGCAGCAGAAACTGTTTTAACTGAATGTTGCTGCTGCTATCAGCTAAAACTGAAGGAAGCTTGCTAATGCCGTTTGGATCTGCCTGAAACCTTCAGGGTAGGAACAAACTTTGCCCGGAATTGTAAAGAAGGGAGATCGAATCAGCAAAGCAACAAACCCAAACACGGGCTGATTTGATACAGGTTTAAGATGGATTTCAAAGTAAGGAAGAGAGAAGGGCCACGGTTGTTTCTCTCCTTTGTTTGAATTCCAAACTCATAAACCACCTTTTTAAAACGAAAGGAACATAAAAGAGAGATAGGATAAGCATTGTGCATGGGTCATGCATGTGTAGTAAGTGACACCACTAGTTGTGAAAATAACTATGATGCATATGGGCATTCATTCCATACATGCGTTCGAATTACTTGAATTATGGCCCCACAAAGAACAAGCTTGCTTCCCACATAGAATAGATGAAAGTAATCATATATGAATATAAATGGCCCATGCTAGTGTATGTATCCCATAATGATTGTATAGCCACATATATATTCATACATGAACATAAATTCAAATGGGGCCCATATGGAAGCTAGAGAAATATTCATATTCACATAACATGCAAAGGTGGCCATGTGGCTCCACATATTTAAGATTGTGAAAACAACATGGATCATATATGGAAGCATGTAGAAATAGGAAGTGGATCCACCCCACACATATGAGCTAGATTTAAATACCAATAGAGATGCAATGGCTCATATATAATTAGGATGGTGGAATTATAGGGTGGTGTCAAAGAAAGGTGGTGGAGTTAAGAAAAGATATGCCCTCAACTCAACTTAGGCATCAAGCATTTATCAAAAACCAAATATAATGTATCAAGAGGCAACTATAGTGTATCATGCATATGGGTTAAGAACCAAAAAGAGAGGTTTTATATGATGCTTAAATGCAAGGTGGCATGGTGACATGAGCATGATATAATGATGATACAACAATACATGTAGGAAGTAGCATTTTTATTAATAAACCATGTAGCATTACAGATGTTAGATAGATGGGATACTACAAGATCAAAATATCCTAGATTGATATAATAGTTTAGGATACATCCTCATACATCATGCAACAGAGTATCAAGCGGAAGCGGAAAACATGATCCATCTACGGATAAGAATCCAATTGGCATAAGATGCCCTGAAAGTAAGCACATCCCGCCCATAGGTCTCATGGATCTCCATCCCTAGAATCTCTACATCGGACAGTCATTGCCAGCATCATCCGTCTCCTCAACCGAGTAACCTTCCTAAGAGTATACCTGTCCATCTGAACCAAATATTTATAGTGTGAGACCCTAGGGGTACTCAGCAGGTCTTAATGCATCTAAAGGGAATAACCTAGGGGTGATGCAATTGCAGCGAAAGATAATATCTACAAATTTCTATAGAGACACGCTACACATCCACCCTACCAGAGATGGACAAACGCTCGTTAATTAGTAACAACAGTTATGTAAGCAACATAATAACATCGCTCGCCCTTCTTCTCGCTTACTGACGAGAAGGCGGAAGAACATCCCATTCGTTGGCAATTGTATTAACCATTCCATGAGTGTTGCACTATTTACTAGTCATATCTTAGTCATATTAAATGCGGTACTTTAGTTATACTTGTCTATGATCGAGAAACTATGCCCCAAGTCATCCATAACCGCGGACACGACTTTCAGAAATATTTATCCTGTAGGGGTGCACAAATAGCAACACACACACCATCAACCTCGGGAAGAATCAAATAAAACACAACGAGACCTTACGACAATGCATTCACAGGATTAATAAATTATTTCAGGGGGGCACCCCACATAGCTACCCGCAACGAAGTTGGCCTGCTCCGAGATGGACCCAGGGTTTGTGTCGACGGCTGTAAACGACTGGGAACCAGAAAGTGTGACTGGGCTTGTCGATACCACGAAAACGTGTGACAAGTACAAAACAGTACATGTGCTCCATGCACAATCATAAATAAAGCAGTAAAGCATGGCATAAGTACATGATAGTTATAAAGCCCCAAACTAGTTTGTGTCCCCAAGAAATAAAGTGCAAATCAAGCTCAGCGAAGAGGGATCCATGGGTCTCCTGTATGTGGATAGTGCGAATAGTCAAGGAACAAGAATCAAGTACTTGGGGTCCTACGGGACACAAGTGAGCTTAAATAACCAAATAGCAGATAATGCTATCCTATGCCTCTTTCATTAGTTCTCCCATTACTACTCAGATTAAGTTGTTTAGGTACCTCATTATCCAAATACTCGCATAGACCCTACACATGCAATTCTACAACTCACATGGCTCAAAAAACTCTTGCAGTAATGGCTCATGGGATTCGGGTACAAGCTTCAGTGGGGTTTAAAAGTAAAGGCTATGCAATACTTGGGATTCAATTTAATGCAATCGTGACTCAATGATGCAAGAATAAGATAGAAGCATAGTTACTATATGTATGCAAGCATGGGGAATTACTTGCCCGGCAGTTCAATTGCAGAATAGGAAGGATCTAGGTAATACTCATGAGGCTCCTAGTATTCTCAATGCTCAGTGTGTATCCGGATAAAAACCAAACACACAAGAGACAAATCGAATACATTGCACAATCATATAAATCATATATAACAAGTACACAAGGTATGCCATGATGGAATTATGCACAATTGCATGGTATAACATAGCATGGCATGCGTGAGGCGTGGATACAATAATAAAGCACTTTATTAATTTATTTAGGCATGTTTTACTATCATAAATAGTTATAATCATTTAATATGTATATGATGCCATACTCGCGAGCACTGGGCAACATGGGGATGATCCAAAAAGGGCGCCCCTCAAATCGAGTGTAGAAGGCAATCACTCTCCAAGTCAATTTGGCGATAAACTCTCCGCCCTCCACCACTTAGTACCTCAGTGGAAGCGAGTCCTGCATCACCTTCGACAAGCACGATCATCCACGCCAAGTGCCTCGCCCAGGCCACGGTCCCCTCGTACTCGAGGCACAAATTGGGGGCTTCTGTTGGGTTCGCAGCATAGAAAAAAAATTCCTACGATGAGAACTATACGCCAAGATCTATCTACTAGATACAAGCAACGGGTGGATATACATCCATAGAGAACTTACCCTCAAAGACAACAGAGTTTTGTTAATGAGTTGGAACTCGTGGATGATGTAGTCGGACGCTTGCCGATCTCAAGATCGTGTGGAAGTCCTAGCACCGCAAATCAGCAGCGCATCCGTCCTCGCAGACACGTTCAGGCCACCGAACAACCTTCACCTCCTCACTCCAGCGAATCAGCAGAAGCAACAACTCCTTCCAGACGCAATGCCACCGGGAACATGTATCTCGCTAATCCGAGACCATGGGGGAATATATCTAGAGGGGGAGAAAGATCCTTCACGAGGAGGTGTGCTTTGTGAGGGAGGAGAGGGGGTCCTTTTATAGGAGAGGGGGGATCCTCCCCTACCATGGCCGGTGCCCATGGGGGCTGCCCCCACCTCTTCCTCATTCATGTGGTGGAAGCTCCACTCACATTAATTTAGCCTCCACCCAAAGTTCCACTCACATGCATTAAATTTCCACCAAATTTAATGCAACTCTCATTTAATAAAAATATTTTATTTATTTTATTCGGAATTTTGTTAATTACTTTAATTAACAAACATTCACATAAAACCCCTTGTAACATTTCAATATCACATGCAGAACCAGTTTCTGCAATTTCATCCGAAACAATTCCGGTTTCAATCGAAATAATTCCAGCGCTTTGCAATTCTTTCGTCTGAAACATATGTGCTCCAAAATGGTGTTTGGCAACCCTTAAGTGTGTCACCCTACGGTTCGCGAATAATGCAGACATAATTGAGACTCCTCTCAAATCAATAATCAGAAGCGGGACCTGGAGATCCATACTGACTTCTGCACCTTCAACGATGACTTCTGTGATCGTGAGAACCTTTAACGCTAGTAATTTAATCCTTTTGTCTCATGATATATTACATGTCTGAGATTCGATCATCGGTATCCAAATACCTAGTTTGATCTTGTTACCGACATGCACTCTTTTCTCGTTCCTGTGATATAACATTCTAGTGATCACATCACTTGCTTGCAAGCTATCTTAATGTGATATCACCGAGAGGGCCCAGAGTATATCTATCCATCATCGGGATTGACAAATTCCACTCTTGATCCATGAGCCTCAACATGACATCTCCGGAGTATCTGAACCCACCTTTATAGTCACCCTTTTACGGTGTGACGTTTGATGTTATCAAGTTACTCTTCTAATGTCAGCAATTAACATGATCTCATGGTCTAAGGATAAAGATTACTTCGTATGATGTTATAGCAATATAAACATAATGACTTTGATCGTAATGCTATACTTCGGATGAATGTTCATCACATCATTTCACAAATGTTGTGACCTCGTTATTAACAGCATCCAATGTCCATGATCAGGAAACTTTGATCATCTTGTTAATCAACGAGCTAGTCTATAAGAGAGGCATAACTAGGAACCTTTTATTTGTTTATTAAACACACATGTATTGATGTTTCCTATCAATACAATTATAACATGCAAAATAAACATATATCATATACAAGGAATACATAATAACAACTTTATTATTGCTTCTCAGGGCATATTTCCTTCAGCTTCGATATGAGTCGCGTCTTCATGGACGGCAGAAGCGGCATCAACCTCATGTTCGCAAGTACCTTGCGCGCAATGAGGATCCCTCTAACATGTCTAGAACTTTCATACATGACGTTCCACGGCATCATTCCAGGGAAGGGCATGTACCCCCTTGGCAAGATCAACCTCGACGTCATCTCCGGTACGCTGCAATTTTTTTGGAGAGAGCGCATCGACTTCGAAGTTGTCGGCTGGCCTTCATAGTAGCACTGCATCCTCGGACGTGTCGTGTTTGCAAGGTTCATGGCGGTACCACACTATGCCTACCTGCAGATGAAGATGCCAGGCCTAAACGGCGTCGTCATGATCAATGGAAGCTTCGAGGGGTCTGACATCTACGATAGGGAATTCAACAGAATCTCCCAGTCCTTTGGCATGCAAGAGGAACTCACAAGGTTGAAGGAGTCGACAAACAACAGTCTGCCTCCCCTGAGTAAGCCAAGATCACCCGACCTATCCTTCGACTCGTCGATGCACACCAAGAAAGTCCAGGTCTGCCAAACGGACCCGACCAAGATGACCCTCATCGCCAACAACTTGAGTCCCGCATAGGAACTCACGCTCACCGAATTCCTCCGTGAGCGCTGGGAAATCTTCACCTGGTGTCCAGCGGACATGCCAGGAGTTCCTAGGGAATTCACCGAGCACTCACTCAACATGAATCCAGACGCAAGGAAGGTTAAGAAAACAATACGACGACTGTCTGAACCAAGAGCAAAAGCGTTGTTATGGAAGTCAACAGACTCCTCGACGCAAAATTCATACGCGAGGTCAAGGAAATCACCTGGCTCACAAATCCTGTGCGTGTACCTAAAAAGGACACGGATATCCTGCGGATGTGCATGGACTTCACCTCCTTGAACAAACACTGCCCGAAGGATCACTTCCTGTTGCCACAGATCGATTAGATAATCGACTCCACTACAGGATGCAAGCGCCTCTGCTTCCTTGATGCCTACTCAGGTTACAATCATATTCGAATGAAGAAGGAAGACCAAAAGAAAACAGCGTTCACAACACCCTTTGGTGTGTTCTGCTACAACACGATGCCCTTCGGGCTAAAAAATGCAGGAGCCACCTATCAGCGATGTATGCAGGTCTGCCTCAAGAACCAACTTGGTTGCAATATTCAAGTCTACGTCGACAACATCATCATCGTCAAAACCAAAGAGGAAGCTGCGTTACTCGATGATCTCCACGAGACCTTCGATAATCTCAATCGCTACAGGATCAAGCTCAATCCAGACAAATGCACCTTCGGCGTACCATATGGGAAACTGCTCGGGTATCTCATCTCCACGAGAGGGATCAAGACAAACCCGAAGAAAATAAAGGCCATACTGGCCATGGAGAAGTCGAAGAATATAAAAGGCATCTAGTAGCTAAGCTGGGCGAATCGCGACGCTCAGTCGATTCATCAATCGCATGGGCGAAAAGGCACTACCTTTCTACTAGCTTCTCCGTAAAACTGACAAGTTCGAGTGGACAGACGAAGCACAAGAAGCATTCGAAGACCTCAAGCGTCTACTATCCACCTCGCCAGTATTAGTGACGCCTCGCGAAAAGGAGCCGTTGTTGCTATATAGCTCCGCCACTAACCAGGTAGTAAGCATTGTGCTCGTGGTGGAACGAGCCAAAAAAAACAAAGTCCACGGGGTACAACGCCCTGTATACTACCTCAGTGAGGTGCTCATGCCAACAAAACAGTGGTACCCGCATTATCAGAAGCTAGCATACATCATCTTCATGACAGCCAAGCGACTACGCCACTACTTCCAGGAGCACCCAATCATGGTGGTGAATGACGCCCTGCTCGAGCACATACTCAACAATCTTGACGCCACTGGACGAGTCGCGCTCTAGGGAATCGAACTGTATCCATGAGACATCACATATGAGAAGCGCGATGCGATCAAATCGCAAGTTCTACTGGACTTCCTCGTGCACTGGATGGAGAACCAGCTCCCCGATAAGCCAGACATGTCCTACCTATGGACAATCCACTTCGACGGATCCAAGCGAAAGGAAGGAGCTAGCGCAGGTGTCATACTGACATTGCCACAAGGTGAAAAGATGAGGTACGTTCTACGAATGCAGTTAATAGCCTCTAACAATGAAGCCGAATATGAAGCCTTGATCCATGGAATGCGGATGGCGAAAGCCTGCGGCGCCAAGTGACTTGTCATCTATGGCGACTGCAAACTGGTGGTCAACCAAACAATGAACGAGTGCGATGCTCTGAGCGACAATATGATCGCCTACCGCGACCTCTACGACACACTTGAGGGAGACTTCGACGGCTATGAGCTGTGGCATGTTGGCCGTGAAAGCAATGAGGAGGCAGACAAACTCACCAACATCGGCTCCACTAGTGCCCCAGTGCCACCTAGACTATTTCTAGAGCGCATCTGTGAACACTCCATCAAGCCCAATGCTACAGAGAAGAAGGCAAGCAGGCCAACGGACTCGGGTGCTACGCCACCCAACGAGCCAATGGCACTCGATGACACGGAGCTAGACACAGGACTCGAAGGTCCCATGGAGGTCATGATGATTGAGCCATCCTGGACACAAACGTATGTTACATACCTGCTCAGCAAAAGGTTGCCAGATGACCCGACTGATGCGCGTCACATAGCGCGACAATCCAAGGCATTCACCCTCATCAATGGCGAACTGTACAAGCGCAACATCACATGAGTTCTTTAGCGGTGCATCTCCAATGGGGACGGCAGAGCAATACTCCTCGACATACATGAAGGCACTTGCGGCCACCACGCTGGCAGTCGCGCCCTTGTCGCCACAGCTCTATAAGCGGGATTCTACTGGCCAACGGCCATGCGTGATGCCAAGGACATCGTCCAGCGCTGCAACGCTTGCTAGTGATTCACGGACAAACCGCACGCACCTAGAGCGGAGCTCAGGCCAATACCAGTGGCTTGGCCTTTCACGCAATGGGGACTTGACATGGTCGGCAAGCTCCAGAGATCCTCACGAGGAGGGTACGTCTACCTCTTAGTCGCGGTCGAAAAATTCACCAAGTGGATCGAGGCCATACCAGTGACAAACCAATCAGGAGCCAGCGCTGTCGAATTCTTCGAGTCCATTGTCTTTCGCTTCGGGGTGCCACATAGCATCATCACGGACAATGGGATGAACTTCACCTCCAAGGAGTTCCAGGAATTCTATGAAAACCTAGGAATAAACATTAGCTACGCCTCGATGGCCCACCCTCAGACCAATGGTCAAGTCGAAAAGGCCAACGGCCTCGTTTGCGGCGAAATCAAGAAAAGGCTCCTCCGGCCACTCGAACAAGCTACTGGGTGCTGGCTAGACGAACTATAATCAGTACTTTGGAGCATGCGTACAACTCCAAACAGCACCACAGGCTACACTCTGTTCTTCATGGTGCATGTGCCGAAGCAGTGCCACCTGCAGAAGTGCGTTACAAGGCCACGCGGGTGGTTTCATACAGCGAGAAAGAATCAACTCTAGCACTCGAAGACTCCATCGACCCCTTCGATGAGGCACGCGAGATTGCTGTGGAGAGATCCACGATCTACCAGCAGAACCTCCGCAACTACCATAGCAGAAGGCTACGCCCCAGATCCTTCGTCGAAGGAGACCTGGTCCTGCGACTAAAGAAGCAAGGGCACCGCAAGTTCGAGTCCCCTTGGAAAGGACCCTACGTGATTACCGAAGTAATCCTAGGTGGCGCCTATCTCCTTAAAGACTTCAAGAGCAGAGTCGCATACTCCAACCCCTGGAACGTCGCGCAACTGCGCCGTTTCTACCCTTAGATGTTTTTTACTTTACAAATAAGGCTATCTAGCTAGGCTAGTTAGCCACACATTGCAGCTCGTGATATTGTACGAATAAATAAAGCTAAGTGCCCCAAACCCTGAGTTTCTTCTGCTTTCCCTGCAATTATTTTACTTCGGGGCTGCGCCACCCTTACATCTTGTTCCACGAACAACACAGTATCTTAAGTAGCTAACGCACAACCAATCGAATCCTTGATAACACCAACCCAGCTGCAACGCACCTGACAGGTTGGCAAGGTGCTGAGATGCATACACATCAGACTAACGAAAAGGACCTGTATCTTACATTACATTCGAAAAATATACAAGCTAGCAAGCTCTTTACACATTAATGGGTATCACACACACCCGACACAATCATATGAATTTTACAACACTTATACATCTATGTGCAGGATACAAACTACACTACTACCACAAAATGAGAACATGTGTCTACTCTTCTAAGAAGTTGACAATATCCTCCGCTGGCCGGTCAACCGCCTGGTAGTGCGGCACCATATTCCAAGTCATCCCTTCTGGTGGCGGTGGTGGTCCAGTGGCAACAGACACGACGTCCACATCTGGCCGATGCAGTCGAACCACCGACCGTGCAGCCTTGGCACCTGCGACTAACTATTGGCGCACGCACTCACGGACCGCTTTGATATCTTAGAACTTTGCCAGAAGAGCCAACAGGCTTGAGGGCACAGCGTCCAGTGGAAACATCGTTTGATAAATATACTTCAGGCATGATTGTACCTTCTTCAAACACTGAAGCACCCGCGACGCACGATCCTGCAATATCGCCAATGCGACTGCACGATCGTGGTCCACCCAGAAGTACCCACTAGCCTGCAGCTGCTCCTGGGTTAAGTCATTCATTCGAATGGCAACCCGGTCCTTTTCATCCTGCAGATGACGAGCGTTAACAACTACAAAAAGCAAGACCAAAGTATAAGACAAGGCATCGCCACGAATGAATAAATAAAAAGATAAGAAGATAGACAGCTAACATTTAAATTGCTCGTTCAAGTGCGCAACTTCATCCAGGAGATACTTCTCGCGAGCGGTGGCCTTCTCAGCCTTTGACTTCCACACATCCACGTTACCACGGATAATGGGCAATTTGCTCTCCAACTGCTTTATACGGTCGTGCAGTGGCGAGAGCAGCGACAGCTCCTCCACCTTTGAACGTGGTTGCGCTGCAGTTTCATCAGTGGGAGGAGAGTAATGAGGATCACTCGAAGGACCACTCGAAGGACCCTATTACAACCAAGCAAGAGGCAAATGAGACCAATCATACATTGATAAAAAGGGCGGAGTGCATTCAAATTTGGCAAAAGTATTAATAGGGGTACCCCTACAAAAACATGGTTCAGCAAAAGAGAAGTTACACTATTACATATGGCAGCTAAGGCACGTTCTGCTTCCTCGACTTCGACTTCGACTTCGACTTCAGGGGCTTCCTCGAATCCGTGGTAGTATGTAATGCCACAGACTTCCCAGTGGTAGCCCCAGACACCGTGGCCTTTGCCTTTTTCACTCGCCGCAGCTCCTCAGAATATTTGGCGACTATCTCAATGAGACGAGGCCCATATTTACTGCATCTAGTGGCGAAAGGCTGGAAGACTACGTGCTGACCATCTGCATCGACATGCATCATCTCGGAGATCGCGCTCGGGTCCAACTCTGCACCATGTGCTTGCGCCATCGTGATGCCATGGTGGCGCTGACAGACCGGTGCGCATTCTTGAAGTCCATCGGGATGCCTTCTGCGATGGACTCCACCAACCCATCAAGGTTGTCGTTTAAGCTGGCCTTGGGGAACATGTCCTCTCAGAGGCGGCTCAGCACACCCTTGGCCTTCAAAAGCGTATCTTGGAGAGTTACACTGCGGTCCTCGACGGTGGCCATTGCGCTAGCCAAGGCATCTGCATGGTGCAAGGCCTGGGCATCGAAGCTTATGCCGACGGCATCTGAAGAACACAAAATATCAGCATAGCGACATACAACAACAACATGGACAAATGCAAGTGAAGCAGAATAATACCTGAGAGTGCTTTCGCAATCGAGAAAATCCGTTCTAGGAACAACTTCTCCCTTTCGGCAGTGGAAGCACACAGATCGTCCTCACGCTTTTGCGACTCCTCTAGAGCCACGACTGCCTCATCGCGCTTCTTCTTTGCTGTGGCAAGTCCCTTTTCGAGGGAGATAACATGATGGAGAAGCTCATTATGCTCACCTACAAAGGGTAGAACACGACAACGCATGAGCTTACAATCCTCTATCCAAGAAGAGCAGAAAGACAAGGTTAAGACAAACCTTCGACTACACGATGGTGGTTGTCCAGCAAGGCATGTTGCCGACCCAATGCAAGAATCTGCTCCGCGAGGTGAGTGGAATCCTTCACGATTGGCTACATCCAAAGATAAGAAGCATCAGCATTAGCAACAATGAACAAAGTGTGCACATCAATCAAATTCGAATGCCAACGGCAAAAGACACTTACATGCTCCTCCAGGGACTCCGAAGGTTCCTGTCGAGTGGGCGTCCGTGCAACCATATGATGCCCCCCATCATGGGGGGAACTCGAAGAGTTGGTGCCGGAGTGGGCCACCACCGAAGTAGAAGGAGACCGTATGGCCACTTCCTTATTCTTGGAGTCTGCGACTCTAGATTCTTTAACAAATTGGCAGTTGTCAAAAGACGATGACGCTGTTTGACTGCAAATATCAAGCACCACTTTAGAAGAAAGAACTTCGAGGAAAACAAGACGCACTTGAGAAATATAAAGACTTGCCCGTCAAAATTCTCGAGGTCAAAGGAATCTCCCGACAACTCCTTCGGCAACCTCAGCTTCTTTCGAACGGGAGGAGCCATGTCACGTACAGGCACGGCGGGGATTGGCTCCTCCACAGCAGCAGGAGGACCCTCCAGAGTCGTCGGCGAGGAGGCATCCGAATCTTCGCTACGGGAGCGCTTGTGAGTCCCATGATCGCTGGACTCGGGGGATTCCTCCTCTTCCTCCACAGGGATGGTGGATCCTGACTCGTCCTCTTCGTCCACCTCGCGAGGAATAATTCCTTCATGCCGAGGAGGCAAGTTGGTAGCCAAGGCCCAGTCCTAACAGCATGATAAGCATTAGTATACAAACATACCTACAAGCAATCAAAAATACAAGAAACTTTAAAGAGAAATCCACCTCGAGCGGAGGATTGCTGGCGCAAAATGGAGGCTCGACCGAGTCACCTGGGAGATCCTCCTTGGCGGTGTACTTGGTCACCAGCCGCAACCTCCTGTCCACTTCACCCAAAAAATGCCCTCCATAGAAATGTGAGTGACATCGGTCGTACCAATTAAGCGGTACATCGGGTGCACCTTGGCTTGCAGAGGCTGTACGTGGTGGTGCAAGCATGTGCGAATAAGTTCAACGCCACCTTCCTCCTTGCCTATGCGGTGTTCGAGGTCGCAGACACGCTGATATAGCCTCTCTATCTCCTCGACCTCACCGGGCATCACGACGTTCTTCCAGGATCGCCTCCTCTTGCAGACTGCCACCGGATCAAAGGGCGTGAGTCCGTAGTGCTCTCCGTAGGCCTTCTGGTCGCGGACTTAGAACCACTTATGTGGCGCCCTGCTAAAACCACTACTAGAAAATCGCTGTGTTTTTGTGCATTGCATCGTCATGACCACATGCTCATGTCATCATGCCACATTGCATTTGAGCATCGTCATCATCTTGCATGGTTTGTTTAAAAACTATTTTCGAAAAGTCTGGTTTTGTTTTCTAAACGCCCCGTCTTTATTTCAAAATTAAAACCGGATCTTCAGATTATTTTGCTTCGTCTAAAAACAGATTCAAAAAGCCTTGTTGCGTCAAATAAAAATAATTATATTATTTTTAGGGGGCAGCCAAACCGGGCCGAACCGACCTAGCCGGCCACCCCCAGTAAACAAAACCAGACAGCCCAACACCCTACCTACCCTAATCCATCCCTCTCCTTTTCTCAGCCGCACCCCACCCCCACCTTCCGCTTTCCCGCCCACCAGCCAACTCCCTCCACCTCACCCCGCCCACTCCCAGGCCGCCACCTCACCTCGTGGCCCCACCTCCTCTCTCCCTCCACCACACGCCATCCTTCTGCTGCCAGCCCGGCCCCACATCGCGTCGCCCGCCTCCACCGACAGCCGCCCGCCTCGGGATCTCCGCTCCCGACCCGGCCCCATGTAGCATCCCAATTGTCTAACAATTGCAATGCTACTAGCCTAGTCTATATATAATGGCTACTTCCTACATATAATTGTTGCAACATAATTATATCATGCTCATGTCATCATGCCATCTTGCATTTGAGCATCATATAAAACCCTTTTCATTTGGTTCTTATCCCATATGCATCATTAATTGTATTTGCCTCTTGATATATTGTATTTGGTTCTTGATATATTGTTTAATGCCCAAATTGAGTTGGGGGCATATCTATTATTAACTCCACCACCTTTCTTTGTCACCACCCCGTAAATTCCACCATCCAACTGTATGTGGGCTTTGCATCTTTTTGGGTTTACATATAGCTCATAAACAATTGGGATGGGCCCCTTCTCTTGTTCTACATGTTTTCCTCCTTGTTTTCACAAGGTGGTATGTGGAAGCATACATGGTCACCTTTGGATACCATGTAGAGTAGAAATATCATTCTTTCTACCTTGTATGCCCTAGTTAAAGCTATGGCTATGCTTGAACTCATGGTGGCTTTATTCACATTAGTGGCACATACACACTACCATAGCCACCTTGAGGTTTGATGCATGACCATTCTTTGCTGTTGCTATATGAGGTGAAGAATCTTCCATGAATGTTGGGGAGCCTATTGGAATAATGGGAAGCTTGTTTAAATGGCATGGCTAAGCATTTTTCACCATGCATGGGCCATGCACACATGTCTCCCTCTCATGTCTTTTCTCTCTTTTGGCCTCTTTTGTTTTGTTTGAATTTAACTCAAACCCACCTTTTTAATCCTACACTTTTCTTTTGTGCATGTATGTGGGCTTTCTTATCCACATGCCATAATGTTTATCTATCCTACCCCATCAAACTTGAGTACCTTATTAATCTCTCACTTAAACCCTCTCTCTTTTTCTAGCTAGGCCGAGCCCTCTCTCTACCCTTACCTAGCACTCACCTCACCACCTCCTCTCCCCATGCCGAGCACCTAGCTCCCTCCCTCTCCCCCTGGCGCCACCTGGCCACCCTCTCACCCTAGCCCACACCCAGCCACCTCTCTCTCTAACCCATCTAACCTAACCTAAGGCCACCATCTAACCCTAACCCCAGCTAAACCTAACCCGAGCTAGCCCCTCCCCTCTCTCTTTTCTCTCCACCGCCGTGCCAGCCCCACCCAGCTGCTCCTCGCCTTGGCCCCACCTGGACGTCCCTGACCACCCCTCCCATGCCCTGGCCGAGCCGGTCGAGCACATGGGGGTAGAGGAGAAAAGGTGGCCGAGCCACCTTTTTCCTCCACCACACCTCCCACGGCACCCCTCTCCTCTCCCGTCCCTATCTACTCCCCCTCTCTCGCCTGCTGCCTCTCCCAGATCCACCCCAGGTCCTTGCCCTCTCCCCTCTTTCTCTCCACCGACACCATCTCCCTCTCGCCGGACACCGTCTGCTCCACCGACGATCCTTCGATCCAACCGACAGCCTTGGCGTGGAGGTGGTCGAGGAGGACGAGGAGGTCCTACTGCCGCCCGCCGCCAGCGAGGGAGGAGGCTGTACCTGCACGCCAACGGCGTCCCGCGAAACCCTAGCTCCGCCCGGCCTCGCTTGCCGTCGATCCGCTGCTCCCAAGCCGATCCAACGCCACCGACAGCCCCGCGGTGAGCCTCTCTCCTCGACATGATCCGCCATTGCCGTCGTCTAGCTCGCCGCTTGTTTCGTCGAACGCTTCTGTGCGTCGGCCACTAGCGTTCGCATCACACATGAGCACGACCTATCTAGCCGCCAGCCGCTCTTCTGTCACCAGCCCGCAACCTGCCGCATCGGTTCACACCCCCAGCGCGCACCCTCGCGTCCCCAGTTCGATCCCCCGTGGCGCGCTCCGCGTCGGTCGGTCACCGATCGGTCGATCGGTGGAGAAGATCCATAGTGGCCGCGATCCTTTTTGCAGATAGCCCCATCGTTTTTCTTCGGCTAAACCCGCGGTCCAGCCTACCCACCCACCCAGCCACCCTTTCGTGCAGAAAAGTCCTCAGTTCCTCTCAGTAACTCGCTCCAACTCGGCCCCACTGGCAGTCCTTGTCGGCATCGTGGGCCCATCCAGAAGACGGACCGCTTGTCGGTAGGGCTGGTTAAGCCCAGGTGTAAAACGCGTTTTCGCTGCTTCGCCCAGTCAGCATGGGTCCACATGTCTGTGGCTGAGGCTAGTTTTGTCTGGGTATAAAATGTCCTGACGATTTTCTGTTTAAAATAAAACAATTTCTTAAATGTTTAAATATGTTTTAAATTCTGTTTTAATAACTTTTAAAATATTATTCCAAATAATACAAATAATATATGTTTTGAAATCAGAAAAATGTGAGGTTTTCAAATATGCCCTTCAAAACATTGTTTGAACACTTTAATTTTCGAGTTGGTTAAAATTACAAATAAAATGCCCTTTTTCTTAATTAATTAATAACTTTTGTTTTATAACTCCAAATTTAACAAATAATATGTCTAAAATGATCAGCTCGACGAGACCTTTCTGTTTATGCATTCCATGTTCTGAATTGCAGCATACATCATATAAATATAAAGTTTACAGCAACTTATTGGAGGATAAAAGGTGACTAAAACACCATAAAATGATTTATTCTTGTACCCCACACCTCACCCATGCCATGCTACTTTATTGCCATGCAAATTGTGCATCATTCATCATGGCATGATTGTTTGCTTGTTGCATTTTATTTATATGCTTGTGCACTTTATTTATGTTGGCCCTTGTTTGTTTGGTTCTTCTTCGAATAGACGCTGAGCAGGGGATATATCAAGAAACCCAGAGCACTACCAGATCCTTCTCTGCTTCAATCGAGCTGCTGTGCAAGCACTACCACATGCTTGCATACATACAATACCTATTGCCTCTATCTTATTCTTGCATCATCGAGTCGCGATTGCATTAAATTGAATCCCAAGTACTGCATAGCCCTTACTTTTAAACCCCACCGAAGCTTGTTCCTCCATCCCATGAGCCATTACTACAGGAGTTGTTGAGCCATGCGAGTCGTAGAACAGCATGTGTAGGGTATGTGAGTGTCTGATGGATAACGAGGTACCTAAACAACTTAACCTGAGTAGTAGTGGGATAACTAATGAAAGTGGCACCGGTGAGCAATATCTGCTATTTGGTTTTTCATGCTCACTTGTGTCCTGTGAGGACCCGAAAGTACTTGATTCCTGTTCCTTGAATATTCGCTATCCACATCCGGAGGCCTATGGACCCCCTCGAGCCGAGCTTGATTCATTCTTATTTCTTGGGGCCACAATTAGTTTGGGGCTTTATTACTATCCTGTACTTATGCCATGCTTTACTGCTTTATTTAAGATTGTGCGTGGAGCACCTGTACTGTTTAGGTCCGTGACACGTTTTCGCTGTATCGACAAGCCCAGTCACACTTTCGGGTTCCCATGCTTACATACCGTCCACACACAAACCTTGAGTCCGTCTCGAGTCGCCAACTTCGCTATGGTAGCTTAATGGGGTGGCCCCTGAAATATTTCTGAATCTCGTGATCGCTTTGTCGTGATCGCCTCGTTGGGTTTTGATTTGGTTTTTCCGAGGTTGATCGAGTGTGTTGCTATTTGTGCACCCCTGCAGGGTAAAACTTTCTGAAAGCCGTGTCCGCGGTTATGGACGACTTGGAGCACAGTTTCTCGATCATAGACAAGTATAACTAAAGTACCGCTTTTAACCTGACTAAGTACCTGACTAGTAAATAGTGCAATTCTCATGGAATGGATAATAAAACTGCCAACGGATGGGGGTTGTTCGTCCGCTTCCTCGTTGGTAAGCGAGGAGGAGGATGGATATGTTGATATTACCGTTATAACTGTCGTTATTAATTCACGGACATCCGTCTATCTTTGGTTAGGCGGATGGTTAGCGAGTATCTATAGAATTGTTAGGTATTATCTTTTGCTGCAATTGCGTCACCCCAGGTCGTGTCCCCCTTAGAGGCATAAAGACTTGCTGAGTACCCCTAAGGTCTCACACGATAAATTGTTTGATTCAGATGAACAGGTAAGCTCACAAGATGGATACTGGGTGGAGGAGACGGACGGTGTGGGCAACGATCATTCGGTGTAGAGATTCCGAACGGGATCTGTGAGATCTGTATGGATGTGTTTATTTATGGGGCATCTTATGCCGATTTTCTTCTTATCCGTACTCGGATCTTGTTTTCCTCTTCACTTTGATACTGATGTGTTTGATGTATGAGGAGATATCCTAAACTATTATATCTATCTAGGATATTTGGATCTTGCCGTATGGCGTTGCAATATTTCTATTTCTTTTAGATGGAATGGCTCTGAGGACTGTTGTATGGTGGCTTGCATACATACTCATTTGTGTATGTAGTTGATCCCTTCGCCTGCCGATTACGCCGCCCGTTCTTGTCCCGATGCTTGGAAATGGTTAGGACGGCCGAAAGGTCTACCTGTGAGTGGCATTTGGGCCCCACCATACTATTTTAACCATTTCCGCTCATCCAGGCTTGTAACTAGGAGCGTAATTCACCGAGGTAGTTACAATTGGTATCAGAGCCATCCCGCCCTTCAGGGTCTCAGCCAAATGGTCGTTGTCAGTCTAGCAAATATTTTTGGTAGCTATGTATACTAGGGAAAAACAAAACGTGAGAGTAGGACTGCTTCCATTTTTCTTCTTACCCACCCACTCACCCTTTTCTGGTAAGGAAGAGTGACGTTTTCAATCCTCTTCTTAAAATTCAAACTAGGATTCACGTGTTCTGGGTTTCCGTAGTACCATAGAAAGTGTGTGTGTGTGTGTGTGTAATTCCTTGTCTATCTGTTGCATCCAACATGTTATCTTTATCTGCCTTTGGTTATCGACTGTTGGTACATTCCATACTGACAGGCTTTTGAAAACCGGCGCGATCTATCTGACTCCTTGTTAACCGGTGCCATCTTCTCAAGGGTGTCCTTCCTTCTAGCAACTCCACATTCGGTGAAAGCATGAGTTGCTAATCTCTACCTGATAAGTGATTTTGCGCATCCATTGGTATTTTAATGCCGAAAATGCGGAAAAATTTTCTTTGATACATCTGTGTTTCCACACTCCTTTCCAGTCGTGTGTGAAACATTATCTATCTCCCTTTTATCAGCATGTCCATGCTAACTCATTCTTTTGTCACCGGCGCTTAATCCTAGAGTTTCATTTCATCTTAAATTCTCTTGGGCTAATTACATAACATGTGTCGATCCGATGCTGGTGATTGTAATTTGGTTCTCGCAATAGCTATATGACACTTATCATGAGTGGAATATGGAAAATGCAATCACCACTATCCTCCAAATGGTGATGGTTATCTCCTGTGATTTTGAGTACACCGTGATCATATCTACGCATATTCAAGCATCCTTGGCAATCCGGAGTTTCTCAAGGCACTACGGTGGTCTATCATCTGTCCATCATGCTGCACATCTTTTTCAACCCCATATCTGCAAAATTCTCTTTGAGCCGAGGGAATTGCATCTTTTCGTCTCTGGTAGCTTTGCTTGAGGTATGATCTATCATCTTTTCGTTATCCAAGATCTCTTTATCTTTGTAACCGGTGATCCGATCGACAATGTGAACCAGGTGACATCTCTTTTTCTTCCAAAGGGCCAGATAATCTATTCTACCAGTGCATCTTCTTCAACACGAACCCGTGCTCTTAATATTGATCTTCCTAAGAGCGTTGAGCTCAGGAAGTGTTCGAGCATTTGTTCGTTCTCTCGCCTTTTGAACTTGGTGTTCTGGGAATATCTTGTTAATCCATGGTGGTATATGTTGATAATATGCTTGCCTATTCCATATCGATGGAAGGACATGGAATATCACCTGTGTCTCTTTCTCTCAAGCTTCGTGAGCACTGCCTGTGTGCAAAGTCTGAAAGTGAGAATTCTGGCTTTTTGAAGTCACCTATCTCAGCCACGTCCTTCTGCTAAATAGATCGCTTCAATTCTGGAATCAGCAAGTCCATTGTTAATTCCGGCTTCCATCTTCAATCAAACCCGGAGTTTTCCTTGTTGGCAAGTTATCATCGTCGTTCCGCTAAAGATTTTCCTCAAGACTACTAAATCTCTCTCAATCATTTCAAGAAGAACATGGAGTTCTTTCACCTCCGTCTCGTCAAGTGATCTTTTGAAACCCTCTCGTTCTATCATCTATGCTCAATCCACCGGAGGCCATGGAGACCTTCTAGATCTTGTATTCCTTTCGTTCAAGTTGGTTCTATCTTTTCTGTAGCTGTTGAATCTTGCAGTTCTTCTCCGTAATCTTCCTTCATATCTTTCTGGTGGCTTGGTACTTCAGACATGACGACAACATCATCATCTTTATCTATCTATGAATCCGGCGAATCGTTTGCATCTATCCTTGTTTCCTAACGAAGTTCCAGGAGTTTTTGTCAATACCTTCAGCCTGTTTCGGTAGTTGGGTTGCTTAGTTTTCCTATTCATGTGCGGAGTAATGCTTTGAGTGCGGGATGGAGTAGCTACCATACCACTACTCTTATCATTCGCTCTTGTACATTGAATTGGTGAATTAATGTGATTTCACTCATTCCACGGAAGTTAGAAGTGGCCTTTATCCCTTGATACTTTTACTTCCGTCTTTGTTTTACCGGAGTGCTCTCTCGAAGAAAGTAATCAATAATCTCTTGTTGGTGGGCTAGATGGAGCAAAATCTTCAATTACCTAGTGGAAACAAACGCAAACTCTTTTCTGTCCTCGTCATTCTACCGATGCTCGGCATCCCCAAACAAGATGAAAGGAAGCTATGTCTCTTTGTTTCATCAATTCTTTTTCTGTGGTAAAGACAATTATGGTTGATGCCATCAGCCGCAAATCTATTGCGTTAGCCTCAAGGCTAAAGAAAGCAATAAGTATCTCTACAATAAACTCCAGATCCTCCATATTCTTTGCTTCTCGGGATTCCACCATGATCTGGCTTCACATCCGTGTCTGGAAGTTATATCCGCGCACCTCAATTGCGTCATCCGTTGGGTCTTACCAGCGCAAGAAGAATCTAATCCGACGATGTCTAACTAAATCTTTCTGTTCATATCAAGGGACTCTATTGTTTGAAGGCAATATTGTTTCCGTACTTCATTTCTCAAATCCGAGAGAAGATACGATGCTATTGTCATAGTGGTTCAAAACCTCTCCAATCTAGCTCTTTTTCTTCCGGCGAGATAAAGATTCATCCTCTCTCATATCAGTAAATCTTTAATCTTAACGGTGTGTCTTTCTTTATCCATGATACGTCATATTTTCCTTTTCTTTCACAAGTGGTTCTTTTTCTCTTATCATGTTTCTTGAGAAAACCGGAGCTATGTCCATCCTATCCTTCTTGTCTCACGACAATCCTTCAACTCTTCTAACCGTTGTTTCTCAAGCAAGACGCAAGACTCACAGCAAGTCTAGCAAGTGATTTCCGTTGTTCTTCAACTTGGGAACGTGAGGGTCACCTTCGTTCGGACACCCGCCTCTCCTTGTGTTGTTTTCTTTTTCCTAGGAATCTCGGGGCGAGATTCTTGTTTAGTGGGGGAGAGTTGTAGCATCCCAATTGTCTAACAATTGCAATGCTACTAGCCTAGTCTATATATAATGGCTACTTCCTACATATAATTGTTGCAACATAATTATATCATGCTCATGTCATCATGCCATCTTGCATTTGAGCATCATATAAAACCCTTTTCATTTGGTTCTTATCCCATATGCATCATTAATTGTATTTGCCTCTTGATATATTGTATTTGGTTCTTGATATATTGTTTAATGCCCAAATTGAGTTGGGGGCATATCTATTATTAACTCCACCTCCTTTCTTTGTCACCACCCCGTAAATTCCACCATCCAACTGTATGTGGGCTTTGCATCTTTTTGGGTTTACATCTAGCTCATAAACAATTGGGATGGGCCCCTTCTCTTGTTCTACATGTTTTCCTCCTTGTTTTCACAAGGTGGTATGTGGAAGCATACATGGTCACCTTTGGATACCATGTAGAGTAGAAATATCATTCTTTCTACCTTGTATGCCCTAGTTAAAGCTATGGCTATGCTTGAACTCATGGTGGCTTTATTCACATTAGTGGCACATACACACTACCATAGCCACCTTGAGGTTTGATGCATGACCATTCTTTGCTGTTGCTATATGAGGTGAAAAATCTTCCATGAATGTTGGGGAGCCTATTGGAATAATGGGAAGCTTGTTTAAATGGCATGGCTAAGCATTTTTCACCATGCATGGGCCATGCACACATGTCTCCCTCTCATGTCTTTTCTCTCTTTTGGCCTCTTTTGTTTTGTTTGAATTTAACTCAAACCCACCTTTTTAATCCTACACTTTTCTTTTGTGCATTTATGTGGGCTTTCTTATCCACATGCCATAATGTTTATCTATCCTACCCCATCAAACTTGAGTACCTTCTTAATCTCTCACTTAAACCCTCTCTCTTTTTCTAGCTAGGCCGAGCCCTCTCTCTACCCTTACCTAGCACTCACCTCACCACCTCCTCTCCCCATGCCGAGCACCTAGCTCCCTCCCTCTCCCCCTGGCCCCACCTGGCCACCCTCTCACCCTAGCCCACACCCAGCCACCTCTCTCTCTAACCCATCTAACCTAACCCGAGGCCACCATCTAACCCTAACCCCAGCTAAACCTAACCCGAGCTAGCCCCTCCCCTCTCTCTTTTCTCTCCACCGCCGTGCCATCCCCACCCAGCTGCTCCTCGCCTTGGCCCCACCTGGACGTCCCTGACCACCCCTCCCATGCCCTGGCCGAGCCGGTCGAGCACATGGGGGTAGAGGAGAAAAGGTGGCCGAGCCACCTTTTTCCTCCACCACACCTCCCAGCACCCTCTCCTCTCCCGTCCCTATCTACTCCCCTCTCTACTTCTTGCCTCTCCCAGATCCACCCCAGGTCCTTGCCCTCTCCCCTCTTTCTCTCCACCGACACCATCTCCCTCTCGTCGGACACCGTCTGCTCCACCGACGATCCTTCGATCCAACCGACGAGCGCCGCGTGGAGGTGGTCAAGGAGGACGAGGAGGTCCCTCTGCGTCGCCCCGTACCCGCCAGCGAGGAGGAGGCTCTGTACCTGCCCGACGCTGCCTTGTCAAACCCTAGCTCCGCCCGGCCTCTGCTTCGTCGTCGATCCGCTGCTCCCCAAGCTGATCCAACGCCACCGACAGCCCCGTGGTGAGCCTCCCTCTCTCCCTGACATGATCTGCCTCGCTGTCATCGTCTAGCTCCGCCGCTTGTTTCGTCGCAGCTCTGCCACTAGCGTTCGCTCATCAAGGCCATGACACGACCTATCTAGCCGCCAGCCGCTCTTCTGTCACCAGCCCGCAACCTGCCGCATCGGTTTGCACCCCCAGCGCGCACCCTCGCGTCCCCAGTTCGATCCCCCGTGGCGCGCTCCGCGTCGGTCGGTCACCGATCGGTCGATCGGTGGAGAAGATCCATAGTGGTCGCGATCCTTTTTGCAGATAGCCCCATCGTTTTTCTTCGGCTAAACCCGCGGTCCAGCCTACCCCACCTGTCAGCCACCCCGTGCAGAAAAGTCCCTCTGTTCCTCTGGCCGTAACCCGCGCTCCAGCTCGGCCCCGCCTGGCAGTCCTCAAGCGGCCATTGCTCACAGCACGCGGGCTTGTCACACAATGGCCGGGTTGTAAGCCGTGTAAAACGTTTTTCCGTCGCGCTGCTTCGCCCAGTCAGCATGGGTCCACATGTCTGTGGATGAGGCTAGTTCTGTCTGGGTATAAAATGTCCTGACGATTTTCTATTTAAAATAAAACAATTTCTTAAATGTTTAAATATGTTTTAAATTCTGTTTTTAATAACTTTTAAAATATTATTCCAAATAATACAAATAATATATGTTTTGAAATCAGAAAAATGTGAGGTTTTCAAATATGCCCTTCAAAACATTGTTTGAACACTTTAATTTTCGAGTTGGTTAAAATTACAAATAAAATGCCCTTTTTCTTAATTAATTAATAACTTTTGTTTTATAACTCCAAATTTAACAAATAATATGTCTAAAATGATCAGCTCGACGAGACCTTTCTGTTTATGCATTCCATGTTCTGAATTGCAGCATGCATCATATAAATATAAAGTTTACAGCAACTTATTGGAGGATAAAAGGTGACTAAAACACCATAAAATGATTTATTGGTGTACCCCACACCTCACCCATGCCATGCTACTTTATTGCCATGCAAATTGTGCATCATTCATCATGGCATGATTGTTTGCTTGTTGCATTTTATTCATATGCTTGTGCACTTTATTTATGTTGGCCCTTGTTTGTTTGGTTCTTCTTCGAATAGACGCTGAGCAGGGGATATATCAAGAAACCCAGGAGCACTACCCAGATCCTTCTCTCGCTACAACTGAGCTGCCAGGCAAGCACTACCACATGCTTGCATACATACAGTACCTATTGCCTCTATCTTATTCTTGCATCATCGAGTCGCGATTGCATTAAATTGAATCCCAAGTACTGCATAGCCCTTACTTTTAAACCCCACCGAAGCTTGTTCCTCCATCCCATGAGCCATTACTACAGGAGTTGTTGAGCCATGCGAGTCGTAGAACAGCATGTGTAGGGTATGTGAGTGTCTGATGGATAACGAGGTACCTAAACAACTTAACCTGAGTAGTAGTGGGATAACTAATGAAAGTGGCACCGGTGAGCAATATCTGCTATTTGGTTTTTCATGCTCACTTGTGTCCCGTAGGACCCCGAGTACTTGATTCCTGTTCCTTGAATATTCGCGCTATCCACATCCGGGAGGCCTATGGACCCCCGAGCGAGCTTGATTCATTCTTATTTCTTGGGGCCACAATTAGTTTGGGGCTTTATTACTATCCTACTTATGCCATGCTTTCTTGCTTTATTTAAGATTGTGCGTGGAGCACCTTGTACTGTTAGGTCCGTGACACGTTAGCTGTATCGACAAGCCCACCACACTTTCGGGTTCCCAAATGTTTGACCGTCCACACAAACCTTGAGTCCGTCTCGGAGTCGGCCAACTTCGTTGCGGGTAGCTTAATGGGGTGGCCCCCTGAAATATTTCTGAATCCTGTGATCGCTTTGTCGTGACTGCCTCGTTGGGTTTTGATTTGGTTTTTCCGAGGTTGATCGAGTGTGTGTTGCTATTTGTGCACCCCTGCAGGGTAAAACTTTCTGAAAGCCGTGTCCACGGTTATGGACGACTTGGAGCACAGTTTCTCGATCATAGACAAGTATAACTAAAGTACCGCTTTTAACCTGACTAAGTACCTGAATAGTAAATAGTGCAATTCTCATGGAATGGATAATAAAACTGCCAACGGATGGGGGTTGTTCGTCCGCTTTCTCGTTGGTAAGCGAGGAGGAGGATGGATCTGTTAATATTACTGTTATAACTGTTGTTATTAATTCACGGACATCCGTCTATCTTTGGTTAGGCGGATGGTTAGCGAGTATCTATAGAATTGTTAGGTATTATCTTTTGCTGCAATTGCGTCACCCCAGGTCGTGTCCCCCTTAGAGGCATAAAGACTTGCTGAGTACCCCTAGGGTCTCACACGATAAATTGTTTGATTCAGATGAACAGGTAAGCTCACAAGATGGATACTGGGTGGAGGAGACGGACGGTGTGGGCAACGATCATTCGGTGTAGAGATTCCGGGAACGGGGATCCGTGAGATCTGTGGGCGGGATGTGTTTATTTATGGGGCATCTTATGCCTATTTGCTTCTTATCCGTACTCGGATCTTGTTTTCCGCTTCCGCCTGATACTCTGATGTTTGATGTATGAGGAGATATCCTAAACTATTATATCTATCTAGGATATTTGGATCTTGCCGTATGGCGTTGCAATATTTCTATTTCTTTTAGATGGAATGGCTCTGAGGACTGTTGTATGGTGGCTTGCATACATACTCATTTGTGTATGTAGTTGATCCCTTCGCCGACACGCCGCCCGTTCTTGTCCCGATGCTTGGAAATGGTTAGGACGGCCGAAAGGTCTACCTGTGAGTGGCATTTGGGCCCCACCGTACTATTTTAACCATTTCCGCTCATCCAGGCTTGTAACTAGGAGCGTAATTCACCGAGGTAGTTACACCCCACCACCTGCGCCTCCCCCGCCAGCCAATGACCGGCGCCACCTTCCTCCCCCACCAACCTGTCTCCCTCCCGTTCCCGTAAGCCCGCCGCCACACGCTCTCCTCTCTGACCGCCTCCCTCCCCCACCATCTCTGGTCGCCTCCTCCATGACGCTGATCGCTCAGCCTCCGCTGCCCGCTTGCTCGCGCCTCGCTGACTCCGCCAGTCTGCCTGGCCTCCCTGCCTCGGCCGCCCTGCCTCGTCCCTCAGCCTCTTCCGCCCTGCCAAGACCTCCTCCCGCCGACCCTGTAGGTCCCTGCTTGAGCCTTCCCGCCTCTCCTCTCGCTCGTCCTGCCGCCAGAAGCTCCGCGGGTCGCTGTCGCCCCGCCTCCCCGTCGGACCACCGTCCGCCGCCTCCCTCAAGTCTGGCCGCCGCCTCTGCTTCGACCCAGGCCGCCACTATCGGCAGCACCTCGCCGGGGATCTCTGACAACCCCTGCCGCTCCTCTGCTGCTAGTGATCGCTGTGCCACCCCTTCTGAAAACCCCCTCGTCCCCGCGGTCTTCGTCGCGGTCCATTGCCCCGATCTCCTTCCAGGACACCACTGTCCATGCGGGTGTCTCCTCTGCCCGCGCTGCTGCATGCCGAGGGACCGCACATCCCTAGTCTTTTGTGGCTGTCTGCACCCTTGCAGGTGTTCGAGATAATAACCGAACGGTCGCGGCCTCCTCGCACCGTTCCTATGTTCCCTTCCCATCTCGTGTATGTCTGTTTTTGTGCGCTTGAGCTACGTCCCCGGTAGTAAACTTCTACAAACTCTTCGAAGTCGACAAGATGATCTCTAAGACCTATCGATGTCGAGACCCGAGGCTGACACCGACAGACAAGTCCTGAAGCCCGAGTTCTCCATCGACAAACCAAGTTGTAACCTCAAGGTCGTCGATAGGGGGCCGAAGATTCCAAGCACCAAATGTCAAGTTCTCCATCTGGGACAACAAGATCGCCGACCGGGAACTGAAGGACGCCGCCCCTCAAGATCTTCATCCCGAGACCAAGATCGCCTTCCCGGACGCCAAGGTCGCCGACACGGAACGCCAAGACCTCCTTCCGAACCCGAGTTCTTCATCACAGGCGGCAAGATCTCCTACACGGACCCAAGACCACGAATGCGACAAGATCTTCACGACGACAAGATCGACACCAACCAGGGCGAATCCGATGAGCCGCCGACGCCGAACCAAGTCCTTCTTCCCGGAACGCCAAGCTCTCCTTCCATTGTCCGAGAACGATCCCGTCGAACCGAACCCCAGATCCGGACCCTGAGACCCGACTCCGAACCCCCGGAACCCAAGATCTTCCGAACCCAGATGTGTGACCCTAAGCCTCTATTTTTATAATATAACATATACATGTCGCATCATTAAATCATCATGCTTGCATACATGTCATCTGGTGGGTTGGGTTAAATAGTCGATTCACCTAAATTAAATATGGAGTCTATATGCGGGCTATTCTAGTTTTATTCCGGACTCCATTTAAATTTGTGTAGCGAACCGATGCCATGTTTTGCCTTGTTAAGACAACATTTAAATTGCGGGGTAGCAAAACAACATAAACCATCTAATTAATTGTCGGGACCCTGGTTCCGCTTAATATTGCCTAATTGCATCGCATCTTTGCCATGCCATGCATCATATCATAAGCATGCCGGATCTTCTGCCGTAGTATTAAATATTGCATCTGGTGTTTCTTCTAGAGTTTGCTTCTTTGCGGATTAGGCCGATGAGTTGATGCGAGTATCGACAAGTCCTTCGGATAACGAATCTTCGACAGTGTTTCCCGGGCGAGCATCTCTCCCCCTTCTACCTATTTTGCATTTATAGTCTTTATTTCCTCCTGTTGATCTATTGCTATCCGTGTCGCGATGCTTTAGTTTCCGTACACCAGTTATACCCCGTGCAGCCTCTATATTGCCTTGGACACCTCCTATTACCTGTGTTTGATAGATAGCTGGCCTTGCGAGTCGTAGTTGCTTGCTCAAGTGTGATCTCGTGTTGTCAAGCACCACAGTTGTTGGAATGCTGGCAGATGTTTATGGTGGAGTTGATCATGGCTTTAATTATAACTTGAAATTAAATTGTTAGATATAACTAATGCAGAGGCATCGGTGGGCAATAGATCTTATTTGGTTCTTCCACGCTCACTTGTGTCCCGTAGGACCCTGAGTACTTGATACCTGTTCCTTGACTATCGCACTATCCGCACATGGGACCATGAATCCCCTTAGCCAGAGCTTGATTCATTTCTTATTTCTTGGGGCCACAAACTAGTTTCGGGATTTATTACTATCATGTACTTATGCCATGCTTTTCTGCTTTATTTAAGATTGTGCGTGGAGCACCTATACTGTTTTGGATCGTGCCACGATTTCGCGGTATCGACAAGCCCAGTCACACTTTCGGGTTCCAAGTCGTTTACAGCCGTTGTCACAAACCCTGGGTCCGTTCCGGAGCCGGCCAACTTCGTTGTGGGTAGCTTAGTGGGGTGGCCCCCTGAAATATTTTCTGAATCCTGTGATTGCTTTGTCGTGAAAGCCTCGTTGGGTTTTGATTTGGTTTTTCCGAGGTTGATCATGTGTGTGTTGCTATTTGTGCACTCCTGCAGGGTAAATCTTTCTGAAAGCCGTGTCCGTGGTTATGGACGACTTGGAGCACAGTATCTCGATCATAGACAAGCATAACTAAAGTAGTGCTATAAATTTGACTTAATATGTGACGAGTAATTCAGCTTCACTACAATGGAATGGATAATAAAAATGCCAACAACTGGTGGAGTTGGGGCTCCTTGTGTCTTGTTATATCTGCCTAGTAAGTATTGCAACTCCAATGAAATGTGATAAAAGTGCCAACAACTGCTGGATTTTGGGATTCCTCCGGACAATTATATCTGACTAGTAAATGTTCCAACTACGACGGAATGGTTAACTAAAACTGCCCACTACTTATGCTCTCAGGATGACTCATGCTATCTATATCTGACTAGTAAGTGCTTCAACTATAATGGAATGAATAAAACTGCCAACTATGTGAGTTCCTTGGTTTGACTTCCTCGTTGGCCTCGAGGGGGGAATACCAGGATGGGTATGATTGGTAATAGTATCAGGTTGGATTCAAATAGATCTTTCTTACCCCTCTCTAATAGCCGCTAGTTTTACTGAGTCTCTATAGGTTGTTTAGTGCTGCTGCGCTGCCGCTTCAGTCCACCATACCTATGTAGGCGAGAGCCGCCGAATTCTAGCCTCGCTATGTATCGCCTCAAGATCGACGCCTCTTTTTTTCCTTTGCCCTTTGTCGGCACCCCTTTTGTTTTAGCAGGTTTGAGATCGACGTCGTTAGCAGGGTTACCCTTCCGGCTTGGCCTGGGCAGGGTTATGGACGCCATCGGTTATTCTTCAGGGATCTTAGCCCCATTTGCATCTTGTCCATAGTCGGACGCTCTATCGTTTTCAAGGTGATTTGGATATTTGTATAGTATATCTGTATTCTTGACTCATGGAGTCGTTTTTGTATATATATGTTCTGTGGGTCCCATCGAGGACTGTTGTGTAATGGTATTACTTCGTTTTCCACCCGCACGAAAGTGCCTGGTGGGCGTCCTTGAATTGTTTCTATGCGGGTTTGGCGGGAAGGGCTAAAACTTGCATAGGGCCGATTCGAGGGTGTTACAACTTATCCCTCCACCCTTGGACGGATGCGGTGAGTTTGATGTCGAAATAAGTGACATTGTAATCGACGTGGATCTCGCAGCCTCCTACGTCATAGACTACCGAACCCAACCCCAATTGACGTTTGAGCTTAAAGAGCTTCTTGAAGAGACCGAAGTGTGGCTCTATTCCGAGCCAGCACTCGCAAAGAGTAATGAAGCAGAAGATGTGGAGAATAGAGTTTGGGGACAGCTGGTGCATCTGGAGCCCTTAGAAGCAAAGAAGACCCCTAACAAATGGATGCAGGGGGAGGAGATACCGCGAATGACGAACGCAAGGAACATAACTTGGAAACCCGCAGGAGGACTGGGGATTACCTCGTTGCCGGGGACGCGAGAGTCATCTCCGCGGGAGGAAGTGCTCCATCTTGGCGCTGGGTGAACACCTCCAATGGATTGATGACGGATGGGCGCCATGACCCATTGGTGATGCGAGTGCCCGCACCCTTCTTCTTCCCAGCTCCGGCAGCACTGATACCCGTGGTGGCAACGCCCTTCTTCTTGGCTGCGACGACGATAGCCGTAGATCCAGCGGCGGAACATCCCTTCTTCTTGCCCATCTTGCGCTGGTGATGTGAGTGCAGGAAGTAGCTGGGGAAGATGCGGAGTTGGTCCAGTTACACGGAGGAGAGGTGTGCAAAGTAGTATCAAGAACAGCACTGGCGAAGGAGCGCAAGCAAGAATAGTGATGTGGGGAAATTACTACACGGCATGCCCCTACTTACCCTCCTAGCAGATGCTATCCAACGACCAGAAGAAAATCTACCAGACGCGTGGAGTACATTGACATTGACGCGTGGCAAGGTTAAACCACGAACCGTCCCCCACTACTCCCATTACATGCGGAAATTGAGGAGACGCAGTTAAAACAGAAGATTACGCACGCCCGGTCAAGTCCAAGTCAGAAAGTCGGACCCACTACTCGTCACGTCCCATCAAAGCCGCTCATGCGGGCAACTGAGGTCATCCCATCGTCAACACTGACGTCATCAACTCTAGCAGGAGAACATTTTGACTACTTTAGTCCTTACTTGAGTCTTCGATTCAACCAAGAACTCGGGGGCTACTCCTAACAGGAGCACTAGCCGCGCACCCGAAGAACTTACTGAAGATATCCAAGCATCATGAAAACCCTTCACTCGAAGCAACGATTCGATTGTGGACTTCGGGTTTCTCCCATAAGGATCGCTGAAAGCATATTTTGACTGAAATAAGCAAAAAGATGACAGGAGTCGCAAAATACTTATAATCCCCACTCGAGTCTACGACTCGGATAGGCACTCGGGGGCTACTCCCATAGGGAGTGCTGGCCGCGCACCCTATGATTATTTTTCTTATAAGTTACATCATGTGTTGATAACATCCATGCTCGAATGCTCCGGCGACTCCACCTCACAACTTCCCTTCAAAAGAGACTGCGTCTCCTAGGTCACCCGAACCATCTCCACGATGAAAAAATTCGGATGCCGCATCTACGACGTGAAGATAAGACCTGAATAAGGCCTAGCAACGCATCTGCTGTGCTCTACCAGAAAATATCCGTGCCTGTAGGTACGATGAAATATGCCTTGACAGACGCATTGAGTGCTCACACTTACATACTGGGATTCGACTCCTGTAAGACCTCCGCGGCCTGAGTCGAATTACACCAGCAGTTTTCCAAATTCGAGTCCGGGGACTCGAGTTTGAGTAGATTATGTTCTTTTGCCCTAAGGCAGTTAACTGATCCCGATGCATCGGATGAATTAGGAATGTATATCAACAATCCCTATGACACCAATCAAAGCACTCGAAAATGTGCTTAGCTGTGCACTCGAAAGACTTCATAAAGTCTCCACTCAAATTTGCGATTCCACTAGACACTCGAGGGCTACTGACATGGGCACACCTTACAGGTACTCGAGTTTGGCATATATGGTCCAGGTACGGTAGAAGCCCATGGTGTTACCAAGGCCCAATACAGGGTTTGGGTGACTCACGGGGACTCCGATTGCTTGTAGCACAAGACGAAGGTTAAGATAGAAAGTTTAAAGGGACAAACCCTAATATGTAACCGACTCGACCTGCTACCCAAGACCTAGCCTATCTATATAAAGGCTAGGAGGGGGCGGTGAGGAGGACAATCACAACCCTAGTTTCCACAACCATTGCCAGATTGCATCTGCGCACCCCCTGTAACTTTTGACTCCCTTGATAATTCCAAGAGCAGACAAGCAGGAGTAGGGACCTCTTCGAGGCCTGAACCTGGGTAAACCTTGTGTTCCTATGTGCTTGTTTGCTAGCCGATTGATGCCTCTAGCGCTCCCTCCTTCTCCAAAACCCATGTCCATAACAATGGGCATTGATGAGTTAATCCCTCGCCACTAACGTTAAATGTTCTCACGATCACAAAATTCAGCGTTGAATGTGTAGGAGTCAGTACGGATCTCCAGGTCCCACTGCTGATTATTGACCAGAGAAGGGTCTTGATCATGTCTACATTATTCGAGAACCATAGGGTGACACACTTAAGGGATACCGACACCATTGAGCAAATATGTTTTAGAGAAAAGAATTAGAAAGTGTTGGAATTATTTCAATGGACACTGAAATTGTTTCGGGGGAAATTGCTAAAATTGGTTATGCATGTGATATTGAAATTTTGGAGGGGGTTTTATGTGAATGTTTGTTAATTAAAGTATTTAACAAAATTCTGTATAAAAAATATAACAGAGTTTTATTAAATGAGAGTTTGCATTAAATTTGGTGGAAATTTAATGGGGATGAGTGGAATTCTGAGTGGAGGATAAATTGATGTGAGTGGGAGCTCTACCCACATGAATGAGGGAAGAGGTGGGGGTACCACCTTGGCCGCAGGCCATGGGAGGTGCTTCCCCCTCTCCCTATAAAAGGCCCTCCACTCCCTCCTCGTATCTGTAATGCCCGGCAAAAAATTCCCCAATTAGAATTGTTTGTTATTTTTATTTCGTGCATCATCATGATATCATGCATATTTTGTTCTGAAATAATTCCGCCAAAAGCCTATTTTTGTTTTCTAATTATTCCCTCCTTTACATTAAAAACCCTGGTCTTTTCGGATCTTTTATTTGTCTAAAAACTAGTTACAAAAGCTTTTCTAAAAATAAAACAAATAAAATAAAATAAAAATGCTTTAAAACTAGGGGAGGCAGCCGACCAGGCCAAAGGCCCAGCCAGCTGGCCTACTACCCCAACCCAGTCTAAACCAGACCAAAGCCTAACCCTAATCCACACCGAGCTAGCCGCCGCCTCCACCCATGCAACGGACACACGCACGCACAGAACCATTCCAGCAACCTCCTCTTGGTCACTTTGCAGCCACCCCCTCCTAATCTTTTCCAAAACATGATCAGGCCCTCGTGTGGTATCCCTCCTCGGGCTCGCTCGATCCCGAGCTCCCCGTTGCTGAAATCACGCGACCCTGTCGCCTCTCTCCATCGGTCCCGAGCCGCTGTTCGCGGGATCCCCTCCACTGGCATGCGTCCTTGCCCTCTCCAGCGCGACCTCGCCTCCTGTCATCGCTGCCACCAACCGAGCCCTGTCGTGCTCCTCGTTCCTTCCGCCGCCTGCTTATGCGCTGGCCCCACCTCGCAAGCCACCGCTGGCTTCTTTCCATCGCCTGGCCAGACAGCACGGCCGACCGACGCTGCCACACTACGTGCGAGCACCCCATGGACACGCGCCTCCTCGACGCCACCCTTATGCCATTTCTTCGGCCGCTGTTGATCTCCCCATACATCCTCTATCCCCTTTAACACCGGCGCCTTCCTGCAGGCCTCTCCCAGCGCCGACCCCGTCCACAACCTCCTACCCCTTCTACAATGCTCTGTAAGCTGTCGTCCGTGTGCGACCTTGACCTGGAGCGCGTCTCCGACCTGTCGCCGATGCGCTGACTAGCCTGCGCCTCCTCCTACCCAACATCGACCGGTGTGCTCGCCTCCTATTCACCCTATCACAGGCGCCGCCATCCTCTGCTGGCAGGGAGACCTTTCCCTGTCCGTGTCTTTGGCTCTTGCATGTTGACCACGATCGGCTCTGCTATATGGAGTTACCCAGGTTCAGATCAAAGAGGCACGCTGGTTGTGTGATGTTGTGCCACTACATCCTGTTAGGTGGTGATGCTTCTCGAGACCTCCCGATGATAAGGAGCAATAGTTGGGTCTCGAACCCCAAAGATGCTAATACGAGCGACTCGTACTATAGAGCTGATGCAAGATCGATGCTAAGTGGAACCCCTCCTCGAGGCGTGAAGATAAACCTGAAGGAGCATCGAGGAGAAACCGGAAGGACTACATCAAGGAACCAAGGCCTTCGACACGGAACACCAACCTCTTCTTCATGGAAACCCAAGTTCTCCTTCCCGGATCGAGCCCCAAGATCTTCGACCCTCGATGTGTGATCCCTATCCGAGCCCTATTTTTATAAATGATATAAGTTGTTGCATTAAATCATTCATCTCGCACGCATATCATTGTTGTTTGGGGGTATTTAGGCGATTCACCTAAATTGAATATGGAGACTATATGCGGGCTTTTCTAGTCTTATCTTGGCTCCATTTAAATTTACGTAGCGAACCGATGCCATTCTTTGCCTTGATAATTCAACATTTAACTTGTGGGGTAGATAAACAACTTGAACCTTCTATTTAAATGTCGGGATCCCGATTCCGCTTAATATTGTTAAGATAGACCACATATTACCATGTCATGCATCATATCATAAGCATGCCGGATCTTCTACCGTATTATTAAACATTGCATCGTTACCTCTTCTAGTGTTTTGCTTCTTCTCGGTTAGGCCGTTGTGTTGATGCGAGATACGACAAGCCCCCGGTCACCAACTTTGTCTCACAGGCGAGCATTCTCCCCTCTTCTACCTATTTTGCATTTATAGTATTTACTTCCTTCCTTTGATCTATTGCTATCCTTATTATCGATGCTCTAGTGTCGTCCCCTTTATTTACCTGCTCTACTATAAAGCCTTGGTTATCCTATTGCCTTGTTTGATTAGCTAGCTTTGCCCTTGCGAGTCATAGCGCACGCTTAGGTCTGCTGCCCGCTCTCATACATGTGAACCGTGATATATGGTTATGGTTGATAACATGATAAATTAAATTGATGATGTTGGTTATGATTATAGTTATGGTTTCACCTAATGATAAGGCCCCGACAGGGACCACCTTTGGGAACTGCTTGAGCCGACCTAGGACCCGTTCGTTCTACAATACTAGTTCTGAGTTGATCGCGCTAACCAAACAGGGGGGCCCTAGGATCCCCCCTCAACTACCGGTGCTATTCATTTATCCAGAGGGTCACAAAATTGGTTTTCCATTTGGTGCATACGCATAATATGTCCTCGGACATGGGTTGAGTTGTGATATGTTTTTGGTGGATTGCCATGGCTTGCATTGCATAAAATCAGGATACTGTGCCGGAGGTGGGATGGAGCTCTACAAGTTATCTTTCGATCATCGACCGGCCGTAGACTCAAACGTTATGCCACCTTGAGGCTCGGCCGTGCCTCTTGGCTGGATAAAACATAGTAGGTGATACCTCTGGATACGCGCGTAGTTATGGGACAGTTCTTGTTGTGAGATTTGGAAGGCATGCGTATTATGTTGCTTGAAGGATTGAACATGCGTTTAGGTACAGTAGTGCACCCCTGCAGGGTAAATCTTTTCGAGAAGCCATGTGTCCACGGTTATGGACGCCTCAGGAGTACGGTGTCATGATCATAGACAACGCCACTAATAGTTTGCCTCTAATAATATGACTAGTAATTAGCCTTATCAACTAAATACCTGCTTAATTAAAATTGCCACCGTGTGTGTTCCGCAAGTAGACTTCCTCGACTGGTCTTCAAGGGGGAAACCTTTGGATGGGTTATGTTTGGTGCTTTATTATACTTATCGTATAGCACTCTCTTATCTCTCTCTAATAGCCGAAGTTGTAGTGGGTCTCTATAAGTTAGATAGTGCAAGCTTTTCTGCCGCTGAGCCCACCATACCTATGTAGGCGAGGACCGCCGAATTCTAGCCTCGCCGTGTACTGGCCTCAGTACTGACCGCTCTCTTTTTCCTTTGCCCTTTGTCGGAACCCCTTTGGCTTTGACAGGTATGTGATTGATGATGTTAGCAAGGTTACCCTTCCGGCTTGGCCTGGGCAGGGTTATGGACACCGCTAGGTTATTCTTCAGGACTCTTAGTCCAATTTGGATCTTGTCCGTACTCGGACACTATTTCGCTTTCTTCAAGATTTGCATCTTTGAATTGTATCATTTGTATTCTTGACTCATCGAGTCATTGTTGTATATACAAGTTCTTGTGGACTCTGATGTAAACTACTGTGATGTAACTACTTGTAATAACAACCCACCCACACGAAATTGTTTGGTGGGCGTCCTTGAATCGCTTCTATGCGGATTTTGGCGGGAAATGCTGAGATTTGCACAAACCCGATTCCGGGGCGTTACAATATCTCACACCTCCTCGTGAAGGATCTCTCTCCCCCTCTAGAATTATTTCCCCATGGTCTCGTATTACCGAGATACATGTACCGAGTGGATTTTATCTGAAAGGAGTTGCTTCTTCCGCTGCATCGCTGGAGCGAGGAGGCGGAGGTTATTTGGTGGACCGGACGTGTGTGCGATCACGGATGCGCTGCTGATTTGTGGTGCTGGACTTCCTCTCGATCTTGAGATCGGCAAGCGTACGACTACATCATCAATGAGTTCAACCTCGTAACAATTTGTCGGTCTTCAAGGGTATGTTCTCTATGGATATATGTCCACCAGTTGTTTGTATCTATGTAGATAGATCTTGGTGCTTAGTAGTTCCCATCGCAAGAAATTTTTTATTTTCTATGCTGCGATCCCAACAGTGGTATTAGAGCCTGATCTGTGTATAGATACTTTGCATGGGTAGAACACATAATAGTATGTGGGAAATGATGATCATGGTATTGCATCTTATATGTATTTTCGATATTGGTGGCATAGTAGGATGAAGCGGCCCAGACTAACTTTACATGTCCTCGCATATGAGACCTGTTCCACGCTTGACATGCAACTAGTTTTGCATAAGTGGCTAGCGGGTGTCTGTCTCTCCTACTATAGTCAATATATGATTCATAACAAGTTTCTAATAATTTGGTTATCATCGTTGTGGTTCCATGTTCGTAGGTAAGAATAGTTCTATCTTCGAAAGCACTAAGCCACGTAAAAACATGCAATTGATAAATTAGAAGCGTCTAGTTTAGTTGTTTATGGGAAAGTGTCATGATATGGTAATGTTATAATTTAAAGTATGGTTGATACTCTTAGAAATTGTAGCATACCAAACATGTAACTTCCATAGACCTTGGCTTTACACATAAAGGAATGATAAAGATCATACCACAATGCACAAGATAATGATCAAGTGCAAAAACCATATCATTTCACCTTATGCATATGATGCTTGTTTGCATATTATATTGCTTGTATGGCGCTTTAATAGCATTATAAGATGATCCCTCATTTAAATATCAAGATAAAATGTGTTCTTACTTAACTATGCACCGTTAAGAATGTTCGTCGTTTCGAGACACTATGT